>OX459046.1:25944188-27182716 GCA_949775005.1 Orthosia gothica | reverse complement strand
TTGGATGGAATTCAGCTGACTGCGAATGGCTGGTGATGGGTTCAAGTCTAACTGACCGCAACCCAAACTCGAGTGCTTTTGAATTGCCATGGAGTCGGGCAGTCAGAAAGATGAAGCATACGTTTTTAACCCCCAACGAAAAAGGGGGCTGTATCCTCCTAAATGGATGAACCGATTATGATATAGTGTTTTTGGTTGAAAGGTGACTTTGTCGAGAGTATTTATGGCTTTGTTTGATTAAAATCGGTTTAGCCGTTCAAAATATATCCGCATTTTACTCTTTATATGATGAGGAGTTTGAGGTTTTTTCGCAAGATGTCGTGTCATAATTACGTGTTTCAATAGATTGTCGATAGAAGCGTGTCTACTACTAGGTATATTATATGTAGTTTAAAAAACATGAAATAAAAAAATAAATAAATTTAAAAACCCCCGGTAAAGAATTTTTTTTTTATATTTATAATTTTATTTTATCTTCATTAGCTTCATCATACACAAGAACAGATCTCTATAAAGAAGGAAGTGGACTATTATTATTATTATAAGCCCTCTGCAAGCCTCTATTCCTTCGTGCAAGATACTCCAACAATAATAGTTACTGGGCAACAAACCCTGCCCGATGAAAATCAAAGACAAAACAAAATAAAACTGTCCTACTATGCGGAACCCGCCACTTACATTTAATAACACACCATACCTCTCCTATAATCTGACATAATAAGCAGTTTGCAGAATGTTGGACAGTTGGCAAAAAATAGGCAATATTAAGCTGCAGGTCAGCTACTGGCCCAGTGATTCAGATCGGCATGTGTTTGTAGGATTTTGTAACGCTTCGTTTTCTCGTAGGTTTGTGTGGCAACGTAAAGTGGCTAGGATGAGAACAGGCTGTGCGTTTTGTTCCCATGAGTAAATGAGTCTTTTCAGGGTTAAGTCTAAGGGGAAATAGACCTTGGTATTTGATACAACTGTTGACAGAAATTAGGTAACCTTTTATAATGTTCCTTACAGTTATTTTGAAAAGTGTTATTTTATAAACGATACGAAGATGCGTGGTGTGAAAACTGTTTTATTTGGACGTAAAATTTATTTCTTTTCTTTTCCTTTTTTTTAAAAAAGCGTTGCCCCGTAGGAATTTCTTCCTGTATCGTGGGTGCGTTTACAAACATATAAACTCACATACACAACACCCAGAGCCGGAACAACTATCTGTAGGTCATACAAATATTTGTTCCGTGCGGGAATCGAACCCGCGACACGCAGTACAGCAGTCAATCGCTCAACCACTGCGCCAACCGTGCGCCCAAAATGATTAAAGATAGGGTAAATTCAGTTCAATCGATTGGAGATTTAACTGTTTTTAAATTCGATTGCAAGATTTGAGCCATATGTACAAATTAGCTATCTAACAAGGAATGTTAAACAAAAGCTAGTAACTTTTTTTTGAAATCGGTAATAAAGAATCGACATTTTCTCTAGAATTGACATCTAACTTTAATGCAAGGCTGACATCAATTGTTAACATCACAAATGGTCAAGTAAGTTGGAGAGTCAATTGTTTGACAATTAGTTAGATTAAAAATTGATAAATAAACGCGTTTTATCGAAAATTTAAACCATTGGTTAGCATATTTAACCATTGGTGGAGTTACCTTACTGATAAAAAACTGGGCCTAAGAAGTATTAATTAGTAAGTGGACATAGTTAATAAGAGCAGGACAAAGGCCTCTCTTTTATTTTCTCTGTGTTAAGCAATAGTTGCCTATCCCTTTAGATAGGAGTCAAACTTATCTCGCTATCTTCAAAAATATTGTAGTCGTTGATACCTAAATATTAGAATAAAAACAAATTGGCCATTTAAAGCTTAATTTTACGCAAACGGATCCCTGAATCGAAAAATGTTTTCACAGTCCCGCAATATTTTTGAATGGGCTATCCAACGATACTCCACATCATGAAACACATACCCACTTTACAGGTACAGGTACAGATGGCACAGTTTTTTTCTTGATTTTATTTTATTACTTTGTCGCCGTGATTAATATGTATATCCATGGCAAATTGTAGCTTTCTAGTACTAAGTGTCTCTGAGCTGAGCTGCGTACAGACGGACGGATGGACAGACGGACATGGCGAAACTATAAGAGTTTCTTGTTGACTACAGAACCCTAAAAAGCGCAATCTTATATAATAGTTTAAAATAAAAAGCTTTTTCTTTCACATTATAAACCTAGATAACAATCGCTCAGTTCTCAGCGATCCGATCTCAAAGCTTAGCCACAGATAATACAATACCACCGGCTTAACGTATAATCCAATAGGAGCAGTACAGTGGCAGAGAATGTCCAACTGTTATGCGCCTGCGCAATGTCAGGGGTCAAAGGCATAAGGTAGGTTAATAGTAGGATATTCAACGATTTGAGAAGGTTTGTTTTCCAGGAAAATAAAAATTATGTGATAAATTAAAACCAATCGTATTCATTAGGTATTAAGTAATGATATGTGAAAGCAAGAAGCAAGGTTTAAGACTATCAACTCCTTGAGTCCATAAAATGTAAATCCACGCGAGACACAATGGCTTTTTAATTGTTTGGGTAGTTACAGCATTCAGCCGGCTAAACACAGGATAACCAAAAAATCTACATCTGTAATGGGTCCTCCTTATTTCAGTGAAATAGTTTTCTTGTTAGCGGTAGATTTAAAATCATTTAGCAATAAGAGCAATGCAGTAGAGAATGTCCAACTCTTATAGGCCACCAGGTCGCGGGTCAAAGTTATTAAGATGATATCCAATGTTAGAAACACTGGTTTTCTAGCAAAAGGTTTACTGCTATGATACTGTAGAATGCATGAGATGGCCGAGTGGTGGTAAGTAAGACTGCTGAAAGTGAGGTCTTCAGTATTAAACAAGGTCGGGCTAAATGTTGTTGGATGTTTCCATTAATACCCCCAGAATATGGATTTATGCCTGGTAAAAGGTCGCTCACAATGGTCCTCATCAGAAGGCTTAAAGTCACTCAAAGGGCCATGGAGAGTTATGCTCGGAGTTTACTTGCGTGATCAAATCAGAAATGAAGACATCCGCAAGAGAACCAAGGTTACCGACATAGCCCGAGGAATTGTCAAAATTAAGTGGCAGTGGGCAGGGCACATTGCTCGCAGAACGGATGGCCGATGGGGCAGAATAGTTCTGGAGTGGCGACCGTGAACCGGAAGACTTTGCGTTGGAAGGCCTCCCACTAGGTGGGCCGATGACCTGGTGAAGGATACGGGGATCCGCTGGATGCAAGACGCATGCGACAGGTCAATGTGGCGACACTTGGAGGAGGCCTATGTCCAGCAGTGGACGTCCTTCGGCTCATATGATGAAAAATGAGCGATAATTGAGCGATAAGATTATTTTGAAGGCCTTTCTCATGAGATCACGGTGCCCTCAAATTTCCCCGATATCTTGAGGATATTCAGAGTATAAGGTAGGTCGCCACCCTGGTCGAAGCACTCACCAAACTTCACCACGTTATTCACGAAGGACTTATGGACGATAACTCACCTTCACCCTGGCACTGCCGGTCAAGCAAGTACAGCAGGTTGCCATTTTTGGGGATTATCGAGTCCTCGCCCTCTCTTCGGAGTTTGGATAGCCACACAATACTCCATCTTAACCTGCTCAGTTCTTCCTATAGTTTGGGGATCGTCTCGTCGGTCCGGAGTGTGCGCATGCTACAGGTTACCAGGGCCAGTCTACGGGTTTTATTTGGGTAGCTGCATCCACTTTGGTTATTCTAGCAGTCCTTGCCATGCCGTAACCTAGGCCAGTTTAGTAAAGCAAAAATAATTATGTATACATTCATTTGTTTTGTAAAATAAACACAGCTTGTCTTTGCTGAAAACTTCACTGCATTCAATCACTTATAATGACAATATGATTCACAAAAATACCAGACGAGAGATTAATAAACAGACTGTAACCGAAACTAACTTAGTGTTATTTAATTCTCATGTATTTGTTTTTTTTTAATAACTGCTATGATTAATGACAGCACTAAATAGTTTGGACAGCATTCTTCAAAATATTGGAGTTGATTTATGAGTCTGTTTGGGTATTAGAGGTTAGTCTTGTAAAAACGGTGTGTTATTGTTAGCCGAGGTATTATAAATGAACTATTTGTGCATAAACGAAACATATATTAGAGTATTTTTTGACTCAGGACTTTTAATAAACGGGGAGGTAAGTGTTTTACTAAATTTCCACGTAGAAGAGTAATTTGGCCGGACTTTTACCGAAGGGGTACTGTAAGTGATTCCGCCACAGACATAAACTAAATAGATAACGCAAGTCCCTCCATCTGTATGAAAACCAAGCGTGCCACTTTTTCACAAACAATTTAAAAACAAATACTTACCAATGAAAGAATACATTTCCAATGCCCCGGCCAACTTTTCTTCACATTTTTTACAGCTCAATATGGCATAAAAAGGCTTTTTCTAGATTTCGGTGGATATCCGGTGCCGATAATGCTAAATCAAAAGCTCAGATTACGATCACTGATTGTAACTTTACTCCGTTTTTTAGCACGTGAAGTACATACAATCGCGTCATCTAGTTAGATTTATATCTATGGGTTCCGCCTATAGGTATCTGTAATAAAAAATAAAAATGTTTATTTGCAAGTAAATACATAGTTTACAAGGGAAGATCTTATAGCCTTTCAGTCATTGTACTCTGCCTGCAAGCAAGCGTGCAAACTATTTATGTTTAAATGTCATAATTATAATGTAGATTATATTATTAGTACATTATTATCACATTATTATACAATAAATGCATTAATTAATACTCTGATCAAATATTTTTATATGATACTCGTAATATATGTTTCTAATATATTATGTTCTTTTGTTCTAATACCAGAGGCAAAGCAAAACTAATTATTCTGAACGACTCATGTGCCTCTAAGTATTACCGCAAATCATGCACTGCTTGGTCACACTATTCCTATCTACTACAACTTCTGAAAGATAGAATCCACCATCAAAACGCGCCGAGACAATGACGCTCAACGAATCCCAGAAGAACGATTCAACTGTCTTGGAGCCTGCAGCGAAATTAATCAGAAAAACGCAATTGCATGGCGCAAATTAAACGCAAGTCAATTGATGCCATTGACTGTTGAAAATTCATTCAATATATCACATTAATACAAATACACCGGCCCTGTTTCTAAAGAATTATGAAACTGAGTCATATTTGCATGAACATGTTCGAGAATTGGCAAAAGAACTTGCAGCTAAGCCGAAGCGCCATTCGGCTTTTCATTTAAAGTTATAGTTTGCTTTGTTATAGTTGACAAGGTTATAAGTTTATAAAAGCTATACGTTATCGACATAACCATCAACTTTGTAGAATTGAAGGATTCGTAACATGGCTGATTATGACCTTATTCTTCATCTTTTGTTCATATATCATAACATCACGACTTGTATACTCCAAAAAACTAGGCAGAGGGGTGTAGTATACCCACTTTACAAAGGTTATGTTCAAGTACCATGTTCATCTCCATGCTCCAGGAATTTGGAACCTTCTGAAACACATTGCTTTGCAGTCGTGTTTGCCACCACTTAATCAACGTGGAAGGTTTTATAAATTAAAAAAGTATTTATAATTAGAGAAAATAATGAAAATGATCGTAGTAATGTTTCCATGACAGTTTTTTGTTTTCTTCAGACTCTCTGAAGAACCAAGGTAACAGACATTGCCTGAAGAATTGACAAACTTAAGGGGGATGGTGCTGGGATGTGCCTTGCAAACAGCAACTATTCGTAAGTGATTAAATAATTAGGTATTTCCCAAAATTATTGGACGCTTTTATTGATGAAAAAGGACTCGGAGTTTCCTTGCGTGATCGAATCAGAAATGTAAAGATCCACAAGAGAACCAGGGTTACCGACATAGCCCAAAGAATTACCAAACTTAAGTGACAGTGGGCAGGGCAAATTGCTCGCAGAATAGATGGCTGATGGCGCAGAAAGGTTCTGGAGTGGCGACCGGAAGACGATGCGTTGGAAGGCTTTCCACTAGTAGGACTGAAGTGAAGGTTGCGGGGATCCGGATGAGAGTCGCACGGGACCGATCAATGTGGCGACGCTTGGTGGAGGACTATGTCCAGCAGTGGAAGTCTTTCGGCTGATATGATGATGATGATGATAAAAGTTTTCTTTCTAGCTTTATTAAAGGCGAAGTAAGTTAATAATACCTCACAATACTATAAAGTTTTCACATACATATTTCTGAAGTATAACACTAACATCATCAACATCTAAAATTAAAAATCAATATGAGCAGAGTCGGCAAAATGGTACAGTAGTTACATGTGAGTGTTGAAACTGCTATTAATCCGATTCTGCCCGTCCTTTGCTATCAGCGACGCCCTAAGTAGCGGCAGCGGTCCGTACCCCACAGGAGGTGTCCTTAGTTTTAAGTTTTGTTACAAGAAAAGTCCGGTTAAGCAGTCAACAATCATCAATTAACAACATCTTATAGGTTGAGCCGTAAATGACTATTTACAAAAAAAAATCGAACTTGCCACTAATAGATTGCACCATCCGAACCATCGCGTCGAGTTTTAGCAGCCCAAAAACGCTTTTATTTCCACTCTATAGCTAATTTGATATCTTTGCTATATTAAATTAAACATCTTTATGTTTTTAAGGTGAATAAATTCCACACTTAAAGAGCTAAACGCTTCGCTACCATTTAAATTACGATCTAAAGCTTTATTTTATTGCAGAAGGTACGAACTTGTGACTAATATATATTTGATTCACATACTTACTTAAAATAATATCAAGTTGCTGTCGTTGAACTGCTAGTAAATGTACTCTTTCAAAGAGGATTGAATTACTGTCGGACAGTCTTACCAAAGTGGTATCATGTTACCCAGTTACTGGGTTTTGGAGGTCAGATAGGCAGTTACTTCATGTAAAATACTGGTTTTCAGCTGGACCCAACATAGTAGGGAATAGCTAGGCAGATTGATTAATTTATTGTTATGTCAGTTTTGTGTTGCTGGGTAGTTTGTTGCCCAACTGCCATTTCGTAGCTGAAATAAAATAATGTATCCTAATCGTATTGGGCTTAATGGAATCGTCGTCAGATGTACTTTGTCAATAAATGATTTTCAAGGTAATTTGAGACACCTACCAAAACAAAAAAGAAAAAAAAATAAACCGACTTCCCAAGCGAAAAATTACTTTCATTTCCGAAGTCGGTGTAGGAAAATGAAAAACAATTAGCAACAAAGACACCGATTTCGGTAATAAAAGGATCGCATTCAATACAAAAGGAATATTCCGACCTGGGATTTGTTTTTTGCTTACTGTTTGAAGTATGCTTACAACAAATATCAACATAGTACATTATATTCTGCTAAAATGGCAACAAGATTTAACCTACATGTGAAATGTCTAAATAATAACATAATACACGTATTATTGGCCTCAAGCACATTTGCATTAAATAAAATGGTTTTGCCCGTCTTAGAATATTGGAGCGCGCACCGATGAAACACAGAGGTCACGGTCTAGTGAAAAGTCCCGTCACCTTCTTTATCGCATAAAATATGTTACAATAATATAGAGCAACATATGGCACTGTCTTTTTAGTTTTTTTTTCAAACGTGATCTTCTACACAAAAACAACGACAGAAATAACAATTAACAATCACCTCTTGCCTTAAAATGCACCTTAAAGAAATCTAACCTATATAACAAAAATATATGACAACAATATAGACCAACGTATGGACCTGTCTCTATTGAATTTAAAACGTGATCTTTTGTTTAATGAACCAAAAAAAAATACACAAAATCAGAGAAATAAAACCATCAGCAAACCCCATACGCCGTTTACCTATCACCTTAGGGCCGCTTGTGTCACCCTGGAGTATCTTATTAACTCTGAGTTAGTAGCTAACCCGGACCCATTATTTATGACACATTGTCAATGTACCTCGTGTCAGCAGCTAACTCTTAGTTAAGTTTTTGGTGTAAGTCGGCCTTAAAATGCACCTCTTTGTACTAACCAATAATTTAAACCAACCCTTTGTCGAACACGGATGTCGACACAGAAAAACATTATGTATATCAGCTCTCGATCACATTCTCTTAATAAAGGAAGACCAACCTTCTTACGAAGCTACAGCGGCCCTGATATCATTTTCAGAGTGATTCTCACTCGTCTAGAGAGGTATATATTGGTCGGAACGCTAGTGCACATCACAGTCAGCGCACCATCGCTCAAGACACAAGTCGTCTTCCTTAGAAATTATATTTTAATATACAATAATGAAATTGGTAAGTCAGTTTTGTCTATCGGGAATCATGGTTCAGTTCAGGTGCATGGTGCTTGGTTCATGGTGCTTGACGGACAAGGGCTGTAAGTCAGTACCTGACACCAGACTAGCAGTCCACCTTGATAAGTGGCATAATTGGCCTGGAGCCTGGAGACAAAGCTCTCAAGCTGTCAAGACAATTTGTGATTTCTTTAAACCAAGTTTACCGCTTGAAGTTTCCATCAATATTTATTATTAACTTTATGCTGCCTTATTCCTTATTTGTGATAGTTAATTATTAATTAATCTAACAAAACTTCAATTAACAGTAACTCCGTTAACTTCGAGTTGTAATCTTAACCTTACGAAAGCTCTTTCAGTGATTCAGCTGCTAATTACAATCGCTAATCTAAACGAATCTAAACATCTTTGACTAAATATTTTCATGTTGCTGCTATTCTATTTGGCAATCGTAATATCCTTCATAATCCCCTTTTACAAAATAGTGATTTCAAAAAAGTTACTACAGGCCCATTACACACGGTTGCAAACTTAAAATCACGTAGAAAAGGAATTAACGGTACTTGAAATCCTCGACTTGAATGCATCTATCATCATATTTGCAACATGAAATCGACATTTCGAGTTACAATTACGAACATACACTTAAACTTAGGAGAGCAATTAAACAAAATGTGTATAATTAAAACATGCTCATCATTGATTTGAATTTCAATGAGCTAATGTCCATTTGTGGCAAAAAAACTGGGTTAAACAGAATCGGGGCAGGGTTGAATAATATATTTTTTTTGTAGAAGCGGTGCATCTTGACATGCCCTAAACAGAAAATCTTGAAATATAAAAGCTGTACCGTCTTTTAATACTTGATTTTCAAATGATGTGATCTATTTACAAAATGTTCTGTCTTCTTTACAGCTCGTGGTAGCCGCTGTCCTCGGTGTCTGTTTAGCAGACCGCCTTGATAACAAATACCTCCCTCCCAGAGGAAACGCTGGCGCTGGTGGTTTCGGCCCTGGCTTCGGCGCTGGCGGTGCCCCAGGCTTCGGTGGTAAAGCCGGAGGTGGCTTTGGAGGAGCTGGTGGTGCTGGCGGTTTCGGCGCTGGTGGTGCGGGAGGATTTGGCGCTGGTGCCGGTGGTCGTGGAGCGGGAGGTTACGGCGGTGCTGGCTCAGGATTCGGTGGTGGTGCCGGCTCTGGTTTCGGTGGTGGAGCCGCCCACGCTGGAAATGCATACAACGCCCCCGCCGGTGGAGCATACGGTGGCGCTCGTGGTGGCAACTCTGCTGACGCCAACGCTCAGATCCTGAGACTGAACAACGAAGTCACCGCTGAAGGATTCTCTTACGACTTCGAAACCTCCAACGGCATCCGTGCTGACGCTCAGGGCGTTGCCACCAACGGAGTCCAGTCTCAGGGAAGCTTCGCGTACAAGGGTGATGATGGCCAGGACTACAGCATCACTTACACCGCTGACGAGAACGGTTTCGTGCCCCAGGGCGCTCATCTTCCCACTCCCCCCCCGATTCCCGAAGAGATCCTGAAGTCTCTGGAACAGAACGCCCGTGATGAGGCTGCTGGCATATCTGATGATGGTGAGTGATACATTTTTACCATCTCAACTCAATTTACCAAGCTTAATCTTTCCATAAATAACTGGAATTCATCATTATTACGTGCTCATATAAAATCACAAAATTTTATCAACAAACTTAAAACGTGCATTTCGGTAAAAAGTATTTTTTTTTCATTCATAATCTATTCTACAGATAAAAACCACTAATGCAGTCATTATATTCACTCTTTCCAAAAAAATGTTGACATAGCTGATTGATACATAGATAATTTAATTTAAAAACTAATGTCTATTTTTTACACAAATTTGCTCGCATTGACTACAAACCAAATTTTAAGTAACTAGAAAAAATTTGCTAACCGCAAAAACTTATCCTAATCGCGTTTAATAACCCCAGTGGTACAAAACATTTGAATCGTGGCCAAAAAACTTATAAAGGATCACGCAAAACTACAATCATTAGGATTAAAAATAACTCTAAAATATTTTATAATGATTCTGCGGTAGTTTAAAAATAGTGCTAATCTTTAAAGTGACCGCATGTACTTTACGCGAGGGAAAACAATTAACCTTGTCGATAATGTTATAGCAGAATGGACATCATTTAGGTTGCCCAAGGATAAAAGTAATGTTTAAAAACATGTGTTTGTTAAAATCAGAAAGGGCCTCTAAATCAATGAGAATTACAACTATCCATAACATTTTATCGTTTACATTATAGAATGAACTTATCTAAAAAGCTTTTGTCTCATGAACGTCCCATAAACTTGTCATAATAATATTAATTCAAAGAACATCAGTATTAAATCATAAACTTCTTGTATTCATACGTCAAAAGCTAACAAACCAAAAAACCACTAACTGCCAACCGTAATAATATAAGCCCTACCATTAGAAAACCTTCCATTTACAAATACATTACAATTTACTAACAAAACACTGAGCAACACTAGACATGTACTTAATCTTGTCAAGTCCCAACATTACCTCAGTAACTTAAATCGGAGATAACTCACTATCCAAGCACTTGACTCCTTTTACACACACATAGATACAACACAAAACCTGGCGAAGATACCACGTGCAAAATCCCAGTTGCATCCGCGTAAAATTTATATAAACGACAGTAACCTATGTGTGCGTGTATAGTGGTGAGAATGTAAGAAGTCTTAGCATCTATGTACCATGTAATTTGTTCCCTGAGTACTAGGGTACTGATGAGTTACAAAATGACGTGGGATCGTTGCATCATGCATCGTGATCTAGCTTGAAGCGAAATAAGGCACTGCATAGGTCGGATTTTAATTGATTTCACAGCTATTCTGGTTGAGATGAACGGATAAGTAGCAAAGTAAATGGGCTTGGTTGTAAAAGTTTAGATACAAAAGTGTGGCTTATATAGAAGTATAAGTACTCTGTGTCTATAAAGAACAAAGAAATTGTAAAAAAAAACTATATCGAGAAAGTTCAAAGATACAGCATAGAAACCTTCAAGTAAAAAAAATGCAAGCACCAAAACAAGAGTGTCGATTCACGATCAAATCATAAATTAAGAACCTCAACATATTCCTTTTTCAAATCCTCTCAATTACCATTACATAAACCAAGACCCTTTTCGATCCTGCGGAGTCAAGATCCTACAAATTAAAAGCAGATGCACTAATTAAATCAAACTATTTGCCTTTGATTGACCATACTTAAATAGGCTTTAAAATGTAAATTATTGGGTCAGAACGCAGTCATAAAGTGTGCAGCCATATTCGAAGGCAGATCTTCTTAGCCTTGCGAAATGAGGATTCTTGGCTATCCCACATTGCATACTTTATTGAAATGGTCAGTTCAATAAATATTGATGGGATTTTCATTTATAATTCAGTAGTAAATCATTTGTTATAGCCATAACTTTTAGAATTTGAGAGATATATGCAGTTGCAAATCAGATGTTTTAACGTGGCGTGTGAATTCTCGAGTCATTGCGGTTTGTAGGTTGTGTTAGCTAGTACAGGTAGACTCCATCTTTTTAACGTGTCATTGCTTCAAAGTCTCTTTCAGTGATAGTAAAGACCTCAGACGAAGATTTAGACTGGTTCATTGCATCACTTGAACTTCTACTTCAGTTGTTATTGACAGTTTTATCACCTTTGTGTGTACTATCAAAGTTATCGATGTTTAACGAGCAATCGAGCAGTCGTTTGAAAGCAAATTGATCATGTACCTAACGTCAATATTTAATCTGATCATCCAAGCATTATCATCGATCTTGGGTAACCATTAATAAATTTTCAGTGTGTAATATTTCAAGACGGAAATTGTTCGATCGTAATTGATGGCAATATAAGATTAATGACAGATTCGTAGAGATAATAGAACATATCGTTTTACAAAATCTTATGATATTATAGTGAGAAATATGTCACTAGGTATACTAAATTTTAACATCTAGTGTGGTCCTTCACTGTCACTTTTTCAATATATTTTTTCCAAATCAATTTTTCGACTTCGCCTTTTTCTTCAGAAATGTTTGAATTTCGTGATTGTGAGTCGATCTTTTGAAATCATAATTATTATATTAATTTAATTTACAGGGCCCAAGTCCTTTAAAATAATTTCACTGCTTAAGATACTCTTTTCTAAAGACTTCCCCAAGGCACTGTTTTGGGCCACTAAAAATTAGTATTTCTTTATTCCAAGTTACTAAAAAATATTAAAAGACAATATTAGCACTCCCTTTTTGAAACAATCCCTTTTAGTCCAATTCCTAAATATTTCAATATCGACAAGACTTCAAGAAATAATAGACCGTTAATAAAATTGAGTACAAAACAAATTAAAAGTTAAGATAATAACTTTAGATGTATCTCTTTTGTTACCAAAGCGACGAGTTTGGAGATGAAATAAGGAACGCACAGTTGAATCTGATAACGTCTACAATGTTATAATCATTGTGCTGAATCTTGACGAGATGATTGCTTTTGGATAGATTTTGGTCTGCATACTTTAGTTTGGTTTAGTAAGGCCCTTAATGATTATGAAGTAGTCAGCTGCGTTTTCTTAATTTTCTGTCTCTTAAGTTCGGATTTTATTTCCAAAAGAGAAGTGTGACATGGAAATATCTACAAGTTAGGTGTTGTTGTTTTGTTGGTGTATGTTTCAGTTATATCTTCTCTTAAGAAGTAATAACAGCCTATTATAATACAAATGCAAATACTTGTCATACAAAACGCAAGAAATAATACTTAAGTATTGAAAATTGCATAATCATAAACAAATAAGGCATAAACTGAGACATTCGAAACATCACATTACCGTCAAATCATTGTAATTCACACCAGCTAGATCGCGAAATGACCAATTTCTCAATAGAGAACGATAATAATATTAATGTCTTGGCTTACATGAACTGTAGTACTTCAAAGGTTATTCTACAATCTTTACTTCAATAAACTCGGTCCACACTTAGGTTCTTCGTGGAGTAACCGTTTCTTAATAATATCAAAACAAGGGCACTAGATTAGCACCATCCTATGATGTTGACATTATATCGAAATCATAAATTTGTGGTTCAGTATTGCGAAACTTTGCAAGCTTAATAGAAATAACATTAAAAGTTGAGTACATTCAGAAACAAGTAAAATTTCAAAATTTAAAAAACCCCCGACACTTTATCTTGCGAAAACACCCCAATTCAAACAGTAAAACGCCCATTACTTTTGAACGGCTGAACCGATTTTATTCAAACATAGCTAAGAACACTCTCGACAAAATCACCTTTCAAACAAAAAAAAAACAAAATCAAAATCGGTTCATCCGTTTAAGCGCTATGATGCCACATACAGACACACAGATACACAGCAACACACGTGAAACTTATAACACCCCTCTTTTTACGGCGGGGGTTAAAAAGGGTCTCTTAATAAATGCAAAAATAAACAGTAATAAATATCGGGAGAAGAATTCTTGAAATGACTTGGGGGAGGCCTTTGTTCAGCCGAATGACAACATCAGCTACTAAAAGAAAGAAAAATAAATATTCCAATAGCAAACAGTTTAATACAATAAAGAACCACGATAAGAATAACCAACAATACAATTTAATTCAATAAACCAACCTCCAACAGTTAGTACCATTTATCACGAATCACACAGACTTCTTAGAATGACCAATTTCTCAACAATATAGGACGATACGAATACTTTGCCTTCTTGCACTGGGTCACGACGTGACCGCACCACTCACCGTAAGGCGTGGGGCACATGATCCAGACTAACGATAAATGAAAGGTCAGACATGTGCAGTCTGCAGAATGACATCTAGTATCCGTGATTTGTTGTTATAGAATTTAAAGGGAATGCATCCTTAAACCATGGAAGTTTCTTGAATAAGAATATTCGGTTTGAAAATGTTCGTAATGTAAAATAATTTTGAGTGGTGGCGGTTAATTATAACAATGTCAACAATAAAATTAATGATAGTTACCAATTCCACTTTCAATTAACAGAAGCAATAATTGACAAAATAACACTAAGGTAGCGTTCAAAAACAATCTCACCACAATGCCCAAAAAGTTAGACCAAATCACTGGATCAACCTGTCGATGCTGGCATCAATCGATCAACCAGCTCACCTAGTTACCAGAAAAACAGTAACAAAACACATATCCCAGCGGTTGCATTACCAAATTACTCAAAAGCAAACGTACCATAATGAGTGCATTTACGAGAGATGGGCGGTAATCTCGAATATTAATGACTCCTGCTACAGTAATAAAGGTTTCATCTAGATAATGATGCCTTGCAACACCGATGTGCACTGAGCTTTACATTTTGTAACTTTTGCTAAGTTTAGCGAAAGTGTTTGTGGAATCTTTAAGTTGGACTGGGAACGAAAGTAATGTTTAGAATATTTGCAACTGCTTTACTTTACAATGGCCTGAAAAATCAGCTCTTCGTAGCCTAAGTTGTAAAACAAGGCTTGTGTCTTTCTCTAACTATTTCTTCTTTATAACTGAAAATTTTCAAATCCTCTTTTGTTATTCATCCTATGTTAATCTCCATTATGAAATCATTTTATAACATCATACATCATAGCAAGCCGCCATAGATAACAACACAATACTAAAGACTTAAAAAACACACTAGCAAAACAAACCACTTGAACGATTATTTCTCCCACTCTCAACAAAGGAGGTCTAAAGTCACAAATATTAATATTATCAACACATATATCAAAACGGAATAAAGAATATTTTCCTAGAACTTACATGTATGTTAGCAGTTATGGCGCTTTGTTCGCTATTCTCATAGTTACAAAATGTGGGAACATTAGATGCAAAGATATTTCGCACTATATTAATTACCTTAAGATTTACAACGTGTTGGGAAACTAGAATGAAGTTTGATCTTAGATCGTAAATCGGTTAAAGAGCGTGAAGATTTTGTTAATGTGTTTGATTATTATCTGGAGCTTTATAATGATTCAATTTTGTTGCTTGGATAAGAATGTTAATTATTGTGATGACTGCTGTTTCATCTTTATTTATATTGTTTTGGGTTGTATCTCCTGACTATTCTCTTGCAACAATTTCATAAAAACCAGCTTCTATGTCATTGAAATACTTTCCATTAATTATTATTTTTATTTTCATATTCTTAATTGTACACAAAACAAACAGATACAAACAAAAGTACAATAACAAAAGAAAGTATAGCGTTTGTACAAATAACCCCTAATTAATTTTTCTAACATCAAACTTCATAAGCATAGAGAAATTTGAAAATTGGGACAGTTTATCTAAGTGCTCCACAAAAACATAGAAGCACTTAATGTTCCTGATCCATGTTTTGATAAAGTTGTAAAATACACAGCATAAAAAAGGCCATTGCTACAAACAGATATTTATAAAATTGTGAAGCAAATCCAATAACCATTACCCTGGATTATCAGATTTATATCATTTGTCTCATCAAAATCGAACACGTCCATAATCACGATTACTATCACCTTCATAATAATTTTCTAATCTTAGATGCAACATTACATTTACGCAAAGAGTAGGCGCATAAAAACGTTGTGTGTGACTATCTTTTCGCAACCTGTCAAACTGACAGACAGATTAGTGGTCTTACTAAAGCTAAATTACTTATGTAACAGGTCAATGATGAGCTAGTTAGAAGAGAGATAGTTACTGATAATGAAGTTAATGCAATTTCTGAGATGGTCAGATTATAATTGCATAATGGTAATGTAATTTTAATTGGAGATTTGGTGTATTTGTCTGCTTATAGGCAGATATATACATACATTAATGATTTAGTGTTTTGACTCCCTCAAATGATTTGGTATAAGGACAGAAGAACCGGTTATCAAGCTTAATAAAAAACATGGATTTACGGATAAAAATGAACTAAAAAATTGCAGCGGCTCTTTGCATAGTTTAAAAACGAGACCCTTTAAATCAATACATTTTACTATTTTAAAACATGACTCCAAAAACACAAGTTGCTATATTATTGTGCCATTTACTACTAACCTGACAGGCATTCCATATCGTCTACAGATTACAGGTGTATTAAAAGTCTCAGGTGTCTCCAATCAGTCATTAATAACGTTTAACCTAGAACGAACATACCCATGTAGTGCGGTCATCTTCGCATTCTAAATAACTCGATACAATTTAAATAATTCGAGCGAACGTTAACGAGAGCGTTCAGTGGTAGCCTTGGAGCTTTCGATGAGTCGAGCGTGGCTATGAAGTTAGCGAGCGAGGTATTGAGCTTTATAGTTAGATCGAAGAATCCTAAACCTGGTCATTGATAGATCTGAAAAATAAAAAGTTTTATTTAAATAAAAAATTAATATAATTCATTTAGAATTCTTAAATACATACATCGCTTCACGCTTAACCCATAAAAGGGGGTGATGCTATTGCCATTAATCGGGCGAGAGTTCAGATTTCGGTTTCCTACTAAGAAATACCAGATGAAAATATGTAATAACTATTTGCCTGTCCTGGCAATCGAACTCAGAAGCTCATGTTCAGCAGTACCACTTGCATTTACTAGACCAACGAGGTAGACTACAGCCTTTCAAATTCTTTCATTTAATTTAAAAGAAAATTTAAAAAAAAAAGCATAACAAATCTAATGCAATTCAATTTGTAAACGCCAAATTAAAGAGGCACATTTAGATAATGACAACAGAAGCCTCAGCTACATACTCTAGGCTACAGATTTACAACGATAATGAGAAACATACTAAACTACAACAATTTAAAATAAACGTCTTCATAATTATAATATTTGCACGCAACGCTTACTTTACGGCCTCCAAAGTAAACAATATAATATTATGTGCGTGATCAAAATTACAGAATTATGTCGTAATTGAAAATGAACTCAAATTATACGGCCCACTTGTTACTTATATTACAAAAGGTCATTTTAAATACACATCATTTTAATCATCATTTATGTAGACATAACTTACGAGACGATTTTAGTAATATACCACTTTGCTGTAACATTTTGAAACGAAACTTGATATAATATATGCCGAAAAACTGACGAAATGAAAAGTACTAAATTATTCAAGTCAGACTTTTTTCAAAACAGGGGCACAACTAATATAATGCTAGACTAGTTAAATAGCAAGATTAAACCTTTATTAATTCACACAGTTTAGGAAGCAAAAAAATAAGATGAATATGATTTGAATATCGTTAACCTGATTTACAAGGCCCATATTTGACCGCTCCCGTCCAACGCCAACAGCCAACGCTCTGTTTCTAATGAACTCGTTGGTGCAATGTTGGTCAATGTTGGCAGCCAATCTGTTAGTCATTAGGCTTGTGAACCCGTCGCGTGAAATGCCCTGAGAACTACGGGTTGCGCATAAATTACGCTGTCTGATCCTGATGCTGATATATTGAGAGCATTCACTGTAATGAGGATTACCTTAAATATTATAACAGGATTTAGTAGTGTGGTAGAGTTGACGATATCTTTACCTAGTACTCTCATCAAAAATATCATCACTTGTGTTGATGAAATTCTGACGATAACCTTAGACAGACATTTCAATGTCCAATTTCATATCGAGTCTGAAAAACTTTTCTGAGTCTCAAATTTATTCTTAGTGCTTCTCTTAGTGACTTTGACTCAACCATATACCTACCTCTTTCAGGTACCTACCGCGGTGAGGGCGCTGGTGCCGGCGGCAGCGGCTACGGATCCGGACCTGCTGGTGGAGCCGGCGGCTACTCTGGTGCTGGCGGTTTCGGCGGCGCCGGTGCTGGTGGTGCGGGATCAGGCTTCGGAGGAGCCGGAGCTGGATCAGGATTTGGTGGAGCTGGTGCTGGCCGTGGTGGTGCAGGAGCTGGTGGCTTTGGAGGAGCTGCTTCCCGCCAATACCTTGCCCCCAACGCTGGAGGCAGGGGATCCGGATCAGGAAACTTCAACGCCCAGTCTGGATACCGCTACTAAGATGAATACTGACGTGGTGATGCTTGGAGGTGATGGCTGTGCAAATGTAGAACAGAAATTTAAAAAAAAATAATTTTGAAAAATAAGAGCGGCAAATTGTGTACAGAAAAATACAAACAATTACGTTGATTTTTTATAAAAATTAATGTAACTGTTTTCTACTTTTTCTTGTGACTACTAAGTTGTATTAAATGTTTTGATTTGCACAGTCGTTAATACAATTTTCGTTAATCTTTGATAGCGAACATCGTATTTATTATTTCCATTTTTTTCGTACTTTCTTTTATCGAACTACCCTCCGCCATCATTCACTGGTATGTGATGTAAAAATAACGAATATTTTGCTGTGAACCGATACTTGTGATGATTATTTGTAATGATATTGTTATTATTTTGTTTATATAGAAATAATACTGTCTCTCTTTCTCTTAATAATGTGATCTCAAATCTTTGTATAAAACTCTTTTTTTTTTCTATTGAAATTAAATTCTTCCTGTTAAAAATGATAGTTATAAGTTTTAAACAGCAATGCAAGGACAGTATAGACTAAGATGGAAAATGTATAAAAAAAGTTACATTTAGTTATTAAGAATTGTAAATATGAAATGAAGCAACGAATATACGACTTAATGCAAACCTAATTATTTTATTTCATTTTCTGTTTAATTTTTATTAATCTTTATTGTCCCACTCTTGGGCAAAGGTCTCCTCCAAAGCCTGCCTATCTTCCCGGTGTTTTTCCTTCGCCGGCTAGTCTCCCGTAAACGTCTTCTAAGTCGTCACGCCAGCGTTTCCTGATTATTTTATGACACACTACCAATGATATTCAAATAAACAGATACGTTATACACTCACAAAACAATTGAAAAAAGTGTTCCGCGCAGCAGCGGCAGCACACATACACACTTTTCATTCATCTGACATTTCTCTACAAGTCGAAAGGGATGGCTTGATAAAACCAACAAGAAAAAAAGAGACAGCTAGTGTTTGTCACTTGCGTGTGAATGTAAACAAACATTATTCTGACAACCAATGTATTTTTCTTTTTCTAACCTCCAAATATCAGAATATTAGGAAAACAAATTGAAATAAATTAGTAAATTGAGGTGTATTGCGTACTTACTTATGGTATGAGATCCCTTGTATTTTATTAACTTTGGCACCTTAATTGGTACACTTTCTAAAAACACACGATGGCATTTTTTAAATTTTGTTTTTGTTTCAACAAAGCGTATCGCTCTTCGCCATGCGTGACATAAACTAAAGACTAAAGTCTACAATTGTCTCCTATTCGAGTCTTCACAATTCGCGCGCTTATAACATATCTGTTTATTTGAATATCATTGCACACTACTAAATAAATATATTCAAATAGATGAAGGTCCTAAAATTAACTGTATTGCTCAACAATTGGTATTTTTTTGTGGATGGCAGTTGGAATACACCACATTAACACCATTTCAGAATGATGGCCTGTAATTTTAAAAAACGCTTAATTTCTCACCAAACCATGAAAAAAAAAATTCCAATCTTGTCAGAATGACATTATGAAGATGTCACCTTGACATCCAGTGACACAAATAGTTGAAGGCACTTATTAATTCCCAAATTTTACTAATGCATATAAAATCCACTAGATGTCGTTAAACAAAAATTGGGTAAATGATTAGAGAGATGAAGAAATAATATTTGAAGAAATAATCCGTTCCTATTAGCACTATTTTAAAAAAAATGTTGATGGTCTACCTTCAAGATAAATGTTTTGTTTTTAGGGTACTGTAGTCAAAATGGAATCCTTATAGTTTCGCCATGTCCATATGTCCGTCCGTCCGCAGATTAGCTCAGAGACTCTTAGTATTAGAAAGCTATTATTTGGTCACGCCAACAAAGTGGTAAAATAATGTCATCAAGAAATATATATTTATTGTTCAGTTGAGGGTCAAAAGTGCAGTCACAATCTATCTATAGCTACCTCTAGTCTACGGGACGGGTAGCTAAATTACTGTAAAACGATCTGCAGTTTTTAAGCCTCCCCTATAGTTTTTTTTTTTATTTGTTTATTCCATGATATTTTAATACAGAGGTGTTACTTAATTCTAAACTCGCCAAACTTTTACGTTTGATGGCGAGAAAGTTAGTTCCGAGTTTGTATCTAGATGGCGTTGGGATCGAATTAGATCGCACTATCGTTTCGTCACGTGGACGTCTATGTAAGCTTGAAAGAAATGTTTATTGAACAGCTTTTTTATTTCTATTTGGTATTTTTTTGTATTCAACATGGCGGTTGCAGGTCATGTTGATTATAATACAAATTTAAAGTGGGTGTTGGAATCGCACTCCTGCTGATATCTAAAAAACAGTAATAATTATAATAATTTGTACACTGACAGCCCTAATTTCTTCTACTCTCGTTCATTCCATCCAAATCCAAAGGTTGTCTGTAAGAGATTGCCTAGTGCGATAAGACTGCCCATTGTACACTAAACGTTTGTCCTGTATGTTTTTAATGATGTACAATAAAGTATACTAATAAACAAACAGTATTTTACAATCGTTACAACCGTTATTTATCAACATATTATTCAACATAATATTTTAAAAACATAAACTCCATATAGGTTTTTCTGTATGTTATACTTTTTTTTTTATTAGGCCCAGTAATTTTGTAGATAAGGTCGAAATGATCAATTTTCATAAATAACTTTATCACTTTTTGGGTCACAGCAGTTCATAAGTGTAACAGTAACAAACAGCTGAATCAGTCCAGTAGATTTGGAGTAAATTGATTGTGACTGAGATACAGACCGACAGACATACGATTTTCTCGCCATACCGTTCCATTTTTTCGTACGGAACCCTTAAAAGGTACAAATTAGACAACATCACAGACTTTAAAAGGCAAACATTGGATGTAAGATCTTTAGTAAAAAAACTGGTACTAAAACCAAGGCATTGGACTCATCATGCCTATGTATGGGATGCACTTCTATCCAAGTTTGAGACACAAACCGATGGTAATATATTACAGGTAATTGAGGGAATATAGATTTGTCAACGGTGGCTTACTTGGATTGAATGGTAAACGATATCGCAATGTGTTTGAGTTACGTCTTAGGACATTATGAATCAATTGATGTTTTGATGATAATGTTAGAAATTGAATATGAGTAATGGTTTTGAATAACGCGAGGTCCATAGTACAAGTATATGTACCGACAGAATTATGTGACGAAGATGAGTTGAGCGAGTTCTACAAAACCTTAGAAACCGCTATAGAGAACTTAAATGCAAAAAACCTCATTATAATGGGAGATTTCAATGTCCAAATAGGGACAATAATAACAAGGCGATGAAACTGTATTCGGCAAATACTCACAAGGCAAAAGGTCAAAGCACGGCCAGAAATTGATAGAGTTTGCTCATGAAAAAAACATAAAATTCGTTAATACCATGTTTAAAGCAAAAGAAAGCACAAAATTGACATGGGTACCGCCGAATGGAGAGTACCATAATGAAATCGATTTCATCCTAACAAACAAAGGCTCAGAAATTTTTGCATTCGACATAATTAAAAACCTTAACTTTAACACAGACCACAGAATGATAAGGTGCAAAATAAAATTGGATTACACTAAAAACGAAGCTATACCAAATCTATTAACACACATTGTACAAGAAACTTGATTTTATTGAATTAATCAAAATATCCCCACAAGTTCAAACACAGTATGATCATTTCCTAAGAGGTATGAAACATTTATTAACGCAAATACCATGCCAAAAGAACGAACAATAATACCCGGTAAGTGCACACACACGTCAACTACTTGAAGATAGAAAACAACTATACAAAGAAAAAGAACAAAGGAAATAAAAATAAAAAATACTCAGATAAGTACATAATCAGGACATAAACAAAGAAATCTCTAAGAACAGAAAAAGCACAGGCAAAATATTTTTGAAGAATACTTATCGAAGAAGGGAGCCATTAAAAAGGCATACAAAGATCTTCAAAGTACAACAAAATGGCCAACAAACATGGTGGACAAGAAAGGAAAGATTATCTCGAAGAGGTCAGATATAATAGCAGAAGCAACTAACTTTTATCAGAATCTGTACTCATTCCAAGAAAGATTCAGTTTAACGCAGCACGTCAGAAATAAATTCTATGTCGACCATTGCCTGAAATACTAAGATCAGAGATCAATTTTTCTATAGAAACTCAGAAAAAAGACAAAGCACCCGGAGAGGACAAGATAACAAATGAGATACTGAAGGCTCTATCAGAATCCTTACAACATCCACTGGAAATCATGTTTAATAACATTCTAGAAAGAAGATAAACTCCAAAGCAATGGTCTGAATCGTCGATAACTCTTCTTCACAAAAAAGGAGATAGATGTGACCTCAGTAACTACAGACCAATTAGCCTTATGACAAACTTCTATAAAATTTTCTCAAAAATACTATTAAATAGGCTCACCATAACTCTAGATGAAAATCAACCTCGTAAACAAGCGAACAGCTGATCACATCCAAGTGGTAACACAAATAGTAGAGAAAGCCAAAGAATATGGCAAGACTCTATATTTATGCTTCATCGATTACACTAAGGCATTCGATTTTCTGGAACATGGTGCAATATGGAATACACTAGTAGAACAAGGAATAGACATAAAATATGTAGAGATACTCCATAACATCTATTTAAAAAATTCAGCAAGAATAGAGTTAGAATCGGAAGGACCAACTTTTCCTATTAGAAAAGGCGTCAGGCAGGGCGACCCACTATCACCTAAAATAGTTTCGTCTGTTCTGGAGACAATATTTAGAAACCTAGACCTGGAATACAATGGCGTGAAAATCGATGGCGAATATTTAAACCACTTGCGTTTTGCAGACGACATCGTTGTATTTACAGAAGAGTCCACACAGTTAGAGAACATGGTGCAAGACCTTGCAGATGAAAGCAAAAAGGTTGGATTGACTATGAATGCTGCAAAGACCAAAATTATAACAAACGGATCAGAAGAACCGATACTAATAGATGAACAGGAAATGGAATATGTAAAAAAATACGTCTATTTGGGCCAATTCATTTCTTTTGGAGACCAAACGGCAAAATAAATAAATAGGAGAATAGCAATTTCATGGAAAAAATACTGGAGCTATAAAGAAATCATGAAGAACAACAAGATAAGCATGAATTTGAAAATAAAGTTGTACGAGATAGCAATCCTTCCATGCCTTACATATGGATGCCAAACAGGGTCTCTACGGACAAAAGATGAACACAAACTTGGAGTTATGCAAAGAAAAATGGAGAGAAGCTTGTTGGGTATAAAATTGTCCGACAGAATTACAAATGAAGAAAACTAAAATAGCTGACATAGTAGAGAGAATAAGAAGTCTGAAATGGAAATGGGTGGGGCACATCTGTAGATTGGAAAACGAAAGATGGACAAAGAAAATCATAGAGTGGGTACCTAGAGATGGAAAAAGAAAACGAGGAAGGCCGCGGAAACGCTGGGAAGATACATTTAAAGAAAGATGTGGACCAGAATTGAGGAGACTAGCTAGAGATAGGGAAAAATGGAGAAAGTTGGGGGAGGCCTACGCCACAGAGGCGACTTCCATAAATAATTAATTCCACGTGCATGCTACTAATAATAATTTATATAAATATAATCATTTATCGCAAATAATAATCAATAATATTCAATGTTGATTTAATGAAAACCACAATGTGGCATACCAATTTATGTTATAGTAATACTAAATAATAATTTATTAATAATCTAAGGAAATTATGTGATAGGAAATATTAATTACGATGCTAAAATGTCTATGTATTTATGGCAGAATAATGTTTTTTTTTTTATATATTGGTTTTGATAAGAGACTACAAAATGAAAAATAACTTCAATTTCGGCAGTAGCAGTTCTTTTTTTCGTTTCTACGTTTTATAACACTGACTGCCGAGATTGAAGTTATTTTTCACTTTGTAGTGTATTTTGGAAGATGGTTACATTTTTTTTGTAAAATTGTTTTTATTTTTAACTGCATAAGCGGTGGTAGTTTAAGTGCTTAATAGGCAAGTTCTATAGTAAGGTACCAATAATGCCTAAAGTGATGCCAGAACAGATTACCCGAATAACATGAAACTTGAACATAGCCGGTGGAATAAGAATGTACCAGGGTAAAATGTATAGATCTGCTTACCCTTTTCGAGCGTACCGGCGTGATGTTATGTTATGAAACGGTGTAAGTAAACAATAAACATGAATGTGACTGCTGCTATCAAACAAATGGAGAGATTGGCTAACAATAACAAACAATATATTTTTGAATATATATATGTTTTAATGTAATAGCAGTACACCACAGACTACCCCGTTTTTCATTGTAAGTTCTTTCAGTCCATCCAAAGGTTGTCTGGTAGATATCGCTGTCAGCGATAAGACCGCCTTTGTACCCGTATAATTAAGTTTTTCTTATAAAATAGATGTGTAACTTTTATGGTGTACAATAAAGTATATTCTATTCTATTCTATTCTATTGGCTGTCCTTCATTGAAGGGTTTTTTTTTATAACGCCGAAGTAGTTATTCATCAGATCTTCACCAAATTTAAGTGGGACCAATTCGGGCATATATTCTTAAATAAAAACGTAAATTAAAAAAATCAAAACCCGCCTGCCTAAGAAGTGAACTAAAAATAGGTAAACAAGAAGAAAATCGTACTATGCAGTCGGCTGATTTATATTAAGTATCATCCGACTGCACAGCATGATTTTATTTATTTATTTATTAAAAGTTCATGTAAAATGGTGAAACATAGACGGACTTAATACCTCAAGGCGTTCTATAACAGTCAATCGATTCGAGTCGATATTCTTCTTGTTTACGTCTTTTTAGTTCGCTTCTCAACACTGCAGTTGAGTTTGTTGATTTTTTAATAAACTTTTTTTTTTTTTTTACATTTATTTTTTAATTAGTTCCATTTAAATATATAAGTGTTATATATTTTAGAAATTTAAAACCCTTTATTTTGTTACCCCACACAAAATGATGGAAAAAAAACTTTTGCCACCACAATATGGTGCCCAAAATCCTCCAATTTTCTATTTTTTTATTTTAATGAAGCTAGTAACACTCGCAAGGTTAAGACGAATCAATTGACGTAAGAATCATCATAATCAGCCAACGCGTTTGGTCTCTAAAACGCTATATAGGAACAAACATACATACATACATGTAAACACATTGCCCTCCATCGGCAGTCGGGTAAAAATAATTTTCAAAATTGGGTCACAATTGACGAAGATATCGGTGAACAAAATAAAAAAAAATACAAACATAGAGTCGAACATAGAACCTCCTCCTTTTTGGAAAGTCGGTTAAAACTATAAATAATGGCTTTAAGAGCGGACTCTAGTCAACAGGAATTTGAAAAATAGGTATTTGAAGAAACTATTGCCGTCGCGTCACCTCCGACCTCACCCCGTAAAGTGCGAAAAGGACAACTGCAGCTCAGGCTGATTTTACTTACAAAAACTTTGACTAAAAGACGTTTCGTATTCTGCTGTTTTCTTCATGAAAACTGGTCTGATCTAAAAAATTCTTATATCAAAATTTAGAGGAAAAGGGTATCTATGCTCCTATCATTTCCTTTTTTGTTAAAAACTTATAAAGTTTGTCTAAAAGTCTTCTGAACTTGGCATTTTTTTCGGCTTTTTGTATTGTCATATTTCTTTTTGTGATTATGTTTTGGAAAAAAGGAAATGATACAGGCACGTATTAATTAGACCTAGATTTTATGGAAAAAAATCATTGCTCTAGAGGCATTATCCACGAAGAAAACAGCAGAATGTGTTTGTATGGAGAAAGTCTCACTAGAGTCCCCTCTTAATAAGGTTGCACCACTGCGTGGCGTTATCCCAACAAAGGTTAATTCCAAAGAGGAGCACCGTCTTTTTTCAGTCTGCAGAAGTCAGCTTTGCCTTAATAATACCAGCCTGTCGCTGTCCCACTCCAGGACAAAGGCCTCTTCTCATACAGAGAAGACACGAGCATTGTTCACCACGCTTGTTCAATGCGGGTTGGCAATATCAAACTTAAATTATTTACTGGCTGTTGTGATTTTTCCGGGATAAAAAGTAGCATATATTACTCCTTATAACATTAGCTATCTACCTGTAAAAGTGCCGTCAAAATCTGTCTAGCCATTACGGAGATTACCCGGCACAAAAAGACAGACACAAATAAAAAAATGCGTATTTGTTATAAGTACCGTATATACTTTCATATGTTTGCTAATTTCTCTCTCTCAGTCGGTCCTTCATGTCTGAAGATCGTGAGTGCCTCCAACGCTTCCCTTATGGCCGTGTAGAATTTGGAGGACAGCGAGTCTTTCACTTGATCGGTCCATGTTTTCAATAAAACGTTTTTATTTTGATATTACATACAGACACTTCAATTTTATTTATTTTTTTGTTTAAGTTCAGGTTTTCTCACGATGTTTTCATTCAATAATGTCAGGAGAGACCAAGTTAACCTTAGAAAGCAAGTGTGAATTGTAAAAGTCATTTTGGTACTTGCCCTGATTTGAACCCACGACCACAAGAACAAGACGTGAGGTCCTCGCCAATGGGCTACGACGCCGAACTTATGTTCCCTATTTTCCAGGTAAGCACACATCATTTCATATTGGTGTGTACGCCATCTATTGCTTCAAACCTAAACTATGACCACTTCGAGCTTTGCAAGCTTGTATCACTCTGCGTTAGCGCTGTTTAGATGGTACCATTCACTTTGATAGTTTCAATGTTTGCAAACAGTTCCAATAGCGCAGTGGCGCTATCGTCAGTAACCTCATAGAGTCAATTTTGAAAACTTGCACATGTAATATTATTATGCTTTGGTCCAGAGTTATCGTTTCTCATGATTTTAACTTTTACGAAGGCTTTTAGTAATCTATGTAACCTTTTTTGGGCTTAGACTGTTGATAAATTTATATCATCATCATAACTCTTAGGCTGAGTTTCTCAACTCTAAATAATCGCAGAATTAACGTGACAAATTGTCAAGCACGCGTTATCTGCTCTGATTGGCTTCAAAATTAATTCAACCAATCACGGCAGATAACGCGTGCCTGATAATTTGTCACATTAATTCTGCGATTACTTAGAGGTGAGAAACTCGGCCTTAGTAAGTAGGGTACTTAGCTCCTTAGCCCTTAGCTTTAGATATATAGCTTTTAGCTAGCTTTAATAAACAAAGCAGAGCGCAAAGATTTACTGTCTGAAGTAAGGTCTAACTTCAGCAATAGTTTTTATGTAGGTGGATATGCGAGTTACCTTTACAAATCAATCATTTTGATAAGAGAAGGCATACGCATTTGCCAAAATGGTGTATTTAAATCGAATGTGTAGCAACCTCAAAATAATTATCGTGATCATAACTAAATTGGTCTGCACCTTTGTTACAAAGTAGGTCACCAACGAAGGTCTGAGTATCATATCAATTTGGCAAATGAACAAAATGTATCTGACTGCATTTGTTTTTATCAGATACCGTGTCTTCACGATTTTGTAATCTGTCTATGTGCTGATCTCATTTTGTGAGAACTAATTAGGTTCTCTATTGGTAGCATCACGCTTTGACTTTCAGTGACTAAGCTGCGGCTCTCGACAAAGAGTAATTCCGTCCAAGGGCGTCGCCAGCCGATGGCCCATGGGGAGGGCAAGTTGATATATGGGCAATGGCAAAAGTATGAATTTTAAATACAGTCAAAAGCACATGAAGATTAAGACTACTAGTGCGAGTCTTACCCCAACGGCGATTGTAATAAAAATGGTACCAAGTCCAGTGTAACGAGCTCTACGAGCTCTTCACTGTATATTAAATAAAACTTGTAAAAAAATATTATATACATTAGAATCAATCTGCCTAGCCTTTTCCCAACTATGTAGGGGTTGGCTTCCAGTCTAACCGGATTCTACTGAGCACCAGTCTTTTACATGGAGCGACTGCCTATCTGACCTCCACAACCCAGTAACTGAGTAACACGGTACCCCTTGGCAAGACTGGTGTCAGATTTCAGGCGTCTGACTACCCGTAACGACTGTTAAAGATCTTCAAATGACAGCCGGGATTAACGTGCTTTCCGAGGCGCGGAGGAATCTCGGTATGTTGAAATGGTCACCCATCCACGGACCGACCTCGTCAAGCATTGCTTAACCTTTAAGATCGACCCGTGCGGCTGTTATTATTTAGCCATGAGCTCCTATATTATAGATTAGAATAATAGATTATAATATATATTTCTAAAACAAGATTTTTTGAACTGAAAGTTAATAAATGCAATATCACTTGTCAATACATCTAATTAATCCAAAGGCAATGGTGCTTTCTTGTCTGATTGAGGAGTTTCAATGGCCACCTTCCGGCTCCATCATGAGACCAGCTCCATAGTACCATATTATTTAAATGTGTAAAATGTTACAAAAATACGCCAAGTTTCAGCTTAATCAGATGCCAGGAAGTGCTTGAAAAATCGTTTACTTAAGTCGTGACAATCTAAGAAGTTGGATTTGAGAGCAATAAAAGTTTTTAGTCTCATGATGCTGATAAACGATCGCTCTACCGTAATTTTTAACGCCGTTCCTGTTTCGGGAAATAATGTTTTTGTCTCTTTAAAGCCTGCTCTACACTACTCGCGAAGTTGGTCGAAGTTGAGCGAATACGATAGTGTAGATGGGCACTTCGCTTCGCTTCGTGCAACCTCGGCTCGCATCGGGTGACTTCCAGTCGTTGTCGGTTTTTGCGCCCGAGTCAACGGACTCGAAGTGACCCGAAGTTGCGAACACGAAGCGTCTTCCTACACTACTCGGCTCACTTCAGTTCGCATCGAGACGTCAACACATTTTCGTTGCACGATAAATACGCACGTAGTTATAATACGCGAGAGTACACATTGCAACGGCAGCTGCCACTTGAACGCTATCCATGATGCCTATCGTGCGGGCGCCGGGCGACTGAGCTCTTCGCGAGGTTGCACGAGTAAGTAGTCACATACTTCGGACTTTGATCAACTTCGACGAGTACTTCGTCGAGGCAACTTCTCGAGTAGTGTAGAGCAGGCTTTAGGGAATCAACAACGGTTAGATTTGTTAAGTGATTGTACTAAGGACTTTGATTTCATTGGATTTTCCAAAAAAATATATCCCTTTGGGGAGGCAACTGCCCCCCGTATGCAATGGCGATGGCCGTAATGCCAACGTAAAGGATTGATCAAGTGAAATTTTTAATAGCACTAGGTTATCGAATGCATACAAGCGTCGCGATATTAAGACACAAGACACGTTCGTTGATAGAATGTCACTTGTCTAGAGACAGTGGATGATGTTTCTTATCCTATTTTGTGGAGGGGCCGAGAAATAACTCAGACACCTCGACCCATTGGGATCTTTTTACCCGACTGCCGAAGGAGGGTAATGTGTTTATCAGTCTATGTATGTATGTATGTTTGTTCCTATATGGCGTTCCAGAGACCAAACGCGTTGGCCGATTTTGATGATACATACGTCAATCGATGCGTCTTAAACCTGCGAGTGTCATAGGCTACATTAAAATTGGACAATAGAAAAATGGCGGCTTTTGAGTGCCATATTGTGGGGGCCCAAATTTTTTTTTCTTCGAAACCCATCGTGTGGGGTATCAAAATAAAGGGTTTTTAGAGGTGATTTCAAAAATATATAACACTTATATGTTTAAATGTATCTAATTCGAAAAAAAAACTAACTAAAAAGTTATAAATAAAAATGTAATTAAAAAAAACAAAAAACCCGACTGCTTCAAAAGCGAACTAAAAAGTCGTAAACAAGGAAAAAATCAAACTGTGCAGGCGGAGGATACACCAGATTTTGGTCAGTCAGCCCGCGAATATGTATCCTCCGACTGCACAGCATGATTTTTTCCTTGTTTACGACTTTTTAGTTCGCTTTTGAAGCAGTCGGGTTTTTTGATTTTTTTAATAATTTGGTCCCCTAGATGACCTACTCCTCTGCAATCTCGTTGAAAACTCTCTTCATGAGTTTTACAAGGAGACTAGGGGATGTGAGCCTATAGTCTTCTGGTCTTGGATATCCAACCTCTAGGAGACTCATTCGCTTACCAGCCATTGCATCGCATCTGCACAGAAGGTGCTCCATGCGTTCCGTATGTTCCCCACACAACCTGCACATGGGTGTCGCGGTAAGACCCATTTTCATGAGAATGTCGCTGTTTCCAAAGTGGTCAGTAAAGGCCCCAAGCAGGTAGTGGATTTGCCCTGCTCATATTCCAAATGCATTTCTGTGCTTTGAACGTAGAGCCCAGGAATTTCTTAGAGTGTTCCAGACCGGTATTAGACAGCCAATGTGTTTGCTGTCTGTGATCTGCCTAAACGTTGCTTTTACGAGACACGTCGAAATGTCTACACATGGTTCTGGACACACAAAATCATTTGCTGAGAGAGGGCTTCTTGCCCGTTCATCTGCCGTTTCGTTAATATGGATTACTTTGTGCCCAGGGAGCCACATCAGTCTTTTTCTGTTATGCTTCCCAAGCCTGTTTAGGGTTTGGATCGCATCCAGCAGTTAGGAGTCCACTTTGTAGAATTCCATGGCTTTGATAGCACCCTGACTGTCACTAAGAATATATATGGATTTACCTCTGGTTCCACTATCTATATTCCCTTGAACACAGGTTATTATGACATATTATGTTTTATAGCACTGGATTATGTAGAAGTGGATTCTTTATTGAAGAGGTTTGTAAGGTCAGGATGAGGTTTAGAAGTCATGTGCAACCACAACAGACGGATTTTATTCAATTTAAAATGTATTTATTTGTGACACACGATTTAAATGTTATTGTAGAGTTACAATCTCATTTCTTTTTCATTCATCCTTTTAATTGAAAATAAGTATTTATACGCGTGGGTACCGTTGCACTCTATGTATTATTCTTTGTGTACATTAATCACCAAAGATGTCTCACCAAGAAATTCTTACGTTACTCAAGAACGAATTTTTCCTGGTCAATAATTTACGGAGACGCGCTAAACACTGATTCGCTTTACCTATAAAGCTGAGGAAGACTCAAAGCACAAATTGATGCTTTCCATTGATAAACAGTCGACCAGGACTATGAGACCTGTTTCGGATTTCTAGCGCTGTATGTATCTTTGCACTTAAAAAAAATGGCATCACCAACACCTTGAAGTCGACTGGTCGAAAATGCCTAATGCGTGAAGTCCGCCTTTGTATACTGTTTTTTCATTGCATAAAGTCAGTTAATAAATTATACCCATCCATCATAAGCTAGCTATTATTAGAACGCACAATAAAAACAAATCTAGGCCAAATCCTATTAAAATCTTCACGAGCAACTGACATCATTTACTCAGAATCAGATAAAGGTTAGTGCTCATCGTACTCATATTATTTCTAATTTAATTAATCCTTTTGTAGCCGCACGTCTACTGTCAAGGTTTGAGGTCTATTTGCTTGAGATTTGCACGTAGGTCGTAGGTCTGATTTTTGCACGTAGCAGAGGCCTGGGAAACTTGTAAGTTTGCGAGGTTTTTGGTATGGGGTTCTAGGTTTTATGACCCGAATTGACACAATGAAGTACGTGATTGACTTTGGTGTTTCGTTTCGAGGGTTCCATACTCAACAAACGAACGTTGGGACGAACTTAATTGGACTTAAGTCTTTTAAGAAGAGGTCGTGAGAGTATATTTCATTAAAACTGCTCTCAAAACAGTGAGGGAAAACAGCGTGAGGAACCAGCGTTTCCTAGAATCAAAATTTCGAGGACGTGTAACATCTATTCCCATTCACAGAGAGGGTTCTGCTCTCTGTCCCGTGTATTCCAGAATTGGAAACATTGTAGTCTGATTATGCTTGTAAGAAGCAACACAGTTGTCCATTTGAAAGCAAAAACAACCTTTTCAATTTCGAAATCTTTGGGTATTCTTACGTTAAGAAGGATATGTTTGAAAGGGAATCAATCAAATCGGATTGATCTTTACTGGCTATAATTATTAGCTATATAACCAGAGAAGGATTAAGTTTTATGGTCCATTTTACTAACTATAGGCCGCTGTAATTGACTACCACTTACAAACTAAAAGTTAAAGATGAAAGGACCCGTATGCCAATTTCCAATCAACTATGAAACCATACTACAAAACAGAAGATCAATTTGGTGTGTTGCTATGCTTTTTTCAAGAACAATAAAACCAGGCGTAGTTTTTACTAATGACTAACGGTAAGATACAAGTGTTTCGGCGTCATTCGTGTATTCCGATCGCCATATTTTTGATAAAATTTATCGAATTGGTAGAATTACGTGTTAATGACCAAAAACCAACCAAGAGCGACTGCCAGTGAATCGGATCCATCGCCGCATCGCGCCATTCAAAATGCTGACTACTACGATACGACAATGCACCAGCACGTTTACATGAATATTTTTAATGAAAACCTGTAGTTGCATCATTGTTGCGCCGCCCCTGTCTGTTTAATTTATTTATTGCTTAATATTCGTAGAAACCCACCAGTAGACCTTAGATATTAGATCATGAAAAGAGCTTTTAAAGGCTAAGTTTCATGTTAAATCTGATGAGAGGCTGCTGTTTGTATAATCAACCCTTTTGTGGCAACTTGCTAACAAAAAGACTTGCGAACTTCAAGGTCCACCCTCACCCACAAGAGTCCAAACTCAATCAGAGTGAACCTAAAATCGACTGCCCCATCATTTTATACACAAAACAGTTCCGTCTACTGCGGAGCCTTCAGATATTCACGACATCCTCATAAACAACCGATCATGAACCGATTGATCGATAAAAAATCGTTAATTGATCCCATCAAGAGCTGTTAATTAAACCGTGGGACCATTACGTACACGGAAATCGATTCGACGTACAATATTTGATAAAAAGTCGGTACTGTTGACAGAAGTGTTGTAAAATAGAAGATGTTCTAATAATCATTTAAAAAAAGATCTACATAATTTTGCAACATCATAATGTGCTTATGAGATAATTAATCATGTAATTTTTCTCAATAAACTTTTTGCTGGTAAACGATTAATTGATAGTATCGATCATCAGTAATCGTAATATTTATAAATAGAACCCTTCATATTAAAATGTATAACGCCATGTTTATTTTTTATTTTAGTCATAATGGTGTTATTATTATGCGATTGAGTATCCTCACCATCATGGATTCTGCTCTTATGCCAATTTATTTAGGATTTGCGCAGCATGGTCTTACCAAGGACCTCATGCTCAACAGTAACACTTGGAATGACTATGTTACTCTAAAAACCCGAACTATGGTAAACCCTAGGATTTACCGGCAAAACCTAAGATTTACCAAAGCTAACTGGTAAAAGCCCGAAATGGTGGAATGGTCGCTAATATGGGGCTTTTACAAGCAATCACACGGTAAATCTTAGGCTTTTCCTCTGAGACTCGTTAATCTTCCTAATAATATTGGTAAGGTAAAAAATATTATTAGGAAGATTTACAAGTCTAATCATTTAATCTGGCATTTGATCAATACAACAACAAACAAACAAACGAGCAAACAAACAAACGATGTCAAAAGTAAAATACTAATTTTGAATGCCTCATTCATAGTGTGTCATACACATTAAAAATTATCAAGATTTGCAAGTCTCTCCCATAAATCCTAAGATTTACCGTGTGATTAATGGTAGAAACCTTCATTCGTTAATTTCGGACTTTTACCAGCAAGAATTGGTAAATCTTAGATTTTACCGGTAAATCCTAGGTTTTACCGTAATTCGGACTTTTACAGTAACAACCATACCGATGAGGCACTTGAATTTTCATTTCCTACATGAATATTATTTATCTTTCTTTAACAAAAACTTGTATAAACCTAGGAAACAGAAGTTTGTAAATAATAGGCGTAACAAAACTAAAGATGGAACTAATAGATCACACACAAAAACTAAAATAAACAATGCAAGGCAGACATTGCATTTAAGTAAATAAGACAAGTTTTTCATAAAATTCCGTGTCTAAATCAACAAAAATAAGTCACGCATTTGCAAAACTACATATTTTTGCACAATCCAATTAAGCTTAATTTTATGGATACGAGTTTTTGTTCAAGCCACAGCTGGATTTACTCAGGTTTTCTTCGAAGCCATTTTTATTCAGTATAAGCAGGAGAGGGTTATCCCCTGGATCCTGTAGAATTCAACAAGTGCCAAAAAAGTGATATTGATATATTTTTTATTATTGTGCGATTTAGAGCAGTCAAATGTGGCTCAGTGGTAACGGCCCCGACTTACTTGTCTTGGGTTCAAACCCAAACATTACTTTGTGTAAATTATGTCATCACCGCTGCTCTAAAAAGGATGAAGGAAAACATCGTGTGGAAACCGGGATGTTCTGAAACTAAAACTTCGAAAACATGTGTCATCCACCAACCCGCAGTGGGCCCGCGTGGTGGATTAAGGTTCATTACCTCTAGATTGAGAGGAGTCCTGTGTCGCAGCAGTCTGAACGTTAAAAGGCTGATGATGACTGAGCAATTTGGTTGACCGTAGCATTTCGGTGTATTTTGCATCACTAACATCTTTGTTTCTTTTTTTTAATGAGATATGACAGCTCTGCGTTATTGAATGTATGTACCGTTCAGCTTTTCTGAAGTTTTAATTGTATTAAGGCGGTACCCCGAGCAAAACGCCGCGCAAGCCGTTTTTTGTGCTGTTTTTAGGAGCTATCTACTCGTTATTTAAAAAGAAATATCAATTGATAAAAATACATTACATTTCTACATATTATTGATTCTAAAATGGTAGATTTAGTTTTTTTTTAAATGTTGTATATATTTCACTAAACTACTTCCAAAAAAACACAAAAATGAGAAATAATTATTGATATTATGCATCTCCTCGTAAAGTGTTCATTTATTCTTTTTTGTACTAACACTAATGGATAGACAATTTAATAACGAACCTTTTTGTAGAATTACTTTTTTCAAAAGACCAAAATTCGATTTTATAAAGATTTTATTCTAAAATCTGGGCGTATTCATTACTGTAATTCATGCGCCACCAGTGCTGCTAGACCAATAGGAACGCTCATATCTCATGCCGATTTTTTGGTCAGGGTACCGTCTTAATTGACAAAACTTCAATAATTCGAGCAATAGTGACGCACTCGAAAAATAATTATCTAACAAATCAGGTTTTTGTATGAAGCACTATATTATTAGCAAACACGAAAAATTCCCTTTAGTGATCAGTTAAGAACTTTCCGACCTTTAAAGGTACCTTTAAAAAAACAGGAAGCATTATCATCCAAGTAACTTCACAAATTCGTGACCGGACACATACAACGCCTACTAGTTAAGTGCCTATGTACTTACGGAATCTACTTTACACGTATACATTAGTAACATAGTGTAGCACATTCGCAAAAAAATATTCATTAACCTTTGGTTGTCGGGCACACGACGAGACACTGGCATCTTTATTTTTTAGTTAATTGAGACAAAAAACGTTTAACGATTTACTTATATTCAATACTATTATTACTACGTTTGGATATACCTAGCAGACTGGCTTTAAAAATAGAAAAGGTTTTACCCAAAAAATACTATTGATGAAAGGTAGGGTAGAGCCAGAACTCGAGGATAGACTAGTTACAAAATTACTATTAAATTCCTTCTCCTCGCGTCGTGTTCCTCATTACTGAGAACCGTGATTCCCCTGTCGTGGAATCAACTTTTCTTTCACAAATTTGCGCCATCTATGCCTGACTTTTCCGTCGAGGAGAGCATCGTGCAGTTTGATGTTCAACGATGTGTGGGCTTGGTCTGACCATCTTATTGGACTGCGACCTCTAGGACGTTTCCTTTTAATCTTGCCAGTAACCATCAGCTGTTCTAGTTTGTTTCCATCCTTTCTGGCGATGTGACCAAATAATTATTCAATTAATGATTATTTAAATGAAAGATGACTGATTTTATGGCACCACAAATATAATAATTATTGAAGTTTGACTTGTGTTTTGGCTTGTGTATAATAATTTGTCATTTATTAAAGTTTTTTTTTAAATCGACGTTTTTCATTTGACAATTCTATTTTTAATGTAACTCAATTTAAAATTTATTCTGTATAATATTCAATGTTGCGACTAGTACCAAATATATAATTTGCACACTTCATTAGGTTATAATACAATGTACCTTTTATACCTGTTACACCTTATTAACATGTATTATGCAAATAAATTATTTGATTTGATTTGATTTAGGTACTTTTAATATACTTAGTTCTAATTTTGCACAGTATAAAAATCAAATAAAAGTTTAAGAGCTTAAGTTTCATTTCTTCGAGCACGAAGGAACATTTCATATAAATGGGTCCGACAATGCTAGCATTCTAACTAACCATTCAGATGTCAGTATCAATACGAGTAATCTTCTTTTAGTGACAGATGAGGCTTTACGTTATGGTTATGGGAATTGCATGATCGTATTTATGGCTGCTGGTAAAAATTGGATATGTGCTTTTCTTGTTTCGACTACCAACAAGCACTAGCTTCCAGGTTGGAGATGCTTTATGTGCGGGGAGCCTCTACTGCGTTCTCTATTATCATTTCGACCAATGATTTCTACTGCTGTGCATATGCCACATCCATAGTCCTCTCCTGGTCACCACTATTGAACCTGGCATTCAGGAGTTGCTGTAATCGGGTATAGTGTGGCAGGCTTGTCCCAAATAAAAAGCAAACATTTATATTTTCTACCGCTGCTTTAAATCTGATAAAGGTCACCATCAAATTAAAAATATATGAAATATAAGGTACCTCACGAATTCAGTGTTGCTACCTTGTCGCTACTGGAATAGTTAGGTATTAAATTAAAAGCTAGTGCTTTAAAAACTAGTGTTAAAGTCGTGTCTAGTTAATCAATCCATGTTTTTATAATTTTAAGCATTATCATGAATCAGTAAGAATTAATATTTTTTTACCGCCAAGTTGCACTCTGCTTAGTATAATAAAAAGGTTTATTGCAGAAACTTGTACACTTTTACAGTAAATCTTACATAGGGATAGTATCATTATATTTACTAGACTAAGATTCCGTCAGACACGAAAAGAAATCAGGTTGAAATTAATGACGCCCAGTTTTTTGAGGATTCTTTGGGTGAGTAAAATGAATATAGTCTTTATTTAAAACACTCTGCTGCTTAGCATTTTGCTAAAAGTTTATTAACTGACTTCCAAAAAAGGAGGTAGTTCTCAATTCGGATGTTTATATATATTTTATGTGTATGTTCAGGCACCACTCCATCATATTTAAAATGATTTGCAAATTTTTATTTGTTCTGCAGAAGTATATTCCAAAATGGTCTCATTTGAATTTGCTAAAGATCTGATGAAGAACTTCGGAGATATACAATATAATTCTTCAATAAATGACGGCAAATAGCTCGGGATTGCTGCAATCACATGTCTGTTTATTGTTTACACCATTTCCTAACATACCATCACGCCAGTATGCTCTAAATGGGTACGCAGATGTGTACGTTACATGTTATTCGGGTAATCTATTCTGGCATCACTGTGGGCATAGGTACCTTACTATAGAACTTGTCCATTATGTACCGCTAAAAAGTTAAAAAAAAACTTATTTACAAAAAAAAATTTTTTTGAAGGCGGTGTCAAAAAACGACCAAACGACAACAGGAACACCTACTGCCGAATTTTAAGTACTTTTTCACTTTTTAGTGTTTTTTAATAGAAACAGTTGTGAAAACGATAAATTCAAGCAACTTTTGATTGGGTATTTAAGTAATTGTTAGTGTTTAACAAGCAAAACTTCTATTTCTCTTGTCTTCTAAAGTATTGAGTCACTAACCGGATGCTAACTGAATAAACCCCTATTTTCTCATGGAGCGACTGCTTATCGACCTCAACAAACAAGTAACTAAGAAACACGATACTCCTAGTCAGAAAGGTTGTCCAATTTACAGGCTTCCAAATGGATAGTCGAAGTAACGACCGTCGGAGATCTATAAATGATAACGTCTTAACGGCTTCTGAAGCACAGAGTTGCTTATCTAAGATTTTGAAGATCAAACCATCTTCCTGAACTAAATAATAAAACGTCGTTGCATACATGTACAAATACTTAATAATTGCATAGAGATCACATCTCTGCATGAACAACCCATTAATTTAGCTAAGCTCTTAAGTCGTTCAACAAAAGACTCATGTTTAATACCTCTTCACTATTTCCTCATAATCAGTTCTAGACTTCTGGTTTTACAACTACTACCTAATGACTTGAAGGACTGAGAAAGACGTGCCTAATCAGGAAAACCTCATGAGTTAGTTAACTGTTTGTTATTGTGGCGTTGTGTAAGTCAAAGTAAGAAAATACACTAATTTGTCGGAAATGGGAAAGTGAGCAAGCAAGTTTTGCATTTGGGTTTGTGATTTTATTACAATTCATTGCAGGATGCTTTAGTAAGGGTTTAAAGAGGACCGCACTTACATTGTACATTAAATTAAATACTTATGTTTCCCACTGGAGAAGGTCTAAGATTCTTGCACTCTTCCCACTTTGCCGGCTGCCATATTGCGTAAGTGCGCAAAGAGTATAAACTCTATCCAACCGACCAAATTGGCCAATCACACAAAACGGAAATCCACACCGCGTCATTCATCTCACGTGTGATTGGTCGATTTGATCGGTTGGATACTTTAAACTCTTTGCGCACTACCGCAATACGGCTGTGGGTTTAATATTATTGTAAGTCAATTTAAAAAAAATTAATCATCATCATCATCAGCCTATTAATGTTCCCACTGCTGGGACACAGGCTCCTCTCTAATGGGCCGTAATCCAGGCATAAGTGCCTGGTCAAGGCTGTGGGAGTCCGGTGGATGCAAAACGCACATGACCAACCAGTGTGGCGACGCTTGGGGGAGGCCTATGTGCAGCTGTGGACGTCGTTGCTGAAATGACGATAGCTGCCAAGCCTGCCTAGGTTTGAACCAACGACCTACGACACGTAAGTCAGGGCCATAGGCCTACCACTGCTCTTTTAAAAATGAATCTATCTAATCCTATTCGCTCTCCGAAACGGCCTGCCGAGTTGACGTTTGCTGCCTTTTATAAAAGTACGACGCGCTTAAAAGAACAAAGGAAAAACTATAGTGGAGTCTACTTAGTGTTTAAAAATACGCTTTCATGAAGCGGATTATTTGAATGGGATGGTAAAACCCAATTATCAAGACGAACAAGCTAAAAGGTTAACAAAATGTTAATAAAGGCAACTTTCGACCAGGATCTACCAAAGCACTAATTATATTTTCCACATTAATGCTGTAACTGAATTCTAAAGATACAAAAAAAGCCTTACATGGTATGAACTTTTAAAAACAATCAAATCAATCATTTTATCTAGATCATCTGTTTTGTATCTAGATTCATAGATCTTTGACTAATGGATCACGCAGTATTTGAAAGTATTCAAAGCCTGGTTGAGAATGGAATCTAACACACGTTTTTTTGTACAGGGTGTACCCTATACAAGACTTTTCCGTAACTCGAAAAACACGTTAAATTGTTGGTCCGGAATGGATGCTATCATTTGTAGATTTTTGACTGTCCTAACGGGTAGCCAGAAGCCAGAAAATCTGACACTAATCTTGCCAAGCGGGATCGTGGTACCCAGTTACTGGATTGTGGAAGTCGTGGTTCGGAGTCATCCAGTCGACACCGGCTTACACTGAAAACCAGTGCTGTTGCTCTGTCTCGCACTAGAGTCCCAGTATTATGATGAGCGATGACCGTTTTCCGTTCTTTTTATGGAATGCATCTTGCCTGGCGCAAATACACTATACTTCTTTCTTTTATTCCTGTTCTTTATTTTGTTCCTGTTCTTTCCTTTATTTTCTTTCCTATCCTTTTTTTATTTTCATTCGTTTCTTTCTTTTCATTCGTTTCTTTCTTCTCTTTCTTTTCTTTATTTTCTTTCTTTCCTTTCATTTCTTTATTTTCTTTCTTTTCTTTATTTTCTTTCATTTCTTTATTTTCTTTCTTTTCTTTCTTTTCTTTCTTTTCTTTCTTTTCTATCTTTTCTTTCTTTTCTTTCTTTTCTTTCTTTTCTTTCTTTTCTTTCTTTTCTTTCTTTTCTTTCTTTTCTTTCTTTTCTTTCTTTTCTTTATTTTCTTCCTTTTCTTTCTTTTCTTTCTTTTCTTTCATTCTTTTCTTTCTTTTCTTTCTGTCCTTCCTTTTCTTTTCTTTCTTTTCTTTCTTTCCTTTCTTTCCTTTCTTTCCTTCCTTTTCTTTCTTTCCTTCTTTTCTTTCTTTTCTTTCCTTTCTTTCTTTTCTTTCCTTTCTTTCTTTTCTTTCTTTTCTATCTTCTCTTTCTTTCTTCTCTTTTCTTTCTTTCTTTTATTTATTTTCTTTCTTTCCTTGATTTGTAGACAGTCAATCCAATAAAATACTAGTAATCAGCTGTATCTGGTTATACGGAAAGCCGACCCCAATAAAGTTGGGAAAAGGCTTGGCAGATTAATTGTTGTACAGGTTGTAAGAATGTCTTTGCAACTGACGTTGGTCTGGCGTGGATGTTTAGTACACGAAGCTTAGACTTCGTCTACGCAAGGATATCGTAGCAAATACAAGCAAGCAGTATCTGCGTAAGTTAACATCTAAGCTACATACGCTCAGTGCGAAGATAACGTACATTTTGACGATTTTTCGATTAACCTCAATGCTGACCAGTACACGGTATGACTTTGACGATTAACAAATGATAGAATAATTTGGCAATCAATTAGCCCCATAGAGACGTTCCATCTACACGCCATGATTTTAATATTTTTTGTGTGCATGTAATTTTTTTAGGAGAACTTTGTGATACGAGTATACATCTTACTAAAATTCTGAAATTCACTGACAGACAATGCACACCACAAGCCGATGAGTCTAGACGCTTGAGATTTTAGACTGGAGTTCCTTACCTATATCAAATGTAACGAAGGTGAGCACTTAGGAAGGAATTTTGGAAAGTCAGTTTGTTAAATTGGAGATGAACTTTGATAAGGAAGTTCATCAGTTTGGACGTTGTTAATTACCATATATCGTACTTATGAATTATGATGATAGAATTCATGGTGATGCTGGCAATTTATATATCTAAGTAAAAAAAAACTAATATTCGCAAATAAAACGCTTCATCTGTACATGAGCAACTAATATACAAGACGCACGAAATAATAATGATATCGATTCACGCAATGAAATTAAACATTCAAGATCACGACCCAGACAGTGAACTGATTTGAATCAATTTAGACTTTCGTTTATATGTTACCGATTCATGATGACTCGTGTATGTAATCAGCGTTTTTGAATTAATGTGTATTTAATGAAGCTGTAATTTGATATTAAGTATATTAGAGTAAAAAACACTGAAATTAACGAGTCCGATATAAATGCTCCAAAAAGTTAATAATTGCAATCTTTAACCAAACGTTATTCTGTTTTTAGTATTTCTTGTTATAGTGGCAATAGAAATACATCATCCGTGAAAATTTCAATTGTCTAGCTATCACGGTTAATGAGATACAGCCTGGTGATAGACAGACAGACAGACGGACCGACGGACCGCGGAGTCTTAGTAATATGGTCCCATTTTTACCATTTGGGTACGGAACCCTAAAAACTAAATGATCGCTGATTCTCCATGCTTTTGGAAAATTATGATATGCAGTTTGCCATTAACTCGTAATCCTCAGAATTTAATAGGAGAAAGGTTAATAGGATAAAAATGCTCTATATGTAGAGGTATTGGAGAATAATAATTTCCGGTATGTTATTAAGAATCTTAGCTATTTCTTCATCCACCTTATAACAATTGCATGGTTATCTTATCAATAAGTACTTACCTATTATATCTTTTAAAACCAAGAAAGGAGAAAGGTGGACCTGGTTGGATGACTAAAGCTAGGGACAGGAATCAGTGGCAGGAAATGGAGGAGGCCTACGCCAAAGAGCCGTCTACTGCTTAAAGGCGTAATATACACTCGTACAAACATTTAAATTAATTTAGGGAAAAACTTAATTTAGCAAATAATATCTAGTTGGTATTAATTAAGGGAAATACTTATGTAAAGTAGTAGAATAAAGACTTTTTTTTATTCTGTCTTTAACGTTGAAACATTTATCTCAAAATCAAAATCTCAAATATATAGAGTACTCTAATCCGGCGCCAAAAGACTAATCAATGGTCCTATGCCCCATACCAACTTAATGGAATCCTTGAAAAAATACACCGAGATTTGACATACGAGGTCGATCACGTTCGGTAGCTCAAAAAAGCTTCAAACTAATTACATGAAGTATCATAGTTTTGCTTCATATATCTTAACTATAAGATGACGTCAGACGCGTGTGTTCAGGATCTACTGCAGATGGTATATAATAGGTCAGTCGACTCGCAGCTTCACAGTTCAACTTGAGCTTCAACCTCATTAGGTTTTGAGTGTTCCGACAACTACTATACAAAATGAAACTGGTAATTATCTTTTGTTTAGTACAAAATATTTGAAATAGGATCTAGTTAAATATGATTTAGCTTAGTTTTAGTTTCCATCCGCTCATTTTCCAATTCAAATATTTATTAACTTAAGGATTAAAAAAATATATATTACATATTTTACAACAGCTCAACTTTAGGTAATTCCTTAAAATGCAACACCAGTTCATCTTCAGCGATTGACAACATATTTCCGTAGTTCAATCTTTCTGTTTCATGAAACTTCTAGACATTAAATTCGAAAGTTTGTCAGTATTTTGGCATCCATCCATAATAACATGTGTTCTTTCTCTACAGTTTGTGATCGCTGCCCTCATCGCCGTGGCCGCCGCAGGTCGCCTGGAACACCTGGAACGCTCTTACCTTCCTCCTGACAACTCCATCGGCGTCGCTAGGTCCTCCTTCGGTTCCAATGGAGGCTTCGGTTCTGCCAGCTCCCATGGATCCTTCGGCGCTAACTCTGGTGCCTTCGGCGCTGCTGGAGCTGGTCTGAATGGTCGCAACGCTGGTCTGCATGGTCACAACGCCGGCGGTAACTTCGCTGGAGCCACCTCCAACCAGTACCTGCCTCCTGACCACGGACCTTCAGCTGGCAACGGTGGATCCCAGTTCGGTGGTTCTCTGCACGGTAAGTCTCACCAGATCTAATGAAACCAATAAAAAATGTCACCTGACTACGGTGAAGCCAAAAGTTAAGATTTTAACCGGTATTTTTGTATTTTCATATATTGCTCATATTGGCACTTTTTGAAAGCCCAAATTTATACAAATAAGGCCCTTAAGGGATTATTTTACATCACTTCCTCCTATTGGTTAAAATTCACTACAAAAAAAACTTGTGAAGATGTGATCTTAAAATTATATAATGTTACAACATAAATCAAAATAAAACAAACAAGAAATTTATTGAATTAATCACGGTCAATGGCAATAAAACCATTTGCATCGGAATGTTAATTATTGAAATAAAATATTGCGGTTTTAATTAGGTATTACTTTTAAACCAACATTGAGATGTTTTTATGGCTGTTCGATATTAGTATGATTAACGATCACACTGAGAGAAGCTTTATCTTAAAAACGTGGTTTATTGGAATGAACAGATTTATTTCAATCACTGTTAATAAAAAGATAAGGAATATATTACGCTTCTTCTTCTTTTCCTACTATATCTAGGAAGTAATAAAGGGACATTTCGGTGACTATCTATGTTTGGTAACTCTGCTTGTTCGTAGCACTATCCTTCTTTATTTGGTGTCGCCACTCCTAATTTTTCGGCGCCAGGATATTTTGTCCTGTGTTATCGGGTCGGGCAGATCTTCCTATTATTTCGTAATTTTTCATTAAAAAAAACTTAATTCAAAAAATCAAAAACCCGACTGTTTCAAAAGCGAACTAAAAAGTCGTAAACAAGGAAAAAATCATTCTGTGTAGCCGGAGGATACATATTCGCGGGCTGGCTGACCAAAATCTGGTGTATCCTTCGCCTGCACGGCATGATTTTTTCTTTGTTTACGACTTTTTAGTTCGCTTTTTTTTTTGATTTTTTGAATTAAGTTTTTAATTAAATATTTTTAGTTAGGTTTTTTTCGAATTAGATACATTTAAACATATAAGTGTTAAATATTTTTGAAACCCCACACGATGGGTTTGAAAAAAAAAATTGGGCAACAAAAGCCGCCATTTTTCTATTGTCCAATTTTAGTGTAGCCTATGACACTCGCAGGGTTAAGACGAATCGATTGACGTATGAATCATCAAAATCGGCCAACGCATTTAGTCTCTGGATCACCATATAGGAACAAACATACACACATACTTACATACATACATAGACTGTTAAACACATTACCCTCCTTCGGCAGTCGGGTAAAAATGAATGAAGTTTCGATACTTCTAGCTATAAAAACTATCACTACCTAATATGAATGCTAAATCAATAGATATGTTCTTTTTTTTCATATTCTTTTCGCCACAGGTTTCGGTGGCCAGCAGAACTTCCGCAGCCAGCAGTACAGCGGTCACCAAGCCAGCGCTGGTCAACAGTACGAAGTCCCCAGCACCCAGTACGGTTCTCCCCAGGCTGGCAGCTCGTTCGGCGCGCCCAGCTACCAGCAGTTCGGCCAGCAGTCCGCAGCCACCAGCCGTCAGTACCTGGCTCCCCACGCCAGCTCCCACTCCGGCTCCCACCAGCAACACCCTCAGCAAGCCTTCGACGAACAAACCGGATACCATTACTGAAGACGTGGATAAAACTTTGCTGTCGTAGTCAATTGAATTGTTTGTATGTATAATAAATAGCTGCTGTATATATTATATTTGATATTTTTTCTGACTTCCAACCTGATTATATTAAAACCAACCAAACAACCGTCAGACCCGGTTGTATTTTATAAGGGTGCAATAAGTGTTGCGGTGATGAGGTACTGCCTCTGACATCATTCACGATATTAAACCACAAATTAAACACTGGTGCTTAGCAACTTGCCTTATATATTTTATACTTTTACTACTTATATTCTTTTGTTCCTAATAAACTTAAGCTTCTTCCCTGTACTCTTCGAATTTTGTCATAGTATCCAATTCACCGTTGAGTTGTTTCTACGAGAGTCAATTTCAAATATATTTATTTGTAGTCGTCAAGCACCATTGCCGCGGCGCTTTTCTGTTGGTGGACCCATTTCTCTCTTTCTGTCTATAATTCTTTCAAGAGTTGTATAAAATAGTGTGATTGCCTTGTCCCAATATTAAAACAGTACTGTCGTTTTCTCATTTTTGTTTCTTGTATTTGAAAAAAATAATTCGCTAAACTCATAAAACTATTAAATTGAAGAGTACAGTAATTAAAATAGGGTTTAAGAAAAATGACTTCTTCAAAGAAATATTTGACCTGTGCCAGAATGACCGCTGTTTTGGCAAGGTCTAAGTTCAACGTAACTTTAACACCTATGAAACGCAAATGATCTATGTCATTAGACTACTTTAACAAATGGACTACTATAACAATCACAAATGCGGTCTTTACACTCAGCGCTAATGGATTCTTGTTAGCTCAGTTATTATTTGTTGTCTATTATTGTATATAAAAACATATGTATGTTCTCTATATCTCGTGTGTAGGTAGGTTAGATAAAAAAATCTAAAGTAAGAGACATTAACAAAAAAAAACTTTGCAGTGTTTTGTTTAGGAAGTCGGTTTAAATTATTGTTATAATTTTTTTTACTTTTCTCTTTTTAGTTTTGGTACCTTATATTACCATGAAAATACGCATTATTATGGATAATTTAAAAACTTCTCGGCAGATATTGATCAAATTTAAATGGGACCACATGAAAAGCACCAGCTTTCAAATAATAAAAGAATTACCAAATTCAGTTTATAAATGGCGGCATAATCGCGTATCAAACATACAAAATCCAGGTTGCCTGGAAGAGATCGCGGTAAGTGATAAGGCCGCCCATTGTATGTCTTTTAGTTTTAAGTTTCCTTTTCTATATTTTTACATGGTGAACCTACAATAAAGCATATATAAATAAATAAAATCGTATAGTCGAATTGAGAAACTCCTTTTTGAAGTCGGTTGAAAATTGATTAAAAGTTTGTTAAAGGTAATCTAATCTCTGGAAGTACTACTCAGATTATGCAACGCTAAGAGAATTTTCCAGGCTTTTGTGTTTCAAAAATTTTATCCAGACAACTGAGACCAACCGGGACGGACAACTAAATGCTCTCTGTAAAATTAAATCTGTGGAAACAATTAAAACAAACATTACAATTTGTAAATATTAAACGATGCTTCAGTTATTGTCAAACATGATTCATAAACCTTCTTTCATGCATAAGTAACGAAAACTTATTTCGTTTAAGATATATAGGTTTTGGTTAAGATAATATCGGTATTCTATTTATAGTATGTAGCGTTACGAGAGCTATAGGTAAGCCACGTTAGTAAAAATTAAGATAAAATGTTATTTAAATTAAAGCTAAGAAAATTAAAAAGGATATGATATTAAAATTGGTCCGGCTTCGCGCGACTTAGGCAGCTAACCAGGCAGCAAGACGAACAGGAGGATGTGGTATGCCCGAGGTAGACAGATGAGCAGGCAATCGGGCAGAAGGGTTGTTTCACAGGTAGTGACGTAGGCAACAAGGAGTGTCGAGGAATCAGGGCTGTGGCGTTTCACGCCGTAGATACGAAGGTACACGATAGGCAGGATTCAGACAAATGATACTCAGTATATCACACACAATATATATTATTGGAGCACTTCAGATAATAATAGTTATCCATGAGCTGGTAACTCACAGTTTTTAAGAGTTTTAGAATAGAAAATACACTTCGTATACGTATCACAGACTCTTGGCATTCAGACCAGACTCTCTCCCAAAAAAACCCGTTTTTTTTCTGGTTCTGCCATCTCTTCTAAATTTCAAATTCAAATCTCAATAAGACCAGAACGAACGGCTTTGCAAAGCGGGTCAGTCTGCACTGACCTTACAATAATGTACAACTAGCTTAAGGAAAGGTCTACGTAGTCCATGGTACCTATGGTATGTTATTGGCTTTAAGAAAATAAAATAGACAGACAGATGTCATGTCAGATGAAAATGTCAGAGTATAAAAAATTCCATAATTTTGTAAATAAGTAATACAAATTAAGTTAAAGAATATAAATCAACCAGAAATAACTAAAAATATGCTTTACAGGTAATAAGAATATCAAAGAATACTTATAAAAGAGTTACAAAAATTGATACAATATCAAAAGATATGAAGATGGTTTGAAGAATGTTGTGAAACGTAAGTAGACGTGGAATAAATACCACAAGTATCGATAATATACTTCCATTCTTAATGTTTCATGCTGATACCCAAATTCTAACCTACGTCATCATTTCATTACACACCAACAGAAGATGCGTAGTAAACCATTCATAAGTAACTGAGGCCATGCGTAATCCATAGCAATTAATAAACCATAGCAACAGACCGATCACACAAAAAAGCCTATTCATCAAATCATCACGTCAGAGGTAGGTTCTATCAATATAATAATAATTGATGAACCTGTATTCACCAGTAAGGTACATTTTAGCAATTAAAATGATTTTGATTATTCTCTCCATGGATGGATGGAGATGGAGAGGAAGAAAAAGCCAAAGAAAAGATTGATAAGTTGTAGGAAGCATGCAATGACAGAAAAGCGAGAAAATGATAGGGAGAAGGTTGACAAGGACAACGGGAAGGGCAAAAACGTGCCGACCTCAAGATATGGCCAGGGTAGGAAGACGTTGCTGATATTTAAGTTCAATGTTCATAATCCAAGTGCAGATGTATGGACACTTGGGGTACCTAAGCATATGAGCGTCATATTCTGCACAGGGTCACCTTATGTACGCCACTGACGCTACGATTGATGACTGGGCCCAAACTTTTGAAGAGTATCCATCGATTCGAAACGCAGAAGTTCCATGTAACTCACTCCTTCAGCTTTCAATAAATATCTACCGACCAATAAAACAGTCCAGTGAATAAAGTTGTCCAGTGCCCAGGAACCCACACTCGACAGTAGCTTTACTACACCGAAGAGACCTTCAAGCTAAGCCTACATAGTGATATGGTTACTCAATATTTCTAAACTACGTAATAATCAATTATATTGAATGAAAAACATCAAAGAGTTCAGTGTCTGGGTCGTGATCTTGAATATTTCAATTACGATTCGTGAATGCACGTCATTAATGATCGCGAAGCTGGTGGTATAGATACATGGGCTTTTTAATTAAAACTAACGTCTAATTATAATCGGAATCGTTTAAGATTGAAAAGAATTTGGATAAAAAAAAAAACGGTAGAAATGCAATTTTGAGTAAACATCTTTAAGACGTAATGAACACAGCAATAGAAAAAAATTGGAAAGAGGATACTAATCGCAAGTTCGTCAGCGCGGGCCGCGAGGGTCAATGTGTCGGCCATCCCCGCTCAAGCTCGTGTCCCTTCATCAGCGTCGGCCGTCGTGATTGAAACGTTTAGTGAGTATGGATTGGATGTCCTGCCATGTACCGTTAGCGCATCGAGCGCCGTACGTTTTAAAGTACTATGATGAAACGGGCTAGGCGGCATTAGGTTATGCAATTCCATTGCACACTCCCGAAAATAAAACCAATAAAAAATCGACAAGCTGGCAAATTAGCGTCGATGTTCAAGACTCTGGAGCTTTGACTCGATCAGTGCATCATAATTATTGCCAATGAGCTTCTTGGTCTCTCTTTCAATGGACGTTACAGTACATAAAGCTGGTATTTGGCAGGCCCGTCCTAGAGATGAGAACTTCACTCAATGCATGATCGAACTTGCGTTTGATACAAGTTGAGCAGTTGTTTTGGCGTAAAGTATCGAATCACCTTTGCAAAGATCCTCAACAAAACTTTTTGGCAGCCCGCTAAACCTTTGCCTTAATGTATTTGGTCACAAGCAAAATTTCAAAATTTAAAAATCCCCCACACTTTTATCTTGCGAAAACACCCCGATTCAAACAATAAAACGCGAACGCCCATAACTTTTGAACGGCTGAACCGATTTTATTCAAACAGAGCTAAGAACACTCTCGACAAAATTACCTTTCAAACAAAGAAAACTAAATCGAAATCAGTTCATCCGTTTAGGCACTATGATGCTTCAGACAGACACACAGATACACAGATACACAGCAACACACGTGAAACTTATAACACCCCTCTTTTTACGGCGGGGATTAAAAATTAAGAGTCGTTGTCAAAGTACCGCCATGAAGCTCAAGCTCCACTGTCGACACGCTCTTTTTAGCGGAAAAAAAACGCCTGGATTTTGGCAGTATTAAACCTGACCAGAGGGCTTAGTGCGCGTTTTTACTCACGCTCAATCGCGTTAACGTAAACACCAATTTGTATTGGAAATGGATAAGCACCGTCTAGGGATGGTAAGGAGAAACCTCTTTTTTGTATACATTTTGACATAAGAGATCATTTACGTTATCACGAGTGAGTACGTTAAAAAACTCGGAATAAGCACACAGATTGGCATCGCCATATTCGGAGACTGCCTTCAAAGACAGACAGGTTCAAACACCACCATGGCCTCGAGTAGATGCCTGACCTGAGGCCCAATAGCCCTGGCGTTAGACAATGATCTCTCAGCAACAGTGGTTTCGTCTGCATACCCAAAGGTTTACCAGATTCTAGCATAACTTTATGTGCAACATGAATGATGTTGCTGAGAGTACCGACCCCTAATAGACCCCGGAATTCATATCCAATTGATCCGACGAGCTGTACCAGTAAACCTTAACTATGTTTTAGATTAATTTACAAGTATTTAATTTAATGTAAAAAAGTATTCGGTGTCACTGAGGATCTACTTTTCATCTAATACCAACTTCTCCAAAATCAGTGAAGCCGTATGGAAAAAAAATACTCTACGCACTTTTGCAGTTGGGTAATATTAAAACGCTAACCATATTGTACCGGAGGATAATTTTTTTGAAAATATGAATACACTTTTCTTTCAGAACTTTGTGAAATATTTTTGTTATGACATTATTCGTCATAATTCTCTGAGTCATATTTTTACTAAAAACCAAAAACAATATATTTTTTGTGGGGGTCACGTTAAATACATATTAGCTTCATATCTGTGCCTGATGGCCCAATAGAGATGCTTAAAATTGCTTCTGACTCGCGGTCATATGTTGCTTCCCCGCGGCCCCAACGGAGCTATTGTAGGTCGACTACATGGTGTCCACCACGGCCCAAACAGAAAGACTGAAAAACCAAATACAATATATTTTTCGTGGGGGTCACGTCAAATACATATAAGCTTCATATCTGTGCCTGAGGGCCCAATAGAGATGCTTAAAATTGCTTCTGACTCGCGGTCATATGTTGCTTCCCCGCGGCCCCAACGGAGCTATTGTAGGTCGACTACATGGTGTCCACCACGGCCCAAACAGAAAGACTGAAAAACCAAATACAATATATTTTTCGTGGGGGTCACGTCAAATACATATTAGCTTCATATCTGTGCCTGAGGGCCCAATAGAGATGCTTAAAATTGCTTCTGACTCGCGGTCATATGTTGCTTCCCCGCGGCCCCAACGGAACTATTGTAGGTCGACTACACGGTATCCCCCACGGCCCAAACAGCAAGACTGAAAAATTAAAGCGGCATTAAACGTGTTAAACCTTTCAGAAAGGCAGTCTGGATGAATCTGATCTCCTTGTGTCACCGGACGAATGAACTTTGGTCGAGTAAATTTTGAAATGTTGATTCATCAGAAAAGCATACCCGATTTTTTTTAAAAATTGTCTATACATACAAATAATATAAAGAAATGTTTCATTGAATGCATGTGAAAATGTATACGGTACTAATAACAAACACCCAATTTTTTTAATTTTTGTCTTGCCGGGTAATCTCCGAAACGGCTGGATGGATTTTGACGGGACTTGGTAGATAGCTGATGTTATAAGGAGTAACATATACTTCTTTATCCTGGAAATTTCGCAGTAGCTGTGGGTGAAAATAAAATACAAATCGCGGGCAACAGCTAGTAAAAACTAATAATTGATGAACTGCACTGTTTAAAAATGTCGTATTTAATGCACTCCAGTCTGTAATTATGTGAGGTGTTTCTGGTTTTTGATGGGCCGACGACCGATCAGGTTCCCCTCAACTAACCGTCTCTGAACTGAAACCTTTTTTTCAGTTCAGAGGAACGACTGCCTATCTGACCTCCACAACCCAGTTACTGGGTTGTGGAGGTCAGATAGGCAGTCGTTCCATGTAAAACACTGGTACTCAGCTGAATCCAGTAAGACTGGAAGCCGGCCCCAACATAGTACGAAAAAAGGCTAGGTAGATGATGATTTCTGCTGGTATCACTATTATTGTTTTTAATAAGTGGAAACACATAAAGCCCACGCCATTTTATGAAATATGTGCTTTTTCTTTTAATTTAATTGAGGGTTAATGTGATAGAAAAAGGATCACCATTCCTCGTACTGATCGTAAGATAGGGTAGGGATATATGACTCAAAAATCCAGCCCAGCATAATTTTAGGCACTGTCCTAATTATTTGGCCACTTTAGATCAATTAAATTAAAATCTTTAATATTTTTACAAAATTTATCAATGGCTGAACGAGTAGATTTTGCTCATTTTATAAACTAGTTCGAAGAATATTATTTTCATTGTATCAAACATTACAATTATAAAATTTCGTCTCAAAAATCGTTCAATTCCCTCTCTGGTCCCAATATTTGCCGTCGGATCTTCCTCACTATCTTGCGCCAAGTATTTCTGTCAGAGGCGGGTTTGGGTAGGATTTTAAAACGAGTCGCCTGAATTTGGGGGTATTGGTGGTATAGGTGGCTTAAAGGAGTTAGTCTTAATCCCCCCAAAGTAATTTTGGCTGCCGGAGTTGCGTCTAAATATTTTTTTATAATTTCCAAAAAAATCTTAAATACTATTGCAAGTATGCAAAACGGAACGCAATTTTTATGCTTTAGTACAGTTTTTCAAATGGATGATATTGACAGCTAATGTCAAATTTACGCGTCATTCCTTTGCTTTCGAGTATAAGTGAATGTGTTCTTCCGTATTTGGAAAACGAAAATATTGTATTTTAAGAACGAGGTAATTATATTATATATATTATGTGTTATAGGAAATGTATAAGAACAGGATATAATTCTTATGTAATTAATAGCAATGTATTACTCCGAGTTGGCACAATCCGACTTCATTGGGTTAGGTTAGATGGCTAAGGCGGGAGCGCAGCGCAGCGAAGCTCCCTCCTTAGCCATCGTGGTTATTTTTTTTTAAACCACCCAGAAATAGAAGCCCCGTAACGGGGCTCCGTCGACTCATAATTGAAGCCAGTTTTTATATATATATATATTTTGTTAACCAAGTATTTCCGGCGGGTGAAAATGGTGAGGGGGGATCGGACCCTCCCCCCCCCCCCCCAACCACTCACAACCCCTTAAAATGGCGACGTATTTTGAAATTTTACCGCGGGTTTTTTTGGCGTTGTTTTTTCCTATTTAATTGATCAATATTACGCATTCTATTTTAGTAAAATTCAATAGTAATATTATACACAGGTATTTATTACTTTAAAAAAATAATTAAACTGACTAAATCAGTTACATTCAGGCTACACTAGTTCAAATTCCTAGTAATGGTATCCGGTTTGTTCATCGAAGGCTTGCTGAGGAGATTGCTCGCGGGAGCCGGAGTGAGAGCTGGCGTGGGGAGCCAGGTACTGACGGCTGGCGGCTGCGGACTGCTGGCCGAACTGCTGGTAGCTAGGAGCGCCAACCGAGCTGCCAGCCTGGGGAGAACCGTACTGGGAGCTGGGGGATGCGTACTGCTGGCCAGCGCCAGTCTGGTGACCGCTGTACTGCTGGCTACGGAAGTTCTGCTGGCCGCCAAATCCTGAAGATCGAATAATTGGTGATATTAAGCGCAGTCACAAGAGCAAGGAGTTTTCATTTCTGCCCGTATTTGAAAGGTATCACAATAAGTGATGCCATCAATCATCGTTAATATAGATACCGAACCGTAAGAATGACATACATAATATTTAATCGAAAATTACATAAATTATATTCGAGACATCCAACGGGACAAAAAAATGTCTCGAATATAATTTGAAGTTGTCACTGAAGATGCAAATAAGCTTTGTCATATTTCGGTTGCTAAAATACTTTAATAAAATAAAGTGTCTTGCCTTGACGGGAGCCAGCGAACTGGGGAGCACCGGTGCCAGCAGAAGGTCCATGGTTAGGAGGCAGGTACTGGTTGGAGGTGGCGCCAGCGAAGTTACTGCCAGCGTTGTGACCATGCTGACCAGCGTTGCGACCGTTCAGACCAGCTCCAGCAGCGCCGAAGGCACCAGAGTTAGATCCGAAGGATCCGTGGGAGCTGGGCGAACCGAAGCCTCCATTGGATCCGACGGGTGATCTGGCGACGCCGATGGAGTTGTCAGGAGGGAGGTATGAGCGTTCCAGGTGTTCCAGACGACCTGCAGCGGCCACGGTGAAGAAGGCGGCGATCACGAACTGTAGAAACAAATGATGTAGTCGTGAAAATAGCGTTTAAGTCAAAATAATTAAAAGGTAACATCTTTTTAAAACAAGCTTTTAATGTACTAAAAATACGAAATGTAATTACGCTTATCAATACAAATCCAATGAGCCCAATCACGATTCTGCTATCTTGTCTGATTGAGGAGTTGCTATGGCCATCTTACGGCTCCCTCATAAGACCAGCTCTATAAAGATCCAAGTAATAGTAGTATAAGTGTCTATTTCAATGTTTTTAACTAGGAAATGCTTGAAAATCGATAACACATACGAATGCAGTAAAAAGCTTATAAAAAAAAGAGTGTGGGTAGTCAATGCTAATTTTGAAACACTGTCAAAAAGAAATTCGACGTCACAAGTGCAATATTAAATGCCAATGCAAACAATCAAATAATCGTTGCAATATCGTTGAAATAAATTTCGTATGAGTTGAAAATTAATTACCAGTTTCATTTTGTTTAGTATTTGTCGGAACACTCAAAACCTAACGATGATGAAGCTCGAGTTGAACTGTGATACTGCGAGTCGACTGACCTATTATATACCATCTGCAGTCGATCCTGAACACACGCGTCTGACGTCATTTTCTTGTCGAGATAATGAACTAAGGTTATGATAGGCTAAGTAATTAGATCGAGTCATTTTGAGCTTCCAAACGTGATTGACCTCGTCTGTCAAATTTCTCTGTTAACAAGTTAACAAGGATATTAGTGAAGTCTCTGTACAAAGAGCCCGTACATGATGCGGTTTCTTGTGATTCTTATTTTTTTTTGCACACATTTTTTTTAAATTAATTTTTGTTTTATGACAGATTATTATGCTTATACATTGTGCGAGCTCAACCCAGAATTAGGTTTTCTAACAGCGAACCTAATGATTGTGATTTGATTTGATCAATTTGCTGAAAACCGGTAGCGGTCACTGCATGGTAAGTGGCACATTGGACATTAATATCAAGCTTGAAAGGTCTCGATTGATGAAGTCTACGCTTCCTCCAGCACACAGATCCAAAATCCCGAGAGCTTTCAGCTCGAACTTCAGAATCGTTTCGAGTGCCTAGGGAGCTCCGTGGACGAATACAGCTATGGGTTCGTGGAAGCTGCAGTCCATTCGGTTGGGTCTAAGTTTTTCAAGACCCGCCATATGGATAGAAAAAAAAGCTCTCTGATCCTACTCTTAAACTCATGAAGGAATGAGATGCGTTGAAATACAATACAAATAAATTGTCGGATCTCAAAGTCCTTGAAAAATGGAATAAGAGCTCCAAGGTGTTTGCAAGAGATCTGACTATTAGGCAGAGCCAGCTCACGAAACTGAAGACCGATGATGTCAGGGTCGTATACACCAAACTGGAGTTTCTGGGGGAGATCGAGAGATTCTATGGGCAGTTGTACACGTTAACCTGTAAACCCGTCGTGAACCTAGCAAATGGCCCTAGAGCTGGATTGACCCGACACTATACCGAAGACATTCCGGACGTCGGCCTGTACGAGCTTAGGATGGCTCTCAAACAGCTAAAGAACCACAAGGCACCGGGTGATGACGGAATTACGGCCGAACTCCAGTAGGTGGGTGGACAGGTGTACAATGGGTGGTAAACAACCGCAGGACCCGACTTGACTGAGCAGATTTCGGGAAGTTGCGCGGTATCTTATGTCCAACTTACCACACTGTCTCAAGACGAAAGTCTATGACCAGTGATAACCTTATGGCTCTGAGACGTGGTTGTTCACAATGGACCTCATCAGAAAGCTTACAGTCACCCAAAGGGCAATGGAAAGAGCTATGCTCAGAGTTTCCTTGCGTGATCGAATCAGAAATGTAGAGAGCCGCAAGAGAACCATGGTTACCGACATAGCACGAAGAATTGCCAAACTTAAGTGGTAGAGGGTAGGGCACATTGCTCGCAGAATGGATGGCTGATGGGGCAGACAACTTCTGGAGTGGCGACGGCGAACCGGAAGACGTTGCGTTGTAAGGCCACCCAACACGTAGACCGATGACCTGGTGCAGGTTGTGGGGATCCGCTGGATGCACGGGACGCAATGGAACGGTTAATGTGGCGACGCTTGGGGGAGGTCTTTATCCAGCAATGGACGTCTTCCGCCTAATATGATAATGATGATGAACCACTTTCTACCGAAGTAGTAATTTTTCGAAAAACATGAATAAACTTTTCCTTTAGAACTTTGTGAAATATTTTTGTCATGCCATCATTCCTAAGTCACTAAGTCATATTTTTTACTAAAAAACAAATACAATCTATTTGTCTGCAGGGCCGTAGGAGTCACGTCAAATGCTTATTAGTTTCATAACTAGGACCGAAGGCCCAATAGATAGCGACATTCAACTTGTTACCCCTCTCAGTAAGGCAGTCTGGATGAAACTGATCTCGAGGCTGTCGCCGAACGAATGAACTTTTGTCGAGTAAAGGAGAATGCTCATCGATGTATGGAATCCCGTACCAAGCTGCATCAAAATCAAACTTTGTTTTTTATAGACTACACTGACCATGTTAACTCCTACAAAACATCTTTTTGAAAGCAAAACCCGGGTTTTGCAGTTATTTCATAAAATCGGAAATAACCTAAAAACTAGGTCTATTTTGTTCGACACTATCAACGACGTATTTTATTAAAGACACGTTATACATGAACGTTATAGTTATTTATTAAACAAAAGAAACCATTACTGGTTAGTAGATTCATCAAAAATCGATTCTATTGCATTCTACATCTTTATGACCGGCTGCTGTGAACGGCCAATTTAACCATAGATAAAATAATGATACCTAATATTTTATAAGTAAATGATAAGATTCTATTCTAGTTTTTTTTTAATTAATGTAGAATTGGAAACATATAATTTTTTTACAGTGATCATGACACTTTCAAAAATCAAGGTTACGGTAATCATTTATCATGTGAAACGGAACGTCATGTATAGAGAGTAAAACAATATCCATACTTTTAAACTCAAAAGTAAATTTCCTATTCAAAAATCAAATCCGCTACGCGTAATGTCGTAAAAAATTATGAAACTAATTACTATAAAATGTTGGTCTTGATGCGTGAGACTTTTTGGTACCACTTTTGGTCATTCTCCTTTAGAAATGTTGCTTCATCAGAAAAGCGTACTCGATTTTTTTTTAAATAATTATTTATACATACAAAAAGAAATAAAAGTAAAGTATGTAATATCAAAACATACCGTATATATTGTACCGGTAATCTCCGAAACGGCGTGACGGATTTTGACGGGACTTGCACTGGTAGATAGCTGATGTTATAAGAAGTAACATACTTTATCCCAGCAAATTCACAGTTCTTGCGGGAAGACAAAATAATAAAAAAATACAAGTTTGACGCGGACGAAGTCGCAGGCAACAGCTAGTAAAATTTAATTATTGATGAAGTGCACTGTTTAAAAATTTTATATTTACTCGACTTCAGTCTGTAATTATTGCAGTCCTTTCCTCACCACCTGCGTGAGGTGTTTGTGGGTTTTTGATGGGCCGACGACCAATCAGGTTCCCTTCAACTAACCGTCTCCGAACTGAAACCTTTTGTCTCTTTTCTGGTATAAACGCAGCAAGCTGGGCTGGTTTTTTGAGTCAGATATCCCTACCTTATCTTACGAGTACGATCAGTACGAGAAATGGAGATCCTTTTCCTGTCACATTTACCCCCAGTAAAATTAGAAGAGAATTCACATATTTCATAAAATAGCGTAGGCTTTATGTGTTTATTTATTTATTTATTATTTATTTATTTACACTTTATTGTACACCAAGACACACACAATAATAGTGATACCAGCAAAAATCATCATCTGCCTAGCCTTTTTCCCAACCAAGTTGGGATCGGCTTCCAGTCTAACCGGATTTAGCTGAGTACCAGTGTTTTACATGGAACGACTGCTTATCTGATCTCCACAACCCAGACACTGGGTAACACGATACCTCTTGGCTAGACTGGTGTCAGATCTCAGGCTTTTGATTACCCGTAATGACTGTCAGAGATCATCAATTGACAGCCGGGACCAACAGCTTAATCTGCTTGCCGAGACACGGAAACCACCAGCAGAAATCGCAAATAAAAAAACCCTAAGGAAAATAAACTATTTGTTCAAAAAATATTGAAAATAAATGTACCATAATTTTAGGCACTGTCCTAATATTTTAGCTACCTACATTAGAACAAATAAATTAAAATTGTTAATATTTTTACTAAATTTATCCAAGACTGAAGAATTGGATTTTGCTCATTTTATAGACTAGTTCGAAGAATATTATTTGAACCTTCGCTTATTTTCGTTGTATCAAACATTATAGTAATAAAATTTCTTCTAAAAAATCGTTTTCATCCCTCTCTGGTCCCAATATTTCCTGGCAGGTCTTCCTCACTATCTTGCTCCAAGTATTTCTGTCCGGAGCGGTTTTTGTGGCAATTGTTTTTAACCCCCGTCGGAAAAAGAGGGGTGTTATAGGTTTCACGTGTGTTGTTGTGTATCTGTGTAGCTGTGTGTCTGTGTATCTATGTGTCTGTCTGTGGCATCATAGCGCCTAAACGGATGAACCGATTTTGATTTAGTTTTTTTGTTTGATATGTGATTTTGTCGAGAGTGTTCTTAGCTATGTTTGAATAAAATCGGTTCAGCCGTTCAAAAGTTATAGGCGTTTTATTGTTTGAATCGGGGTGTATTCGCGAGATAAATAAGTCGGGGGTTTTTTAAATTTTGGAATTTTACTTGAGTTCCTATTTAATTGATGAATGAATGAATTAAATTTTTAACGCATTATAATGTAGTAAAATTCAATAGTAATATACACAACTATTTATTACTTTCAAAAAATAATTCAATTGACTAAATCGGTTACATTCAGGCTGCACTAGTCCAAATTCCTAATAATGGTATCCGGTTTGATCATCGAAGGCTTGCTGAGACGATTGCTGGCGGGAGCCGGAATGGGAGCTGGTGTGGGGAGCCAGGTACTGACGGCTGGCGGCTGTGGGCTGCTGGCCGAACTGCTGGTAGCTGGGAGCGCCAAACGCGCTGCCAGCTTGGGGAGAACCGTACTGGGAGCTGGGGGACGCGTACTGCTGGCCAGCACCAGCCTGGTGACCGCTGTACTGCTGGCTACGGAAGTTCTGCTGGCCGCCGAATCCTGAAGAACGAATAATTGGTGGTAAGCGTAGTCACAAGCACAAGGAGTTTTCTTTACTTCCCGTATTTCGAAGGTATCACAATAATTCATTCCATCAATCATCGTAAATATAGATACCGAACCGTAAGAGTTACATACATAATATTTAATGAAAATTACATAAATTATACTCGAGACATCCCCTAGAACAAAAAAACATTGTTTTAAGAAATCATGAAGTTGCCACTGTAGATTCAAATAAGCTTTGTCATATTTCAGTAAGTAAAATACTTTTATAAAATAATAAAGTGTCTTGCCTTGACGGGAGCCAGCGAACTGGGGAGCACCGGTGCCAGCAGAAGATCCATGGTTAGGAGGCAGGTACTGGTTGGAGGTTGCGCCAGCAAAGTTACCGCCAGCGTTGTGACCGTGCACACCAGCGTTGCGACCGTGCACACCCGCGTTGCGACCGTGCACACCCGCGTTGTGACCGTGCAGACCGGTTCCAGCAGCGCCGAAGCTACCAGAGTTAGCTCCGAAGGATCCGTGGGAGCTGGGCGAACCGAAGCCTCCGTTGGATCCGAAGGATGATCTGGCGACGCCGATGGAGTTGTCAGGCGGGAGGTATGAGCGTTCCAAGTGTTCTAGACGACCTGCAGCGGCCACGGCGAAAAGGGCGGCGATCACGAACTGTAGAAAAAAATGACACAGTCTTAAAAGTAGCCAATGTTTCATATAAAACTTAATTTTTCAATAATAATTTAATTCCAAATAATTAAAAATAAAAATCTTTTTATAACAAGCCTTTAATGGATTAAATGTATGAAATGTAATTACGCTTATCAATACATATACAATGAGCCCAAACACGATTGTGACTACTAAATATCATCGCTGACAACGGTGAAGGAAAACATGGTGAGGAAACCTGGACTGGTGTATTTGTAAGTTGGTGTTCCATTGGTGTCATTGCTGTAAGGCGTTCCAGTGCGAGGATAAATAAATAAATAAATAAACTATCTTGTATGGTTGAAGAGTTGCTATGGCCATTTTACGGCCCTCTCATGAGACCAGGTACCATATTATTTCAATGTTTCCAAAGTTATATAAGTATGCTAAGTTCCAGCTTAATCGGAGGAGAGCAAATCGCTAGGAGATGCTTGAAAATCGATTACACATACGAATGCAGTAAAAAGCTTATAAAAAAAAGAGTGTGGGTAGTCAATGCTAATTTTAAAAAACTGTCACAAAGAAATTCGACGTCACAAGTGCAATATTAAATGCCAACAATCAAATAATTGTTGCAATATAGTTGAAATAAATTTCGTACGAATTGAAAATTAATTACCAGTTTCATTTTGTTTAGTATTTGTCGGAACACTCAAAACCTAATGAGGATGAAGCTCAAGTTGAACTGTGATACTGCGAGTCAACTGACCTATTATATACCATCTGCTGTCGATCCTGAACGCACGCGTCTGACGTCATTTTCTAGTCGAGATAATGAACTAAGGTAAGGCTAAGTAATTAGATCGAGTCTTTTTGAGCTTCCGAACGCGAATGACCTCGTCTGTCTAATTTCTCTGATGTAATCTCCTATGTAACCAATAGGAGGCCATATTTTATAAAGCATTTATCAACACTCCTTCACCTTTCAAGAAATACCTAGCGACCAATAAAACTGTCCAGTGAATAAAGTTGTCCAGTGCCCAGGAACCCACGCTTGACAGTTGCACCAAAGAGACCTTCACGCATAGCCTACACAATGATATAGTTACTGAATATTGCTCAACTGCGTAAAAATCAATTACATTCAATGATAATCATCAAAGAGTTCAGTGTCTGGGTCGTGATTTTACGATTCGTGAATGCACGTCATTATTGAGCGCGAAGCTGGTTGTATAGAAATATTGGATTTTTATTTAAAATTAACGTCTAATTATAATAGGAATCGCTCAAGATTGAAAAGAGTTTAGATGAAAATAATGGTAGAAAACCAATTTAGAATGAAATTCTTTGATACGTAATGAACACGGCGATAGAAAAAGATTTCGAAGAGGATACTAAATATTACCATAAATAAATGCGTTTTTAATTGCAAACTGACGCAGTTCTGACGTATTAATATGTATATTGGCAAAAATTATACAAAAAAATAAATAAAAAAAGAGTTTATAGTTTTCGGAACTAGCATTTTTTTAGCGTGCTGCTTTGTTTAAATACAAGGCTTGATCAGAAGATTTAACTGTAGCTTTTTTATCAAAAAATTAGCACGTCTTCGCTGTAACCATGTTTTTTACATTATTGGTTGCTGTACCACGTGCTACCATCTGAGGCCAGATTATTAGGGAAAGTACTGAGATTTTTGTGTTCTCTAGTTTAACTGCATTTAAAAACAAACAATTGTAAACAAAAGGTTGTAGGTCTCATGGGTATAATATTAGAGTATATTATTAACACCATAAAAACAACATATTATTTGATATACTCAATCTAATTATAAATCTTTATTTATATTTCTTAGTCTTTGGCAGCGCCATCTCTTGCTATTGCAAGAGATGGCGCTGCTCGCGCTGCGATTTGGTCATTGGTTTATGACATATTTGTCATAAACCAATGACCAAATTCGTTGATAGGGCATTTGATATTTCACTGGCTTCCCCTTCCCTTCCCAGATCCATTATGTACGCCTTTACCACAAGCAGAGCCAACAAAAGGTTCATCGTAAACGGAATTGGAATCACAACCACCAACGAGCACTTCAAGTCGTATGGCTGAAGACTGATGCATCCATTTAGGTGGATTGCAGTGAACTTTATAAACTGTCAAATACAGTCCAATTTTAAAAGATACAAAGTTTAATGTGATTTCTCAAACTGCTGTAAAGCCTAAATTGAAAGAGCAGAGATCTAATGAAGTTAAGCAGCAATGCATTGTCAGTAGGGGTATTGCTACATTTTCAGCTTCTGTACATCGCAAGATTTTGTCATTTTGTTTGATTTTAGTATCGCGATTTCATTCTTCGATGAGAGTTCCAATCAACTGGCTTCATCACCACCAAGATGGCTTGCTTCTCGATCACTTATTTAGTGAGCTTCCATATATTCTCTATGGGGTTCATGTGTGGTGAGTTCCCCGGCAAGGGCTGCCAGCTGCAGGGTGCCAGTAGCTGGGTTTCTAGTACTGTCTTGTACTGGCCTTGCCTCATGCTGCCGCCTATAATGTATAAGCATCCCATGCCCTTTGTTAATATCAAAGACTACATCATGACACTACCAGTGATACCAATAGAAATATGAAATAAAAAAAACCCCAAGAAAAATAAATTATGTGTTCAAAAATTTATGAAAATAAATGTTACATAATTTTGGGCATTGACCCTAATAAATTGGCCGCCATTGTAGATCAATTAAATTAAAAACATTAATATTTTTATATATAGATCAACACATCTGTGCGCGCGGCGCCATGTGTTACGTGAGGTTGTAATTTATAAATTGTAATAAATTGTAAACACATAATGCATTTGTGTGTCAGAAATGCGGCAGTGTCGTCCTAGTAAAAAAACCGGCCAAGTGCGAGTCGGACTCGCGCACGAAGGGTTCCGTACTTGGTAAATTGCGGTTTACGATTTATGACGTATTAAAAAAAAACTACTTACTAGATCTCGTTTAAACCAATTTTCGGTGGTAGTTTACATGGTAATGTAGATCATATATTTTTTTTAGTTTTATCATTCTCTTATTTTAGAAGTTACGGTGGGGGACACACATTTTACCACTTTGGAAGTGTCTCTCGCGCAAACTATTCAGTTTAGAAAAAAATTATATTAGAATCCTCAATATCATTTTTGAAGACCTATCCATAGATATCCCACACGTATGGGTTTGATGGAAAAAAAAAAAAAATTGTTTCAGTTTCAAGTATGGGGACCCCCTAAATTTATGGTTTTTTTCTATTTTAGAGTGAAAATCTTAATGCGGTTCACAGAATACATCTACTTACCAAGTTTCAACAGCATAGTTCTTATAGTTTCGGAAAAAAGTGGCTGTGACATACGGACGGACAGACAGACAGACATAACGAATCTATATGGGTTCCGTTTTTTGCCATTTGGCTACGGAACCCTAAAAACGTATTACATCGTGTCGTGTGAAGAAGACAAAGCCAAAAAAATACCATATGCCACTGCGAACCGAATACGTCAAAGTTCATTCGATTTGCTTGACAAGTCCGTTGAGTATGCGTTTAAAACTATAAGCGGTACACGTTTTTGTTACAGTATAATCAACGTGTGAATGGATCTATGTGCGTAGTATGGTCACTATTTAAACGTTAAGACGTTTACTGCAAAAAAAACGTGCAGGACAATGCCGTGTGAACGAAGCCCAATTAGGTGCCAAAACAAAAAAAATAAAAACATTTTTACAAAAAATACAACCGAGTTCCAAATAAAAACATAACAAAGTGAAAATAACTTCAGTCGTTTCAAAAAAACCTTCAAATTTTGGAAGTCAGTGTCAAAAAACGAAGAAAAGAAACCATAAACATCAACTTCCGAAATATAAATTATTTTTCACTGTGTAGTGTTTTTAATTGAAAGTCGGTTGTATTTTTGTGTAAAAAAATATGTAAAACTACATTTAGTTTAAAAAATTTACGAAAATAAAATCTGTATAAATATCCGGGTTGTACGCTCCTAAATCCGGGGTTTTCACGCTCCCTATCCTGTTTGGCAGATTTTAGAGATGGCAACCCCAAACTAGTTGAAGAATATTATTTGAACCTTCTCTTATTTTCGTTATATCAAACATTATAATTATAATATTTATTCATCCCTCTCTGGTCCCAATATTATTTGGAGTCGGGTCTTCCTCACTATCTTACTCAAAGTATTTCTGTCAGGAACAGTTTTACTATCGATTGATTTGTTCCTATTTAATATTGATCAATTAATTTATTAAGCCATTCGAATTAAGTAAAATTCAATAATAATATTTTACACAACTATTTATTACATTCAAAAAATAATTCAATTGACTAAATCGGTTACATTTAGGCTGCACTAGTCCAAATTCCTAGTAATGGTATCCGGTTTGTTCATCGAAGGCTTGCTGAGGAGATTGCTGGCGGGAGCCGGAGTGGGAGCTGGCGTGGGGAGCCAGGTACTGACGGCTGGCGGCTGTGGGCTGCTGGCCAAACTGCTGGTAGCTGGGAGCGCTGAACGAGCTGCCAGCCTGGGGAGAACCATACTGGGAGCTGGGGGACGCGTACTGCTGGCCAGCACCAGCCTGGTGACCGCTGTACTGCTGGCTACGGAAGTTCTGCTGGCCGCCGAAACCTGAAGAACGAATAATTGGTGGTATTAAGCGTATTTACAAGAGCAAGGAGTTTTCTTTTGTTCCCGTATTTTGAAGGTTTCACCATGAATTACAAATATAATATGTAATCGATAATTACATAAATTATATTCGAGACAACATTCAGACCAAAAAATATTTTTTTTAAAATCATTATGTTGCCACTGCAGATGAAAATAAGCTTTGTCATATTTCAGTTGTAAAATACTTGTAATAAAATATTGTGTTTTGCCTTGACGGGAGCCAGAGAACTGGGGAGCACCGGCACCAGCAGAAGGTCCATGGTTAGGAGGCAGGTACTGGTTGGAGGTGGCGCCAGCAAAGTTACCGCCAGCGTTGTGACCGTGCACACCAGCGTTGTGACCGTGCAGACCGGCTCCAGCAGCGCCGAAGCTACCAGAGTTAGCTCCGAAGGATCCGTGGGAGCTGGGCGAACCGAAGCCTCCGTTGGATCCGATGGATGATCTGGCGACGCTGATGGAGTTGTCAGGCGGGAGGTATGAGCGTTCCAGGTGTTCCAGACGACCTGCAGCGGCCACGGCAAAGAAGGCGGCGATCACGAACTGTAGAAACAAATTTAAAACGAACTGTAGATATAAATTTAAAAATAATTTAAGTCAAAATAATGAAAAATAAATATTAAAAAAGGTTATCAATACATATCCAATAAGCCCTAAAACGATTGCGCTATCTTGTCTGTTTGAGGAGTTGCTATGGCCATTTTACGGCTCCCTCATGAGACCAGTTCTATAGTTCCATATTATTTCAATATTTCCAAAGTTACATAACTATGCTAAGTTCTAGCTTAATCGGTGCTAGGAAATGCTTGAAAATCGATTAAACATACGAATGCAATAAAAAGCTTTAAAAAAAAAATTTTGGATAGTCAATGCTAAATTTTAAAACACTGTTAAACTTAAATTCGACGTCCAAAGTACAATATTAAATCACAATACTAATAGATCAATCAATCGTTGCAATAGATTTCGTACGAATTGTAAATTAATTACCAGTTTCATTTTGAATAGTAGTTGTCGGAACACTCAAAACCTAATGTGGATGAAGCTCAAGTTGAACTGTGATACTGCGAGTCGACTGACCTATTATATACCATCTGCAGTCGATCCTGAATACACGCGTCTGACGTCATTTTCTAGTCGAGATAATTGACTAATTGGTTATATAGGCTAAGTAATCAGATCGAATCTTTTAGAGCTTCTGAACGTGATTGACCTCGCCTGTCAAATTTCTCTGTAATTTTCAAGGATATTAGTGAAATCTATGTACACAAAGCAAATCAGTTAGGTTTGCAAGGCACACTAACTAACTAAATAAGTGATTGCTTCACAATAATCCGTTGTCCACACACTTGCAATTTCTTGTCACTTTAATGTTGCGGGGAATATGAAGCATAAATTTAGCTAATATAACAATCGTCTCCGTGGCGCATTAGTCGAGCGTGCGGTATCTAATATCTTACGCCCTGGCGCCGTAAGATCGAATTCGACAGCCGATGGCTAATGTTTTTGTATGATTTAATAAAATATTTTACATTTGTTTCTTCAATTCATTGCTTAACTACGTATTAGCAAGTCTTCTTTATATTTGAGTTGGAATATATTAAATGTCTACCCTCTAAAAATGACATATCATATGTAAGTTAGTAATTGTTCATTGTCATAATGCTATTGACTATCGGGCATTTGTTACGTTTTTACCCGACTGGTTTAGACATCATACCCTGCAAGCTTTGAGAAGTGCTTTTATTTGTGAATCACTTTACTAGACATAAGAGCTGAGATAAATATCTTGCATAAGCAAACCGTTTCAATCAATGGAATTGCGAGGCGTTTAATGATATCGCCATCGGTGAGTAACAAAATGTTTTTATTATGTTTAGAAGTTTAATATGTTTAAATAATTCACATGTGATTGTTCTTTTTTTGTGTTAATATTGTATTATTGTTCACAGAGAAGAACAGTGCAATTGTGGTTGCATCGTTATACAGATTTGGGAAGCATTGATCCTCGCCGACCGGGACCAAAGGCTGGATTTGCATACACAGATATGACAGCGCGGCACCGTGATATAGTTGCTTGGCATATAGCTGAGCTCTTCCTTACTAGTTCACTACTCGTTCCAGGCCGGCTAAACATGATGTGACATTACAAACTGTACGGAACCACTTGCGTGCAACTGGTGTGAAATGCCAATAAAACAAGAAAATTTTACAGATATTCATAGACAAAACCGGGTACGATTCGCAATAGAATATAAGAATTTCGATTGGTGCAATAATATATTTGTCACATCAAGGCTGGCCGATAGATGGAAACCATCCGAAAATCAGGATTTATAGTTTAAGACATCGTGTGTGGGCAGATAGTTGGGTAGAATAGTGAAAATGAAATCACACAAATTATTCGATACACTGGGTTTATTCAAATAGACACAGTTGCAATCTTTATGACTAATATCACGGATCGACACTGATTCTACGACGTCTTCGCTCCAAGGCGGTCAGTATTCAACTGACATATTCTGCTGTCCCCACCACGCAAGTGATTAGAAAAAGCGCGCCAATGCGTAGTTGTTCTTGCTTTTCGGCCAGATGGCGTGCTTGCAATTTGTTTTGGCGTCCGTACTATTGACTAAACCCGACATATTTATATTTAGCGATATTTTTTTTTAAGACAGACAAGGACGGTCGCAAAATGTTGTGGCGAAAAGATGGTGAGGAGTGCAAAGTTAGTTAAACGTCCAAAAAACATTTACTGTGATTGAAAAACAATCACAGTAAATGTTTTTTGGACGTTTAACTAACTTTGCACCAATCGGCTATTTATAAAAATATCAGGGGTTGATTAAATTTGTTTTGAGTGATGTTATTGTAAGTGAGATTACAATAATTAAGGATACCTTTATCTGAAAATCTGACTTACTAACATATTTATTCATATCACTAATAAATAAATTACCCACTTGAGTATCAAAAATAACGTTAATTCTTGTCGGACTTAGAATATTTGTCATGCCTAAAACTTTATAATTTGTATTGTTTTTTTTTTTAAATAACAGTAAACCCGACTGCTTAAAAATCCAACTAAAATTTATTTTTTATTTATTTATTTATTTGGGGAAAACAAACAGTGACATTACATTTTACAACTTAGTATTACAACAATTATCACCAAATGTGCAACCAACTACATTTCCCACGGAATACATATAAGAAAAAAAATTGCATGCGATTTAAATTAAAACCCTACAATAGTCAAAATAATACAAAAAAAAACATGATCCAAATTAAAACATTAGATATCAAATTAAAAACATTTAAAAATCAATATAAAAACTTAAAAATCAAATTAAGAACAATATGAAAAATTTAAAAAGAAACATTAAATTAAATATCAAATCAAAAGAAATTAATTAAATAAGAAGTCAATAAACATTAAATACATAACATTAGAAATTAAAACATAATAAAAGTTGTCCAGTTACATTAATAATAATTAAAAATTAAAAACGTAAACAAGAAGAAAATCATGCTGTGCTGTCGGAGGATAAATATGCGCGAGCTGGCTGACCAAAACCAGATGTATCCTCCGACTGCACAGCATGATTTTCTTCTTGTTTACGTCTTTTTAGTTGGCTTTTTTAGCAGTCGGGTTTTTGTTATTTTATTTTTTATTTACAACTTTTTTGTTATTTTTTTTTGAATTAGGTACATTTAATAAACATATATGTTTTATATATTTTTGTAATCACCTCTTAAAACCCTTCATTTTGATATCCCACACGATGAGTTGGGAAGAAAAAAATTTGGGCCCTCACAATATGGTGGCCAAAATCCGCCATTTTTCTATTTTGCAATTTTAATGTAGCCAGTGCCACTTGTAAGATTAAGACGAATCGATTGACGTAAGAATCATCAAAATCGGACAACGCGTTTGGTCTCTAGAAAGCCATAAAGGAACAAACATACATATATACTTACATACATACATAGACTGATAAACACATTACCCTCCTTCGGCAGTCGGGTAATTAAAAAAACCTAGTCAATAAATATTGTTGATTTTTTATTAATTTTTTTTTTATTTTTACTTCAATATTATTTTTCTTCTATAATGTTCTTATTATCACGTAAGTAACAAAAATAACATTTTTACCAAAATGAAAAAAATGGTTTTAAATAATGCAAAAAGTTTACGCCTTGCCGTTGGTGAGATTCGATCCTAACCTTTGATTTATCAGATGATTGCTTATACACTCATGCCACGTGACCAGTTAGTTACATAGTTAAATGTATGCTTCATATCACGTTAATCGCCGATTCAAATTTAGTTGTTGTTCCGTTTGGACCGTGGCGTTCACTGGTGAGCGACAGCTATACTACCCGTTCAGGCCGTGGGGCTCACCGGTGACCGCGCGACGGGCTCGTTTTTTAACTTAATTTTCTCACTGGAGGACACAGTGCTGGTACAAAACTATATTGAGCGTGCCCGGCGTGGCCCTGCAGAACAGTTTACACATACTAGCTCGTTTCGACACTAAGTGTAAAAAAACGTAGAAGATTTTTTGGATAGGCATACATGATGTGATTTTAAAATAAAAGAAGGCTTACAAAATATATGTTTTATTAGAAAATATTTAAAAAAACCATTTCATTATATGTTAGGCAATCACTTATTTTTGGACTAAGTAACAAATAAACTAAACAAACTTAGAAAAAATAAACTTAAATAACTCAAAAAATTACAACGGATTTAAACTTTGTCATAAATATTTGGCGCTTGAATGAAACCTGTTTTGACACCAATTTAATAAATAAACAAATTTCCATTCTTTGCATCGCATAGTCGGGTAAAAAGCTTTCATCGCATAGGTAGTTGGGTAATGTGCTTCATGAATGATGAAACACATTGAAGCAAGATATGCAAAGAAAAGGCTTCTCCGGGCATTGTGGACCAAACATTCTCACCTTTTTAGTCTTATTTTTAGCCAACTTTCTGCTATAAGTAGCTACGTTAATTTTGTAGCAATTCACACATGTTCACCTGCTTGTTCTGGCTTGCCCTTCTTTTTGATGCAGTTTGTGTGCCATTATTCTAGGTCTTGCAACTGGAACATCTTGTTGGCTGCAAAACGACTTCAGTAATTCCAGCTGGAAGTCTGCCATTTGTATTTTCTTGCTAATGACGCTTTGATATAAGACCAGTGCATTGACCAGGGCTGTGGTTAGGAGTAGGTTGATCGCTTAAACTTCTTGTATCATTTTATCGATTTCCTCAGTGGAGTTGAGTAAGCAGCCGTCTGATCGGACAGATCTACAACCCCTTTAACGCCGTTATAGTCAATGACTATTTTCGGTTTACAAATAACTTTGTTGCGTTTTCGGACATTTTGGAATCGCACTGTTTCGTAGACAGCAAAAGTACGTCTCTTTTATCCTTCCACTTCATTACAGTTATGCCCTTACTGCTTGCCTTCGCCATGAATTGGCGTTGCTTCCGTTTAGCATTTACTACATCCTTTGGCAGATGCTTCCGGTTCTTCAGAATCGTGCCTACGAGATGAGTGTCTGCATCCAGAAGTTTTTTGGCAAGATCAATACTGTGTAATAATGTATGGGCATCCCATGCCCTTTGTTAATATCAAAGACTACACCATGACACTACCAGTGATACCAGTAGAAATCATAAATAAAAAAACCCAAGGAAAATGAATTATTTAAGAATATTATTTGAACCTTCTCTTATTTTCGTTGTATCAAACATTATAATTATAACATTTATTCTTCCCTCTCTGGTCCCAATATTATTTGGAGTCGGGTCTTCCTCACTATCTTACTCAAAGTATTTCTGTCAGGAGCAGTTTTATTGGGAATTGATTTGTTCCTATTTCATTATGATCAATTAATTTATTAACTCATTCGAATTAAGTAAAATTCAATAACAATATTTTACACAACTATTTATTACTTTCTTAATAATTCAATTGACTAAATCGGTTACATTTTGGCTGCACTAGTCCAAATTCCTAGTAATGGTATCCGGTTTGTTCATCGAAAGCTTGCTGAGGAGATTGCTGGTGGGAACCGGAGTGAGAGCTGGCGTGGGGAGCCAGGTACTGACGGCTGGCGGCTGCGGGCTGCTGGCCGAACTGCTGGTAGCTGGGAGCGCCAAACGAGCTGCCAGCCTGGGGAGAACCATACTGGGAGCTGGGGGACGCATACTGCTGGCCAGCACCAGCCTGGTGACCGCTGTACTGCTGGCTACGGAAGTTCTGCTGGCCGCCGAATCCTGAAGAACGAATAATTGGTGTAAGGCGTATTTACAAGAGCAAAGAGTTTTCTTTTCTTCCCGTATTTTGAAGGTTTCACCATGAATTACAAATATAATATGTAATCGACAATTACATAAATTATATTCGAGACAACCATCAGACCAAAACAATTTTTTTTATCATGAAGTTGCCACTGTAAATGCAAATAAGCTTTGTCATATTTCAGTTGTAAAATACTTGTATAAAATATTGTGTCTTGCCTTGACGGGAGCCAGAGAACTGGGGAGCACCGGCACCAGCAGAAGGTCCATGGTTAGGAGGCAGGTACTGGTTAGAGGTGGCACCAGCAAAGTTACCGCCAGCGTTGTGACCGTGCACACCAGCGTTCTGACCATGCACACCAGCGTTGTGACCGTGCAGACCGGCTCCAGCAGCGCCGAAGCTACCAGAGTTAGCTCCGAAGGATCCGTGGGAGCTGGGCGAACCGAAGCCTCCATTAGATCCGACGGATGATCTGGCGACGCCGATGGAGTTGTCAGGAGGGAGGTATGAGCGTTCCAGGTGTTCCAGACGACCTGCAGCGGCCACGGCGAAAAGGGCGGCGATCATGAACTGTAGAAAAAAATGACACAGTCTTAAAAGTAGCCAATGTTTCACATAAACCTTAATTTTTCAATAATTATTTAATTCCAAATAATTAAAAATAAAAATATTTTTATAACAAGCCTTTAATGGATTAAATGTATGAAATGTAATTACGCTTATCAATACATATACAATGAGCCCAAACACGATTGTGACTACTAAATATCATCGCTGACAACGGTGAAGGAAAACATGGTGAGGAAAGCTGGACTGGTGTATTTGTAAGTTTGTGCTCCATTGGTGTTATTGCTGTAAGGCGTTCCAGTGCGAGAATAAACAAATAAATAAATAAACTATCTTGTATGGTTGAGGAGTTGCTATGGCCATTTTACGGCCCCCTCATGAGACCAGGTACCATATTATTTCAATGTTTCCAAAGTTATATAAGTATATAACTTTGGAAATATAAGTATAAATATATAAGTATATAAGTTCCAGCTTAATCGGAGGAGAGCAAATCGCTAGGAGATGCTTGAAAATCGATTACACATACGAATGCAATAAAAAGGTTGTAAAAAAGAAAGTGTGGATAGACAATGCTAATTTTAAAACACTGTCAATATGAAATTCAACGTCCAAGTGCAATATTAAATGACAATGCAATGGCTCAATCAATCTTTGCAATAGATTTCGTACGAATTGTAAATGAATTACCAGTTTCATTTTGTTTAGTATTTGTCGGAACACTCAAAACCTAATGAGGATGAAGCTCAAGTTGTACTGTAATACTGCGAGATGACTGACCTATTATATACCATCTGCAGTCGATCCTGAACACACGCGTCTGACGTCATTTTCTAGTCGAGATAATGAACTAAGGTAAGGCTAAGTAATTAGATCGAGTCTTTTTGAGCTTCCGAACGCGAATGACCTCGTCTGTCTAATTTCTCTGATGTAATCTCCTATGTAACCAATAGGAGGCCATATTTTATAAGGTATTTATCAACACTCCTTCAGCTTTCAAGAAATACCTAGCGACCATAAAACTGTCCAGTGAATAAAGTTGTACAGTGCCCAGGAACCCACGCTCGACAGTTGCACCAAAGAGACCTTCACGCAAAGTCTACACAATGATATAGTTACTGAATATTGCTCAACTACGTAAAAATCAATTACATTCAATGATAATCATCAAAGAGTTCAGTGTCTGGGTCGTGATTTTACGATTCGTGAATGCACGTCATTATTGAGCGCGTAGCTGGTTGTATAGAAATATAGGATTTTTTATTAAAATTAACGTCTAATTATAATCGGAATCGCTCAAGATTGAAAAGAGTTTAGATTAAAATAATGGTAGAAAACCAATTTAGAATGAAATTCTTTGATACGTAATGAATACGGCAATAGAAAAAGATTTCGAAGAGGATACTAAATATTACCATAAATAAATGCGTTTTTAATTGCAAAATGACGCAGTTCTGACGTATTAATATGTATATTGGCAAAAATTATACTAAAAAAAATAAAAGAGTTTATAGTTTTCGGAACTAGCATTTTTTTAGCGTGCTGCTTTGTTTAAATACAAGGCTTTTAATCATCATGATCAGAAGATTTAACTGTAGCTTTTTTATCAGAAAATTAGCACGTCTTCGCTGTAACCATGTTTTTTACATTATTGGTTGCTGTACCACGTGCTACCATCTGAGGCCAGATTATTAGGGAAAGTACTGAGATTTTTGTGTTCTCTAGTTTAACTGCATATAAAAACAAACATTTGGTTGTAGGTCTCATGGGTATAGTCATAGTCAAAGTCAAATATATTTATTCAATTAGGCCAATAAACGGCACTTTTGAACGTCACATAAATTAAAATTAAAAATTAAAAGTAATAAAAAAAAATTCAAAGTAATAAAAAAAAATAAGATAAAAATGAGATAAAAAAAAAAAAAAAAAATGATTCTACCGTGCATTCGGAAAGTAGATTGTTATGGAGAAGAACGCACAAGAAACTCCATACTTACTCTTTTTTTTAAAAAAAAAAATGGTGTTTTACAATATTAACATACGTACATACATTAATATATGTGAGGACGATGCACCCAGAATAGCTCTACACACAGGTATAAAGTATTAAAAAGCATTAACAGGAAAATTAATTAATTTGATAAGTAGAAACATGGTTCTCACATACTTACAAATATTACAAACATAGGTATATTTTTAGAGTGTATTATTAACACCATAAAAACAACATATTATTTGATATACTCAATCTAATTATAAATCTTTATTTATATTTCTTAGTCTTTGGCAGCGCCATCTCTTGCTATTGCAAGAGATGGCGCTGCTCGCGCTGCGATTTGGTACAAAACAACAAATATGTCATAAACCAATGACCATTTGATATTTCACTGGCGAACCCCCTTCCCTTCCCAGATCCATTATGTACGCCTTTACCACAAGCAGAGCCAACAAAAGGTTCATCGTAAACGGACTTGGAATCACAACCACCAACCAGCACTTCAAGTCGTATGGCTGAAGACTGATGCATCCATTTAGTTGGATTGCAGTGAACTTTATAAACTGTCAAATACAGTCCAATTTTAAAAGATACAAAGTTTAATGTGATTTCTCAAACTGCTGTAAAGCCTAAATTGAAAGAGCAGAGATCTAATGAAGTTAAGCAGCAATGCATTGTCAGTAGGGGCATTGCTACATTTTCAGCTTCTGTACATCGCAAGATTTTGTCATTTTGTTTGATTTTAGTACAGCGATTTCATTCTTCGATGAGAGTTCCAATCAACTGGCTTCATCACCACCAAGATGGCTTGCTTCTCGATCACTTATTTAGTGAGCTTCCATATGTTCTCTATGGGGTTCATGTGTGGTGAGTTCCCCGGCATGGGCTGCCAGCTGCAGGGTGCCAGTAGCTGAGTTTCTAGTACTCGCTTGTACTGGCCTTGTCTCATGGTGCCGCCTATAATGTATAGGCATCCCATGCCCTTTGTTAATATCAAACACTATATCATGACACTACCAGTGATACCAATAGAAATATGAAATAAAAAAACCCCAAGAAAAATAAATTATTTGTTCAAAAATTTATGAAAATAAATGTGACATAACTTTGGGCACTGACCCTCATAAATTGGCCGCCATTGTAGATCAATTAAATTAAAAACATTAATATTTTTATATATAGATCAACACATCTGTGCGCGCGGCGCCATGTGATACGTGAGGTTGTAATTTATAAATTGTAATAAATTGTAAACACATAATGCATTTGTGTGGCAGAAACATGGCAGTGTCGTCCGAGTAAAAAAAACACATGCTTACCCACACATATCGCCGCGCGCAAAGATGAGTTGAACTGTCTATACTAAACTCATCAAAAGCTGCTATTATAACTAATAGACTTTGCTCATTTTATAGACTAGTTTAGGATTGCCATCCGTCCGGGTTTCCCCGGATTTGTCTTAGTTTAGAAGGAGTCCGGGGATCGTCCGGGCGGGGTTTTATTTGCAGTCGGGGTTTTAAGGTCTATCCACTCATATCAGGGTCGTGCCCGGGACGTGACAGGGGCGGGCCCAGTGATTGAAGCTCCGTCACTGGCCCGTGCAGGGATTTGTGTGGAACGAGTACATATAAAATGTACACACCGATATTTTTTTGAGCCCCTGACGAGGCACGGTCTCCTCTACGTCCCGGGCACGGCCCTGATATTTGTGAATAGACCTTATAAGTCTTCAAATCACCAACTGCAATCTTTTACCGATTTCTTCGTCAATTGTAGACCGATTATGAAAATTATTTTCGCGTGGAAGAATTGGTCCCATTTAAATTTGGCGAAGATTTGATGAAGAAATTCTGAGATATTCAACGGAACTCTTCAAAAATTACGGCAAATCACCCGAGATTGCATTTCTGTTTATTGTATACCTACTAGCGTCTAACAGCGGCTTTGCCTGCGTCAATAGTGTTTTATCATTCCAAGGGAACATTATACCGAGATAATAATAGCCTATGTGCTATTCCTGACTATAATACATCTGTCTGCCAAATTTCATCCAGGTCTGTTTAGCCGTTTTGGCGTGATTGAGTAATAAACATACATCCAAACTTGTTTATAATATTAGTAAGAAGTAAGATCACTATAGAAATTGACCACTAAGGCTTCGTTCACACGGCATTGTCCTGCACGTTTTTTTGTAATCGTTTTTAGAGTTCCGTAGCCAAATGGCAAAAAACGGAACCCTTATAGATTCGTCATGTCTGTCTGTCTGTCTGTCCGTCCGTATGTCACAGGCACTTTTTGCCGAAACGATAAGAACTATGCTGTTGAAACTTGGTAAGTAGATGTATTCTGTGAACCGCATTAAGATTTTCACTCTAAAATAGAAAAAAAACGATAAATTTTGGGGGTCCCCATACTTGAAACTGAAATTATTTTTTATTTTTTTCCATCAAGCCCATTCGTGTGGGGTATCTATGGTTAGGTCTTCAAAAATGATATTGAGGTTTCTAATATTTTTTTTTTCTAAACTGAATAGTTTGCGCGAGAGACACTTCCAAAATGGTAAAATGTGTGTCCTCCCCCGTAACTTCTAAAAAAAAAACCGACTAAGTGCGAGTCGGACTCGCGCACGTAGGGTTCCGTACCATTATCGCAGAAAACGACACAAAAATCACGTTTGTTGTATGGGAGCCCCCCTTAAATATTTTTTTTTTCTGTTTTTAGTATTTGTTGTTATAGCGGCAACAGAAATACATCATCTGTGAAAATTTCAACTGTCTAGCTATCACGGTTCATGAGATACAGCCTGGTGACAGACAGACAGACAGACAGACGGACCGCGGAGTCTTAGTAATAGGGTTCCGTTTTTACCCTTTGGGTACGGAACCCTAATAAGAGAATGATAAAACTAAAAAAAATATATGATGTACATTACCATGTAAACTACCACCGAAAATTGGTTTGAACGAGATCTATTACGTAGTTTTTTTTTAATACGTCATAAATCGTAAACCGCAATTTACCAAATACGGAACCCTTCGTGCGCGAGTCCGACTCGCACTTGGTCGGTTTTTCTTCCTTTATTTCAAAATTAGGATCAATTATTACCATGATTCCCTTCCAAGCCGCTTGAGTTGCGACGCGATTTTTATAAAGCTCCAAAGTTGTATCCCATAAAACGGGATTTTGTTCCACAAAAGAAATTAATAGTTCATTATCTATAGAAAATTCCTCAACCATTTTGAATATCAAACCAAATCAAACATAAAAAACCGACCAAGTGCGAGTCGGACTCGCGCACGAAGGGTTCCTTACTTGGTAAATTGCGGTTTACGATTTTGAAATTTATCGTTTTTTTTTTCTATTTTAGAGTGAAAATCTTAATGCAGTTCACAGAATACATCTACTTACCAAGTTTCAACAGCATAGTTCTTATAGTTTCGGGAAAAAGTGGCTGTGACATACGGACGGACAGACAGACAGACATGACGAATCTATAAGGGTTCCGTTTTTTGCCATTTGGCTACGGAACCCTAAAAACGTATGACATCGTGTCGTGTGAAGGAGACAAAGCCAAAAAAATACCATATGCCACTGCGAACCGAATGTAACATCAAAGTTCATTCGATTTGCTGGACAAGTCCGTTGAGTATGCGTTTAAAACTATAAGCGGTACACGTTTTTGTTGCAGTACAATCAACGTGTGAATGGATCTATGTGCGTAGTATGGTCACTATTTATACGTTAAGAAATGCAAAAAAAAACGTGCAGGTCAATGCCGTGTGAACGAAGCCCAATTAGGTGCCAAAACAAAAAAAATAAAAACATTTTTACAAAAAATACAACCGAGTTCCAAATAAAAACACTACAAAGTGAAAATAACTTCAATCGTTTCAAAAAAACCTTCAAATTTTGGAAGTCAGTGTCAAAAAACGAAGAAAAGAAACCATAAACATCAACTTCCGAAATATAAATTATTTTTCACTGTGTAGTGTTTTTAATTGAAAGTCGGTTGTATTTTTGTGTAAAAAAATATGTAAAACTACATTTAGTTTAAAAAATTTACGAAAATAAAATCTGTATAAATATCCGGGTTGTACGCTCCTAAAGCCGGGGTTTTCACGCTCCCTATCCTGTTTGGCAGATTTTAGAGATGGCAACCCCAAACTAGTTGAACAATATTATTTGAACCTTCTCTTATTTTCGTTGTATTAAACATTATAATTATAATATTTATTCATCCCTCTCTGGTCCCAATATTATTTGGAGTCGGGTCTTCCTCACTATCTCACTCAAAGTATTTCTGTCAGGAACAGTTTTACTGTCGATTGATTTGTTCCTATTTAATATTGATCAATTAATTTATTAAGCCATTCGAATTAAGTAAAATTCAATAATAATATTTTTCTCAAAAATGGTATGTAATGTTGACATAACATCTCTAAAAAGTATCCAGAAAGTGAACTCTACCGGAGACTATTCACAACTGTCCGGTAAGAAGCGAGATTTTAAATTTGGAATCTCCTACTGTCCAGTAAGTAAGTATGTAATTTACTTACTGGACACTTGGTCATCCTTCATCCCTTTTTTTTTTTATGGCTTCGCACGGTTTAGGTCATCCTCTTTAGATCTGCTTAGAAAAAAAAAACATAGTACCAGACACAGATTAGAGTTTAGCCATTATAACATGGTTAGAGGGAGGCTCCAAATATATATCTATCTCTTTTTGGTATGACATTTTATGAGATACATAATATATTTTGGAGCCTTAAACATCCATTTTATTGTCTGTGACACTTTTTTTTTTTTTTTTTTTATGGGTCTGTGACACATAACGCGACGCAGAAAAAGTATGCACGTTGCGTTTTGTACTTAGTAATGTTGTAGAAGTATAGTGTGGGATTTTATGTTTGTATTTAGTCATTTCAGTTTATAAATCATGTTGGATTAAAGAGTCCGTTAATCAAGATGTACAACAAACAAATATAAATGCCCCCGGTAAATCGATCACAATATCTATCAGTAATTGCCCTAATATGAATGTAACCTTCAATATTAATTAAACGAATTTGTTGTTAAACTTTCTTTCATTTTTGAGAAAAGCATTATACAAACCTCAACCAGTAAGAAAGCCATCCTGGCCTCGTATATAACCGGACCTCACCTGCGGTTCGGTCCGGTTAACTCATACTCGGCCAGGAAGGCTTACTTACTGGATTCTGCTGTAATGTACTATTACACAACTATTTATTACATTCAAAAAATAATTCAATTGACTAAATCGGTTACATTTAGGCTGCACTAGTCCAAATTCCTAGTAATGGTATCCGGTTTGTTCATCGAAGGCTTGCTGAGGAGATTGCTGGTGGGAGCTGGAGTGGGAGCTGGCGTGGGGAGCCAGGTACTGACGGCTGGCGGCTGTGGGCTGCTGGCCGAACTGCTGGTAGCTGGGAGCGCCAAACGAGCTGCCAGCCTGGGGAGAACCATACTGGGAGCTGGGGGACGCGTACTGCTGGCCAGCACCAGCCTGGTGACCGCTGTACTGCTGGCTACGGAAGTTCTGCTGGCCGCCGAATCCTGAAGAACGAATAATTGGTGGTATTAAGCGTATTTACAAGAGCAAGGAGTTTTCTTTTCTTCCCGTATTTTGAAGGTTTCACCATGAATTACAAATATAATATGTAATCGACAATTACATAAATTATATTCGAGACAACCATCAGACCAAAAAAAAATAATTTTATCATGAAGTTGCCACTGTAAATGCAAATAAGCTTTGTCATATTTCATTTGTAAAATACTTGTATAAAATATTGTGTCTTGCCTTGACGGGAGCCAGAGAACTGGGGAGCACCGGCACCAGCAGAAGGTCCATGGTTAGGAGGCAGGTACTGGTTAGAGGTGGCACCAGCAAAGTTACCGCCAGCGTTGTGACCGTGCACACCAGCGTTCTGACCATGCACACCAGCGTTGTGACCGTGCAGACCGGCTCCAGCAGCGCCGAAGCTACCAGAGTTAGCTCCGAAGGATCCGTGGGAGCTGGGCGAACCGAAGCCTCCGTTGGATCCGAAGGATGATCTGGCGACGCCGATGGAGTTGTCAGGCGGGAGGTATGAGCGTTCCAGGTGTTCCAGGCGACCTGCAGCGGCCACGGCGAAGAGGGCGGCGATCACGAACTGTAGAAACAAATTTAAAACGAACTGTAGATATACATTTAAAAATAATTTAAGTCAAAATAATGAAAAATAAATATATTTTTAAAACAAGCTTTTAATGGACTAAAAGAACGAAATGTCAATACATATCCAATAAGCCCTAACACGATTGTACTATCTTGTCTGATTGAGGAGTTGCTATGGCCATCTTACGGCTCCCTCATGAGACCAGTTCTATAGTTCCATATTATTTCAATATTTCCAAAGTTACATAACTATGCTAAGTTCCAGCTTAATCGGATGCAAGGAAATGCTTGAAAATCGATTAAACATACGAATGCAATAAAAAGCTTTAAAAAAAAAATCTTTGGATAGTCAATGCTAAATTTTAAAACTTTGTTAAACTTAAATTCGACGTCCAAAGTACAATATTAAATGACAATACTAATAGATCAATCAATCGTTGCAATAGATTTCGTACGAATTGTAAATGAATTACCAGTTTCATTTTGAATAGTATTTGTCGGAACACTCAAAACCTAATGTGGATGAAGCTCAAGTTAAACTGTGATACTGCGAGTCGACTGACCTATTATATACCATCTGCTGTCGATTCTGAACACTCGCGTCTGACGTCATTTTCTAGTCGAAATAATGAACTAAAGTTATGATAGGCTAAGTAATTAGATCGAGTCTTTTTGAGCTTCCGAACGTGATTGACCTCGTCTGTCAAATTTCTCTGTTTTCAAGGATATTAGTGAAGACCACAGACATAAATCTAACTAGATAACTCAAGTGCCTCCATCTGTATGGAAACCAAGCGTGCCACTTTTCCACAAACAATTAATAATAACAAATTTACTTACTAATGAAATAAAACATTTCCAATGACACGGCCAACTCTTTCTATACATTCTTTACAGCTTAATATGGCATAAAAAGGCATTTTTCTAAATGCTTGATGAAAAGCTCAGATTACGATAATTGATCGTAACTTTACTCCGTTTTTTGGCACGCGAAGTACATACAATCGCGTCATCTAGTTAGATTTATATCTGTGGTGAAGATTCTGTACAAAGAACCTTAACTGATACGGTTTTTTTGTTGATTCTTATACTTTTCTGCACAAAAATAAAATTAAAAAACTTTTTAACAAAAAATCAATACGACTTCCAGAACAAAAAACTACAAAGCAAAAAATAAAATTCTTTTCCGAAGTCGGTGTCTTTTTTACCCATTGTTTGCCGTTTTTCGACACCGACTTCGGAAAAGAATTTTATTTTTCGCTTTGCAGTTTTATGTTCTGGAAGTCGGTTTGATTTTTTGTTAAAAAGTTTTTTATTTTTCTGTTTTTAGTTTTGGTAGGTACCTCCAATTAACATGATTATCATTTATTGCCAAAGTACATCTCATGACGATTCCAATAAGCCCAAACACGACTAGGATACTTTGTTTTATTTGAGAGTTCCAGTGCCTACCTTCATCATCAGATCAGTTCGATGGTGCCATTTTCATCAGTACCATTTATTTATAAGTATTTGTTTCATTATAGTCGAGATATCTTATGCCCGTCACATACTTAGCATTTAGGAGTTGCAGTGGCCATCTGTGGTCTTCTTCATCAGTTCCACTTCACCAAATGATACTTTTCGAGTGCAAATGATTGCATTGTTGATGAAAATACCAAAATCGCTGTATGTTTGCCTATAATACTCGAGAAGTTCCCTCGATTTCTCTAGGATCCCTTCATCAGATCCTGACCTTATGACCATGGGACCACCTGTGAAGTATACCCTATCAAACAAAAGAAGAATTTTCCAAATCGGTCCAGGCGTCTTTGAGTAATCGGGGAACATACATAAAAAAAAAAAAGATTCCGACGAATTGAGAACCTCCTCCTTTTTTTGAAGTCGGTTAAAAAAATCTCTTTAGGACAGATTATTATAATTATAAATTTTGCGAGCTTAACCCAGAATTTGGTTTTCTAACAGCGAACCTTTTTAACTTTTAACTTCCCAATAACCTATAAACTTGACATTTGATGATAATGATTATTATTACGTATAGCTTTCCAAAAAGTACCCATATATTGATAAATCTGATTTTTCTTTGAAATTCCCTCATTTTTCTTATTATAACCTACTTGATTTTGCGGTTAGGTACGGAACCCTAAATGTGCAAAGTCCGAGACGAACTTAGCCGTTTTTTTTAATCTCTACCGCCTCGCTTTCGACGATGGAATGTCACTTGTCTAGGGCCTCTGTTCACAATGTTCTGGGACATTTTGGTTTTAACCTTGAAACTCTTACGGAAAAGCTCCCAAAAACTTAAATCTCTATTATGGCTTCAAGTTATCAATTAATTATATTTTTTTATCAATACTTTATTACATCAATGTATAACATCGTGCACGGAACCTAACACAGTTTACGCAATAAGATCGATTTTAGACCAAAGTGTTTCAAGTAATTGATATGTATCAGTAGTTAGATCACTGTCTGGGTCGCGATCTTGAATATTTTGTTACTCAGAGTGTGAAATCATCGTAAAAGTGGCCTCTTTCTCAACTGAGTAACAGTGGTTTTTATGGTATCCTATTACCTTCATTATTCGTAACAAGCCGTGTTCTCATGTGTGATTGATTGCCTGCCAGCAAAATGCCGAAAGCATTCTGCTTTCATGAATACTTCTCAAGCGAGCGTGGGTCCGGAAATGCGCTGTGTTATCTATCAGAGACTGGCTGAATTAAAATAAGAAAATTATTTAAAAAAAAAATGATAAAAGAATCTCCCTTACGACGAATTCTAAGAAGTAAGTATGCCGTCCAAATCACCAAATCAGCTTTGTCTAATCTAACTTTGTATCTATGGCCACATTGAATTCCTCGAAATTGCTTAACACATATGTACACCTTCAAGAAAAATATTTTATAGACTTTCCTAAATTTTTAAAAGACTCAGATTTGGTTTACAAGTTTGAATCTTGTTTCACTGACAAATTTTGTATCTTCAGTTACATTAAAATACTGTTTTTTTTTTATTGGGACAATCCCACCGCACTATTCCCAAACCACTGCAACTCCTGAAAGCCAGAATCAACAGTGGCGACCACCAGAAAAGCGCCGAGGCAATGAAGCTCGACGAAGTCCCGGAGAATGAATTTATCTGTCTTGGATCCCGCAACGAAATTAATCAGAAAAGAATAACGGAGGAGTAGGAAAAATGAAAATTTCCACTTCCCTCCATATCAAGCAGGAGACAGAACAAACAAGGCCAATAGGTTTTATATAAATATTCTGATCTGCAGAATAGAATAGAAGCATGAAACAAAGAACATATTGTTTCACCAAAGTCCAGGAAAGGAGAGCTTCCGGCTGAATATTGGCAATGGTAATGGTAATTATGAAATTCATACATTGCATCTCTGCAGATGGCGGGTGCTTATACCAGTCCACTGTCACAACCAATTGCCCGAGTAGCAATGGGCTTCTCTAGTAGATTGATATAAGAATGACTCAAGAAGAAAAAGAAAACCTATAGAACCTATTGTCTATGTTTACTTAACATAGACAATAGGTTTATTGATGTGGGCTTGTATACTGTCTTTCGGCATAAACAATAAAAGCCCTACAAATCCTAGTTCGTTATTGATTCAAAAGTGTGCGTCCACAGACATAAATGTAACTAGATGACGAGAATGTAAGTACTTAGCATGTCAAAAGGGAGCGCTGTTTTATTAATTAGTGTTATCTGCATCGGAATCTACCGTAATCCAGAAAAATACCTAATTGGGCCGTAAAGCTATAAAACTCTACAAAAAAGTTGACTGAGACTGTGGCAACTTTTCCTATCATCGGTAACTAAATTCAATTCATTGATTGCATCAAATATGGTAGGTACATTAAGTTCTTATATAAAATAAAGGTCTTATAGTATGTGTGAAAAAGTGGCACGCTTGGTTTTTAGGGTTCCGTACCTGAAGGGTCCAAATGGAGGACTATTGCTGTCACTCACTCGTCCATCTGTCAGTTGCCTGTCACAAGGGTTTTACAGCCAAACAGTTGGATCTTCAGTCTTCAAATTTTCACAGAATAAGTATCTTGTTGACCCAGCCATACAAATTGTGAAAAAATAAGTCTCCCCTTTATACAAGTAAAGGGGAGACTTATTTTGGAGGGGCGCACCCAAAAAAAATGTTGATCTATCCCCCTGCCCCTACCCAATCGAGTGGGTATCGTTGTAAAGCGCTCGTTGAGTGTATAATAATGTAATTTATTTAAAAAAATATTGGAAAACAAAGAAATGAGAAGCCACCAAAGTCAGATATTTTTTTAAATTTTGTTCCAAAGAATTTTCTAACTTACCATTGACATACAGTGCGACATAAAAGAGTAGAAAATAAATGAGGGCGCCACAATCGCTCAGATAGCAACCCAGTTAGTACGACCCAGCTGATCTTGATACTTGAATAGTATTATTTATTTATTGGGTTTCAATAATGAGTAAAGAAGTAAAAATAGTAATATATTAAATAAGTATGTTTATTAAATATTTGATATGTAGTAGTAATAAAACAACAACTTCACAAAAAATAAGTATTTTTAATAATCCATTGCATTCAATATAAAGTCGTCCAATACCTTTGGTGGACGACCCTTCCTGTGTTTAGCTCGTGTTGAGAATTTTTCACCGTTTTCAATGCGGTGTTGCACGATTCTGCGCACTGTGCTTACAGAAACACCTAAAACAAGCAAAGAAAAGAATCACTGTCAGTCCGACGAAAGAAGTTTCTCGGTAAATAAACGTGAATATATTTTAAAATTGTTTCTTTCCATTTAGTCCACTGCATCAACAAATATGGTATAGCAAAAAAAATATTTCGTATCCAAAATAAATTACATTAATTTTTGTTGCCCTACTATCAACGTTGTTCTGTAGCGCTATAACTACAACGCTATTTGTTTATCTTAGCATAACCTCAAAAATGGTACACAAATAATTTTTAAATGATCTGTGGTTCGAAAATTATGCTCCCTGAATGTATTAATCGTTTGTAATTAACGTTTAGTGCAACTTTCAATAGTTACTTACCAGTAAAATCTGCTGTACGATGGTAAACATCTTCTTAGTTGGATAGAAGCTTCCCAGCTTGGAATTTGGCTATACACCGCATATAAACTTTGTAAACTATATCACGGACACCTCCACGAATTATCTTATTTATGTTTTTCCACAGTTTTTCTGTCCATACACAGAAATATCACACAAAAACCAAAATTCTTACAAAAATCGAAACCGATCGAGATGAATTGACAGCTCAAGTACTCATTTTAGATGTTGCCAGAAAATGAAAACTTTTAGTTCCCAAATATTTAACTTCTACTCTTTTATGTAGGTCTGTATAAATGTTTCGTAAAATATATATAATAATAAACATTATCACCTTAATGTTTATTATTATATATATTTTACGAAAAAAAAAACCAATATATTGATAAATAAAATTTTTGCTTTGAAATGCCCTCAGTTTGCCTATTAAAATCAACTTAATTTTGCGGTCTGGTATGGAACCCTAAATATACGAAGTCCGACACGCACTTGGCCGATTTTATACAGATGAAGGGACTTGCATTATCTATACTGTGATTTTTAATTTCCTAGACTAAACTGACAGATGCCAATGACCTTATTAATGTTGCAAGCGCGGTGCATAGTGTTGTAGGTAAGGCTCAATCGTAAGTCAATCGCTCTGGGCCATTGCTGCTTCAGGACAACGCTAGACCACACACTGCACTACAGACGGCTACCAAATTTGATGAGCTTCAATTGGAATGTCTTAGACATCCACCGTATTCCCCAGACCTTGCTCCAACAGATTACCATTTTTTCAGAATAACATTCAACTCCGATGGGGCAGTCCAAGGCGCCTTCAAAGAATTTGTTGATTCCCGTCCGAATGTTTTTTTTAGTAAAGGGATAAATGAACTACCTATGAGATGGCAAAAGTGCATAGATAGCAATGGTACATACTTTGATTAAATAAACGCACGACGCACGCACTGTTGGCGCAGTGGTTGAGCGATTGACTGCTGTGCTGCGTGTCGCGGGTTCGATTTCCGCACGGAACAAATATTTGTATGACCTAAATATAGTTGTTCCGGCTCTGGGTGTTTGTGTATGTGAGTTTATATGTTTGTAAACGCACCCACGATACAGGATGAAATTCCTAGAGTGGGGCAACGTTTTTTATAAAAAAAAATAAAAAAATATTATATTAAAAAAAACGACTTTATATTCCTTCCTTACAAAACTCCAATTTCATATGTAATGACCTAATAATTCCATTTTCGATCTACTTCGATTTTTGATCAACTTAAAAAAAAAAAAAAAAAAAATGTGTTTAACAGTCTATGTATGTATGTAAGTAGGTATGTATGTATGTATGTTTGTTCCTATATGGCGTTCCAGAGACCAAACGCGTTGGCCGATTTTGATGATTCTTACGTCAATCAATTTGTCTTAACCCTGCGAGTGTCATAGGCTACATTAAAATTGGACAATAGAAAAATGGCTGATTGGCAAATTGTGGGGGCCCAAATTTTTTTTTCTTCCAAACCCATCGTGTGGGGTATTAAAATAAAGGGTTTTAAGAGGTGATTTCAAAAATATAAAACACTTATATGTTTAAATGTATCTAATTCGAAAAAAAAACTAACTAAAAGTTATAAATAAAAAAACTTAGTTCAAAAAATCAAAAAACCCGACTGCTTTATAAGCGAACTAAAAAGTCGTAAACAAGGGAAAAATCATGCTGTCATCATCAGTTTTCAGGAACATGGAAGTAACGGGTTGCAAAGGCACAGCTAGAAAAATAGGTTTCGTTTACTGTAGCAGTTTCTACCAATCTGACGAAGAAAGACAACGTCTTGGCTTAACTATTCTCATTATAAACTAGGTAGTTATAGAAAATTTAAAAGCACTATAAACGTTATAGAGCGTCATCACCTGTTTTTTGGACGATCTTGAAGAAAACTCAGAACTAACACTTATTCAAACTAAGCAATCGACGCACTATTTCTTAGAAGTCAGCTACTGAGGCGGAGGAATTAAGGTCCCGTAAATTGTAACAGTTATGTGCATTTTTACACACTGGTGGGTATTCACACCGGGTTAATATTATAGATGATTCCATCAACATCATCGTCGTTAGCGCTAATTTCAATAAAATTAGACATTTTATAAGAACATTTTTATACTTTGAAGAGAAATAAAAAAAAATTAAAATAATATTCATGTAGGCTCAGCAATTTATTTAACAATACATTTGACTTATACTACTTTAATATGTTGTTCTGAACACACTCAGTATTGGTATCCGGTTTTTTCATCGAAGGCTTGCTGAGGAGGTTGCTGGTGAGAGCCGGAGTGCGATCCAGACCGGAAACCGGAGTGGGAACCGGATTGAGGAGCCAGGTACTGGTATCCGGTCTGTTCATCGAAGGCTTGCTGAGATGGTTGCTGGTGGTAGCCAGAGTTGGAGCGCGAATGAGGGCCGGAGTGGGAGCCGGAACGGGGGCCGGAATGGGGGCCGGAGTGGGGTCCAGAGTTGAAGCCCGAGTGAGGGCCGGAGTGTGGGCCGGAGTGTGGGCCGGAGTGTGGGCCGGAGTGGGAGCCGGAATGGGGGCCGGAATGGGGGCCGGAATGGGGGCCGGAGTGAGGGCCGGATTGGAGGCCGGAGTGGGAGCCTGAGTGGAAGCCGGAGTTCGGGCCAAAGTGGGAGCTGGATTGAGGAGCCAGGTACTCGTATCCGGTTTCTTCGTCAAAGGCTTGCTGAGGAGGCTGCTGGTGGGAGTTAGCGTGTGGGCCCGTTTGGTGTCCGGTGTGGGGTCCAGCTTGGTGACCGGCACGGTGTCCAACTTGGTGGCCGGCGTGGGGGCTAGCGAATGAGCCTGCTTGGGATCCGGCGTGGGGTCCAGGGTGAGGGCCAGCTTGGGGCCGGGTGTCGGGGTTGGCGTGGGGTCCGGAGTGGGCGCCGGATTGAGGAGCCTGGTACTGGTATCCGGTTTGTTCATCAAAGGCTTGCTGCTGGGAGTTGGCGCGGGGTGCCAGGTACTCTTGACCAGCGCTGGCCTGGTGACCGCTGTACTGCTGGCCGCGCAAGTTCTGCTGGTCACCGGATCCTGAGAAATTAAAAGTTTGATTTATAAGAATATTTTTCTCTTGGTGTACAATAAAGTGTAAATAAATAAATAGGGTTTTCTCTTTTACGAAGATTAATTTTGATACGTCTCAAGTTTTATGAAAATAAACCGCCTGATTAGTAAATCGATAATGATGTGGATGAGCACAATTTAAATAAATTTGATGAAACGACCATGCTGTTTTTTGTATTAAATATTATGTTTCATAACTGATCTAACTAATGACAGACATAAAACAGTAATAATATTTGTTCTGAAGTCAATCAAGTCCATAAAACCGTAAAACTGCACTGTAAATTCTCAAAGTCATATTTTTTTCATAAATCACGTCGACTAAAAGATATCGTACCTTGAGGGGTTCTAGCGAACTGAGGTGCACCATTATTAGCAGAAGGTTCGTCGTCAGGAGTCAGGTACTGGTTGGAGGTGGCACCAGCGGAGTTACCACCAGCGTTGTGACCGTGCACACCAGCGCTGTGACCGTGCAGACCAGCTCCAGCAGCGCCAAAGGCACCAGCGTTAGCTCCGAAGGATTCGTGCGAGCTGGGAGAACCAGAGCTTCCGTTGGATCCAATAGAGGATCTGGCGACGCCGATGGAGTTGTCAGAAGGAAGGTATGAGCGTTCCAGGTGTTCCAGCCGACCTGCGGCGGCCACGGCCACTAGAGCGGCGATCACGAACTGTGGACACAAATAGCAAAGTCAATATCATAGAAGTTTTAGATCAAGATTAACTCACTCAAGATGACGAGATTACACTTTTCATAACAAACAGTTTAGCCCACAAAGATAACAGATCGACAAATCTATTTATTAAAGCACTGCCAATAATAACACTGCGAAAAATCAACACAGATGACTGTTTACAGATAACAATAATTGCAAATCATTTTGCGAAAAAGTTATATTAATTACCAGTTTCATTTTGTAGTTGTTGGAACACTCAAAACCTAATGAGGATGAAGCTTGAGTTGAACTGTGATGCTCCGAGTCGACTGACCTATTATATACCATCTTCGGTTGATCCTGAACACACGCGTCTGACGTCATCTTATAAGTTAGTTAATGAATTAAACTTATGATGAGCCAAATAATTAGATCGTGTTTTTTTTAGCTTCCGATCGTGATCGACCTCGTGTGTCAAATTTCTCTGTAATTTTCAAGGATATCATTGAAGTCAGTGCACAAAGAACTAGAACATGACTTAGTCTTTTGGATCTTAGTAACTACATCGATTTTTGAATTTTTAACATCCATTATGCCTAAAGACATATGGTACCGCCGAAGCCAGCTCAAGAAGAGACCCTAAAAGGACTTGGGGGAAGCATTTGCCTAGAGTATTGAATATTTTTAAGAATTTCATTTTTTTCCCTTACGTCGCGACGTCTTTTAAATGCTTTATTTCGCACTTTTCTCAAGGCCTTTATTGCACTATCGCAGTGCTCAAAACAAATTATAGCAAAAATAAATCTCTAGAAATCTAGTCACGAAAAAATATAGGCACTATAAATGTCTTACTTTATTGCATTAATGTAGACCATCGTGCAAAGCAGTTCATTAACATTATTAAAGACAATCAGATCGATGTAAGCCAAAAACATTAAAAGTAATTGATTCGTATCAGTATACAAAACACTGTCTGGGTCGCGATTTAGAATACTTTGTTACACATCGTGTTAGTGCGCTATTTCACAATTAAGTAAGTTCATTACTTTTACTATTATTTTCAGTCTGAGTTGTCTCATTGCAGGGTGAAGCCCTTCTTTTCTTTTTTGCATTTCTCCCAGTTTTTGGTAAGTGTAGACCGGTCTTTTCAGTAGGTGTCAAGTTCGTCCCGCCAACTTTGCCTATGCCTGCTGTTATATCGACTTACATTTACCGGGACCCATATTGTGGTATAACTTCTCAAATCAAAACTATTTTGTAAAATAAAGGTAACGGAGTTATAGATTGACGAATTTTGAGGCGAAGGGAAACACAAAATGTGTTGCGCCAACCCCAAGTATTATGAGAAATGGTAGGAGACAAATTGATGAAATAGGACTTGACAGTTATTTTCAATAATTTTACGAAAACCAACGTTGTGTCTGCCAAATCCGGTCCAGTATTATGTTCCCTTAGGATGATAAAACTCTTTTCACGCGAGCGAAGCCGCTGGAAGAAGCTAGTATTTTAATATGTTCAGATAATGGTTACTGACAAAATATACCGGATACAGGTAACTACTGATAACTTCAAGATCTTTAGATAAAAACTAATGACCTTGTGAAAATCACGAGAACCCACCGGAAGTAAGAATACAGAAACAACCATTGTGGTGATACTTAGAGCAAGCCTATATTCAGCAGAACATCTTACGGCTGAATGATGACGATGGTGTTTGATATTCAACTTCTCTGTTTATTTTAACTGACTTCTATGAAAGATGGAGGCTCTTAATTCAGCAATATTTTATTTGTATGTTTGTTCAGCCATAAATCTTCGCCAATTGTCAACCAATTGTGAATATTTTTTTCTTTGAAATAGTATATTCCTCAATTGGGAACAATTATTATATATAATTTGCTGAAGATCTGATTAAGAACTTTGGAGAAAATCAATGGATTTTTTTTTAATACCAAAACAAGTTCAAAGATATAATGTACAGTCAGTAAAAATGGTTTGTGTGAAATTATAAGACCTTAAATTGAAAAAAAAAACAAATGAATCTCATACAAATTTTTTTATTAGCGAACGTCTAGTTCAATATTAAAATATGGGCTGGCTTTTACCTTGGTCAGAGAATTAGAATTGTCATACAACGTGGCAATGCTGCCAGTCTTTTGGGCACATTACTAGTGGTCAACGATGGGGAGGAGTTTTTCGACGCCATATTTTAGTTAAGTATATTTTTAGGTTTAGTTAGTGAGTAGTTTTTGGTTAAAGTGTATATGTTTGTTGTCTTAGTTTTTATACACTGTATATACTTGTATCTATGTAAATAAATATGATTAATAATCAACTTTATTATAATGGTACAGCAACTAAATCCAAATGTTTGGTGCACCTTGTGTGTGCATTGACATGTGTGCGCGGTCAATCTTTTAAATTTTGACTTCTCGACAATCATCGGCAATAAAACAGCAAATTTGATAAATGGAATCTTGTATTACTGTCTCTTCTTTCCCCACTTGATTGACACAGATGAATGGAAAATACCTTTGTGCTTTACTCTTTGTATATTTTTTTTTTAAGAAAACTTATCGCATATAAAACTACATTATGGCATCGCATACAGCCATTTTGCTATCGCTCCCCAGATTAATACCACGAGTTTATTTGTTAAAGTTAGTTATTATTAATATGTTAGGTATTCCTTTGCGACTGTCAGCATGGCTTCTGATTGAGCCGTGCAACAAGGGTCTTATATTGTAGCTTTTGAACACAAGCATACAGCTCATAAGTTGTTTTTTTCATTTTAACTGCTGACGGTGACCATAGATTGGCGCGCTCTGTCGTTTGTCTACGGTTTCAACAAATGATCATTGAACCGTCGGGATTCGTCGGAGGTCGTATATTATTTGTGTTTTATTTATGTTTGTTTTTTTACGTTATAGACAAATATACTATGACTCACCTTCTGTAAATAAATAAAGTTAAAATAAATAAATATTTTTTTATTTCAATAACTTAAGAATATATATAATTATATATATAAGAATACATTTGGTTTTCAGGGCATTTCCATTTAAGTAAGAAATATACTTGTGTTAGAAAGTTCAACTCTTTCAGTAGTTACAATTTTCATAGACTATTGATTAGATATTTCATTATAGTAGGTATAAGAAAACAAAAAAGTGATATTTATACATCAAAATATGAAGTAAAACTTTGTACAAAGTAGGTAATTATTAATTAAAGACTCGCTGAAGTGTTAAGGTGTATAATGGTGTGTATGTGTATGTGAGTGAGTGTGTGGATATGTGTTTATACTATTGTGTTATTATTTGTCTTATTCCATTTTATTCCTTAAATATTTTATGTTCCGTTGCCGTGAATGTGTCCGTGGCATCAACAGTGGGCTCTATCAGAATATCAGCGCAGCGTTATTTTCTTTTTAATATCGTTGTAGATAGGAGCCTTTTGGTCTCGCACGGGGTTATTTATTTTTTTATTATTGTTTGTGTTTTGCTTATCTCGTGTCTCCCGTGCGGGTCACAAAGAAATATTTTTTCATCGTTTCTTTCTTTGTTTATTTCTGCTTCAACAAACCCTTCGACTGCGTAGGTAGGTGTCGAGTTATTTGTTCAGCTTAGTAACGTTGTCATTTCAACATACAAACAAAAACACAAGTTACGACCATATCCAGGGCCATCAACAATGACTTGCTTAGCTTAAGAAAAGTATCACTTTCGGTCTGGCGTTACTCAAGGGACCATTTTGGGACCTATCATTTTGAGAATTGTGGTTAATTATATCTCAAGTTCATATAAGGTGTTAAAGAGATAGCAGATTCAATAACTCTCTTAGAAAAGATTTAATCAGTTTTCCAACGGAGCATTGAAAACGAGCTACTATCCAACACAGCTAAATGCAGTGCTCAAAACCCTTGGCGTGTCCATTAGGTACTTCTCATGAGCTAAACGTATATTATCAGATTTGAAGAAAGACAGACATAAGTCATCTTATTTGAAAACCGAAAACTTAAAATCAACTCCGTTAAGTTCTTAAGGCACATTTAAATCATATAACTCATCTGTCATTGACAAAAAAAGTTAGAAGTTACTTTCTTATATTTTAGGGTGAATAACACAAAACCAGGATAAGTTTATGTACAGCTATTTATTAAACAATACATTTTGACTAATACAACTCTACATTGTTCCGAATACACTCAGTAATGGTATCCGGTTTGTTCGTCGAAGGCTTGCTGTGGAGGTTCCTGGTGGGAGCCGGAGTGGGAGCTGGCGTGGGGAGCCAGGTACTGACGGCTGGCAACTGCGGGCTGCTGACCAAACTGCTGGTATGTGGGCACACCGTACCGAGTGCTGGGGACCGCGTACTGTTGGTTACCGAAGTTCTGCTGGCCACCGAATCCTAGAGAAAGAGATTGATATATTCTTAGACGTCGCAAGAGCCAGAGGTTTTCCCTACTTTACTTATTTGAGCGGGACCAAAAGGAAATGTTTCATCAACATATAAAATTCGTAAAAGATGTATGTACTATCATGATTTGACGAAACAACCCGTTCAAACATTTATTTTCATTCATAAATCTTATTATTGGTTGCAGTAAAATAGTAAAAATATTAATTAATTCTAATATGTTATTAAAAAAGATCATTGAATAATCACTGTAAATGAATGAACGAGACGCTAAAAATAAGATTGCAAGTAAATAAAATCTTGATTCACTATAAAAACCACTTCAAAATAGAAATTATTTATCAAGCTTACCTTGAAGAGATCCAGCAAACTGGGGTGCGCCGTTGTTAGCAGAAGATCCGTAGTCAGGAGGCAGGTACTGGTTGGAGGTAGCTCCAGCGAAGTTACCGCCAGCGTTGTGACCGTGCACATCAGCGTTGTGAGCGTGTACACCAGCTCCAGCACCACCGAAGGCACCAGAGTTAGCCCCGAATCCTCCGTTGGAACCAAAGGGAGGAAGGTAGGAGTTCTCCAGGTGTTCCAGACGACCTGCGGCGGCCACGGCGATGAGGGCGGCGATCACAAACTATAACAATAAATGATAAAATCTCTTAAACATTCAAGTTTCAATTTTTACATCTAACGCTTTTCGGTTGCCATTTTGGACCCAAAATAATCCAAAGATTAATTCCTAACTACTCAATCAAACACAAACACTCTTATTTCACCAAAATCATAACTGAAATCGGAGACAGTCGTTACCAAATATTTGAAACAAAGAAGGATTAATTACCAGTTTCATTTTGTATAATAGTTGTCGGAACACTCAAAACCTAACGAGGATGAAGCTCAAGTTGAACTGTGATACTGCGAGTCGACTGACCTATTATATACCATCTGCTGTCGATCCTGAACACACGCTTCTGACGTCTTTTTATGGCTTAGATAATAAACCAGAGCTATTCACAAAGTAATTAGTTTGAAGCTGTTTAGCTACCGAACGTGATCGACCTCGTGTATCAAATTTCTCTGTAATTTTCAAGGATATCAGTGAAGTTAGAGCACAAAGGACTAGAAGATGACGTGATCAATGATCATTTTTTTCTAAATTTTGCTTAAATTGGGATTATTTAACACTAACTGTTGCTCGCGATTCATTTGCGTTACTATAGATTTTGTGAAAATTCGACAAATGGGGTGTCGTTGGAAGCGTCTTATTTTTTCGCTTGATATACTTGCCAACAAAACAATACATTCTGAAAAGCAGCATACGACTACGGTTAATTTACGGGAATATTTTCTTGTTTCATACTTTTTAGAGCGTGATTTTTAGTAGTAGGGTTTAAGTTTTTGAACCATTTTTTTAATTTAAAACAATCCCGCAAAATTTAAACCAAATTGTCGCATTAAAAAGTTTCATAAAAATTTCAGACCCCATTGCCTCCCTTAAAATGTAAATTTATAAAAATCTTTTCTTAGCTAATGTTTACTATCTAAAAATTATCCACCTGCCATATTTCAGCTTCATAGAGCCCGACAACAACCCCAACCCCTACCCTTTAAGGGATAGTTAAAATAAAACAAATATGCTTACTTTAAATATTTGTTATAAACTATATTTCCGCAAAGTTTGAAGCAAATCGGGCGCCATAATAAGATGTTTCATAAAAATTCCTCTCCCCTCCCTATTTTTCTCCCTTTCGTATTTTATGCATAAAAGAGTAGTTTATGTCCTTCCCAGGGTTTCAAACTTACTCCATGAACATTGTCATCTAAATCGGTTAAGTGGTTTAGGCCATAATAAGAAGTTTTATACAAAATTAGCGCCCCACCCTCCTCAAGTTTTATTAAAAAAAGTAGCACATGTCCTTCCCAGGGTCTCAAACTACCTGCATGAAAAATTTCATCTAAATCGGTTAAGTGGTTTTAGCGTGAAAAGATAACAGACAGGCAGAGTTACTTTCGCAATTATAATATTAGTATGAATTGTCAGAAAAAATAAATTCTGAATGTTCAACACTTTGGTGGTTGTACAGATTGAGTTTTTTTTTACATATTTGTAACAGCCAGGTTTTTTAAGCAGGAAAAATTAAGAGTATTAAAAATATAGATATTGATAAATTCGGGTTTTTTTATAATATGGGATATTGTCTCTTTGAACTCAGAAATTTGGACAGGTGGCGGATCTTGTAGTTTCAAATAATATTAAAGGCTAATTCTCGAGTTGCAAAGTGTATATCAAATTAAAACCTAAAAATAATGAATAGAAATCAGTTGTATAATATGGCACATGATTTTAGGCATTTAGTAAAAGGTGCAAACGCTCCAGAAACAAATCTCGAAATAATTTGTATTATAAATATCAATACGTACTCAAATCTTTATTGCATAAACGATTATAAAATCGTGCACAACAGAAGTCAAAACTTTAAAAGAAATAATATCGATTTCAGACAAAGGAACTTAAAGTAATTGATACACATCAATTACTTCATCATTTAATCTGTAATAAGATCACTGTCTGGGTTGAAATTGAATTGAATTTCATATTGCATCTGCTTGTAAAAACAGTGGCTTTTTCATGATGTCATATTTGACGCCTAATTCTACAATTCTAATTTTGATGCAGTACGGAAAACACGTCCCCTAATTCCATAAACTCTTATGTTGCTATGGAATATCCTCTCCCCATGAACTAAAACTGTTCCGTATGGTGTCGTACGTAAAGAATCTCACCTTCCCATATCTTCCCGTGAGTGTCGTAAGAAGCGACTAAGGGATACACCAGTGAATGGGCAGCAGCGTTCTCTGTGCACTTTAACAACAAACTGCGATCGCCAACCCACCTGCAAGCGTAGCGATTAAGGACCCCCCCCAAAAAAAAATGAAAAGCACAAAGAAAAATATCACCGAGTGCCCGGCAGCCAGTCTACCCTCGACTACGGTAGCGATCGAGGCGATGGCGTGGCAAGGGATGCAAATAATCCCCGGAGTAGGCCCGGCTACCCCAATAAACACCGACGACTGGACCTGGCAACATATAATTCTCGAATACTCCGGACCGACGAGAAGATAGCCGAACTTGAGGCAGAATGAGTAGGTAACGATGGAGTATTATAGGGTTATTTGAAGTCCGAAGAGCGAGGGAGGACTCAATAATCCTCAAATCCATTAACCTGCTCTATTGCCGAGAGGGAGACGGGCAGTCCCAGGGTGGTTGGGTTTATCGTCACCAGGTCCCTTGTGAACAACGTGGTGAAGATCGAGAGTTTGTCGACCAGGGAGGCGTACCTTATACTCAGAATATCCTCGAGATATTCGCTGAAGGTCATACAGGTCTACGCCCCGACCTCGGCACACCCCGACGACGAGGTAGAGACCATGTATGAGGATATCTCTATAGCCATGCATGGTCTTAAAATCACTTCACCGTCGTCATGGGGGACGTCAACGCAAAACCAGGCAAACGAAACGAGGAAGTGGGCAGTTTGGAAATGGACGTCGGAACCACCGGGGTCACCTACTGACCAGTTTTATGGAGAAGGAGGGCCTCTATATGATGCACTCCTTCTTCAGAAAGCATGGGCACAGGAAGTGGACCTGGCAAAGCCCCGATGGTGCAACTAAAAACGAGATAGACTTCATCATGTCCGCCAAAAAGCAAATGTTCAATGATGTCTTTGTGATCAATTCGGTAAAAACCGGGAGCAATCACCGCATGGTAAGAGGCACATTGAACATAAATATCAAGCTCAAAGGTCTCAACTGATGAAGTCTACGCTCCGTCCAGCACAGATCCGGATCCAAAACCCCGAAAGCTTTCAGATAGAACTCCAAAATAGTTTCGGAGCTCCGTGGACGAATACAGCGATGGGTTCGTGGAAACTGTCCATACGGTCAGGTTAAAGTTTTTCAAGACCCGCCGTACAGATATAAACAAAAAGCTCTCTGATCCTACTCTCAAGCTCATGAAGGAGAGGCGTGAGATAATCCTTCAGGATTTCAAAGTCCGTGAAAAATGATCTCCGCCGCTTTAATACCGAGCGTATTAAAAACGCGATTGAGCGGAATAGGGCTCCAAGGTCTTAGCAAGAGATCTGACTATTGGGTAGAGCCAGCTCACGAAACTGAAGACCGACGATGGTAGGATCGTATCCGCCAAACCGGAGCCTTTTAGAGAGATCGAGAGATTCTATGGGCAGTTATATACGTCAACCAGTAAACCCGTCGCGAATTTAGTAAAAGACCCTAGAGCTAGACTGACCCGTCACTATACCGAAGACATTCCGGACGTCAGCCTGTACGAGATTAGGATGGCTCTGAAACAGTTTAAGAACAACAAGGCACCGGGTGATGACGGAATTACGGCCGAACTCCTGAAGGCGGGTGGAAAACCCTTAAGGCCCTTCAGAAGCTGTTTGATTCCGTCATACTCGAGACAAAAAAGCCGCAGGCATGGTGCGGGGTGTGGTGGTGTTACTCTTCTTCAAGAAGGGTGACAATGCGCTATTGAAGAACAAAAGGCCCATCTCACTTCTTAGCCATGTCTACATAATGTTTTCGAGAGTCATCACGAATCGTCTCTCGCGCAGGTTTGACGATTTCCAGCCTCCCGAACAGGCTGGATTCCGCAGAGGTTTTGACACCGTAGACTGCATGCATACGCTGCGGCAGGTTATACAGAAGACCGAAAAGTACAACCTGCCTCTCTGCTTAGCGTTTGTGGACTACGAGAAAGCCTTCGATTCGATTAAGACATGGGCTGTACGGCAGTCTCTTCAACGGTGCCAAATCGACTACCGGTACATCGAGCTGCACTGGAGGAAATCTTCAAGGTTCTGGACTGGAGAGGGCTAGGCATCAACGTCAGTGGCGAGTACATCACTCACCTTCGGTTTGCCGACGATATAGTGGTCATGGCTGAAACCATGGAGGACCTCAGTATAATGCTCGATGACCTCAGTAGAGCTTCCGAAAGAGTGGGTCTTAGGATGAACATGGACAAAACCAAGGTGATGTTGTATGCCAATGTTAAGCCCACTTCTATCAAGGATGGAGACTGTATACTCGTAGTTGTGGACGACTATGTCTACCTAGGACAAACGATCCAGTTGGCTAGGGCCAACTTCGGCAGCGATTGGGAAGTTACGCGGTATCTTCTCTTCCAACTTACCACAGTGTCTCAAGACTCAAGTCTATGACCAGTGTGTGTTGCCAATTAAGACCTATGTCTCTGAAACGTGGTCGCTCACAATGGGCGTTTCGTTTACAGTCACCCAAAGGGCAATGGAGAGGGCTATGCTTGCGTGATCGAATCAAAAATGTAGAGATCCGCAAGAGAACCAGGGTTACCGATATAGCCCGAAGAATTGCCAAACTTAAGTGGCAGTGGGCAGGGCATACTGCTCGCAGAATGGATGCCCGTTGGGGCAGAAAAGTTCTGGAGTGGCGACCGCGAACCGGAAGACGTTGCGTTGGAAGGCCTCCCACCAGGTGGACCGATGACCTGGTGAAGGTTGCAGGGATCCACTGGATGCGGGACCCACGGGACCGGTCAATGTGGCGACGTTGGGGGAGGCATTTGTCCAGCAGTGGACGTCTTTCAGCTGAAATGATGATAATGAACTGAAAAGTCCACCGCAGGACATAGGCCTGCTATAGGCCTCTTGAATACAGCGAGATCTATATTTTGGAATCATATATATTTGTTTTCAAACTTGGGACTTTTTGAGCATGCGACAATTTATAACATCCCTCGATCAAATAATATTAAAAAGTTGCATCGACAGAAAACTAATCTCATGCTAACATGCAACAACATTTATATTATGTGCATTCAATTGTACCATAAAATGCCAAGTAATAACGTAGCTTTAAGCGTAGTTTAACATATCTGCTTAGTAATAATTGCTTTTACAGTGTACTGGAGTTTTTGGATTATAAGTTGTAAAGCGGTAGAGGATAATAATTATACTCAAAATATAATGTTCCAATTTCAATCTATGTGACATGATTTATTTTTAATAATAATTTATGTTAATTAATCTTAATTTAATTTGAATGATTGCATAGATTTTGACTTTAAATGATCTATACCTTCTATGAATAATTTGCACGCCGTAATTAAAGACAGAATAAAAGATCTGTAATTATTGCTTAAAGACTTTCTGTACCTTATTGACGTTTGATTATATACCTGATTCTCATTCTCATTTTTTTCTGCCAATTTTTTTTTTCTGCTCTTTCGCCTTTTTTGGCTCAGTAGAATGCCAGCGTAAGACAACATTAGCCTCTGTTTATAACTTTTTTGGACTGCTATGATAATGAGTTTTAGCCAATTGAAACAAGTAACTGATATTCTTATTTGCATAATATCTCTTATTTATTATGTTATTTGTTATTGTGTTGTTCTTTCGTAGTGTTTCATGAGCTGTAGTGAAATAAATTTTATTCTTTCTTTTTAAAATTTAGGACAGTAAAAACACAAATAGAACATAAGTTTATGTACAGCTATTTATTAAACAATACATTTTGACTAATGCAATCTAAATTTTTCTGAATACATTCAGTAATGGTATCCGGTTTGTTCGTCGAAGGCTTGCTGAGGAGGTTCCTGGGGGGAGCCGGAGTGGGAGCTGTACTGACGGCTGGCGGCTGCGGGTTGCTGGCCGAACTGCTGGTAGCTGGGAGAGCCGAACGAGCTGCCAGCCTGGGGAGAGCCGTACTGGGAGCTGGGGACCGCGTACTGTTGGCTACCAAAGTTCTGCTGACCACCGAAGCCTGAAGGAAAAAAAAATGTTAATTTGCGATGTCACAGAAACAAGGCATTTAATCTTTTTTAGTTCTTTGAGTGGAACTAAAATAAATTGTCTCTTCAATAATATTAACTAACAATAAGTAAAAAATTACCACAATTTTGCTTTATTGAACCGATCTGATCAAGTATTTTATTCATTCGTAATAATTATTCTGGTCTGACTGAAAATAGTGCAGCAATAAAGCAGTCATTATTTGTTCTTAAGGCAATTAATTAAAATATTTGAAAAGATCATCAAATAGCACCTGCAAGTGGACACGCTAAGAAGAAGAATGCAAATAAACGAAATCATAGTTCATTTAAATCTTATCAAAATATATTATAAAAACATACCTTGATGGGATCCAGTGAACTGGGGTGCACCGTTGCCAGCAGAAGGTCCGTGGTCAGGAGGCAGGTACTGGTTGGAGGTGGCGCCAGCGAAGTTACCGCCAGCGTTGAGACCGTGCAGATCAGCGTTGTGACCATGCACACCTGCTTCAGAACCACCGAATGGACCAGAGTTAGCTCCAAATCCTCCATTGGAACCGAAAGGAGGAAGATAGGAGTTCTCCAGATGTTCCAGACGCCCTGCGGCGGCCACGGCGACGAGGGCAGCGATGAAAAACTGTGTAACAAAATAACACAACCTTTAAGTTTGGAAAGGTTCACAATTAATTTAGGACCAGAAATGTAGCCAAATACGTTTCGAAGGACCCAATAATTTGTCATATTCTTAAATCAATTTTCTTTTATCTAAAACCGTCTATCACCAAAAAACACAACCAAAATTGGAGGTAACTGTTGCCAAATATGTTTAACAAAGAAGAATTAATACCAGTTTCATTTTGTAAAGTAGTTTTCGGAAAGTTCAAAACCCAATGTGGATGAAGGTCAAGTTGAACTGTGATACTACTAGTCGACTGACCTATTATATATCATCTGCTGGCGATCCTGAACACACGCCTATGACGTCATTTTACGGTTTAGATAATAAACCAGAGCTATCATACTTCACATATTAATTAGATTGAGGCTTTTTAAGCAACCGAACGTGATCAACCTCGTGTGTCAAATTACTCTGTAAATTTTCAAGGATATCAGTGAAGTCCATACACAAAGGACAAAAACATGACGTGATCATGACGTTGTACAAAATTTTGCAAGTTTTGCTAAAATAGTTATAAATTAAAGAAATCGGTTTAGATAAAAAATCGGTTCGACACTTTACAATGATTTGACAAGAGTTACCTTTTATTTAATTTATCGTAATCATAAGTAACATAAGGTAAGATAAAATTGAAAAGTAGCCCAGTATATTCGCAATGTAATACATTCTAATCTGGGTGGCAAACAATCAAACCCGCGTCCTCCAATTCCACCGCCTCCCACCCCCTGTAATTCCGTCCAAACTGGAATGAGGACTCACTAAATCTTGAAAGATGGAAGGAGTGGCTCCCTTCTTTTTTTGAGAGTTAGCGTTTCCTCTGAAGTGGGCCAAAGCAGACTAATTCTACTATCCCATCCCACTAATATTATGAAGGCGAAAGTTTGTGAATGTGTTTGTATGTTTGTTAATCTTTTACGCAAAAACTACTGAACGGATCTAGATGAAATTTGGCGCAGAGATACATTATAGTCTGGAATAGCACAAATAATATTTTATCCTGGGGATATGTTTGCCTTGGGATCATTTTTGACAAACACGCGGGCGAAGCCGCTGGTAGAAAGCTAGTTTAAAATAAATAAACAATCTATTTATTTAAATTGATAAATCAATTAAAGGTACTGGAACGACATACACGAACCGGAAGATGCAACGTAGGTACCAGCCCGCTGGAGGTCATCAGAATCTGTTGAACGAACGAAGCTCAGGATAAATCGTTGTGGCGAAGCTATAATAGAGGAATGTCCAGAATAGGAAAGTTGACGGCTGAATGATGACGACTTTGTAAAAAGGGACTCTCGGCATCAGATTAATATCGTAAGAACCACTGTACAAATTGTCAACTCAACATATATAATAACTGTGAAGTGTTGACGTGGGACTGCCTAGTAGTGATAGACGTTTTTGGTATGGAAGTTATAATTTATTTGAGAATTTATCCTATTAACAAAATATCAAAAAATAAATTTAAGGAATATCAACAATAGCAAATTATTGATGACAACTAAGTACACCCAAAATAAAAATATCAGGTTGACCTAAAAGTTTATGAAAAAGATTAAGGTGACACGGAACTGAATGAATCAGCGTTTGTAACAGTTTCTTAAATCTGATGTAAAAAAACTTTGGCGTACATTGCGTCGTCGTCGTCGTTTGCTTAAGTAACTCATTGTAGCTTAGTAACTAGTAGATAATGATTACGTTAACCATCCGCTGGGTTCGTGTTACATATATTACCAGATGTAAGAAGCTGGACAAAGCAAAATAATCCAGGAAATAAAGACATTTGCTGCGATAAAAAAACTTGGTAAGTAATTTCACCGGCATTATGTTCATTATGGTAGTAGTAACGTCACCTGAAAAGTATAATCCCAATGGAGCAAAAGAAAATGGGCTGTCAAAAGGTCCAAAAATCTAAGTTTTTTGCTGAAAAAATTCTCGTACAGTTTTGATTTTACTGCAATGTATGTTCAAGACATGTTTATTCCTTGTTCAATTGTGCACAAAAGAGTCTTACTCAAGATTCACTGATAGTCATTAGTTTTTGAGATATGAGCCAAAATATTATGTTTTGTACTAAATCTGTTCGTATAGTAATTTAGGCTTTTTATGTTCAATATTATATATTACGAGTATGCTCATTAAGCAATATTATATATTATATTTTATGGGTATGTAAATTACGAAAACACAGAAAGTTAATGATACTGAATTTATCTTATTGCAGTGTTTTTCATCGGCGGTACTAAATTAATGAATCAGTTTCGAACTAAATGTAATTTGAAAAATAATAAGAGAAAAATATATTTAATTGCAGACCAATCTATGAATTAAATTCCTAGTTAAGTATTTTCAAAGGAATTATGTTTATTATGCAATATGTAAAAGTGTTGTGTTATGTGTGTAGAAAAGTCCATTACTATCGCATGAGAGTAAAAAAAAACCGGCCAAGTGCGAGTCGGACTCGCACACGAAGGGTTCCGTACTTGGTAAATTGCGGTTTACGGTTTATGACGTATTAAAAAAACTACTTACTAGATCTCGTTCAAACCAATTTTCGGTGGAAATTTACATGGTAATGTATATCATATATTTTTTTTAGTTTTATCATTCTCTTATTTTCGAAGTTGTAACTTCTAAACACACCCACACATTTTACCACTTTGGAAGTGTCTCTCGCGCAAACTATTCAGTTTAGACAAAAATTATATTAAAAACCTCAATATCATTTTTAAAGACCTATCCATAGATACCCCAAACGTATGGGTTTGATAAAATTAAAATATTTTAGTTTCAGTTTCAAGTTTAGGAAGTATAGGCAGGTAAGGAACCCTCAAAATTTATTGTTTTTTTTTCTATTTTTGTGTAAAAATCTTAATGCGGTTCACAGAATACATATACTTACCAAGTTTCAACAGCATAGTTCTTATAGTTTCGGAAAAAAGTGGCTGTGACATACGGACGGACAGACAGACAGACAGACAGTCAGACAGACATGACGAATCTAAATAAGGGTTCCGATTTGGCTACAGAACCCTTAATTTTACTGTCATAGATCCTAAAATTGTTTAATTCCAATAAACTAAAGAGTTTTGGTATCACTGCAATCTATTGTAATAAGATTCGCTAATGCTCATTGGTTTTCGAGATATGAGCTAGAAGAAAATTTTAGTTCAGATTTGTTTTGTACATTTTTTTCTAATTATATTATAGTCTCGCGCTTGAACACTATCTCACCTGATGTTAAGGTTATAATCTGTGTATAGGAGTGAAGGCTATTCAAATTATGTTTTTATGCTCAAGAAAGTATAGTTGGTGACTCTTAGAAAATTTGTCTAGCCTTATCTCCCATATGCATAGATTAAAAATTATCAAGCAGACCGAAAGAGATTTCAGGAACATGAAGGTGACTTATTTTGACAGCTAAAACAAGACAGTCTGCGTTCGTAATCGATTACAAAGCAAATACTATAATTAGCATTGCTGCCCATTATCTCCTATTTAGACAGACTTAAAAATAATTAAGAGAATGAATAGATTCTCACATGAGTAAACATTGTCCTCATTGAATGATATTTTTCAAAGTCTTCAGATTGCTGTAGCTAGTATAAACCATTCATTGGGCACCTGTATGTCACCCGATAACAAAGCGAAAGCGGCATGCTAAGATTTAAGTAAGGCACGTTCATACTTTTTTCTCAACAGTACCGTCTTATCTGCTGAGTAGAAAACCACCAGTAAACAACATCAGACTATCGTTAGTTAATTCAGGAACTTATTTGGTCAGCCGTGATTACACACTATATTTTTTTAGTAATTGAAATACATGATGATCGTACAATATGTCTTATTGATACTTTTGTATAGGCACCTGTACTTGTACCTGTTTTAACAGGTAGGTGCCTATACAGTGTTTCAGGAAATGTTGCTAAATATTTTTTGTTCTTGTTTAGGGTTTCGTACCCTATGGGTAAAAACGGGACCCTATTACTAAGACTCCACTGTCGCTCTGTCTGTCTGTCATCAGGCTGTATCTCATGAACCGTGACAGTTGACAGTTGAAATTTTCACAGATGATGTATTTCTGTTGGCGTTATAACCAAAATTACTAAAAACAGAATAAAATAAATATTTGAGTGGGGCTCCCATGCAACTAACATGATTTTTTCCGTTTTTTGCGATAACCACTACCGCGCGCACGAAACTCTCCGTGAGCAAGTCTGACTCGCACTTGGCCGGTTTTTTTCACGTATTTTGGAGACTGATAACACAAATTGAGGATAAGGTTATGTACAGCTATTTATTAAACAATACATTTTGACTAATACAATCTACATTGTTCTGATTACACTCAGTAATGGTATCCGGTTTGTTCGTCAAAGGCTTGCTGAGGAGGTTCCTGGTGGGAGCCGGAGTGGGAGCTGGCGTGGGGAGCCAGGTACTGCCGGCTGGCGGATGCGGGCTGCTGGCCGAACTGCTGGTAGCTGAGTGAGCCGAACGAGCCAGCCTGGGGAGAGCCGTACTGGGAGCTGGGGACCGCGTACTGTTGGCTACCGAAGTTTTGCTGACCACCGAATCCTGAAGGAAAAATTTATATTAATTTGCCATTTTATCTCTTTATTTTTTGAGTGAGACTACAAATAGTCTCTTCAATACACGTATATTAACTAACAATAAGTAAAAATGAGCAGTATTTTGCTTTAATGATCCGATCCGATCAAGTGTTTTTCCATTCATAATAATTATTCTGGTCTAAATAATGATATTGCAGTAATAAAACAGTCATAATATTTGATCATAAAATATTTGAAGAGATCATCAAATAGATCCTGTAAATGCAAGTGAACACGCTAATAAGAATAAATAAAAAAAACGAAATCATAATTCACTTTATAAAAAAAAAAACAAAAAAAAAATATTATACCTTGAAGAGATCCAGCGAACTGGGGTGCACCGTTGCCAGCAGAAGGTCCGTGGTCAGGAGGCAGGTACTGGTTTGAGGTGGCGCCAGCGAAGTTACCACCAGCGTTGTGACCATGCAGACCAGCGTTGTGAGTGTGCAGAGCGGAGTTGTGACCCTGCTGACCAGGTCCAGCAGCGCCAAAGGCACCAGAGTTAGAACCGAAGCCTCCGTTAGAACCGAAGGGAGGAAGGTAGGCGTTCTCCAGGTGTTCCAGACGACCTGCAGCGGCCACGGCGACTAGGGCGGCGATCACAAACTGTGGATACAAATAACACAACCTTTAAGTTAGGCAAAATTCGAAGACACTGAAGTCGAAGGACCAAAATATATTTTGTCATATTCTGGAGCCAAAATGTCTTGAATATTAAACCACCCATCACCAAAATCACAAATTTAATCGTAGGCAGCCGTTGCCATATATTTGAAACAAATAAGTATTAATTACCAGTTTCATTTTGAATAATAGTTGTCGAAACACTCAAAACCTAATGTGGGTGAAGCTCAAGTTAAACTGTGATGCTGCGAGTCGACTGACCTATTATATACCATCTGCTGCCGATCCTGAACACACGCGTCTGACGTCATTTTATGGCTTAGATAATAAACCATATATAATAATTAGTTTTTAAGCTACCGAACGTGATCGGCCTCGTGTGTCAAATTTCTCTGTAAATGTACATGGATATCTGTGAAGTCCATACACAAAGGACCAGAACATGACATCGTCATTTAGTACAAAACTTTGCAAGTGCATACTAAAATTGCCATTGTTTAATAATGATGTGCAACACTAGAAAGTATGGACTTGAGTTTTTTTTTTTTGAAACCAACTATCCAAAATATATGTTATGATCGAATGTAGGTATTTTTTTTAAAGTTCGCTATTGTTAGGTTTTTAAATATTAATCAATTGTAAAACATTTTAGTCGATTATTTGTACATTTTATTTCTTACACTGGCAACACTACTTTGAAAATTAACGGCCAGACTGGGTTCGGGCTCAGGGGGGCGCGGGGACAGCACCGAATACGGACAATTCATGTGAGTTTTATTTATCTAATACAATCATAAGGTTAATTAAGGAAGAAATACTTAAAAGTGGCCCAGTAAGAATAGGTATTGGAAATTCAGACATTTTTTTTCTATATGGGTTATGTGTATGAACTCAGTGGACAGGACAACGTCTACCGGATCTTTAAGTTTCAAATAATATTAAAGGTAAACTGTCCTGTTACAAAGTTTATATCAAATTAAAATCTAAGAATAAGATATTGCAATTACTTGTTTAATAATTATGGCACATTATTCTTGGCGTTTAGGTTTGCAAATCACTCGAAACAAATCTTGAAATAAAAAATTGTGTTAATACCTACTCAAATCTTTATTGTATCAACGAGCAACATCGTGCATAACTTTAAAAGAAATGATATCGATTTCAGACGAAAGAATTTATAGTTATTGATGCATATCAATACATATGATAAATCTTTAGAAAAGTAGTTTTTGTAAATCGAAAAAAAAAAAAAATAGCTTGGGTGTTAGAGGATAACCAACAGAATTCATTCCCAGCATTATAGGATTTTTTGTCTGTTATGCACGCATCACGTAAAATGTACGAAACCAATGTGGACATTTTTAGGGTTCCGTAGTCAAATGGCAAAAAACGGAACCCTTATAGATTCGGCATGTCTGTCTGTCTGTCTGTCCGTCCGTATGTCACAGCCACTTTTTTCCGAAACCATAAGAACTATGCTGTTGAAACTTGGTAAGTAGATGTATTCTGTGAACCGCATTCAGATTTTCACACAAAAATAAAAATAAAACAATAAATTTTGGGGGTTCCCATGCTTGAAACTAAAACTAAAAATATTTTTTTTCATCAAACCCATACTTGTGGGGTATCTATGGATAGGTCTTTAAAAATGATATCGAGGTTTCCAATATCATTTTTTTCTGAACTGAATAGTTTGCGCAAGAGACTCTTCCAAAGTGGTAAAATGTGTCCCCCCCCCCCTGTAACTTCTAAATTAAGAGAATGATAAAACTGAAAAAAATATATGATGTACATTACTATGTAAACTGCCAGTGAAAATTGGTTTGAACGAGATCTAGTCAGTAGTTTTTTTTTAATACGTCATAAATCGTAAACCGCAATTTACCAAGTACGGAACCCTTCGTGCGCGAATCCGACTCGCACTTGGCCGGTTTTTTTATACATAAAATTGTGCGTAACTTGAAGTATTACTTAATTTCTGTTTTATCGCTACCGGTTCACTCTATCAAAAGTTAGATGAATTTAAAGTGTTCAAGATGTAAAATATCACAACAAACGCAATTCAGATACTCGGACAGTTGAAATCCATATTCGATGGATGGCGTTGTGCATTTGATGTTATTTTCTGTATGACGGTGTTAAGATTATCCGCGAAAGAATGACCCGAGCAAATTAAATTGTAAGTAGGTAGGTAGCAAGGTAATTAGGATAGGTAGGTAGGTAGGTTAGTAGGGTAGGGTAGCCAGTTGACGGCAGCAAAGCCGCGTGCACAGCTATTCAGTAATAAGATCACTGTCTGGGTTGTGTTATTGAATTTCATATTGCATCTGTTTGAGAAGACATCGTGTAAGTGGCTTATTTCACATTTGAACGGCGGCTTTTTCATGATATTATTATCCTATCACATATTTCACGCACACTTTACGTGTTTTTCATATTTTAAACTAGATGCAGAACGACACACAATCACGTCTACCTCCTCCAATGCCATAAAATCGTATGATCCTGTGGAATATAATACTCACAACGGATCTTTGTGTCTCTGAAGTTGGCTCTGCCAACCATTGCGCACGAAACAGTTTGTCATCGAGTGTACTGCATAGAGTAAGCGAGATAGGATTAAGCGACAAACTTAAGCGAGTGAAAGAGACAGTTATACAATGCTATCTTCACCTCCAATATAGACACAAAAATAGCTACTGCGCAGGGTCTTGCAGCCAATTCAGACACACAAACATCCGTTGCGAGTATAATACGTGTGAACTGTACAGGATCTGTCCAGACTGAAAGGAGAACGCGAAGAACTCTCGAAAGTTGGAAGAAGTAGATCGCTGCATTTCTTCAATCTTTCGAGAGTTTTCCCTGGTGTGAGACAGTCCAGTGTATTAAAAAATAAATAAACAATCTATTTAATAAAATTTCTTTATTTATTCGTTTGTCCTCGCACTGGAACTCCTTGTAGCAATGACTAGAATAGAGGACACAAACTTATAATAAACTCACTATAAGTACAGGTTTCCTCATGATGTTTTCCTTCACCATTATCAATGATGTCTGCGATAATATTAGAAAGTACAATTCATGACCCCAAGAAGTAACATTGGTAGTAGCCCGGATTTGAACCCACGAGCTTAAGCACTAGAGGCAAGGTCATAGCCACTGGGCCACCGTGACGTAATAAATCGGTGAAAGGTTCTGGAATAACAAACATGAAAGTGCAGCGTAAGTGTGACGACCTGCTGTAGGTCACCAGAATCTGCTGGAAGACACAATCTCACGACGAATCGTTGTTCACGGGCAAGTTCACGGCTTAGTGATGACCTTTTTCTGTAAGAAACTTGCATCGTATTTATATTGTATAAATAAATATACTACTTGTCAACTCAATATAAAATGGTAAGTTAGGATCCCCAGCAGTGTCTGAAGTGAATGACGTTTTGGTTCTGAAATTAAATATTTTTATTTGAGAACTTATCCTATGTACCTACACATCACATTACATCATCACATCATCAGCCTATTAATGTTCCCACTGCTGAGACACAGGCCTCCTTTATGTGAGAGGGAATGGGCCGTAATCCACCACGCGGGCCCAGTGCGGGTTGGTGGATGTCACATGTCTTCGAATTTTTGATTCTAGGACATGCCGGTTTCCTCACGATGTTTTCCTTCACCGTTTTGAGAGCAGTGGTGAAGAAATAATTTACACAAAGTAAAGCGCCTGCCTGGGCTCGAACCCACGACCTACAACTTGTAAGTCGCGGCCGAAACCACTGGGCCACCACTGCTCACACTGGGCCACCACTGTACCTACACAACACATATAAAACAAACAGTAAGCCAAGAGGTACAGGCACAAAAATATTTAAAAAAATATCAAGTAAACCGAAAAATAAATCAGAAACATGAAAGGTGACTTATTGTAATGGCAGCTAAAACAAGACCGTCTGCGTTCGTAATCGATTACAAAGCATATACGATAATTAGACTTTTCTCCCAATTAATTTTGGTAATTCTTCGGGCTAAGTCGGTAACCCTGGTTCTCTTGCGGATGTCTTCATTTCCGATTCGATCATGCAAGGAAACGCCGAGCATAGCCCTCTCCATTGCCCTTTGGGTGACTAACGTCATCACTACTTAAACCAAAAGATCGTTCAACCTTAACTAATATTGTTTTAATAAGTTCTGCTATTTATTTAATAACAGTTTAATTATATTCCTGAGACCCTAAACAAGTGACATTCTATCATCGAAAGCGAGGCAATGGCGATTGTCAAAAAGGCAAAATTAATGTGATTGACAAGCGATATCGAAAAATCAAGTGCTCAATCCCTTACATTTTGACGATTATCGCCTTTGCTGACATCGAATGCATCTTGTATAGAGCCTCTGATTCTTATTCCCATTTGATTGTTTATCTTCATACTTTATTTCTCAATAGTTCCGTCTTGTCGGCAAATAGAAAACCACCGTTAGATAACATGAGATAAGCGTTAGTTAATTCAGGTACTTTTATCACATCATCATCACATCATCAGCCTTTTTAATGTTCCCACTGCTGGGACACAGGCCTCCTCTAATAGAGGGAGTGGGCTATAATCCACCACGCGGGCCCAGTGCGGATTGGTAGATGTCACATGTCTTTGAATTTTTGGTTCTATTACATGCCGGTTTCCTCACGATGTTTTCCTTCACCGTTTTGAGAGCAGTGGTGAAGAAATAATTTACACAAAGTAAAGCGCCTGCCTGGGTTCGAACCCACGACCTACAACTTGTAAGTCGGGACCGTAACCACTGGGCCACTAAACTGGGAACTTTTATGGTCAGCCGTTATTACACATTATAATTTTAAGGTAAAAAGTAAGGTCTTACAGCACAAATAAAGGTAAAATTCCAAAAAATAAAAAAGTTGAAAATTACGGGAAATTACGGTACTTACTAGTTTTCGCGAAAATCTAAATTTGCCCATATCTTTTTATTGTGTTGACTCAGGACCTAGATTTTTATAACCTGTACTACCACACGTTAGCAACTCAACCATTACAGCACACACACACACTTAAAACTTAGCCACCAATAAAAATGATACCAATTTTATTATGGTGGTATAATGTGTATGGGTATATAGCGGCGCACGAGTTCGACTTGCACTTGGCCGGTTTTTTCTGATATTTTGGAGAGTAATAACACAAATTCAGGATAAGTTTATGTACAGCTATTTATTAAACAATACATTTTGACTACGACAATCTACATTGTTCTGAATACACTCAGTAATGGTATCCGGTTTGTTCGTCAAAGGCTTGCTGCGGAGGTTCCTGGTGGGAGCCGGAGTGGGAGCTGGCGTGGGGAGCCAGGTACTGCCGGCTGGCGGATGCGGGCTGCTGGCCGAACTGCTGGTAGCTGGGTGAGCCGAACGAGCCAGCCTGGGGAGAGCCGTACTGGGAGCTGGGGACCGCGTACTGTTGACTACCGAAGTTCTGCTGATTACCGAATCCTGAAGGAAAAATTTATGTTAATTTGCGATTCGTAGAAACAAAGCATTTTATCTCTTTATTTTTTGAGTGAGACTACAAATAGTCTCTTCAATATATTAACTAACAATAAGTAAAAATGAGCAGTATTTTGCTTTAATGAACCGATCTGATCAAGTATTTTTCCATTCATAGTAATTATTCTGGTCTAAATAATGATATTGCAGTAATAAAACAGTCATAATATTTGATCATAAAATATTTGAAGAGATCATCAAATCGATCCTGTAAATGCAAGTGAACACGCTAATAAGAATAAATCAAAAAAACGAAATCATAATTCACTTTATAAAAAAAAAAACCAAAAAAAAATTATTATACCTTGAAGAGATCCAGCGAACTGGGGTGCACCGTTGCCAGCAGAAGGTCCGTGGTCAGGAGGCAGGTACTGGTTGGAGGTGGCACCAGCGAAGTTACCACCAGCGTTGTGACCATGCAGACCAGCGTTGTGACCGTGCAGACCAGAGTTGTGACCCTGCTGACCAGCTCCAGCAGCGCCAAAGGCACCAGAGTTAGAACCGAAGCCTCCGTTAGAACCGAACGGAGGAAGGTAGGCGTTCTCCAGGTGTTCCAGACGACCTGCAGCGGCCACGGCGACTAGGGCGGCGATCACAAACTGTGGATACAAATAACACAACCTTTAAGTTAGGCAAAATTCGAAGACACTGAAGTCGAAGGACCAAAATATATTTTGTCATATTCTGGAGCCAAAATGTCTTGAATAATAAACCACCCATCACCAAAATAAAACAAATTTAATCGTAGGCATCCGTTGCCATATATTTGAAACAAATAAGTATTAATTACCAGTTTCATTTTGAATAATAGTTGTCGAAACAGTCAAAACCTAATGTGGGTGAAGCTCAAGTTAAACTGTGATGCTGCGAGTCGACTGACCTATTATATACCATCTGCTGCCGATCCTGAACACACGCGTCTGACGTCATTTTATGGCTTAGATAATAAACCATATATAATAATTAGCTTTTAAGCTACCAAACGTGATCGACCTCGTGTGTCAAATTTCTCTGTAAATGTTCATGGATATCTGTGAAGTCCATACACAAAGGACCAGAACATGACATAGTCATTTAGTACAAAACTTTGCAAGTGCATACTAAAATTGCCACTGTTTAATAATGATGTGCAACACTAAAAAGGCTGGACTTGGGTAATTGTTTTTTAAACCAACTACCCAAAATATATGTTATGATCGAATGTAGGTATTTTTTTAAAAGTTCGCTATCATAAGGTAATTTAAGGAAGAAAAACTTAAAAGTGGCCCAGTAAGTATAGGTATTGGAAATTCAGACAAATGTTTTCTATATGGGTTGTTTGTATGAACTCAGTGGACAGGACAACGTCTACCGGATCTTTAAGTTTCAAATAATATTAAAGGTAAACTGTCCTGTTACAAAGTTTATATCAAATTAAAATCTATGAATAAGATATAGCAATTACTTGTTTAATAATTATGGCACATTATTCTGGGCGTTTAGGTTTGCAAATCACTCGAAACAAATCTTGAAAAAAAAAATTGTGTTAATACCTACTCAAATCTTTATTGTATAACATCGTGCATAGCAGAAGTCAAAACTTTAAAAGAAATAATATCGATTTCAGACGAAAGAATTTATAGTTATTAATGCGTATCAATACATATGATAAATCTGTAGAAGAGTCGTCATTGTACATCGAAAATTCAAAAAAAATTGCTAGGATGTTAGAGGATAACCAACAGAATACATTCCCAGCATTATTGTTTGTTCATTTTTTGTCTGTTATGCACGCATCACGTAAAATGAAATAAATGGAAATTTTTTATACATAAAATTGTGCGTAACTTGAAGTATTACTTAATTTTTTAACCGACTTTCCAAAAAGCGGGCGGTTCTATGTTCGACATTATGTTTGTTTTTTTTTGTGTATGTTCACCGATATCTCCGTCAATTGTAAACCGATTTAAAAAAATCTTTTATGGTTTGAAAGAGTATGTTTCGAAATTGGTCCCATTTTAATTTGGTGAAGGTCTGATGAAGAACTTCGGTGATATACAACAGAACTTTTCAATAAATAACGGCAAAACTCTCGGGATTCTTGTAATCGCATGTCTGTTTATTGTTTATACCATTTCATAACATAACATCACGCCAGTACGCTCTCAAGGGGTACACAGATCTCTCATTTCACCGGTTATGTTCAAGTTTCATGTTATTCGGGTAATCTATTCGGTGTTATAGGGACCTTACTAAACAACTTGCCTATTTATTATAATATATAATATAAACTAATATTATTAAACTAAAAAGGGAAAAATAAAAAACTTTTTTGCAAAAAAATACTACCGACTTCCAAATGAAAAACTACAAAGTGAAAAATAACTTATTTTTTAAGTCGGTGTCCATATCCCAAAAAAATAGTACCTACGAAAGACACCGACTTAAAAAATTAAGTTATTTTTCACGTTGTAGTTTTTCATTTGGAAGTCGGTAGTATTTTTTTGCAAAAAAGTTTATGTTTTATCGCTACCGGTTCACTCTATCAAAAGTTAGATGAATTTAAAGTGTTCAAGAAGTAAAATATCACAGCAAACGCAATTCAGTTCAGATACTCGGTCAGTTGAACTCCATATTCGATAGATCGCGTTGTGCATTTAATGTTATTTTCTGTATGGCGGTGTTAAGATTCTCCGCGAAAGAATGACCCGAGCAAATTAAATTGTAGGTAGGTAGTAAGGTAAGTAGTATAGGTAGGTTGGTAGCGGAGGGTACGCAGTTGACGGGAGCAAAGCCTCGTGCACAGCTATTCAATAATAAGATCACTGTCTGGGTTGTGTTATTGAATTTCATATGGCATTTGTTTGAGAAGACATCGTGTAAGTGGCTTATTTCACATTTGAACGGCGGCTTTTTCATGATATTATTATCCTATCACATATTTCACGCACACTTTACGTGTTTTTCATATTTTAAACTAGATGCAAAACGACACACAATCACGTCTACCTCCTCCAATGCCATAAAATATCTTATGATCCTGTGGAATATAATACTCACAACAGATCTTTGTGTCTCTGAAGTTGACTCTGCCAACCAGTGCGCACAAAACAGTTTGTCATCGAGTGTACTGCATAGAGTAAGCGAGATAGGATTAAGCGACAAACTTAAGCGAGTGAAAGAGACAGTTATACAATGCTATCTTCACCTCCAATATTGACTCAAAAATAGCTACTGTGCCGGGTCTTGCAGCCAATTGAGACACACAAAGATCCGTTGTGAGTACTATACCCCTGTGAATTATACAGGTTCTGTTCAGACTGGAAGGAGAACGCGCTGTCTCTCAAAAGTTAGAAGAAGTAGATCGCTGCATTTCTTCTATCTTTCGAGAGTTTTCTCTGGTGTGAGACAGTCCAGTTTATTAAAAAATAAATAAACAATCTATTTAATAAAATTTATTTATTTATTCGTTTGTCCTCGCACTGGTCTTTGTAGCAATGACTAGAATAGAGGGCACTTATAACTTACTAACAGAACTTATGATAAACTCACTATAAGTACAGGTTTCCTCATGATGTTTTCCTTCACCATTATCAATGTTGTCTGAGATAATAGTACAATTTATAACCCCAAGAAGTCACATTGGTAGTAGCCCGGATTTGAACCTACGAGCTTAAGCACCAGAGGCAAGGTCATAGCCACTGGGCCACCGTGACGTAATGAATCGGTGAAAGGTTCTGGAATAACAAACATGAAAGTTCAGCGTAAGCGTGACGACCTGCTGTAGGTCACCAGAATCTGCTGGAAGACACAATCTCACGACAAATCGTTGTTCACGGGCAAGTTCACGGCTTAGTGATGACCTTTTTCTGTAAGAAACTTGTATCGTATTTATATTGTATAAATGAATATACTATTTGTCAACTCAATATAAAATGGTAAGTTAGGATCCCCAGCAGTGTCTGTAGTGAAATACGTTTTGGTTCTGAAGTTAAATATTTTTTATTTGAGAACTTATCCTATGTACTCGTACCTACACAACACATATAAAACAAACAGCAAGCCAAGAGGTACTGGCAGAAAAATATTAAAAAAAAAAACAAGTAAACCGAAAAAGAAATGGATGGTATTTAAAAGTACTTCAATTTATTCCGATTTCATTTACCTAATTGATGACGGGAGCTGAGTTCGCTCGCTTTGCTCGCTCACTTCAGCTCCCGTCATCTCGTTCAAACCTAACCTGTCCGTGTCGGGGTGCCCTAAGTTCCCGAGCTCGCTTCGCTCGCTCTCGGACTGATTCTTTGACCATAATTTATTCGTAGATCAACTAATATTTGGTGCACGATCAGTATTTTAGATGTACCTTTAGATTTTTGGTGAACACAAAAATATTATCCAAAAAAGATTAGATACATGAAAAGTGACTTATTGTAATGGCAGCTAATACAAGACCGTCTGCGTTCGTAATCGATTACAAAGCATATACGATAATTAGACTTTTCGCCCAATTAATTTTGGTAATTCTTCGAGCTAAATCGGTAACCCAACCAGAGTTGCGGATGTCTTCATTTCTGATTCGATCATGCAAGAAAACTCCGAGCATAGCATAGCCCTTTTGGGTGACTAATGTCGTCACTACTTTAACCAAAAGATCGTTCAACCTTAACTGATATTTTTTTAATAAGTTCTGCTATTTCTTTATTAACAGTTCAATTATATGCCTGAGACCCTAAACAAGTGACATTCTATCATCGAAAGCGTAGCGATGGCGATTGTCAAAATGGCAAAAATAATGTGATTTACAAGCGATATCGAAAAATCAAGTTCTCAATCCCTTACATTTTGACGATTATCGCCTTTGCTTACATCGAATGCATCTTGTATAGAGCCTCTGATTCTTATTCCCATTTGATTGTTTATCTTCATACTTTATTTCTCAATAGTTCCGTCTTGTCGGCTGATAGAAAACCACCGCTAGACAACACGAGATAAGCGTTAGTTAATTCAGGAACTTTTATGGTCAGCCGTTATTACACATTATAATTTGAAGGTAAAAAAGTAAGGTCTACAGCACAAATAAAGGTAAAATTCCAAAAAATAAAAAAAGTTGAAAACTAAGGGAAATTACGGTACTTACAAGTTTTCGCGAAAATCTAAATTTGCCCATATCTTTTTATTGTGTTGACTTAGGACCTAGATTTTTATAACCTGTACTACCACACGTTAGCAAATCAACCATTACAGCACACACACACTTAAAACTTAGCCAGCAATAAAAATTATACCAATTTTTTTATGGCGGTATAATGGGTATGGGTATATAGCGGCGCACGAGTTCAACTTGCACTTGACCGGTTTTTTCTGATATTTTGAAGAGTAATAACACAAATTCAGGATAAGTTTATGTACAGCTATTTATTAAACAATACATTTTGACTAATACAATCTACATTGTTCTGAATACACTCAGTAATGGTATCCGGTTTGTTCGTCGAATGCTTGCTGAGGAGGTTCCTGGTAGGAGCCGGAGTGGGAGCTAGCGTGGGGAGCCAGGTACTGACGGCTGGCGGCTGCGGGCTGCTGGCCGAACTGTTGGTAGCTAGGTGAGCCGAACGAGCCAGCCTGGGGAGAGCCGTACTGGGAGCTGGGGACCGCGTACTGTTGGCTACCGAAGTTCTGCTGACCACCGAATCCTGAAGGAAAAATGTATGTTAATTTGCAATTCATAAAAACAAAGCATTTTAACTTCTTTATTTCTTTGAGTGGGACTAAAATAAATCGTCTGTTATCAACTATAAGTAAAAAATGAGCAGTATTTTGCTTTAATGAACCGATCTGTAAAATATTTTTTTTCATTCATAATAATTATTGTGGTGTAATCGAAGATATTGCAGCAATAAAATAGTTATAATATTTGTTTATAAGGTAATTAATTAAAATATTTGAAAAGATCATCAAAAAGCCCCTATAAATGCAAGTGGACACGCTAAGAATTGCAAATAAACGAAATCATTTTCACTTATAACTCATATTTTAAAAACATACCTTGAAGGGATCCAGCGAACTGGGGTGCACCGTTGCCAGCAGAAGGTCCGTGGTCAGGAGGCAGGTACTGGTTGGAGGTGGCGCCAGCGAAGTTACCACCAGCGTTGTGACCGTGCAGACCAGCGTTGTGACCGTGCAGACCAGAGTTGTGACCCTGCTGAACAGCTCCAGCAGCGCCAAAGGCACCAGAGTTAGAACCGAAGCCTCCGTTAGCACCGAAGGGAGGAAGGTAGGCGTTCTCCAGGTGTTCCAGACGACCTGCAGCTGCCACGGCGACGAGGGCGGCGATCACAAACTGTGGATACAAATAACACAATCTTTCAATTAGGCAAAATTCGAAGACACAAAAGTCGAAGGACCAAAATATATTTTGTAACATTCTGGAACCAATCTTTCTTGAATCTAAAACCACCTATCGCCAAAGTCACAAATTTAATCGAAGGCAGCCGTTGCCATATATTTGAAACAAAGAAGTATTAATTACCAGTTTCATTTTGAATAATAGTTGTCGAAACACTCAAAACCTAATGTGGATGAAGCTCAAGTTGAACTGTGATACTGCGAGTCGACTGACCTATTATATACCATCTGCTGTCGATCCTGAACACACGCGTCTGACGTCATTTTATGGCTCAGATAATAAACCATATCATACTTCACATAATAATTAGTTTGAGGCTTTTTAAGCTACTGAACGTGATCGACCTCGTGTGTCAAATTTCTCTGGAAGTTTTCAAGGTTTTTATTAATTGTGTACTACTGTATATGTTTGGAGGCGGTAATCGTGACCCTTAATTAGATGTTGAGCCTATATATACAGTAACATCAGTTGTTCAATTTATTCAAGAAGCACGATTTGACCAAGAAGACGACGGTCACAAGCTTGTGTAACCTTTATTCACTAAGGTGTGGATTCATTCATATCACTTTGGCCTTGTCAAAGGTTAAAAAAAAAACATGTAGAAATTGGACAGCAAAGTTATGTGATCTCCTATGGAAATAGGTGACACCATAATCCTTTAATTTTCAGTTGCATAATGTGTTTTAAAGGTTCTTCATAATTCGCATAGTAACAAGGGATTGTAGATTTATGGTAGGGTAATGTTACACCCAATAAGAAAACGTGTAACGAATTGGATGATTATATAAAATTTTTAGGAGGGTACAATATTTGGAGTTCAAGGTATTATTGCTCAGGAGCTACTTATTTCCAACTCTTCAAAGGCATTTGATCATTAAGATTATTATTTTCATGTTACTAACTAATAAATTCTTATAACGATTCTTTTAACCTGTAAAAATCCATTTTGATTATCAGTTACCACTATTGTTCTTAGTATAAAAAAGAAAGCAAATAGTGCTCTTTTTGGAGCTTTTGGAGTTCCACAAGGAAGATTAATAGGTCCACCAAAATATTTTATCAGTATTATGATGACTATTAACCCTTTATTCAAACCAAGCAATTTTGTGTATTGAAAGTTTTCAATTAATATACCTGACGTTAGTATCTTTTTTAATTACAGGTCATTCACCCCGAGAAAATTAATGAATTAAGTTACAACAGTAACTAAGTTACACGTAAGTTAGCAGTAATTACGGACAGATTGCTCATTATCAAAATCATCCAATTCGTTACACGTTTTCTTATTGGGTGTAACATTACCCTACCATAAATCTACAATCCCTTGTTACTATGCGAATTATGAAGAACCTTTAAAACACATTATGCAACTGAAAATTAAAGGATTATGGTGTCACCTATTTCCATAGGAGATCACATAACTTTGCTGTCCAATTTCTACATGTTTTTTTTTTAACCTTTGACAAGGCCAAAGTGATATGAATGAATCCACACCTTAGTGAATAAAGGTTACACAAGCTTGTGACCGTCGTCTTCTTGGTCAAATCGTGCTTCTTGAATAAATTGAACAACTGATGTTACTGTATATATAGGCTCAACATCTAATTAAGGGTCACGATTACCGCCTCCAAACATATACAGTAGTACACAATTAATAAAAACCTTGAAAACTTCCAGAGAAATTTGACACACGAGGTCGATCACGTTCAGTAGCTTAAAAAGCCTCAAACTAATTATTATGTGAAGTATGATATGGTTTATTATCTGAGCCATAAAATGACGTCAGACGCGTGTGTTCAGGATCGACAGCAGATGGTATATAATAGGTCAGTCGACTCGCAGTATCACAGTTCAACTTGAGCTTCATCCACATTAGGTTTTGAGTGTTTCGACAACTATTATTCAAAATGAAACTGGTAATTAATACTTCTTTGTTTCAAATATATGGCAACGGCTGCCTTCGATTAAATTTGTGACTTTGGCGATAGGTGGTTTTAGATTCAAGAAAGATTGGTTCCAGAATGTTACAAAATATATTTTGGTCCTTCGACTTTTGTGTCTTCGAATTTTGCCTAATTGAAAGATTGTGTTATTTGTATCCACAGTTTGTGATCGCCGCCCTCGTCGCCGTGGCAGCTGCAGGTCGTCTGGAACACCTGGAGAACGCCTACCTTCCTCCCTTCGGTGCTAACGGAGGCTTCGGTTCTAACTCTGGTGCCTTTGGCGCTGCTGGAGCTGTTCAGCAGGGTCACAACTCTGGTCTGCACGGTCACAACGCTGGTCTGCACGGTCACAACGCTGGTGGTAACTTCGCTGGCGCCACCTCCAACCAGTACCTGCCTCCTGACCACGGACCTTCTGCTGGCAACGGTGCACCCCAGTTCGCTGGATCCCTTCAAGGTATGTTTTTAAAATATGAGTTATAAGTGAAAATGATTTCGTTTATTTGCAATTCTTAGCGTGTCCACTTGCATTTATAGGGGCTTTTTGATGATCTTTTCAAATATTTTAATTAATTACCTTATAAACAAATATTATAACTATTTTATTGCTGCAATATCTTCGATTACACCACAATAATTATTATGAATGAAAAAAAATATTTTACAGATCGGTTCATTAAAGCAAAATACTGCTCATTTTTTACTTATAGTTGATAACAGACGATTTATTTTAGTCCCACTCAAAGAAATAAAGAAGTTAAAATGCTTTGTTTTTATGAATTGCAAATTAACATACATTTTTCCTTCAGGATTCGGTGGTCAGCAGAACTTCGGTAGCCAACAGTACGCGGTCCCCAGCTCCCAGTACGGCTCTCCCCAGGCTGGCTCGTTCGGCTCACCTAGCTACCAACAGTTCGGCCAGCAGCCCGCAGCCGCCAGCCGTCAGTACCTGGCTCCCCACGCTAGCTCCCACTCCGGCTCCTACCAGGAACCTCCTCAGCAAGCATTCGACGAACAAACCGGATACCATTACTGAGTGTATTCAGAACAATGTAGATTGTATTAGTCAAAATGTATTGTTTAATAAATAGCTGTACATAAACTTATCCTGAATTTGTGTTATTACTCTTCAAAATATCAGAAAAAACCGGTCAAGTGCAAGTTGAACTCGTGCGCCGCTATATACCCATACCCATTATACCGCCATAAAAAAATTGGTATAATTTTTATTGCTGGCTAAGTTTTAAGTGTGTGTGTGCTGTAATGGTTGATTTGCTAACGTGTGGTAGTACAGGTTATAAAAATCTAGGTCCTAAGTCAACACAATAAAAAGATATGGGCAAATTTAGATTTTCGCGAAAACTTGTAAGTACCGTAATTTCCCTTAGTTTTCAACTTTTTTTATTTTTTGGAATTTTACCTTTATTTGTGCTGTAGACCTTACTTTTTTACCTTCAAATTATAATGTGTAATAACGGCTGACCATAAAAGTTCCTGAATTAACTAACGCTTATCTCGTGTTGTCTAGCGGTGGTTTTCTATCAGCCGACAAGACGGAACTATTGAGAAATAAAGTATGAAGATAAACAATCAAATGGGAATAAGAATCAGAGGCTCTATACAAGATGCATTCGATGTAAGCAAAGGCGATAATCGTCAAAATGTAAGGGATTGAGAACTTGATTTTTCGATATCGCTTGTAAATCACATTATTTTTGCCATTTTGACAATCGCCATCGCTACGCTTTCGATGATAGAATGTCACTTGTTTAGGGTCTCAGGCATATAATTGAACTGTTAATAAAGAAATAGCAGAACTTATTAAAAAAATATCAGTTAAGGTTGAACGATCTTTTGGTTAAAGTAGTGACGACATTAGTCACCCAAAAGGGCTATGCTATGCTCGGAGTTTTCTTGCATGATCGAATCAGAAATGAAGACATCCGCAACTCTGGTTGGGTTACCGATTTAGCTCGAAGAATTACCAAAATTAATTGGGCGAAAAGTCTAATTATCGTATATGCTTTGTAATCGATTACGAACGCAGACGGTCTTGTATTAGCTGCCATTACAATAAGTCACTTTTCATGTATCTAATCTTTTTTGGATAATATTTTTGTGTTCACCAAAAATCTAAAGGTACATCTAAAATACTGATCGTGCACCAAATATTAGTTGATCTACGAATAAATTATGGTCAAAGAATCAGTCCGAGAGCGAGCGAAGCGAGCTCGGGAACTTAGGGCACCCCGACACGGACAGGTTAGGTTTGAACGAGATGACGGGAGCTGAAGTGAGCGAGCAAAGCGAGCGAACTCAGCTCCCGTCATCAATTAGGTAAATGAAATCGGAATAAATTGAAGTACTTTTAAATACCATCCATTTCTTTTTCGGTTTACTTGTTTTTTTTTTTAATATTTTTCTGCCAGTACCTCTTGGCTTGCTGTTTGTTTTATATGTGTTGTGTAGGTACGAGTACATAGGATAAGTTCTCAAATAAAAAATATTTAACTTCAGAACCAAAACGTATTTCACTACAGACACTGCTGGGGATCCTAACTTACCATTTTATATTGAGTTGACAAATAGTATATTCATTTATACAATATAAATACGATACAAGTTTCTTACAGAAAAAGGTCATCACTAAGCCGTGAACTTGCCCGTGAACAACGATTTGTCGTGAGATTGTGTCTTCCAGCAGATTCTGGTGACCTACAGCAGGTCGTCACGCTTACGCTGAACTTTCATGTTTGTTATTCCAGAACCTTTCACCGATTCATTACGTCACGGTGGCCCAGTGGCTATGACCTTGCCTCTGGTGCTTAAGCTCGTAGGTTCAAATCCGGGCTACTACCAATGTGACTTCTTGGGGTTATAAATTGTACTATTATCTCAGACAACATTGATAATGGTGAAGGAAAACATCATGAGGAAACCTGTACTTATAGTGAGTTTATCATAAGTTCTGTTAGTAAGTTATAAGTGCCCTCTATTCTAGTCATTGCTACAAAGACCAGTGCGAGGACAAACGAATAAATAAATAAATTTTATTAAATAGATTGTTTATTTATTTTTTAATAAACTGGACTGTCTCACACCAGAGAAAACTCTCGAAAGATAGAAGAAATGCAGCGATCTACTTCTTCTAACTTTTGAGAGACAGCGCGTTCTCCTTCCAGTCTGAACAGAACCTGTATAATTCACAGGGGTATAGTACTCACAACGGATCTTTGTGTGTCTCAATTGGCTGCAAGACCCGGCACAGTAGCTATTTTTGAGTCAATATTGGAGGTGAAGATAGCATTGTATAACTGTCTCTTTCACTCGCTTAAGTTTGTCGCTTAATCCTATCTCGCTTACTCTATGCAGTACACTCGATGACAAACTGTTTTGTGCGCACTGGTTGGCAGAGTCAACTTCAGAGACACAAAGATCTGTTGTGAGTATTATATTCCACAGGATCATAAGATATTTTATGGCATTGGAGGAGGTAGACGTGATTGTGTGTCGTTTTGCATCTAGTTTAAAATATGAAAAACACGTAAAGTGTGCGTGAAATATGTGATAGGATAATAATATCATGAAAAAGCCGCCGTTCAAATGTGAAATAAGCCACTTACACGATGTCTTCTCAAACAAATGCCATATGAAATTCAATAACACAACCCAGACAGTGATCTTATTATTGAATAGCTGTGCACGAGGCTTTGCTCCCGTCAACTGCGTACCCTCCGCTACCAACCTACCTATACTACTTACCTTACTACCTACCTACAATTTAATTTGCTCGGGTCATTCTTTCGCGGAGAATCTTAACACCGCCATACAGAAAATAACATTAAATGCACAACGCGATCTATCGAATATGGAGTTCAACTGACCGAGTATCTGAACTGAATTGCGTTTGCTGTGATATTTTACTTCTTGAACACTTTAAATTCATCTAACTTTTGATAGAGTGAACCGGTAGCGATAAAACATAAACTTTTTTGCAAAAAAATACTACCGACTTCCAAATGAAAAACTACAACGTGAAAAATAACTTAATTTTTTAAGTCGGTGTCTTTCGTAGGTACTATTTTTTTGGGATATGGACACCGACTTAAAAAATAAGTTATTTTTCACTTTGTAGTTTTTCATTTGGAAGTCGGTAGTATTTTTTTGCAAAAAAGTTTTTTATTTTTCCCTTTTTAGTTTAATAATATTAGTTTATATTATATATTATAATAAATAGGCAAGTTGTTTAGTAAGGTCCCTATAACACCGAATAGATTACCCGAATAACATGAAACTTGAACATAACCGGTGAAATGAGAGATCTGTGTACCCCTTGAGAGCGTACTGGCGTGATGTTATGTTATGAAATGGTATAAACAATAAACAGACATGCGATTACAAGAATCCCGAGAGTTTTGCCGTTATTTATTGAAAAGTTCTGTTGTATATCACCGAAGTTCTTCATCAGACCTTCACCAAATTAAAATGGGACCAATTTCGAAACATACTCTTTCAAACCATAAAAGATTTTTTTAAATCGGTTTACAATTGACGGAGATATCGGTGAACATACACAAAAAAAAACAAACATAATGTCGAACATAGAACCGCCCGCTTTTTGGAAAGTCGGTTAAAAAATTAAGTAATACTTCAAGTTACGCACAATTTTATGTATAAAAAATTTCCATTTATTTCATTTTACGTGATGCGTGCATAACAGACAAAAAATGAACAAACAATAATGCTGGGAATGTATTCTGTTGGTTATCCTCTAACATCCTAGCAATTTTTTTTGAATTTTCGATGTACAATGACGACTCTTCTACAGATTTATCATATGTATTGATACGCATTAATAACTATAAATTCTTTCGTCTGAAATCGATATTATTTCTTTTAAAGTTTTGACTTCTGCTATGCACGATGTTATACAATAAAGATTTGAGTAGGTATTAACACAATTTTTTTTTTAACCGACTTACCAAAAAGGAGGAGGTTCTATGTTCGACTTCTTGTATGTTTTTTTTTTTTTCATAACATAACATCACGCCAGTACACTATAAAGGGGTACGCAGATCTCTCATTTCACCGGTTATTTTCAAGTTTCATGTTATTCGGGTAATCAATTCTGGCGTTATAGGTACCTTACTAAACAACTTGCCTATTTTATTTAGGAAAGTACAACTAAAAAGGGAAAAATAAAAAAACTTTTTTGCAAAAAAATACTATCGACTTCCAAATGAAAAACTACAAAGTAAAAAATAACTATATTTTTGGAAGTCTAGTATTTTTTTGCAAAAAAGTTTTTTTTTTCAATATTATCAATCGAAGGGCTCACACTTTACAGAGTCAGGCGTCGTTTTGACTAGAGTGAGAGAAAAACTTATTATCTACAACGAAGTTACAGGGGATCGAAAATGTACTGAATGACTTCAAGAAAAGGGTGGTACGGCTGTGCCTTTGTTTGCTCGACTTGTTGTCAAATTAACAAACAAAAACATCTGAAGCTCAAATCTTCTTCTTAGCGTGCCGGTAGCAAATATAGAAATAAAAAAATATGTTTGGCTCAGAGTTCAGCTAGTGATCTTCCCACGTACAGGTGACAGGGCATGCTGTGCACTCCGAAAAGTGGGCCATGGTCTGCGGAGAGATGCCGCACAAACACTGAAGATTAGAGCCACCCGTGAACTCTCACATGTGGAGGTTGTCTTTGCTACTTTCAAATAAAAACACCACAAAGTAAAATATACTATAATTTCGAAAGTCGGTATTTCTTGGTGTTGTTTCTGAGTCGGTTAATTTTATTGGAAAAGGTTTTTATTTTACACTTTTTAGTTGCACAACTAACGAGTGCCTAAAGAAAATAAGCCAAAATACGGCTACGATATTTTTTTTCATTACGGAATTCATCAGATCTGTTTGATGGTACCATTTTCATCGGAACCATTTATTTAAGCTTGCTTCGTCATAGTCGCAAAATTTTTTCGAGATATTTTATCGCAACCCGTGAAATTCTTACAATCGTGGATTTCTAGTGGCCATCTGTGGTCTTTTTCACGAGTTCCACTTCATAAAATGATACTTTTGAATGCAAGTGTATTGGTATGTTTTGCTCTGTCCAGTTTTTTTTTCAAAACCGTCACCGTGTCCGAGCATATAGGGACGTTTAGTTTTGTTTAGTTTAGTTTCGACGGGCTGTTGCCGCAACTCCACGACTAAGCGCGTATTTTGCGTATGGGTGGGATTCAGTTACATCATTCGATCCACCCCAGCTCCTCGAGAAAGCCCAGCAGTGCCTTGGTGTTGCCGACCATCACCTGCAGGGTATCTGGGTCACCGAAGTATTTGGCCCTGTAGCCGCCGATTACAGGGCAGCTTAGGAGCAGGTGTGCTGCTGTCTCGTCTTCCACCATGCATGCTCTACACAGTGGTCCGTGATTCCTATGACAAAAAGGTGCTTATTAATGGTCCCGTGTCCAGTAGTTACGGCTGTGACTGCACGCAACTGTGGCTTATTCAGTCGTAGGGCCTTTTTCGTGAAACGGCCGTCGATGAAAGGTAATGCCTCCTTGGCCTATCTACACTCGCTTATGATCAGTCCATAGCTTGCTGTGTTGATCCCTGGTGCGTTTTCTTACCAGACCGCGTAGATACCCGAAAGGTAAAGGCACTATGGGCTCCTGGCCCATCGGTTTCATATTTGAGCCCCTTCGGGAAAGCTCATCCGCAGCGTCGTTCCCTCGGGTATCACTGTGTTCTTTGATCCATTGAATGGTTACTTTATTGTGCATACCGACCTGATTCAGGTGCTGGTGACACTCGTAAATCAGCCCTGAGTTGACCGTGTGACTGTTTAGTGCTTGTATGATGGCCATGCTTTCCGAAAGTATTCGTATAAGGAAATCCTTTACCTCCCTAGCCAGGGCCGTATAGGCCGCCCATGGAAATGCCCAAGCATTCGGCCTGGAACACCTTGTTGTGGATCCCTAGTGGTGTGGCTATGCGGATGTTTAGGTCCTCTGAGAAGACATAAAGGGACGTACATAAGTAACATGTTGTGCGACTGTTGTTCTTCGTCACAGATCATCATATCTCTTATCAGTAATAAAATTGTACAGCTTTGTTTTAATTAATTAAACTATATCTTTAGAATCCTTTTCCCTTCACTGGAAGGTTGTTGGTTATCACATGATCTGTATCATTACGTTGGTCTTTACTGATGAGGAACATAAACAATGACCTCCACATAATTGAAACAAGCACGGATATTACTTGTAATAATGCTCATCATTAGGGTTTCGTACCCAAAGGGTAAAAACGGGACACTATTACTAATACTCCGCGGTCCGTCCGTCTGTCTGTCTGTCTGTCATTTACCAGGCTGTATCTCATGAACCGTGATAGCTAGACAGTTGAAACTTTCACAGATGATGTATTTCTGTTGCCGCTTTAACAGTAAATAGTAAAAACAGAATAAAAAAAATAAGTATTTAAGCGGGGCTCCGATACAACAAACGTGATTTTTGTGCCGTTTTTTGCGATAATAGTACGGAACCCTTAGTGCGCTAGGCCGACTCGCACTTAGCTAGTTTTTTTTATTTAACGGAGGCTCCTTACTTACGCATTTAATTAAATTTGCGTCGATAGTCGACATCGCCAGATATCGAGTACAAGTATATTTTAAAGAAAATTTTAAGCACAAATCGGTCGAATGGCATCGCATTGCGTCCATGTGATTTGTCCAGTGTGAAAATAGAAGCGCGTCGAGCCATGGATAAATAAAAAGGTTCACGTATACTCATATTAAACCAGTTATTTTTAAGTTCAATAAAATAAGGGACGAACCTGTTACTAGTTTAAATAAATTGTAATAACTTGTTAAAAACCGGGCAAGTGCGTGTCGGACTTTGCACATTTAGGGTTCCGTACCAAACCGCAAAATCAAATTGGTTGTAATAGGAAATAGAAGGCATTTTAAAGTAAATAGTTATCAGTCTTCTTTTTTAATTTAATGGTATCTGTTGGTAAAAATACGTAATAATAAAATTATCACAAAATTTAAAATATACAAGTCAATGGGCAGTTAAAAATACTCTGAACAAAATTTTGTATTAAAAAAGCTGACTTTGGTGGCTTTTCATTCCTTTGTTAAAAAATATTTGTGAAAAAAAAAAAAAATATTTATCTACTCAACAAGCTCTAAACAACGATACCCCACTCGTTGGGATAGGTAATTTTTATGGTTCCGTACTCAAAGGGTAAAAACGGGACCCTATTACTAAGACTCCGCGGTCCGTCTGTCTGTCACCAGGCTTTATCTCATGAACCGTGATAGCTAGACAATTGAAATTTTCACAGATGATTTATTTCTGTTGCCGCTATAACAACAAATACTAAAACAGAATAAAATAAATATTTAAGTGGGGCTCTCATACAACAAATCAACAAACGTAATTTTTATGCCGTTTTTTTGCGATAATGGTACGGAACCCTTCGCGTGCGTGTCCGACTCGCACCTGTTTGTTCCACTCTCTCCTTTGCCTGTATGGGAGCGCCCCTTAAAAACAGTTAAAAACATTTTTTGACAATTAGTAAAAATTTGAAGACTAGCTCCAACCGTTTGGCTGTAAAACCTGTGTGACAAACGACAGACAGACGGATACGTGAGTGACAGCAAAAGGGCTCCGTTTGGACCCTTCGGGTACAGAACCCTAAAAAAGAGTACCATAACCATAGAGTGACATTTGTGTGTCCTTCTTCTGAGGAAAAGCAACTTATTTAACAAACTTACTACGAGTATCTATACTAAAATCAAGGATTTGACGTAATCTGGACTTCAACTATTCTGCAAAGATGATTTCATCTTTTCTGTAATTTAAACTACTTAATATCGAGATCGTGCCAGTCATAAACCATTTTTTGGAACTTGCTGCCATATGAAAGAATCTATCATTAGTATTTTAAAGGATGATTAAAACCTTATAATTGGAATCGTGATCGTTATTGTTATTCTTTAATATTAATCAAGCACGTTTAAGAAAATAAAACTGAAATAAGACTAATATTTAGAAATGATTCTGCACTAAGTACAATAGTGATAATATCAGTAATTTTCATACAGATACATTTGATGCAAGATTACGAATTTGTAATAATTACATATTTATGTTTAGTATTTTATAGTACTAAAATCTTCAAATGTAACAAATGAATATTAGTTTTATTACTATTATTCATAAGCTCGCGTTTGACCATAATCCCGTCTGATGGTAAGTTATGATTAGGTTGACGGTGAAGGACTCTTGCCTAGAAGTATTTATAAGGAAACACATAATACGGCAGGGCATTCAACTTCTTAGCTGAATGAAAGCATTCCCAAAACATTTAATGAAAAAGGCAAAAATAAGTAAGTATTTAGGCCATATCTACATAATGTGTCTTGTCCTTCCTGAAGATCAAGATCACATTTCGCACATGAACAGTTTTGTTCTGACCGAAATAGAAAGTACTCAAGTTTTGATATTGTTTTGTCAAGTACAACTTAATTATTAAGCATTCAAGGCTCCCGATACTCGATGTCATCCAATAATATTGGATAATAACAAAATAAACGATTTTTGTCCACATATAAAAGAGGATGGGATTCTAGAACACGACACAGTTCGACTTTTGAAGTGAAAAGCTGAGGACAAATATACTAACAATGAATCTGGTAAGTACTTACCTAAAAATAAAAAAATAAAATAAAATTAAAAACCTAGAATTGAGTTCGTAAAGGGTTTATTAAAATATTCTAATGATAGTTACTAATTTGGATACGGAAATAAAATCTTAGTCTAACATTAGAAACGAATACATAAATACAATTCAGAAGAAGAGGTCTTGGAAGAAATCTGACTGCCGACTTCTATTAGCAGTCATCTGACTGCTAATAGAAGTTGGCAGTCAGATATCCTACCAGAGGCTCTAGACAAGTGACATTCTGGATTGTTGAGGTTTGAAAGAACCTATATCGACATACAAAAAAATAGACATTGTTTTTTTTTTAATAATCTTGTAGTTGTAATAAAATATTTTAGAAATAGTTTACATATAAGGTCTATTTATACCATTGTTTTAGAAATTAAACTACTGCACCTAATGTACATTTTTGTGAACGTACTTACTTATTCTTATTCTTAAATTATTCTTATTCTATCAACGAAAGCGTCGCGATAGCAATTGGTTAAATGTCAAAAAAGTACCTATCGGATTGCCATATTTTGGAATATAGTCATTTGCTATTGCTGATAGAATAATACTTTGTTTAAAGCTTCGGGATCGCTATGTTCTACTAGGTTGCAATTCATCAACATATCTCTGCCCTTGTCCCATGTTACTTGGGGTTGACGCAACACTTTTCTTCTGTCATACCGTCCTATCCTCTGTCATGCTACCACTGATTTGATTTTTTTTCATATTACCCCTTATAGAGTCCATCCATATTTTCTTTGGCCTTCCCTTCCCTCTCCATCCGGATTTATGTTCGTTACTCTTTTAGTAACAAGCGTTTCATCCCACCTCATCACATGACCATACCAGGACAAACGATTTCCCTTCAACTTCTCAGTTACGGCGCCGCTTTCAAACTTCATAGGTGCATCCTTCTACCCATAATATAGAATATTAATTCAAATTATGAACTTATATTTATCTATACCTGTCCTATTTGTTCCAGTTAATCATCAGTGCAGCCTTTGCCATAAGCGCAGCTCAAATCCCATCGAGGAACTACATCCCCCAAAGCCAAGGGGGCCATGGAGGGGACAAGGGTAGCTACCTGTCCTTCCAGGGCTCCCAATCTGGATTCGGAGGGGGCGCCGGTGGCGGCGGTGGGAACACACGTCCCCAACAGGCAAATGAGAAGAATGCTGTTACGCTGAAACAGGACCAGGGAGCTACTGAAGATGGAAGTAAGTTATTTGCCGGGCATACAGATTTTTTATATATTTTTTTTTTTTTTTTATATATAGTTAGAAATATAGCCCAACTTTATAGTCTTTTAATATGATTTATTAGCTTGTTCAGCGGCTTCATCACCGTTTCCAAATCCACTAGAACCGTGCATTTTCTTTCATTCGTTCATTTACTAATTTGTTGTATACTTAATAAAGTATACATTTTCTATTTCACTTATGCACTATTACGCTTTCAATCTGTGTTTTTTTTTGCATACCGATAATTACTTCTTTTAACAATCAAACAATCAATTTTACCTCTTTACTATATTTGTTTAGATTACTAATGTCAGTGATAATTAGCACCTAGTAATCCCGTTTCAACCCGTGTTCAAATTTCTGATACAATTTTAGGCCTTTTCATCTTATCTGTTCCATTGTAAATTAATCCTTACTTAAATGTGAGCAGTAAATTAAGCTTTTATTCAGTATCTGAATAAACCTTATTGTGTTATTTGCGATTAATCATGCTCTTGAAGTTATCAAAGATTCTAATCTCAATAGAGCTTTGTATTTCACGAAAAAATAATGAAAGTGCCCTTGTTTTCGATAATATTATTATCTTGGTAATGTCAAGGTTAATAATAAGTTTATGTATATCGTCTGTGCTCTAAATTGACCCATTCACATCTTTTGCATATATCGTTCCAACTGTGTGTGTGAATACAAGTAATTTTGTTTGCTTCGAATTTTCTTCAAAACCTATTCGACCTTATATAATATAAATATAATATATATAGACCCAACGCTAAGAAAGAAAATTTTGTTCAAATAAATTGCACTAGATGGCGTGATAAGCATCGATTTGTTATTGAAATTTGTGTAAAATTAAGAGTTTCTAGAATTGACCATAAAAAATATGTTCTTGTTTATTTAACCCTCCTGAGCACAAAATTTTGGAATAATTGGCTCCTAATTCACATTTCGAAAATTATTTGAAGGGATTATTAAAAAAAAATATTTAAAGTTTTAGGTATGCCCTCTTGATATTTTAAATTGATATTACAACACATTTTGGTACAATGAAACAGCAAAAAGTACTGTGTATCAAATCGTCACTGTATTTAAAGAAACAAATATTCACGAACCGAGTAATCCCGAAACTTGTAAGTCACTGCTAATACCATCTACCGCTGTGAGACGGAACTGAACGCTTTCGGTGTACCTACTTTTAGTAAATAGTCCGATTAGTTCGTTGAAAAGCGATAGTTACGTCGGCACAGTTTCTGTCTATGAGATGAGGAATCTGTATGCTAGTATTATATTATCTGTGGGACAGCTAATGAGTGGCATGCCCTACCGGAGTCTGTGTTTCCCGTTAGCTACAATCTAGGGATCTTTAAGTCAAGAGTAGAGAGGTTAATTCTAGGCAAACGTGCTTCACCGTCGACCACATCATCGCTTACTAACAGGTGGGACAGTGGTCAAGCGCGAGCCAATCTATAATATAATATATACGGTTTCTCGAAAAAATATACTGATTTCCTGTAAACTGTGGCAATTTTATTGGTTTATTCTATTGCGTCAGCCAAATATGTTAATCAATATTCTTAACCCGATTTCAAATACCTACTTATTAATAAGGTCATATAGTAGTTTGTCTTACTTCTTGCAGGCTACCACTTCGGCTTCGAAACTTCAAACGGAATCCGTGCTGAAGAAGCCGGCAACCCATCGCAAGCCCAGGGTGGGTTCTCCTACAAGGGTGACGATGGTCTCACATACACGATCACCTATACTACAGGAGAAGGTGGCTTTAGAGCTCAGGGCGAACACCTGCCGGTTGCTCCTCCCACTCCTGAAGCTATCCTGGAAGCGTTGAGGAAGAATGAACAGGATGAGGCCGCGGGTATCTTTGATGACGGTAAGCAAAACCTGAATAATAAATATATTTGTTGAATTTCACTTTTTTCTAATCTTAAGAAATGGGATATACAGCCATTAAATTTAACATGGATTTTTGTTATAGGCTGATACTAGTGATACAAATAATAGATTATACAATACATAGATTATACAATACATCACAATAATACATCACTTTTTTGCCTTGTTTTGGCTAAGAATTCGTCCATCAAAATATAATACAGTGTCTGCAGTGGTTACTTCTTCTTTTCCGGTTAGTAATTGGACGGCCAAATTGAGCCCGTAGTCGATTTACAGATTTTCATATAGTTACTAAACTGCAGCTCATACTAAGTTTTCTATCATCATCAGGTAAATACCACGCGGAACAGCATGGAGGTGGCCAGGCCAGTGGCTTCGGATCTGCGAGTCATCAGGGAAGCTTCAGCGCCAGCGGTGGTTATAGATACTGATTTGATAGCCATCTACCATAATATTTGTCAACATTAGGATCTAGGGGAAGCAGTATTATGATGAGATTTCCAATGATAATAAGATTGTTACATACTGACTGATTGTGCTTGCAGACTTTAATAAAGTCTAAGTTTACAAAATATATGTAAGTGTTGAGGTCGAAATAAGTAATATGAGAGTTTAAATATTGACAAATGTTATAAAAAAACTACAACACTCAATGTAACTGGATTTTAGTTCGTAAACTTTAGAAATAAGTAGTTATAGAATGAATGTACATAAAATGTTAATAAAAAAGTAAGAATGATTTAATAAAGAAGATCACAGCTATAAAACCACTGCAAGTTATTTAATTTTACAAACCTATATATTTGCCAACTGAACAAAATTTTGTTGAAAACACAAACAGTCATATTTTCAGACTAGTCAGTGCGGACGCGCAAGGCTTAGTAACGCCATCTATGTTATACACAAAGAACTAACACAACACGTAAGTAGCTAAAAAAACTTACACTTGAACTCACTACAGTATCATCAACACGATTGAATTAAGTTGTTAGCTTCTCATTGTGAAGCTTTACAGTTATTATAAGGTTCACGATAGGCGCTTAGGTTTTGATTTGGTGTTACTTATCTAGTTTTAAAATAATATTTTTTACGTGTGTTTATACCCATTTAGAGAAATACAAGTTATTTACTTGATTAGGTTGTTTCTAAAATCATGCATAACAGTATTTGAAAATAAAATTACAATAGGAAGGCTTTTCTGAAAGAAATTACTTCAGTGATGATCAAACATTTTAGTGTCCAATTTATAATACATATTTCATCGGTTAATTGCGAGTTTTAAGTAAACGAACCGCATTAAACATAATTCAACGCTTTTGCAGTCTCAAACTGTTGTTCTATACTTTTAGAAAACTAACCTGTATTCCAGAACATTGAACAAGCCTGCTCCATGATTTTAACCGACTTAAAAAAAGGAGGAGGTTCTCAATTCTTAGGTTTTTTTTATATATGTTCCCCGATTACTCAAAGACGCCTGGAGTGATATGGAAAATTCGTATTATTTATTAAAGGGTGTAATTTCCCAGATAGTCCCATCTGATGGTCATATAAATAGGATCTGATGTTGGAATCCTGGAGAAATCGAGGGATCGCCACAAATATTATCGGCATACACATAGCAATTTTGATATTTTCATCAACTAGGCAATCATTTGCACTCAGAAAGTCCCATTTGGTGCAGTGGAACTGATTTAGAAGACTGTGGTCTTCGTGGTGGCCATTGGAACTCCTTAATGCTTAGAGTATGCCACTGGTATAAAATAACTCGAATGGTTAACCGATTATGATATAGAAAATACTTATAAATAAATGGTACCTACTGATGAAAATCAAAAATGGTACCATCGAACTGATCTGACGATGAAGCCGGAAGGTAGGCACTGGAACTCCAAAATAAAACAAAGTATCCTTGTCGTGTTTGGGCTTATTGGAATCTTAATGAGATGTACTTTGACTATAAATAATTTTCATATTAATTGAAGGTACCTATCAAAACTAAAAAGAGGTAAATTAAAAGCGGGAACGTGATGGCTTCTATGTTGCTTCTCTGTTTTATTTTCCTAAAATTGTGTTTAATTAAATATTAATAGTGTAAAATGGTGTTGCTTTTTGTTCTATTAATATAAGTGAACGTGCACGAGTGTGGGAAAGTGAAACACAGCGGTAGAATATGAGTTTGTTCATGTTGTCGACAAAACTCCGAGGAGGCTTCCAGTAAAGTAACCGCCATTTTACTGGGGCCTTACTAGGACATTGGACTAAAACTAAAGAAAATAGAACTTCTAAACGTGACACTGGCTAAATGCACAAACCGTGCGAAGCCATAAAAAAAACATAAAAATCAAACCGACTTCCAAAACAAAACACTACAAAGCGAAAATAGTTATTTATGCTACAAGTGCGGAAGGTAGGTGATTTCCGATGAGTGGCATTTTTATTCACGAGCGAGCGAAGCGAGTGAGTGGATAAATCGACACGAGTCGAACCGCTCTTTTCGAGGACATGCATTGTAAATAATTTTACAATGCATGTCCTCGAAAAGAGCGGTTTTCCAAGCAGCCAAACTGTGCGGAAAGTGTCACTTTTTTACTGGTGCTTTTTACGTTCCTGTATTTTTGGTATTTTTAACTCCAACGTCAGCCCGACGCATAGAGTTTTTATTATTTGAGAAAAGTTTAAAAAATTAGTTATGTACAGATTAACATTCATATAAAAGGTAAAATAAAACTAATACTTTATTTTAGGCGTTTTTAATTACTCTAGATTTTGATCAATAAATTAATTTTAAATATTCATTAAATATGTTTGGCAGAACGTATATTTTGCTCGTCCCATAATGTGTTACGATGTGACAGCTATTCGCACACGCGCAGTAGATATGCCTATGTTTTGTTTTGTACGTCGGTTAGATTTTTGTTTAATAAACTTTTTGATTTTAACCTAGATTTGAGCATTTCATTTCTCACTTCATAGTAAAATATGAATACCTCTGCCTCCGTATCTGTTTAACCGACTTACCAAAAAGGAGGAGGGTCTATGTTCGACTTCTTGTATGTTTTTTTTTTTTTTTTTTTATGTATGTTCACCGATATCTTTGTCAATTGTAGACCGATTTTGAAAATTCTTTTTTTGTTTGAAGGCGTATGTTTCGAAATTGGTGCCATTTTAATTTGGTGAAGGTCTGATGAAGAACTTCGGAGATACACAACAGAACTCTTCAATAAATAACGGCAAAACTCTCGGGATTGCTGCAATCGCATGTCTGTTTGTTGTTTATACCATTTCATAACATAACATCACGCCAGTACGCTCTAAAGGGGTACGCAGATCTCTCATCACCGGTTATGTTCAAGTTTCATGTTATTCGGTTAATCTATTCTGGAGTTATAGGGACCTTAATCAAGAACTTGCTATTAGGTAGGTAAAACTAAAAAGTTTTTTATAGAACATATATTAAACCGTTGGTTGCGCGTGGCTGTCAGTTGTAGATATTTGACAGTCGTTTGGAGTAATAAGAACCTTGAAAGACTGACCACCAGTCTCACCATGGGGTATCGTGTTAACTACCATAACATAATTTACCATATATTTTGTATTACGGGACAGAGACGTGGTCGCTTACAATGGGCCTCATCAGAAGACTTAAAATCAACCAAATGGCAATGGAGAGGGCTATGGTCGGAGCTCCCTTGCGTGCTTGAATCAGAAATGAAGACATCCGCAATAGAACCAAGGCTACCGACATAGCCCGATGGATTGCCATAATTGAGTGGTGGTGGGCAGGGCACATTGCTCGCAGAACGGATGGCCGTTGCGGCTGAAAAGTTCTGGAGTGGCGACCGCGTACTGGAAGACGCAGCGTTGGAAGGCCTCCCACTTGATGGAGCGACTACCTGCCCTGGTCAAGGTTGCGGGCATACCTTGGATGTGAAACGTACAGGACCGATTTGTGGTGCGACGCTTGGGAAGGCCTATGTCCAGCAGTGGAAGTCTTTCGAATGAAATGATGATGATGATGGTGACCATAACTGACTTTTGAGGTTCATATAGGTAGTCGCCTTATAAAATACTGGAATTGAGCTTCATCTGGTTGGATTGAAAAGGCTAGACTACTTTCAGAAAATCATTTTATATCTTCACTTTTAGACGCACTTAGGGCCTTATCATACCAGCAGATTGCGACGGTCCTCAAAGCGGAGCGGGCTCGCAACGAATACGTTACGGCCTACAACAAACACGCCGCGCATGCGCAGCGAATTCGTTGCGGTCGCGCAAAAAATCGCAATACCTCGATACTTTCGTTTTCTTCTCCAGCGCCTTCAAAGTAACAAAGCCGACAGCAGTGTTTCCACGTCGGAATCCATTTTGATACTGAGTGTATTGTACGTCGTGAACTCGCTACAACACGCGACGAAAACGTTGCGTGTTCGCGAAGCATTCGCTGCACACCCGTCCCGCCCCGCAGCCGTTCGCAAACCGCTAGTATGATAAGGCCCTTAGGGATTAGTACCAAAATTACTAGGGACATATTGCAGTAGATAGGGGAAAAAAGACTTGTAGAGGCTATATTTTTAAAGAACACATTTACTGATAAGTTCAGGCCTATTTGCGTCATTTATGCCGCCGTAACCTTCATCTATCACCTGCTTGTCAGTCAATTAATTCGTTGCGTCAGTCATATTGAAACAGTCTGATATTTCTAACAATGCAGACCACATCCTCATGTCAAGGTCGAATCATCTTTACTAAGAGTTGCAAAACTATCTCATTATGGGCTGTACTTGTTTGTAATGTTAGTTCATCTTCTTAATTTATATCTTATCAGATTTTGTTTTAATGGCTTTAATAATGCTACTTTTGGAGTATTTTGTTTCTTTTTAGGGTTCCGTACACGAAGGGTGCAAACGGAACCCTATTGCTGTCACTCATGTGTCCGTCCGTCTGTCCGTCGTCTGTCACACGGGTTTTACAGCCGAACGGTTGGAGCTACAGTCTTGAAATTTTCACAGTATAAGTATCTTGATGACCCAAACCCATACAAAATTGTCAAAAAATATTGTTATATGTTTTCTCCCATACAAGGAAAGGGACGGCACGAAAAAAAAATGGGCCTACCCTATCGAATGGGGTATACTGCGGGACACGTAAGTTGAACCAAAATGTATTATCGTTTTACTAAAATTAAACGATTTAAACCGAAATTAGTCTTTTCTTTATGATCTAACCGTTGACAAATTGTATATTGTAAACGGTTAGCTCGTAGAAAAGGGATTAATTTTGGTTTAAATGGTTTAGTTTCAGTAAAACGATAATAAATTTTGGTTCAACTTACGTGTCCCGCAGTATATCGTTGTTTAGAGCTAGAATAGATAACACTGTTTTTTGTTTTAAAAAAATATTGAAAAAGAAGGCATTCAGCACCAAAGTCAGCATTTTTACAAAATTTAGTTCCGAAGAATTTTCTAACTTTAAATTTGGTGATGATGTTTAATATTACATGTATTTCACTAACATTTACCAAAACATAGATAAATCAGATTTCCCTCATTTTTCCTATTACAACCAACTTATTTTTGCGTTCTGGCGCGGAACCCTAAATGTGCAATTGTCTGAAACCCACATGCCCGGTTTTTTATATTATTCCTGTTTGTTGACTTTTATTAATGATTTGTTTTTTAGTTATTTTTCTTTAGCTTATAAATATATGTAACTGTATGTTTAACAGTAGTTAACATAATAAAAGATGTACGTTGCTGATTTGTTCAACATACCTATAATGCGTTTAAATATTTCTTCTAAAATATAAAATGGTTGTTAGTGTTCCTCAAAGAGGAACCTCCTCGCAATGCGAGCCATATCAAGGAGTACTGACTTCTGTTGCAAGCTCTTGAACAAGACCACGCAACAACGGTTTCGACATTTAGAGGTTTTTGATAATCATAGATGCTTTTGGTTAAGCAACGCTTGACGAGGTCGGACCGTGGATGGGTGACCATTTCAACATACCGAGTGTCCTCCGTGCCTCGGCAAGCACGTTAAGCCGTTGGTCCCGGCTGTCATTTGAAGATCATTGACAGTCGTTACGGGTAGTCAGAAGCTTGAGATCTGACACCAGTCTTGCCAAGGGGTACCGTGTTACCCAGTTACTTGGTTGTGGAGGTCAGATAGGCAGTCGCTCCATGTAAAACACTGGTACGCTGAATCCGGTTAGACTGGAAGCCGACCCCAACATAGTTGGGAAACAGGCTAGGCAGATGATGAGATGCTTTTGGCTTACTTATTTTGTCTTTACGACTTCAAATAATCTTTCATGTGGTTCTTAAATTGTGAGGCAGGTTTATCGTGGTTGTTAGGTATTGTAATAAAAATCAAAAGGTAAATTGTAGAAAAAGTATAAGTTTTATTCATAGAATAAATAATTGCATTCCTCACAACTTCTCACTGGTAACCATCTTGACTATATCAGATTACACATACTCATCATGTTTCATATACTCCATTTTAATTGATTGCCTTTTAATTTTATTACTATCTGTAAGCATATTTTGACGTAAAAAATATCCAGAGCCATTGGCGTAATACTAAATCTTGAATATTGTTTTCTTATTCAAATATCACAATTATAATTTGCCAAAATGTACTTACAGACGAGCCTCATTATAAAAAAATGTTGTAGAGCGTATTTCGTACCGTTTCATGCACCTGTTCCAATTATGAATCGTAACACTGCTTTTGTAGTGTGCGTGCTTATTATAACCAATCAGATCGTTTCCTTTACATGTGTGTGTAAGCAAACGATACGAAAGCTGCTCTACTTGATTTTGTTTGTTGTATAAAATGAAATATAGCTAAATACTGGTATGTTATAGTGATGCTTAGAATTTGTAGGGTTGTCTGAAGCCAGCGGAGGCCTGAGCTCTCGCGTACTGGGGCTGTTGGGGCTGTTGGTAGGCAGCGCCGGCGGCGGGGGCGTCTCCGTACTTGCCGGGGTTGTATTGACCTGAAAGATTGAGAAGAAAAATTGTAAGCTTACATTCAAATATCAGGGCGAAATAATTTACTAAAATAACGATATAATTGTCTACTTGTATAGTTTTAACAAAGACTATTGTAAAAACTAGGATCATCATCACTCCAGCTTAAGAACGTCCACTGCTGGACATAGGCCTCACCCAAGTGGCACCACCTCGATCGGTCTCGCATCAAGTGGATGTAAAAACTAGTATAGTATTATAATCAGCCAACAACAATTCTGCTGGAAGTCCTCTTTATGAAAGGGAATTGGTATTTATACAGTCTCGTTGACCCCGTAAAAAAACTATTAAGAATTAGGAATTTCAAGTTACACAGAGATTCAAATTAATTTTCTACACTTTTATGTCTTCACAGTTCTTACAAAAGTTACTTCAAAATATATTACAAGATTGAGAACATGACTTATAAGATTTCATTGCAGACTGATCGATCACCTGCCTTAAATGTTAGAAGATTGCAAGAAGTTTGTAATACTAATAACATTAGCGTCTTCTAAAATTATGGGCCACAGCACATTCTCTTGTAATTAGCTGACATTTACGTTATAGCGGAACAGTTTGTAATATTATTGAGAAGAATTACTGTGAATCTAATATGTGATGCTTTTTGAATTAGCATTAATTCAAAAAGCATCACATATTAGATTCACAGTTCTCAGCTCTTGCTTGGAGAAATTATTTTCCTGCATTTCTGCAAAGCAATACCAAAATAGCGGATGCAAAAATATTGTAACAGAAACAGGACAGCACCTGTAGCCAGGTTAACAATCTACCAGCGATAACGCTTGTAGAAAACTAATCAATGTATGGGAATAACACACAACACGTTAAGTCACTTGATCAGACCAGACGAATATAAGGCAGTAACGATTGTTGAAAGAGATTCGATACGAAACGTTTGTATCTTGGCTAGGAATTGAAATTGGTGATACATTTTTTTGGGGTTTATTAAATGGCAGCTTTTGGCCGTGATTCTGCATGATGGTATGCGATGGATGATATCTAAGAACGGAATATGCAAACCCTGAAGATGATCGTTCACTTTTGTGTGTAAAAGGCTGACAAGGTGATAGAGAGAGTGGCAACTCACTCTCAGTTTCTATTAATCTATTGGGTAATTTTCATTAGTTCACACGGTGGTCGTCGAACACCAATCAAAATCTGACAAGTGACTTTAAACAACTGTTCATTCAAGAGCAACAATTCATGACCTTTTTTCTCCAAAAGCCAAGATATTCTAGGGTTAGTCAAGAAAAATCTATACAGCCTTTACACATCCGGCCACAAAAACCAACACCGGCAGATTTCAAAGGCCCGATCGCCGCAAATCTCCACAATGACCTTAGAATCTCCGTGAGACATTCCCTTCACTGCACTGACCTATTGTTCAGTAAGACAGTAGCCATTATCCTCTGCAAACTTTAGTTCCCGTGCATTATTATTTACAGCTTTAACCTTCTAGCAATACACGCAAATCTTAACCTTATACCTTCAAGCAGTAAAGTCGTACACTACTGTATTTCAAAATTGGAAGCTTCAAGAAGCGTATTAAGCATTGAGTCAAAGAAATTTGGACTTTGTTGTTTAGGAGATAAGGTGTAAGTGCAGGGTGATTCTCAACGGTCATAGTGAGGGGTCATTGGGTAATCTTGTAAAGGTCAGTGTACTAGTGCAAGTCCTACAGGTGATTCTGTTTAGTTATTTATAGACGTTTTGTTATTTTAAGGTATTGTTTTATTTTGAATCTTCACACTACTTTTTGAAAGTGGGGTTGCAGCTGTGGAGGTGCGGTAAATTACTTTTATATGCAGTTATTAAAAAATATGCTAGTGCTAGTTTTACCTTCTCCTATGAATCTCCTTTCAATAAATTACCTACTACTTAAGGGAAAGATTGTTTCCGCATTAATATATAATAATAATATAATTGATTACAAATGCATTTCTTTTACAAGCTTTGTTTGGTTTCAACCATATTTAAGGTCCAGTATACTTCTAATTAAATTTGCCTAAAGCTGTATTAAAGAGCATGCCACCAAAACCGTATCAATAATAAACTCATATAATTTAACAGAATAGCCCTCTAAACCCCAGACCAACTAAGACATTTAGGGCCGATTTCACCAATGATACTAATCGCGATTAGTTCAACTAATCTCAGTTTACGCAACAACAGCGTTCTGATTGGTAGTTTCTCAGCGGTCTCAACCAATCAGAATGCAGTATTTGCGTAAACTGAGTTTAGTTGAACTAATCGCGTTTAACATGATTGGTGAAATTGGCACTTAGACGACGACCACACAACGTGTTCAAACAGTGACATTTCCCACAGATTACCGCGCCCTATCTGATTGCTAATCGTCGTTATTAGTCTGTGTCTAATGCCATTCTAAAGCGATTTGCTTATTAGTACGCCATTTTAAGTCTTTGTTAAATTTCGTAATAAAGAAGAGAGATATCTAAAGGATTTCTCAAAATGTATTTGCATGGATCAAGTTTGATTTGTGTTTAGAATTTATATTGAATTTAAATATCATTTACCTTAATACTTCTATTAGTATGATTTTATCAGATGTCTTTTATCCAACTCTAGTATCAGATGTGTCGTATCTGAGTTCCGTTATACATTGATTTTGTAAAAGTCTCAATGTAAATCAAATCACTTGAAATAGCTGTTCTCTCAATAGCCATAGTCTCCGATTTAACGAATGATTCCAAGGTTTACAATAAAGAAATAACTTGAGCTATTCGTATGAAAATTTCCTTTCAAAAACTATTTTGTAGACCTACAATGTCAATTAATCCAATAGTTTATTTTTGTTTTCTGCTTCTAAACCATCTACAATCAACTCGAAAGTCTAGAGATGTTTCTCCATCCATCAACATAGTTTCCCATATCCGTCTAGAATGACAAGATGGAGAAATAACTGGATTTGTTAACACTTGCAACACCGGACCGTCTATCAGAACTTTACGATATAAGGTGTGACCATACTTAATGTAAATTGAGACATCTTTAATGTCTTAGTAAATGGTGTGTATTGGACGTATAATTTGTAATCAGGTACTAATTATAAATTGGCATTTAATGTCGATAGCAGGTGTTTAGCTTTCAATTACCATTTATAAAACATGTAAGATGATCTTGGGACTTGACAGAGAATTAAGTAAGAGAATAAATTGACCTATCGTCTGACCATAAGTAAAAGCATAAATCAGACTATAATATTTCCACTGCTAGGACACAATCCTCCTCTCTGTAAGAAGGCACCGAATTTGACCTATTTTCCGATAGCGAAAATTTATTTACTGTGATTATTTTATAAATAATTTTGACTTAATTCATGCAATTTCAAGATTGAAACTTAGGTTTAGGAAATAATAAAGGTTGATGTTAGAGAAGCAACTCCTAGGATGATCTGCAGTCTATATTTTAGATTCTAGTAGTATGCAACCTATTAATAGAACTTTAGATTTAGGTATAAGGAGGGTTGGTCTTACTGAAGCAAGATTTTTCTGTGTCTCTCCAAACTTCCCTCAGGCTCCCAGTTAAACCTAGCCCATCTCTTCCAAATCTTCCAAAAACTTAAACTCACCATCATCGATGATGCCAGCGGCCTCATCACGGGCGTTCTGCTCCAAAGCCTTCAGGATCTCTTCGGGTACTGGGGGAGCGGTGGGGATGTGAGCACCCTGGGGCTGGAAACCACCCTGACCGGCGGCGTAGCTGATGGCGTAGACCTGACCGTCGTCACCGGTGTACTGGAAGCCACCTTGAGCTTCGATACCGTCAGCCTGGAATGTTTTAAGGGGGTTTTGTAAGTATTTGTATCTTTATCTTATCACGAAACTAAGCTAGTGGTATATCATTAACAGAGTCTCCAAAAACTGTCCCCAGGGCCCATATTTGGCACTTGGGGATTGTTTAACTATTGCATCTCTTTCGGATACTGTGAAACTATTTAAGGTCAGGAAAAATTTTATTTGCCAGACCATTATGAATGCCCTAAGGCCTAGTACTGAAAGACGAACTATCATAAACGTTGGAGTGCCTCCTAAAAATTAATTACAAGCATTTCAGATTGTATTCCAAAACGAAAACTAAACATCAAATATACTTCTGCTGTAAAGGTTATTAAGGTGTTGTAAAGGCACATAAGCCTACGGATCAAGATTAAAAACAAGTTTTGGGCAATACCAGGACAAGTTAAACTCGTAATTTTCCAGTTATTGCGATGGCTCTTAGTGATAGTTGATTCTTAGAACATTATGGCTCATAAAAGCTGAGGTGTGTCTTCCGTACCTCATCCAGATCGTTAACATTTACTATGAAGGATGTTACGTCCTGATAACATCTAATATGTGAAAGAATTTATTTTTAGTTCTAGCAATTTGTTACTGTATGCCTAAAATCTATACAGGAATGGAATGAGTGATGTAACTTTTTTCTTTTAGCGCTAATCATAAACCAAATTCCAGGGCGAAAACATTGTTAGCCCTATTTCAGATGTTGGTCAAGAAAAGTTTCTAAGCAAGTAATTCTTATGATGAATGCATGGTTTTCCTTCATTAAAATGTAATAAAACTTTCAGTTTCTTTTTGTTATTTATTTCATTTTCAAAGCCTAAATGTGATGAATAATTTCATTTACACAAATCAATATTAAGAATACTATTTGATAAAATATGATTCCTTCTAAATTATCTATGTTTATATTTCACATTTGTCTTAGAAGACGGATGGGCTAAATAGTTATTATCTAAATGTCAATGCAATAATAGATGCTCAGTAAATTATTACGTATAACGTTCACTGAGGATCGAGGTTAATAATAAATTGAATGAATTACGATTGTTATTACGATAAGCCTTGACATTTTGTGGTTTTCAGGAAGGTCAATTTGTTGACCTTTGTTAATGAATTTGAATTAAATTATGAGAATAACCCTCTTAGTGCCAGGAAAATCATTTATATTTTAATAATAAATCAAATTATAATCTATAAGATTTTAAGGGTGCCGACCTATGGACAAATATGGAATCTTTAAAATTTCACTTTTCGTCTGTCTGCCACAGAGTTCCTTTTCCTCTAACTTTTAACAGTTTTCTTTTGATAATCAAGGAATTTGTGTTTCCCACTCAATCGAGCATCCTACTCTGTTGCAACATTTTACGCCTGAACATCTAAAAGCTATAATAAAATACAATAATACAGCCATTTGCTATATTAACATAATCATTTTACGACTGCATAGCTATCAGCTAAAGTCACTTTATGTTCAACAAGTTAATCTCATCAAAGTATTAAAATACTATAAATATTTTAATATGTGATGACAATATAACATCGTCTGTAAAACTTATTATAATAATATGACAAGTTTTGATCTTATCTCTGACACCTGATCTCTGATCATATCGAATATTTGCGATCAAATTTTTTCAAGGTATGTCAAAATAAAATGGGTTATGTGTAATTGACCTTTTGATGAACTAAGAGGTATAAATATGGAAACAGATTTATTATTCAACCTTATTAAAATGATGAATATTAAATTATTTAAAATTATAAACTTGACAGTGCTTATCAATCATATTAGAAGACGGATTGACTAATACCAAAAGTTTGAAATATTCACTTTCGATTTTATGTAACTACGGCCTACAGGTTTCATAGCAGGTGGTTCAGATGTATGTAGGTGTACCACATAGATATATAATAAATCGTTAGTCAAACAATTGACGATCATGTACCCACACTTACGTAAGGTTTTTTAATAAGAATATAATTTTGCCTGTCGGTCTTGTGGTAGAAAGCTCTAGAAGAGTTGACCACAAGGACTTAGGTTTGATTCCCAGGTCAGGTAATTTTTTAATGTCTTTTTTTTCAGTAGCTGCCATTAGTCTAGATTGATATAAATAGGCTCGCCCCTATTTATATCAATCTTTATATTTATATCAATATTTCTGCGGTCAAGCTAACGTAATCTCCAAACCACATACTTACAGTACACCAGATGGACAAACAATCAGATCTAATAATTTAGAAACCGCAAGTATTTTGCATAATCCTGACCTTTCCTGAGTGGCCAGTGCCCTTTTAGACTCACCTCATATGGGCGAGTCGTTGAGAAAAAGATTACTAGGTCATCTGCTGATTTATGTTTTAGAAGGGACGGATACGACACGAGAATTAGAACTAGCGACTGTTTATTTGTTGATTCCTTTTGTAAATTATTTAAATTTTAATTTGAGGCGTTGGTTTGAGGTCAAAAAATGCCAATATGAAAATTTTGTGTAGGATAAGGCTCCCGCAGATAGCCGCAACGCGAGAGTACGATAACAATTTGGCAATCCTTTTTTATGGCAATTTCATCAATGTCATGTTGTGTTGTGTTGTGTTGTAACATTGTCGAAAAGCGTCTGTATCTCAAACCAGAGTAACAGAAAATCATATGTTAAAAACACTTTTTAGTAAGAAAAGTGTCATTATGACCTTTAGGACAAAATCAATCATGATTGCTGAAAGATTCAAGCCGTAAAACTTTAATTTGTAATTCATTTGTCCGGTAATAAAACGTGTTGTCCAAGTCAGACCACCCATGTGGTGTTGTAAGCCTCTAAGTGATAAAATTGAAAGGATGGGCTACATTCACTTATGTCCTAATAACATTAAATTTAATCGTAGGCCTAGCCTAGCCTTTACTTTGGCGGGTTGTACCATATGTGTCACATTTTGTATTAACGAAATATTGAAAAATGTTTTGTGAAATATCTTGTCATCCTTTAGACATTTTTACTTAGTCGCTTGCTTGAAATATCATTGTTCATCTTTCACTCCATGGTGAGTAATTGTGCACATTTGTATAATTTTAACATGACAATATTGGCACGGAATGGCAATATGTTAGGCAAATTGCCATATTTTGTGGAACAATGCGAAATTTTCGTGTCAAGGAATCAGTTTAAAAAATTATAACAGTTTGGATTATATTGCTATTTTACTTTTTCATTTGCACTTTATGATCTTGCTTGCCCAAATATACTTTATTTGGACAAAATAATGACGATTTTCGAGCATATTATAGATAGTAAGTTACTAGGAACCGGACAGATTTTGTATTTTAAATATTTCTTTAAAACCATTCATTAGTGCATGTGTTTTCATAACAGTCAAACTAAAACTAAGTGCCCGTCAACATTTTTCTTGAGGTTGGTCTGTGCAAAGTTCTTTGGAATCACAATAGGCTTTTTCCAGGATTATTTGACGCTGCTTTTTCTGCTTGATCTTTACGAATCATTATGCAGATTCTCTCTCAGACCAAAGAAGTTACCCAATAATTCCTTAATGGAATCAATTAACAATCTGAACATGATCACTTACCTCACGACCCTGCTCCTCAGCCTTGATTCCGTTCTCAGTTTCATAGTTGTATCTGAAAGAGTCTTCCTCAACATTAGATTCCAGGGCGATGATCCTGGCGTTCTTCTCCAAGGAAGCCTGGGGGCGGTTGGATTGTTCTTGGTAGGCTCCTTGGTAGGCGGCCGCGGCCAGGCCGAAGAAGGCGGAGATCAGGAGCTAGGGAAGAAGGTGGGGCGTTAGAAAAGTTTGAAGTGAAAAAGTTCAGAAGATTTTTTTGATACGGGACTATCTGACACATTGTATTTGATTCGGTGTAATGATAGTTCAGGCAATGATGATTTTAAGAGCAACATAATATTAGTATTCAAAAGATTTCTGAAGTCAAGTAGCTTGAAACTGGTAATTAAAATAATTTTGTCTGTCTTCAATTTACAATGTGTCAATTCAAAACGGTGGATTATTAAACTTACAACAGTGCAATTATCTGCCGAGAGTTTGATTGAGACTGGCTTTCAGAAACCGAGAGTAACTTTGCCTGATGTATTACAAATATAAGCTTCAATCAATGACAAAATAGTTATCATACAAAAGAGCAATAATTAATCATAAGAAATGTTACATTGTTCGGAGAAAAGACATATATAATTACATGGCATTAAGCTCATTTTGCTATTACCTACTAAACTAGTGTTATATCACTACGAATAGAATACAATATAATAATATCCAATACATAGTAAGCATATCAAACAATGGTCAAATTATATAAGTTTAATTAGTATGTACTTCCCCTAGGCTATAATAATTATTAAGCTTTACGGCCTTTGGGGTTCCGTGTCAATGAAAACCATGATGAAAAAGATTTTTGTCAAACTGCGTCAAAATGTATACTGGGTGAAGAGATGATTAGATACCCAGAATCTAGTTGTGATTTTAAATAACAATCTTATAGCCGAAAAAATACATTTTCTATTTTATCAAAAATCTGAAATTTTCCACGCGTGTAACAAAGTTTAACAACAGATATTATATTTTTCTTATACGGGACCACTAGATGTTTCCATTCGCCCCGAACTTTGATACATGACCGTTAAACATTGCACAAGTGCGACTCTTGCGCAAGTGTGCGATAGATCAGATATTATCGCCGTCCCACCCATTGTCTTACATTTTGACACCGCTCCAAGTACGCGAAATATTACGAACAAGTGTTTTAGTAAATTTTACATGTATTTTATTTTGTTTAAAAATTTTGACTGAGTGTAAAATTTTAGACAAAGTAATTTTTCAATAGAGAGATATTTTTAAGTGTTTGCAAAAATTTTAGCTTACTATTGTTTCTGGAAAGCTTTATCATAGAAAAACACGTTTTGTAAAAATAAAAAATAAAGTAATGAAGAAGTTGACACACTTGCTATGGCTAAAGATCGTGACCTTGTATGATTTAGTCACGCACAAAAAAAAGGAAAAGCTAGACCGCATGAATAGACGCTACTAATATTTTGCAGCTTCGCCCGTGCGAATTTTTGGTGCAATCGTTTGCATAACGGCAAGGATGTAGAAATGGATAGGTTAATGGAAGTTTAATTAATACAGGAGTTTGGAGTTAAGAATATTATAATAAAAGTATTTTTAAACCTATTTCACGTAATTGATATAAAAGGAAAATAATAAATCAGAAGCACTGCCGCACATTGCAAAAATAATAAATATTAACTTTTTCAAATCAACGGAAAAATTTAAATGAAACTAAATAAAAAACTTAAATTCACTTGCAACACTCGATAATATTAAATTAAAAATCCCGAAATCCAATAAACACATCACGGTAACTCCCTAATCGAACCCGCCCGACTCGACAAAATCGTCTAACGAATCAAATCGGCGCGAATATCGCGACTTACCAGTTTCATATTGTCAGGTCGGAGGTGAACACTTGAATGTAACAACGACGGCCCGACCTGCATATATATACACATCGGATGATAGGAGTGTTACAAAATTCATTCTAGTTCATAATGATGCCACTTTTAACAAACATTACTACGGATACATTTTTTGCGTAAGTAATGACATTTCGGCGAAATGATTGGAAGATGAAATATGAGCGTTTTTGGATCATTGGTACAAGGCCATGCAAATGAGTAGTATACCATATGCTAATACCGAAAATGTGGCATTTTTAGTGTTTTGGATTAAAAGAATATTGACACCTATTAGCCAGTTATTACGATATAACATTGGGAAAATGCCAAGACTATGTATGAAAATGATGTGCTTTTGGATCTGTGATACACTACAAATGATCCAATGATTTGGCAATGAAAAGGCTACTTGTGAAACTTAATGTGTTTCTTGGTCATAAGAAATGAACTCGACCTATTTAGGCTAGTATACCAGTGCCACTTGATAACGAAGATAATTCGGTAGAAAAATGGATTCAGGGCCAATAAATCTAATTATTGCTTGTAAATTATTGCATAAGACCACAACATGCTGATCCCATTTGGTCTTCCCCTTAGTCTTTGATAAATATCGATGATAAATTTAAAAAAGAAAAAAAAGCAAAAAAAAAATTATTATTCTAATCGTTCATGTAACTATATCGAATTATGTATATTTTTATAACTATTTTTGCACTGTTTGACATGTATTGATTTTTATATTTCTATGAATTGTAATAATTTAAAGTATTGTATGCTTGACATTTTCTACTGTAATTCGTTGCCTTATTTACTTGATACTGTATATAATGAACTAATTTGTAATTTACTAAAATGCTTTTTGAGCCTAATTAGAGCAATATTAATTTAAACACCTGTATAGCCTGTATTTAAATATGGATATTGCGTCATTATAAGTTTGACACATACTTCCCCTAATATTTCATGGTATCAAGCAAAAATTATATAACATTGAAAGCTTAAGTTTGTACCTCTATGATAATTATGATTACATGACCTAAGGCTACCAAAAGATCAATGCAAAAAACCAGTTGAACTCTAAAACTAGACTTATTAGAGATAAAAAATGTTAGACTATACTTGTTGGAAAAACTTTTCAAAAGAAATTTCCATATGATGAAATATATTCCAAAAGAAGATGGATTTCGGTTATATCTGAGAGTTCAGTCAAGGAATAGAATCATAAAACAGAAAATAAAAACCTAGTATACACCGATTAAAATAACAGTTTTGTGTAAGCTCTACCTGAAACATCTTTACTGCTTGAGCCCGAAGTCCTACAGCGTACCTTAATGTGCATGCCTAGATGTTGCACAAGACTTACAGTCTACCTCCGGAACTATTCCTGCGAATATATTCATGTAAAATATCTGCTTCATATCTTCCGTCATATTACGAGAATTCTGAACCATTTAAGTCATATTACAATGGCAACACCTATTAAAGGATAAAGTGTCTTGCGTAGTGGAGCTTTCTTTGAACCCCAGAAAATGTAGTTAATCAGCTACCAATTTAAAGTAGGTAACTTTTTTTTATTCCTGGTGAGCCCGTTCTTGACCCCGATTTCGCCTGGTCTTGTCTTTGCAATATTTGCATCTGCCTTAGTTACCTAGCTGCTAAAGACAAAATATTGTTTGGGTGTAAATCCTTCTGCCTAATTATAAAGGTTGCATGCAAATTATATTTTCGGTGCATTATTATTATATTATTCTTTTCATAGCGTGTTTCCCTCCTACGGTCAATGTCATTAATTTTTTTGTGTCCTAGTGCTTTAAGGAGCTTGTTGTGAGGCAAGTTCGTTTTTGAGTATTTTAATAATTATGTGAGTGGGCAGCGTATTGCTCTGGTGACTTCAACTTCTAAGAAAGAAAAATGTATTTCTAATAAGTACCATTTGTACAATGTCGTTGAAACAAATAAACCAATTTACATTCAGAAACCTTCAGAATTATAAATTGCATTTTATAACATTACCTTAATAACTTAGATAATTGTGTCATTACAGATTTATAAGTAGGTATTTAAAACGATATATAATCTACGTTTGTATCAGAAACACATTAGAGGTTCATCTTTGTATTAATCAAAAGACATCTGTGGGACGTAAGAGTTTCTTGTAAATTGAAATATGAAACTAAATAATGAGGGATCTTGGTCCTCGATCATTCTGCCTAGCCTTTACTCAACTATGCTGGGGTTGGCTATCAGTATAACCGGATACAGCTGAATACCAGTATTTGAGATGGAGTGACAGCCTCTGAACTCCACAAACCATTAACTGGGTACAACACGATACCTCTTGGCGGGTTCTGACGGATACTTCACGACTATAAATAATTATTTAGCCACGAGCACTTCTCTGGATCTTCGTCTTATTGGTTTACAAGATAAAAAAAAAAACTCCCAACACATTTTTATTTCATGCTACATAATTAATCTAGTACTAGACACGCTTCGATCGCCAATATATTAAACATGTAATATGACACGATATATTGGGAAAACACCCCGATTGCAACAGTAAAATGCCCATAACTATTGAACGGCCGAATCGATTTTCATCAAACATGAAAAGAACACTCTCGATAAAGTCATCTTTCAAACAAAGAACGAAATCAAAATCGGTTTATCCGTTTAGGAGCTATGATGCCACAGACAGATACACATACACACAGGTACACACGTCAAACTTATAACACCCCTCTTTTTCCGACGGTAGTTAAAATACATCACTTGCCAACGACTGTGTACCAACAAAACACCGAAAACAAAGTTATTTATTTCTATTCCTTGTCAATAACTAAATCGAATCAACTTGATTGCAGCTTTTAATTATTATTTTCCTTTTCCCATTAAAATTCTGGTCGAGGCAACGATGAGGATGCTATACCCAGCAATAAATATCTGAGATCAAGATGATGATTCCGAAAAATAAGTCCTGATTAACATTTTCTAATTCCATTGCAATCAATTTATCAATCTGACAAACATTTGTTTTCTTGTAGAACATTAAAAAGGGCAAGCCAAAAAAGTTGCGATAATAGTACATTACAGCAGAATCCAGTAAGTAAGCCTTCCTGGCCGAGTATGAGTTAACCGGACCGAACCGCAGGTGAGGTCCGGTTATATACGAGGCCAGGATGGCTTTCTTACTGGTTGAGGTTTGTATAATGCTTTTCTCAAAAATGAAAGAAAGTTTAACAACAAATTCGTTTAATTAATATTGAAGGTTACATTCATATTAGGGCAATTACTGATAGATATTGTGATCGATTTACCGGGGGCATTTATATTTGTTTGTTGTACATCTTGATTAACGGACTCTTTAATCCAACATGATTTATAAACTGAAATGACTAAATACAAACATAAAATCCCACACTATACTTCTACAACATTACTAAGTACAAAACGCAACGTGCATACTTTTTCTGCGTCGCGTTATGTGTCACAGACCCATAAAAAAAAAAAAAAAAAAAGTGTCACAGACAATAAAATGGATGTTTAAGGCTCCAAAATATATTATGTATCTCATAAAATGTCATACCAAAAAGAGATAGATATATATTTGGAGCCTCCCTCTAACCATGTTATAATGGCTAAACTCTAATCTGTGTCTGGTACTATGTTTTTTTTTTCTAAGCAGATCTAAAGAGGATGACCTAAACCGTGCGAAGCCATAAAAAAAAAAAGGGATGAAGGATGACCAAGTGTCCAGTAAGTAAATTACATACTTACTTACTGGACAGTAGGAGATTCCAAATTTAAAATCTCGCTTCTTACCGGACAGTTGTGAATAGTCTCCGGTAGAGTTCACTTTCTGGATACTTTTTAGAGATGTTATGTCAACATTACATACCATTTTTGAGAAAAAATAATTATGTTTATTCCATGTTAATTCCCACAGTATAACTAGAACGAATGTAAGTTTATACACCCATTAACATAATCATTTCCTTTTCACATTATTTTTAATTAGATTACTAACTGAAGTTATGTAAGGCATCATTAATTGAGATCAAAGTAATTTGTGGTTATAGTTCAATGTCATAACGTCATTAAGTGATTTGGTGTTACTCTGATTGCTTCTGAACAGTTTATTTTAGTCTATACTTATAGAATGGTTTGTTTGTTTGTAAGAAGTAATCTCTAGAAGTGATGAGCTGATTAGGATATTTTTTTAATTGATACACTTTCGATGTGAGCGACAAGCTAGACATTTCATAGTGGAAATATTACCACTATTTCTGTGGGTTGGTCACGGGGGCAAAACCGTGTAAAAACCCGATACAAATGAGTTTAATGCATTTAAATAAAAAAAATCTGATATATTCCATTTTTTAAAAAAAAAAAATATATACATATACATATTATGTATACATATATGTATATTTATAAATATATAGGTGTGTATATTTTACTGTAAAAGCCCGAACTACGGTAAATTCTAAGATTTACCAAGCCTTACAGGTAAAAGTCGAAAATATATAAGATAATTGCTAATTTCGGGATTTTAGCACCTATCAAAGTCAAATCGTTTATTTCAATTTGGCTACTATGCGGCTCTTCAGCACGTCAAAATTTAAATTTAAAAAATAATTATAATTGATTCTACGAGTGTACCCCACGATGTAAGTTACTGCGAAAGTTTATTATCGCGACGTTCATTGTTGCGAAAGTTCTTTAAGCGATATACGTTACTGCGAAAGTTTACCATTGCGACGTACGCTGTCCCGAAAGTTCTTTACTGTGACGATTGCAGTTTCGATAACACTCGATTGTGATTTAGGTCATCTAGGAGGGTTACTGATAGTGGAAATATTATATTGTTGGACATGACTAACAAATGAGCAAAAATTATAAGCAAATTTAATTATTATAATTGAACCAAAAGATAATAATAATAAAATAAACATAAACAAAATTCATGTTTCTATCTATCTCAGTCGACTTATTAACATTCATATTCTTTATTGTTCACAAAACAAAAATATACTTTATTGGATATGAGCAATTCTTGTATATATATATAATCTGAATATCGGAAACGGCTCCAACGATTTTCATGAAATTTAATACGCAGGGCCTTTCAGGAGCGATAAATTGATCCAGCTAGGTTTAATTTTTAGTTTTTTTTCTATTTTCACCCGAGTAGAGCTCGGTCACCCAGGTTACAATATAATATTTCCACTATCATCAGTATCAGTAACCATCCTAGATGAACTAAATCGCAATAGCGTGTTATCGAAACTGCAATCGTCACAGTAATGAACTTTCGCGACAACGAACGTCGCTATACTAAACTTTCGCAGTAACGTACATCGCGGTAATGAACTTCGCAACAATGAGGTACACTCTGATTCTACTGTTCATTTGCAAAAGAAGATTGATATGGCGAAGAAAGGACAAAAAACTCCACACTTACTCTTTAAAAAAATAAGTGTTTATCAATACATACATACATTTTAATAGAATATCATAAGTAAAAAACTTAATTCAAAAAATCAAAAAACCAAAAGACTGCTGTGCAGTCGGAGGATACATATTCGCGGGCTGGCTGACCAAAGTCTGGTGTATCTTCCGCCTGCACAGCATGATTTTTTCCTTAATTACGACTTTTTAGTTCGCTTTTGAAGCAGTCGGGTTTTTTTGATTTTTTGAATTAAGTTTTTTTATTTATAACTTTTTAGTTAGTTTTTTTCGAATTAGATGATACATTTAAATATATAAGTGTTATATATTTTTGAATTCACCTCTTAAAACCCTTTATTTTGATATCCCACACGATGGGTTTGGAAGAAAAAAAAAATTTGGGCCCCCACAATATGGCAACCAAAATCCGCCATTTTTCTATTGTCCAATTTTAATGTAGCCTATGACACTTGCAGGGTTAAGACGCATCGATTGACGTATGAATCATCAAAATCGGCCAAAGCGTTTGGTCTCTGGAACGCCATATAGGAACAAACATACATACATACATACTTACATACATACATACATACATACATAGACCGATAAACACATTACCCTCCTTCGGCAGTCGGGTCAAAAGTCATAATTCGAGGTTTGGCTCTCTCCTATTTCCTCCTCCAATATCGGGGCAATTTAAAAGATATTCCAGAAACTGAAAAAGAAAGATATATATACACTGCCCTGCCTTTTTATAATTCCCAGTATAACACTACTATAATCGGTAAATCTTAGGATTTCCCTCAAAGAGTGGTTAATGTCAAAAAAAATGCAATGAATGTCTATGACACACTATGATACGAAATGATGAGAAAAATTACGGACTATTTAAAATAAAAAAAAAACAATACGTTCTACTTATACAATTCCGACAACAGCAGTAGATACTACTATGAGATCTCATTGATTCCCAGACATAGAAAACAGTTAGTAAAATAGAAGTCTGTTATTAAGTAATTATGGATTCTGATAACGATGATAATAATTAACATTATATGCTTAGCATGTAGGTAGAATTGAATGAAATACATGCTTGTTATGATTATTTAGATTTACCAATATTGTGATTAACTGTAGCTATTGAAGGGTTTGATCAGTTTAGTTGGTAGGCACTATGTTCTGGCTCGCTGAGCGATTGTTGCCTGTGCTAGCGCGAGTGGTTGTGCATTTGATTCCCTCAATGGCAAATGTTTGTAGTGTTGGGAATCAAAAAAATTGCGGTCAACAAAGTCAAATAACTTAAGTTGTAAGTTCATTGTTTTAAGTTCATTTCAAACCCTCCTACGGAAGTATTTCAGGCAACAGCAAATCTACCATGATTTTCCATTGCTAACAAGAACCGATTTTTTTCTTCTTTAATACTTTCATCCTATCATCGTCATCATGTTCCTGCCAATGTCACATGGTAATTCGTTCGGCACAACACATTTCTTTATTCCCGACTGGCAAAGGAGGGTAACGTGTTTATCAGTCACTGTATGTATGTTTATTTCTATGTGGAGTTCCGATTTTGATGATTCTTCCGTCAGTCGATTTGCCTTAAACTTGAAAGTGTCACTGGCTACATTAAAATTGTAAAATAGATAAATGGCGGATTTTTGGGCTCATTTTTTTTCCAAACCCATCTTGTGGGGTATATAAATACAGGATTTTAAAAGACGATTTCAAAAATATAAAACACTTATATGTTTGTGCCTAATTCAAAAAAAAATATTAACTAAAATAAGGTATTTCCAAAAACCCGTCTGCTTAAGAAGCGAACTAAAAGTTTGTTTGATTTTTTTAATTAACTTTTTCCATAGACCCTCATTTGGTCCTTTGTGCGTGGAAAAGTTGTAGTTGCCTAAGAAATACCAAACAACCTGACTCACAAAATCTTCAGTTAGATTAGCTAAAAATGTGCTAGCCTTCAGTAGAGACAAAGCGATGAGGCATATAACAATAACGTTGCAAGTAATAGCTTGAGAAAGGTCACATTCCTACACTATGTTAAGACATAGCTCTTCGTCTCACTTACTAATATTCTAGTGGGATCGTTTGTCTGTGGAGACATCCTATGTTACTTGAGTTTTGACATAATAATCACAAATGACCGAGTCCAACGGATCTTCTTCTCAAATATTACATACACATACATAAACTCACGCCTTTTTGCCATGGGGGTAGGCAGAAACTACAGAACGCAACCTGTTGCGATCCTTACATACTTCTTTTCCCAAATGTTATTTTCTAAAATGAGCCATGGCTTGAGAAAAAATATTGTTTAAGTGCCAACATTTGAGAAATCATTAATGTATTTTTTTCATATGTCAGACTTGAAGCTTACGTGAAGGTTCACAATAAAAACTAAGATAGTTTTTATCTAACTGACCCAGAAGGATGTTAACTATCGTGGGTTTTCATAATGCGCACAGCGATTGAATGGAACTCACTACCTGCGTCTGTTTTTCCGAACGCATTCAACCCGAATCTCTTCAAAGTTAGAGTGAACAGGCTTCTTCTGGGTCAGCTCACTCCATCGTAGACTCTGTCTCTGTCACCTCTGACCTAGACTAGAGTCAAGAGCAAACCCATCATAAATAAAAAAAATAAAAAAAACATTTTATTTTTCATAAAGTTGATTTTACTTCACTTTTCGGGACTTTAATTTTATATTCGACAGTAGTCCGTTCGAAACAAAGGATTCAAAAAAAAAACTCCAAAAAAAAAACTTATTTCAAAATAATATCGTATTACCTACTCCATAAAATTAAAATTCCACAAGCAACGTCGCAAGTAAATATTAGTTTAGTAATAAAACTTAATCTAAGATGCTGGTCTGCATGTTAAAGGTCTACTGAAGATCAAGGGCTTGAAGGGACCACCAAAGGTTACACGTAAATGTATCAGGACGATCTGACATTCTCATGTAATAAAAGAAACAAATTACATTGTAAGTGTATTGTTATTGATACTGTAACTCTATTGTAACTAGTTTCTGTCCGCAGCTCCGGTCGCGTAGTATGTTGATAAAAAGTTATAAAAGTTAGGCTAGAAGTAGCAATGTTAATTTTTATTAAAAAAAAATACCTAAAAATAACACCGCCTTCGAAAGAATACATAGCAAAAAATTACTTTCTTTTCGTAAGTTGCTTTAAAGTAATTTTCGGTTTTCGACACCAAATTTTGGGCAGACCATCAAAAATGGGTTAAGTGACTTAGGGCCGATTTCGCAATTGAAATTTTCAGGTTAAGAGCGAGTTGAGTATTTGTCAAAATATTTTCCAGCCTGTCAAAATTTGGCATTCATTCCAGACTTATCTTGCGCGCACTCTGCGCAAGATAAGTCTGCGCGCGGCCAAAATCGGAACTAATTGTTTGTTATTTATGTCAGGTGTCAAGAAAGGGTGTTGTATTCCATGTTTTTATTCGTTTTTCCATTTTTTTATGCCCTAAGTAATTTAAAGTGCTGGCAGGGATGTTTTCTTGAAGTGAACAAGGGGCCTACGGTACCGTTTTACAAAGATAGAGCCCGCGTTGCTTATTGCAAAAAATAATGTAGAAGAAATGAAAAAAAAACAGAAATATCCATTAGGCGTGAAAAGTAAAGAAGAAAAAAACAGACAGACGAAGCTACTTTTGCATTTACATTTTGTGTTCTGTTGTAGATACTAAAGTTTTATGTTTAAGACTTTATCCTTTAGTTAGAGGAATTTGTAATTTCACGGCTTCTAAATAAGCTTAGTTTATGATTTCCACCTTTAATTTTCTATTGTATAGAATAGCAGAACGGATGGCCGATGTTGCCAAAAGGTTCTGGAGAGTTGGAAGGTCTCCCACAAGGTGAGCAACAAGTGGTGCAACAGTGGATCTTTTTAGGCTGAATTGAAGATGATCTTGACTTCTCAGTTTATTATCACTTCTTTGTATATTTCAGACTAGCTTCTGGCCGGCGGCTTCGCCCGCGTGAATGTCGAAAGTTATAAAAAAAAAATTCTATTTGCTATTCCAGACTATAAATAACAACTACAATAGTTTTGCGTGAAAGAGTAACAATCATTGAAACACACACACTCGCAAAATTTCGCCTTTATAATATTAAGTAGGATGCTTTCAAAATGGAATTAACCACAGTGTGCAACATGGGAACGCAATATCGATCAGATGAAATTCGTTTTCCGGTGAGATCTCAAACGACCACCATGCAGACTTAACACACAAGATCTCGGGTCGTAATTGGCAACTCATGATCTCTCTGGTAACGGATTGTATTCTTAAGGTGTGGCTGTTAGAGATCTTCCCGTCTTCAGGCGTTCCCGTTGGTTTGACATAGTAATCCTATATTAGAGAATATCGATACACCGGCTACAGTACTGTCCCATTTCTAGTGGTATAGAGTTACAATGGAAATTGAACCTTTTCTCTGACTTTGAACTCTCAATCTCTAATGAAAAGACATTGCGTAGATTTATTGTGAGAACAGCCAACATTAGACACTAACTCAATAATATGAGACAGTTTACTATCTAAAAAAGTTCTCAAAATTCAGTCACTAGGTCGCAAGAGGCGTGCGAATCTGTTCACAACCTGCGCTTGAGATGATTAATGATGATTGTAGTTTTACCTCGCTTTATTTTGGCGCAGTTGGGCTAATATTTTGTAACAACTTGTTTGACGCCTTGGACATGAGTGTCGAATGTATTAGGCAAAGTATCTTGGGGTGTGTATGAACTTGAGTTTAATTTGTGTATTTTGTTTTGTTTAACTCAGAATGAGTAAATTTAAAGAACAGATTTATTTTAGTTATTATACCTTGTATGGCTCGGTCAAGATAACTGACCACCTGAAATGTCAAACGCCCCGATTCCCGCCTACCCGCGCGGCGCGGCGCCCCGCCTCATGAGCTGAAGCGAGAGTCGAACTAGGGTTCTGGTACTGGACATGAATATTAAGCTGATCTTAACGACTATGAGACTGCAAAAATGCACCCAACGTTTTAAATAGGCACAGATGCAAAGGTTAAAATGCTGACCAATTTCTATCCCAGAATAAACAACAGACCGTCATTAAGTATAAAATGTGACTTAACATCCTTTTTGTTCTTAGGTCGAGAATTTTCGTGTTAGCGCATATATTAATACACTCCGAGAGGATTATACCCATATTAAACGATAAAATCTGACTGTTTTAATTAATTAAACATATAATTATTGACACTATTGCGCCCTTTGGCTTGGCTTGTGACCTTTGGTGGAGTGCCAATTATCTAGTGCTCCTTGATAGGTTTATCGTTATAGTCTAAGAATAGACTAAAGATAGGTGATGTTATGAAACCTGATTGAAATATAAAAGTAGTTAAGGAAGGAAACACTTTTAATGAAATAAGTAGGTAATAAATATTCAGCAATCTCAGGGCCATTTCCACCTGTAAATATTGAATTTCAATGATGACATATTGACAGGTGAAAGCTCTTGAACTTAGTTTAGATGTACAGTTTCATTGGTGAAATTGACCCTAGTCTGTTTATTCATAAAACCTATTCTGTATTAGTGACTGATAAGTGCTTGCAGTCTTTACGGTAGGACCCAAGTTTAAAGGTCGCTGCATATGTCAACATCAGCTATTTATTGTTCTCACTGCTGAGACATAGGCCTCCTCTCTGTGAGACAGGGAATGGGCCTTAAACAACCACGTGGGCCCAGTGCGGATTGGTAGACGTAATATATCTTCGATTTTTTAGTTCTAGGACATGCCGGTTTCCTCACGATGTTTTCCATCACCGTTTTGTGAGCAGTGGGGAACCTCTTTCTTTTCTTACTTCTTATTTCTTCTTTATTTCTAACCCACGACCTACGACACGTAAGTCAGCGTCGTTATCTCTGGGGCACCACTGCTCGCTTGCATACGTAACGTGTTTTAATCCGGCCGGAAAGGAACGACCAATTTTGCAAATATCGTCTTATACGCCACGTTGCCGTCACTGTCCTCTCCGTGCACCGCGTGACGTCCCTTCCATACACGTTTTGTATGAAAGGATTTTTTCAAAACTTATCGTTCTTATCCGCCATCTTTGTCTTGGTCTAAAAGAGCAAAATCAAAGGCCAAAAAAATATTGATACCTAAAGATATGAACGAACAAACAAACATTATAAACGCATTCGCAAGCCCCCAGCATTCTAAATTATTTAAATTCACGTGTGAAATAATAAGCTTAGGTTTATAATCATAAAAACATTATTTTATGATTAATTAAATATTAGCTTTTAACCTTATCGATGAATTCGTGTTTCGAAACTTTTGATAGGATTCGGATAGTTACAAATTAGTTTAGAGTATTTGCTGCCGAAAAATTTGCAATTAAAATTTGATTCTGGCAGAAACTTAATCAATCAAATATATTTATTAATTTCTATATAATATATTTATTCATTGCGATTGATTGGTTTCCTTTGAAACATGCAAGAATTAAAGCCCTGAAAAAACTACCTAGCCTCTGTTTAATAACAATCTTAACCCGACAGTCGTTGTCATATTCAAATGTCTAAATTCATACAAACCTCCAGTGCATAAAAGCACTCCCAAATTTTACAATTTCCCGGGAATCATTTCCAACTTTTTTTCTAATACGTATATTTTAAAACAAACATTAGCGAAATCGGTCCAGTCGTTCTAACCATTATTTCATTTTTAATTTACACAGATTAGAAAGGTGCATAGTGCATACCGCTGCCCACCCATCCTTTTGACATTTCCGTTCCATTCACATTCCGAAATTCACGAAGATAAGTATCCTTTTTACCTTCACCGACAAGTACGACCTTTTCACCTGTCTTTCACCTTGTGTTTCAAGACTAATGCATTCCTCATAACAATAGATCGAATGACTAATTCATGATCTTCTCATACGGATCCATTACCTTGATCGAGTCATCGGATTTGTGTATTCAATTATGGTGCCTACGTATGCTGTGTCATTTTTTGAAATTAAATTATTAAGCCCGTATTCCAGATGCTCATGCTCGACTGCAACTCGAAATCATCTGTTGTGATTAGTTGTAATAAAAACCAATCACAACTGGACCCGGCGACCTTTATTTTTTGGGTGGGAAATCATCTAATGACTTCTCCCGCTCTGGGTGAGGCGGGAGGGTGTCAGACTTTTACTGACTAAAGGGACGGTACGGGTGGGTACCCGTGGTCCTTCAGTTGGTTGAGCCAGGGCCGCGGTAACTCTTTTTCAAATTTATCCGCGACCACGATCTTGGAACTGGGCACCCAATCACAACTGTGCATTTCCAGTTTGAGTTGAGTTGAGCATGAGAAACTGTAATGGGCGCCTTAGACTTATGTCTTCGTTTTTCTTTATTTGTTTTCAGAGTGGAGTAATTTTAGTTTGATGGTAAAAACTATTTTCAACAAATTTACAATCAATGAACACCAGAACAATATCTCTGCCGAAAAAAAAACATGGCTTTACACGGCCATCGGACCGCAACCCTCAAGAAATAAATATAAAGTATCGCCTATTTCTGTAACGGCATACTCCAATCACCCAATCTTCCTGAAAAGGGTCGGTTACCTACTGCATTACTATTTTTCATGATTTTTCCCTTAAAATCTTCACCGTCATTCAACTTGTCTTTCTACAACAAGTCATCGATCACATCTCGACATACGAGTACCTCATAACAATAGATCAGTGACTAATCTGTAATCCACGCAGCTTCCAACACAGATCGATCTATAGTTTAAACTCTATAGAAACGTAATCCTGTCCTTGTGAAGCGTATCAATGAATTCATTCTGTTATGCACTCGGAGATTGGATGCTATTAGGAAATACGATGCAATTATTTGTAAGTTATAAATTTCCTTTTTTGTCTAAGTTTACTGTAGAAATAGCTTACTGTACAATGCCATTGAACTCATCTGTGAAAAAACACCGGACTTTTAAGGATCATCATCATTTCAGCCGAAAGACGTTCACTGCTGGGCATAGTCCTCCCCCAAGCTTCGCCATACTGATCGATCTTGTGCGTTTCGCATCCGCTGGACTCTCGCAGCCTTGACCAAAACGTCGTTCCACGTAGAGGGAGACCTTCCAACGCTGCGTCTTCCGGTACGCGGTCGCCACTCTAGAAATTTTCCCACCCACGGGCCATCCGTTCTGTGAGCAATATGCCCTGCCCACTGTCACTTAAGTTTGGCAATTCTTCGGGCTATGTCGGTAACCATGGTTCTCTTGTGGATGTCTTCATTTCTGATTCGAGCACGCACGTCAACTCTGAGCGAAACTTTCTTCGCAGCTCTTTGGGTGACTTTACGGGTAAGATTTCCACCATGTAATAGTGGTGCATCGCCATACTTCTATGATGGAACGAGCTTGGCGGAATTTAGCTTTGCATTTATAACTGACTAGAATATTGTATTATAGCTTTTCCCCACTGCTTTGCTCCTAAGGCTATTTTTAACCGACTTCGCAAAAAGGAGGAGTTTATCAATTCGACTGTATTTTTTTTTATGTGCCAGAACCTCAGAACTTTTTTTTCAGAACGATTTTGATTTTTCTTTTTTTATTTGAACGCTGGTGCTTGTCATGTGGTCCCATTTAATTTTCATCAAGATCTGATGAAGAAATTCGGCGATATACATCAGAACTCTTCAATAAATTACGGCAAATCACTCGGGAGAGCTGCAATCGCATGTCTGTTTATTGTTTACACCATTTCATAACATAACATCACACTGGTACGCTCTAAAGGGGTACGCAGGAGTGAACAGTTCACCCTGGTATACTCTCATTCCACCGTTTTGGTTAAGTTTCATGTTATTTGGTTAATTTATTCAGGCTTCACTTTGGGCATTATAGGTAGCTAGCCTTTAAAACTGGGCCATTATGTACCACTAGAGTTGTGGTACATAATGGTAAAAATAACTTCAATTTCAAAAAAATATTCACGAACCTAGTAAACCCTTTTACTTACAAGTCGTTGCTAACACCATCTATTGCCGTGAAACGGAATCGAACGCGATTGATGTACTTACAAAAATAACAAGATTAATCAGATGAAAAACGCAAGTTACGTCGGCACGGTTTCTTTGTATGGGATGAGGCATCTGTATGGTAGTATTATATTATCTGTGGTTTAGACAAACAAACTTTTAAACAAACATAAAATCAATCTTTCCTCTTTATAATATTACTGTAAATCGAAAATCGACAAGATGACCACTTGGTGACGACGGGTTTTTGCTACGACCAGTGCACTGATCAGATGATCTTATTGGGTGGTTTCACAATTGACGTAAGCGCATAAGCTGTTATTGTCAGGTGTTTTTTATAAGGTTCCTTAATGGCCAAAAAATTAAGTTTTAAATAGAGAAACCAAAGTTTAGGAAGCATTACGTAATAGTGCGACTTTATTTTAAAATGTAAAAAGGTTTGACCAAAATCAATCCATCACACTCAAGGCCTTAAAACACATAGGCCTACGCTATCATTGCGACATTTATCTAAATAAAATTGTGAAAGAAATGAGGCTCGACAGCGTAAATCATTGTTCAATACCACAATTAATTGTCACTTGGTACCGTTGCATAAAGAAGTGGGTATCAATAGTAGTGGTGCTAGTAGTAATAAAATCGTCACTTAGCTGACAACTGTGATTTTGAAGTAGTTAGTGCCACTCATGGTTTATAGAAACGTCGACAACTTCGTCGTATTCCTTCATCCAAGAAACACAATTTAAAATATTGCAAATGAGAATAGGCCATCATTTTAGTAATTATTAGCTAAATTTATCCCAAGGAAACATACTCGCGGGATAAATAGTAATATATCCGTGTGTAAAGTTACATTCAAAGCAAACAGACAGACAGTGTTACTTTCGCATTTATAATACAAAAAACTTTTTACCAATAGTTATTTATGCTACAAGTGCGGAAGGTAGGTGATTTCCGATGAGTGGCATTTTTATTCACGAGCGAGCGAAGCGAGTGAGTGGATAAATCGACACGAGTCGGAAATCATCTTACGTACGTGTATCATACAACATTTTACTATGCATTGTGCGAGGAAATAAATAAATTAATAAAATAAAATTAATAAAATGGCGGGCTTATTCAAGCGCGTTCAGCATATCCACAGATTAACTAATAGTTCCTCGGGCATATCTACTGCGCATGTGCAAATAGCTGTCACGTCGTAACGCAATAAGGCACGAGCAAAATATACGTTCTGCCAAACATATTTAATAAATATTTAAAATAAATTTATTGATCAAAATCTACATCTAGAGTAATTAAAAACGCCTAAAATGAAGTATCTGTACATAACTAATTTTTAAAACTTTTCTCCAAATAATAAAAACTCGATGCGACGGGCTGACGTTGCCGCGTTGGAGTTAAAAATTAAAAAAATACAGGAAAGTAAAAAGCACTAGTGAAAAAAGTGACACTTTCCGCACAGTTTGGCTGCTTGGAAAACCGCTCTTTTCGAGGACATGCATTGTAAAACTTTTTTCGACACAGACTTCGAAAAAGAAAGTTATTATTCGTTTTGCAGTGTTACTTGTTAGTCGGTTTAATTATTTAGTTAAAAAGTTTTCTGTTATTATTTTTTTAGATTTGGTAGGTACCGCAAATTACCATGAAAATCATTTATTGAGAAAGTACATCTCACCGATTGCAACAAGCGCAAACACGATTAGGATACATTGTTTTATTTCGGAGTTCCAGTGTCTACCTTCCAGTTTCATCATCAGGTCAGTTCGATGGTATCATTTTCATAAGTTTCAATTATTTATATGTAAGCTTCATCATAGTCGAGTATTACTAATACTTCTTTTCGATATATTTTATACGCGTGACATACTTATCACTAAGGAGTTCCAGTGACCCTCTATGGTCTTCTTCATCTGATCCACTTCACCAAATGATACTTTCTGAGTGATTGAATTGTTGATGAAAATACCAAAATTGCTATACGTATGTCTATATTTGAGGAGATCTCTCGGATTTTCCAGAATCCCATCATCAGATCCTGACCTGATTAGCATAGGACCACCTGGGGAGTATACTTAATATACTTTAAAAAAAAGAAGATTTTTTCAAATCAGTCCAGGCGTCTTTGAGTAATTGGGTCACAAACATTAAAAAAAAAGATTCCGACAAATTGAGTACCTCCTCTTTTTTTGAAGTCTTTTAATTAGTAAGTATGGATTGTTTTGTATATCAGCTCTAAGTTAAGTAGTAAATATTTAAGATCAAACATTTACAGAAATAAATTGGTAAGTAAAGAAATTTGCTTAAATTAAATCATTTAGATTTTAAAACTTTGTTTACAATGCATGTCCTCGAAAAGAGCGGTTTTCCAAGCAGCCAAACTGTGCGGAAAGTGTCACTTTTTTCACTAGTGCTTTTTACTTTCCTGTACTTTTTTAATTTTTAACTCCAACGTCAGCCCGACGCATAGAGTTTTTATTATTTGAGAAAACTTTAAAAATTAGTTATGTACAGATTATCATTCATAAAAAGGGTAAAATAAAACTAATACTTTATTTTAGGCGTTTTTAATTATTCTAGATTTAGATTTTGACCAATAAATTAATTTTAAATATTCATTAAATATGTTTGGCAGAACGTATATTTTGCTCGTGCCTTATTGCGTTACGATGTGACAGGTCAGCACATGCGCAGAAGATATGCCCGAGGAACTATTAGTTAATCTGTGGATAAGCTGAACGCGCTTGAATAAGCCCGCCATTTTATTAATTTCATTTTATTAATTTATTTATTTCCTCGCACAATGCATAGTAAAATGTTGTATGATACACGTACGTAAGATGATTTCCGACTTGTGTCGATTTATCCACTCACTCGCTTCGCTCGCTCGTGAATAAAAATGCCACTCATCGGAAATCACCTACCTTCCGCACTTGTAGCATAAATAACTATTTACACTCTGCAGTAAATCGTATTGTTCGGTTAGTATTTTCTCCTCGGTTGTCAATTGTTTTTATGGCCAGTTTTTGAACAATGGGCCATTTAGGCGTCCATGAATAAAAACCTCATTAAGTTAAGCGCGAATAGTGAACGATTACGCCCAAAACCATAACATTTACGGTCAGTCTTGTTAATCAATAAATTTAATACACCAAGGACATATTCAAATACACTATTACGACTAAGTATTACTAAAGCTTACCCAACTTGATATAAATCACATTTGTTCCTCTCATTTTTTCCGTAACGTTACCGATCGACCATCCGAGGCCGTTGTGTGAATGTCAGTGGGTCATAGTGGAGCAAACTTGTTGAGATGGAACAGGAATGTGTTACAATAGCCTGTGGGCTGTAATGGTGCTTAATGGTATTACGTCATAGGTTTATTGTATTGGGTGTGTTCCAGCTAGATAGGATTTGATTTTCTAGGAATTGAATTACTTATAGAATATCCTTCTATACACCGGTTATCGAGCTTAATAGTTCTATTAGTTGACAGCTCATCATAAATGATTGCCAATTCAACCTCGTTTTAGCAATTAACTCCGAATTAAGTTTTTGGGCCTTAAAGGTATTCCGCTTAGAGGACACGCTCACACTGTTCTTTAATAATGTTTATTGGTGCAAAAAAGGGATGTACTTGGGATGATTCAGGATTTATTTAATTTTACAACATTTTTTAATGTCTGTCCCAGTCTTTCACGACGTGTTTGGCGCAGTGGTTTAGCAATCGGCTGCTGCGCTGCGTGTCGTTCCCGCATGGAACCAATATTTGTATGGCCTACCTCTGTACTTATATTTTATGTACAGAGGTAGGCAACAACAACAACAACAAATATCTAGTTGCCCAGGGTTTCGCAGTTTTCTATTGTGAGGTTACGCCATACGATACAGAAGTCATTCCTAGTGAGGAGAAAAAAATTAACAGACGAAAATCTCCCAAGCTTTCTGAACTCTAGTAGAACTTTAAAACTATTCCAAATGGATGTAAATAAGCAAACTGTAATTCCAAAAGTCGCACAGCTAGGCAATAGTATCATAAACAGTTACTTATTGATACGAGAATAGACTCTATGTGTAACAAATTCCCTTCTATGAGGAAAAGTCAAACAGTGACATTCATGACAAAATTGATGGCCCTATCACTTCACTCCTTTCTATACTCAAGGTTACAGACAGGCATAAAAAACTATCAAGTAGGCTTGATTCTAAGAATAAAACTGAAAGTGATAGTACCACGTCTACTGTTACATCATGAGGTTGTCTAAAAGGATGCGTCTGATTAGTAAGTTCTTGAGTGCTAATTTTATTGGTTTTAGCAATGTTTGAATGTGATATTATGTAGTTTAGATGAATACCGTTACTTTTCCCCACAGTAACGTAACGGTATTCTCTTTAGTTTGGGGGTCAGGCGTAGTCGCTATGGTTACTTCAATAGGCTTTCATTTGACGAAAACTCCTTGTGTTTTTTTTATTTTCAGGAGAACTTGCAGTACTTAGTCCAGTCTACTTGGCAAACTACTAATTTGATTTACGATTTAGTCTGACAAGCTGGTGGTGGTTGGTGATTACCGCTCCTCACTGTCGACCTGTATCATCACACTGATGGGCACCCATGACTTCCAGGTTGTGGCAGCCTTCTAGAAGTTAGTGGAACGGGCTAGACAGAAAAACCGAACACGGACCTAATCTGGACCATTTCCCATTAGATCCGGGTTAAAAGAGGTGATAATTGTTTATTATAGAAATGAGATTATTTCAATTTATCGTCGTGACACATGACATTATAGTCTCTAGATTTAGATGGGTCCCATCTTCAAAACGTCAAGCCCACAGCATCCACAGTCAAACATACCTATGAGGATTCTTAATCAAAAACAGTTTCAGTATCAATAAAACATTTATTTCAAATAAAACAAAAACATAACGATATAATTTAGACACGTCTTCCAAACAACATAGAATTGACTATTATACTAAGTGTTAAATATTAGTCACGGATCGATAGGCCAGCCATTTTACTACAAAAAGTTCTAGCATTAATGCAAATCCATTGACTAGGTTTTTGGGAAACAATTTTGTAAGAGATAATTTAAGAATTCTATCAACATTTCGTGACGAGATTGCATTGCTTCATTTGAACAAAACTGAATACTTAGGCCGTAACAAAGCCGTAGATGGATACTAAAGTATCAATTATATAACTTCATCTCTTCATTGATATGACAGTTTGACATTGACATGTGTCAAGTCGCCATTTCGGCAGTTTTGATTGACGTTTGATGAATCATTTACTTTGGTAATCTTTTGATTAGTAAACATTTGGTTGCTATTTGAAATGCAGTTTTTTGTTGGTCATCTTTACATTGCAGATTATTTATCAAGGAACTAGTTACAATACAGATATTAACAAACTTTGTGTGCATTTTGACATCTTAATTTATAATATTGAGGTATATGATATTCACGTACAGCAGATCCATTACCCTACCATATAATCCAGTATTAAAATATTCCTTCTTGTTAGTTTATCGGTAACATTTAGTATTTTCTACATATGTCTGTCATATATTTTATTGCACTTTTATTATTAAATTCACTCACACATTTGCACTTTGCAACATTTCATTCTCTTCAATTTCACTGTAACTTCTTAATGATGACCATGATACGCCAATTCAGGTCCAGAAGCATGGCCAGAATGAGCATAACCCGAGTGAGCGTTGTACGCTATTTGGGCACCAGAGGAATGACTGGAAGGAACATGATACGACAACTGGGCAGCAGAAGATTGAACCGAGGGAACGTGATGATAAGCTATTTGAGCACTAGAACCATGACTGGAGGGAGTGTGATACGCAATTTGGGCGCTAGAACCATGACTGGATGGAGTGTGGTACGCCAATTGGTTGCTGGAACCATGGCCCGAAGAAGCATACGCCAATTGGGCACTTGACCCATGACCTGATGAAGCTTGGAACCCTGATTCAAGACCAGAATGACCCGAGACACCCGAGAGAGCGTTAGCCGAATGAGCGTGGTATGCTAAATCGGCGCCTGAAGCGTGATCTGAAGGAATGTGATACGCCAATTCGGCGCCAGAAGAATGGCTGGATGGTGCCTGGTAACCTAGGGTCTGGTAACTGGCGTCGTATTGCTGGTAGCCATGAGCCATGCCTTGGCCTGATTGCTCCTTGTATTTACCTGGAAAATAGAGAAATAAATACATTAGAGGACTTCACTTTTTATAAATATACCTAAATAATAATTCTTTTTTTAAATGATAAACATCTTTTTTACAAAAAAATACAACCGACTTCCAAAAAAAAGCAATACAAACTGAAAAATAACTTATTTTTGGGAAGTCAGTGTACCTGTTTTCTTTTCTTCCTTTTTTGCACCTAGTTCCGAAAAAGAAGTAATTTTTCACTTTGTAGTGGTTTTATTTGGTAGTCGGTTGCATTTTTTTTAAACATTTTTATTTTTCACTTTTTGGTTGTACCTACATAATAGGTATCAAAGGTAGTAAGGTATCTATAATGCCAGAATAGATTACCCGAATATCTTGAAACTGAACATGACCGGTGAAATGAGAGTGTACCAAGGTGAACTGTACACATCTACGTACCCATTTAGAGCGTACTGGCGTGATGTTATGTTATGAAATGGCAATAACAATAAACAGACATGCTAGCAGCAATCTAGAGAAATTTGCTGTCATTTATTGAAGAGTACAGTTGTATATATCTGAAGTTCTTCAACAGATCTTCAACATATCGATAGGTAACCTCCAATTGAGACCACCATCACTTACCAATTTTATTGTTTATAGAAGGTAGTACAGTGCTGCTTTTCATATGAAAATGGTAGATCAGTGGAACTACTAAGAAATATTTATTTATAATACATAAACAGCTAGTGATCGCATAGTTTCAACAGAAGTTGCTATTGACCTTACGTTCTACGAACATTGTGTCGAAAGTTCGGCCTGAATATCATAGATGGCGTTGCTGCTATGAATATTTTAAGTTATAAATAGAAAAATTCGATTGATGTCTGGATTTTTGCATGAAACTACTCATAAGATTTTCACTAGATTGAGATGGTTTGTCAGGTAGCAAGGTCGTTTGTAGGGCTTTTCAAGGGTCGTATAAGAATTCTTCGTTCGTTTTTTTTGATTTTTCGCACCTTTGCGAATCAGGCCAGCTACTTATCTTGCCTAATGTTGTGCCTAAAGGTGACAAAAGATTTGCTTGAATTTTGATATAATCTTTATTGTCAATCGTCAAACTGTATTTGTATTATCAATAAACTCAATACTCGAGTTTAGATCAATAAGCTTTGTAATTTTCTTCCAAATATGAAGTTGTCAATTGTCTGGTTATTAATACTTGCTCATTTTATTTGAACGATTTTAAGGCACCTTCACCAAGCTCAAGAGATTTGTAAATATCTTAAATAAAACAACTCACCATCATCAAAAATACCAGCAGCCTCATCCTTGGCATTCTGCTCCAAGCTCTTCGCGATAGCCTCAGGCACAGGCGGGGGAGTGGGCAGATGAGCTCCCTGGGGATGGAAGCCGTGCTCATCAGCGGTGTAGGTCACCGTGTAGGTCTGGCCGTCATCGCCCTTGTAGGAGTAGGCACCGTGGGTCACCGAGCCACCGTGTTCAGAGGTCTCGCCTTTTTCTTCGGCTTTTATTCCTGGAATATAGGAAGATAAGATTTAGAAATAGGATGATGTCTACACGATAATGTGACTAGATCCTTCGAGAATTGGTTAAAAACTTAAGAACTTGCGAGATTTACGTCAAAGGGGTCACAACACTTAGTTTCAGGTTTAAAGAAAATTTTATTTTCAGGGTTGGATAGTCAACTTTCAGAGACTATTTATAATGCTATGTCATCATCATCATTTCAGCCAAAAGACTTCCACTGCTGGACATAGGCCTCCCCTAGGCGTCGCCACATTGACCGATCCCGTGCGTCTCGCATCCAGCGCCTTCCCGCAACCTTAACCAGGTCATCGGTCCACCTAGTGGGAGGCCTTCCAACGTATCGTCTTCCGGTTCACGGTCGCCATTCCAGAACTTTTCGGCCCCATCGGCCATCCGTTCTGCGAGCAATGTGCCCTGCCCACTGCCACTTAAGTTTGGCAATTCTTCGGGCTATGTCGGTAACTTTGGTTCTCCTGCGGATATCATCATTTCTGACGTGATCACGCAAGGAAATTCCGAGCATGCTATGTGTAACCAGATAACTGCATCCATCGAGTACTATATTATCAAACCTCATTGCGTTCATCATTAGTGGAATACTTTATAACTAAATAAAAACGTAATAGTAACTAAGCATTCAGACCATGATAATATTTGCATAGTCTAAAATAAGCTTGCAAGGATTTAAAAATCTTTACGAGACAGCTATTTGATGTGAACTCACCATTTTCAGTCTCATAGGAATACTGGTACTGGTGGCCATTGTTCTCGTTGTTGAAGCTCAAGATCCTTGCAGTCTTCTCTCCTGAGGGCCTGCTGTTATAAGTCACTTCATGTCCAACTGCCTCATGTCCCGAGAACGTCTGAGGTGCCTGTGATTGCTCAGAATATAGTCCATGCTGTTGGTACTCGAGCGCTGATTGGTAGTTCTCAGCTGACTGCGCGTAGCTCTCCGCTGATTGGGTGTTGTAGATCTGGCCAGCTGATGCAGCGGCGATGAAGGCGGCAATTGGGGCGAGCTGAAAAATTACATCCGAAAATCGTTACGTTTAATTTTCGAAAAGGTTATTATAAGCTCCTTCAAATTTTTCTTAGGATAAGAGAAACATATACTGAACATTTACAAATTGTGCTGCTGACATTTAATTTAATATATCACCAGCTGATTTTCACGACTTTTAGTTGAAAGCCTTTTTATGATAATATCTCTATTCTACAATAACCCAAAGTAGATAGTAAGTAAATATATTGCATAAGGCTGTATGTTTTTAATGCTTCAAACCTCAGCCCTAACGATTGAAAGGGCTACAATCTTCAAACACTTCAACCCTAGAAGATCTACACTGCTTAAAGCTTTCTCCCAACATCAACCATCAAGGATAACTTAAAAACACTTTCACTTGAATCACTCCTAGCTCAAAACATAGACTCAAAATCTAGACATATAATTAAAAGATCTATATCTCAGATCTAATTTGAATTAAATTAATTAGTTGTTAGACGTACCAGCTTCATGATGGTAAGGAGTATGTACTTGAATGTAAGGCACTTGGATAACGAATGAGTTTGTAATTTCTTTCTGACGTTTATATACCGAAATATTTCCGAGTACGCATAGATGTATGAACTCACACTTGGGATAGAAATTACTCTATATGCTGTGGACTTGGGCCATTTTAGGTTTTCAAACATTTGCCAATATGGTCATCAACCAGCAACTCCGCAAAAGCTATATTTAATCCTTTACGACATCTTTATTAACCGGAAAATGTTGCCATGGTAAAAAAAATACCGCGGACTTCTGGGATGTATTACCCAACCGGTTTCGAAAGATACCGCGGGACGCGTGGACGTGTGAATGTTTATGTAATACAAAGTTCAAAAAACCATTTCAATAAATTAACTTGGTAATAAACTCACTAATGTGCTAGTTAAAAAAACGCTTTTCCTCTAAAATAATTATTCCATGAAATAAACTGCTCCCCCATTTATAATCGCATTCTATCACATGTGATCTTTTTTTTTCTTTGCACCATAATAATATGTTTAATTGTTTTAACATCAAATCTTTATTTAGGCAAAAAAAGGAAAGTGAATTATGGCCAACTATCTAACGTTAAGTATGGTTTATGAGACAAATTACGAAAATGGTTGGATTTAAAACAAAATTCAATACGAAAATGACTGAAATCACCGTTGTATTAACGACCACAAAAGTGCTCAGCTTTAACTGGAACCTAGACACCTACTACCAAAATAACTAGAACCAAAATGGTCTTTCATACAATTTGCCTTTCCAGTATCTATATGTTTGAAAAATTCTTCAGCTCGACTACCGTATTGTAATTGCGTAATAACGCAATTAATTTGTAAAATTTTCAAAAAGAAGGAATTGCCATTGATGTGTGCTACACTACTCTCTCGTTGAAGTAAATAATCGAAAAATTTACAATCCAATCAAAATAACCATACCGAGCTAACACTATAAAAATTGCCTAACTCCGCAGTCATCGCACTCACATCGGCATGCGATTCAAGTCCGAGATCATTGTTAGGTAACAGTGGTAACAAGATGCGCTCGTCGGCTGAACATGTGGAGCACTTGTAGAGCTGGGAGTGGATAGAGGTGGCACTGTCACGTGGTGTAGCTTCACGCTTGTTATTAGTTGTGGGGTAGGCAGAGCGGTAAGTAATAGTTGTAACAAGATGCGCTCGTCGGCTGAACACGTGGAGCACTTGTAGAGCTGGGAGTGCATAGAGGTGGCACTGTCACGTGGTGTAGCTTCACGCTTGTTATTAGTTGTGGGGTAGGTAGAGCGGTAAGCAATAGTTGTAACAAGATGCACTCGTTGGCTGAACATGTGGAACGCTTTTAGAGCTAGGAGGCTTTTAGGTGTCGTGGTGTCGAGGCTACATAGGTTATAGGTTGTGGGTGGGTAGATTGGCAAGAATGACGAAATAAAATTGAAAATGAACTATTTCAAAATGAATTGACTAAATAATGCAAATTATTTTTGTGTGCTATATTTCGTGAAAAACTTATATTTAAATAATTATATTAAATTGGCTAGGGATTATCAATATTAGCAAAAATCATCCACCTTATCATTAATTCAACATTCCACTTCCTACTATCATATTATAAATGATGAAATTTGATCCAAGATTGGATTTTAACCGCGGTGGATGGACTTTCTACTTATGAAAATTCTAACAACCTTTTGAAGATTGCCCTATCTAAACATTTCCAACTCTACATCCAAAAAGTAACCAAATTACTCTTCGACAGTGTCCAAACAGTCGATATTATTAGTATCAGCTAATAACCGATACACAATAGTTACATTACATAACGAGTTATAACTTAACTGTATCATGTTCGCACTTGAGGCGGTAATCATTGACAATTGGATCACTGGGTCAGTGTGAATTCCAATGCTGCCTATAGCTAGAGTGTCACTATCTGACAAAATCATATTATTTTTATTAGAAATAATAAAAATCGATACTGTTTGTAAACTATAAATCATATGCGAGAGTTTCCGCTGTCTAAAAATAGATATAAGTGCGTACTTTCGAATGGACATATTGTTAGTTTAAATTAATTCCTTTATCTAATAGTTTTGTAAACTGAATCTTTTGACAGTAGACTAGCTGACCCCCGCGGCTTCGCTCCCGTCAAAATTATAACCTATGTTACTCGGGAATAATGAAGCTTTCCATAGGTGAAAGAATTTTTAAAATCGGTTCAGTAGTTTCAGAGCCTATTCGGTACAAACAAACAAAAAAATCTTTCCTCTTTATAATATTGGTATAGAAAATACTGTTTAAAGCGATTGGAGAATTTTTGACTGATGACTGATGGTGAGTGTTTTTTTATATTTGAGATGGGTTTGCTTTTGACTCTAGTCTAGGTCAGAGGTGACAGAGCCAGAGTCGACGATGGAGTGAGCTTACCCAGAAGAAGCCTGTTCACTCTAACTTTGAAGAGATTCGGGTTGAATCCGTTCGGAAACAGACGTAGCTAGTGAGTTCCACTCATTCGCTGTGCGCATTATGAAGGATGTTTCACTCATTGAGTTGCAGATGTTCCCAATCTTCCCAAGGATGTTTCACTCTTTTCAGTCTCTTAACGTCTCCAAAAATTCTTACCATTTCACACTAAGGTCACTCTTGCTCAATCTCTTCTTCTACCGCTCATAGACTATGCTGGTGTCTGTTTTCTGGATGCAACGGAGGTACTTCCTAAATAAACTCGAGCGACTGCAGAACTTGTGCATCCGCTTTATTATTGGCCTCCGTAAATACGATCACGTGTCGGAGTTTCGGACTAAATTGTAGTGGCTGCCGATTCGGCGTCCTCGAGATACCCATATCCTATCTCTTCTCTATACTGTCCTACATAATCCTAATTCTTCTCAATACCTTCTTGAACGCTTTGAGTACTTTGTCCCGAGGGGTTAAACCTGTCGCACTTCCACTTCTCTTCTTCTTCGTACCCCACGTCACACTGCCAGCCGCTATGATGGCTCCGTCTCTGTTACTGCAGTGCGTCTCTGGAACTCTCTACCACATTCACTACGCGATAGCCCTTCTTTGAATGTCTTCAAGAGGAAATTCAAGGATCATTTTCTTTCGGAATGACATAATATTAGTATAGGTATATATATATTTTGTACTTATGTATGTATGTATATTTATGATTTATTTTGTATTATTCTAAAATTGTACACTGGACTACTTCTCTTCTTCCTTTTGTAAACTCTCTCTATCACTCTAAGGTTTGCTGGTATAAAACTCTTCTTAGAGTTAAGCTCGCTTTTGTACATCAATATTATAATCACTCATGTTGTATATGTAATTTTTTTTGTGTACAATAAAGAATTAAAATGTTTTGAAGCGCTTGGTGCGAATTGGTGGAATGGCAACCAGGTAAGGATAAACTTGTTAGAAGGGGGCCTGTGGGTTGAGGACGATCTTGAGCACATTCACCGAAGTTCAGTCTGTAGAAGACCGAAAAGTAGAATTGCGGCGATGAGACAAGAGAGGAGATATTAAAAAGTTCAAAACGATCAAGTGTCAGATAGTGACACTCTAGATATGGGCGGTGGAATCGAGGTTTTGGATGATTGCAAGCTGTTGTTGTAAGTATAGTCATGTGATTGGTAATGATACCTTTTTATTATGGCGCGTGCCTTGGTAGATTGGTTGAGCTTACAATTTTGGCACATTAGCCAATCGAGTATTTTTTTTAAGATTTCCTAGATAAGAATCTAGTCTATCTGATTATTGAGTTTTCTATACTTTTGATAATGATATATTTTTAACCGACTGCCGAAGGAGGGTGTTTATCAGTCTATGTCTGTATGTTTGTTCCTATGTGGCGTACTACAGACCAATCGCATTGTCGTCAATAGATTTGTCCTAAACTTGCTAGTATCACTGGCTACATTAAAATTGGAAAAAAGAAAAATGGCGGATTTTGAGCGCCATACTGTGGAGGCCCAATTTTTGCAGTCCGAAGATACATCTGGTTTTGGTTATATATATTCCAGCTCGCAAATATGTATCCTTCGATTGCACAGCATGATTTTCTTCTTGTTTACGTCTTTTTAGCTCGCTTCTTAAGTAGTCGTGTTTTGATTTTTAAATTCCTAACTTTTTTTATTTAGCTCGTGATAGTGTACATGGATAGTTGTGTAGTTGAGCTGAGCTGGTATTTTTGGCCAATTTGCTCACTAACTAGTTTTGGAAGAAAGGTCATAAGGGCAAAAGGCTAAGCAATCTTGTTTAGGGGGATTATTATATTCGAAGGAGCTTTATATGTTTTATGGGAAGAATGGAAAAAATAATGGCGGCTTTGACCGTGGCTTAAAAATAATCATAAGAGTTTCTCTTTAAGTTTAGTTATACGTTTGTTGATGATGTCTTTTTATTACGGCGTGAGGTGGAGCAGATTACCTGTTAGTTAGATTGTTTGTTCTTTGAGCAATTAGCTAACATAATTATTTTTATTTTAGTATTTCCGCTGAATGCTTTAGATTTTGTGTTATAAAGGTGGCCTTTAATTGAAGAAAGGGGTCTTTTCAGCGTAGTGACGACATTTTAATTATTTTGTTTGGATATATAACTTAAACTGGAAGTCTTGCCAAGGGGTGTAGTGTTACCCAGTTACTGGGTTGTGGAGGTCAAATAGGCAGTCGCTCCATGTAAAACACTGGTACCTAGCTGAATCCGGTAAGACTGGAAGCCGACCCCAACAACAATTGGGAAAAGGCTAGGCAGATGATGATATAACTTAAATTGGAACATGGATTTCTCAGTGCTAGCTTATCTACTAAAGATTGTGCTAGATAGTTGAACGTCCATAGTACCTACAACAAGTAGCGTTGGAAGTCGAACTCACGAAACTATTTTTTGCAAATTAGCATCATAGACATTATGCTATTTCCGTTTAATTGTTTCTCTCCAATCGTAATTTAGATCAGTCTATGTATGTGTCTTGATTGAGATATTGAAACCAGATTACAACCTAAATAATACAATAGCTATTAATGAGGTAGGTATTATATAATTCGTCTTGCCGAGTTGCAACAGGTGCCAACATATTCACAAGAGTGATACAAGTCTTGGGATGATTGACAGATTATTAAGTCACACCCAATTATTTATTATGTACTTTGTTGTGTACCTATTTACCCATTTACGACGCTATATGGTCAACAATAGTTTGGGATATTACCATGCGAAATAAGCTGTTATTACGCATTTCTAATTTGAAATGAGAAGGTATAGTTAACAGAAAAGCCGCTTCAAAATAAATTAGTTTTCGTGCAGTTGCACGTTCAATATATCCTCGGCTCTGGACAGTCTTTTAGCATGAAATTCATAATTACAAATGGACAATTAATTTCTACAGTTGCTGGTGACATACTCTGATATTATCCCTTTATTAATTTATTCATCAGAAGGCTCTTGTTTTTTTCGATTCATCATTAAGTCCTGGAGAGTACAGGTTGTTGGGCACGAAGGCCAGGACAAAGATGCGACATATTTGGTGACGAGGCTCCAAAGTCGCACTGTGTTTTGGGTCAAAAAAAAATCTGCACGGCACGGTTGTCGCAGTGAATGAGTGATTGGTTGGTGCGGTGCGTGCCGCAGGTTCGATGCCCGCTCGGAACAAATATTGTATGGTAAATATTTGGTGTAACCTACAAATAGTTGCTCCGGGTCTAATATATTTAACATCAGCCTTTTAATGCTTATTTATTTATTTGTTTAAGCATCATGTAAAATGATGTTACATAGGCAGACTTAATGCAGCAAGGCATTCTCTACCAGTCAAACCTTTGGGTTAAAAGGACACAACAGTAGTAGGTGTACAAAATAAAAAATATGAACAATAAGTAAAGTCTGATATTAATAAACTACATAACTAATAAAAAATAAATAAATAATTTCTTATACAATGTTCAACAATGTTCCCACAGCTGGGACACAGGCCTCCTCTCTGTGGGCCGCAATCCACTCGAATTTTTTGGTTCTAAGACCAGCCGGTTTCCTCACGATGTTTCCTTCACCTTTTTGATAGCTTCGGATCTAGCTCTTTGTGAATGCGAGTTTAAATGTTTCTAATCGCACCCACGATACAGGAGACATTCTTAGTTTGGGGCAACGTTTTAAGAATCAAGAAAATCTGCTAAGTCATACTTGCCGAGATCAGTTTCAATTATCTCGCCAAGTAAATCATTGTGATAAAAATATCTTAGACGAAACCCAATTACGTACACTTATCGTTCAATACCTAGTTACTGCAATACTAATTAATCTATATATCATTATTACCTAATATAATGATACAATTATATGTATCTTATGTAATGGACTCATAGCAATATTATGGTGTAGGAATCAGGGTTATGATTTCAGTGTTATGTAATGATTTGAATCGAATCAAGACACTGATTGATTGGATTATAACTAATCATTGTGTACTTAAGATGTTACAGCATTAGAAGAATCATTAACGGGTTGTATAATTTATTACCTACCTTTGTTTAATGTTAAAATGAATAAACCTGATTTAGGTATGGATAAATTCTGGGGAACCAATGCCCCTGATGGTAGTATTTTATTCACGAGCACTATCACCCCTAGTCACAGAAAGTACAAGGGACATTGAATGGTTTTCTAAACTAATTTACTAGTAAAAACTTTTTACAGAAAATACAACTAGTCTCTAAATAAAAACACTACAAAGTGAACAATAACTTCAATTTTGAAAGTCAGTGTTAATTTTTTCGTTTTTTGACACCGCCTTCCGAAATTGAAGTTATTTTTCACTTTGTAGTGTTTTTATTTGGAAGTCGACTATATCTTTTTGTAAAACCGTTTTTATTTTTACATTTTATTGGTACATAATGGACAAGTTCCATAGTAAGGTACCTATAATGCCCACAGCGATGCCAGAATAGATTACCCGAATAACATGTAACTTGAACTTAACCAGTGGCATAAGAGTGTACCAGGGTGAACTGTACACATCTGCGTACCCGTTTAGTGCATACTGGCGTGATGGTATGTTATAAAATGGTGTAAACACACATGCGATTGCATTAATCCCGAGAGATTTGGCGTCATTTATTGAAGAGTTCTGCTATATATATCTCCGAGTGTATATCTTCGAAGTTCATCATCAGATCTTTACCAAATTTAAATGGGAACATGTCGAAATAAACTTATTTTGTAATAAAAAGAATTTTGCGAATCCGTTTATATATGACGAAGTTATACCCGAACATACCATACAACCTCCTCCTTTTGATTAAATAAATTTCCAAAAACTACCGAAAGTGCTACTCTTAGCTCACAGTTAACAACTCTAGATCAATTCATGCATATTCATCAATTTGCTTTTAAGTAATTTAGAGATTAAGGCAATTAACAGCAGCATCTATCAAGAAGCGAGGTTGTAATGGATTTAATTTTATCTCAACAGGCAGATTTCTTTATTTGGTTGTCAGCATTGACTGTTACTTTTCTCGTTTTGTTGGCACATAGAAGTGTTAAAAGAATAAATTTAGCAACAATGAAAGCAAAAAAAATGTAATAAGTAATAACTGGATTCAGTCACAAATTGAGTACCTATAAGTGGAAGTGCAGACGTTTACCCATTAACTAGTAGGACCTTTTATCGTATCCCCTTTATCCAATGCCTGAATCATTTGCCTATTTGACTTCAACAACCCAGTAAAAGGGTGACACAATACACCTTGGCAACATCCAAAACCCCGTTTTAGGGTATCGCGATACTACTTGGCTAAAAAGCAATAATAACGTTTATTTATTCGTAAACAAACTTAACAACTATTTAAAATATAAAGTTGTACATATCATTGGTTATTAGCTAACCAGTTAAAGGAAATCATCAAAAATATTCATTGCAATCAATTTACATTTGATACAGTTTTTAAAATTCACAAAAAATCTCATAAATATCTAATAACATCCTTGTTATTTAAATTTAACTACACTTTTAGACAGAACTCGATTAAAAATGTCCGAATCTTTTGCTTGTATTGAATTATGGCTTTTTTAAACATTATTTTAAGTTAGTTGATGCTTTGAAATTGTATTTTTTTTTGTGTCAAAACTGAAGTGTTTATCATGTGAGAGATAAGATGTTCGTACACTTCAAGTAACAAGCTAAGCTTTTTAAATTCACGTGCTAAAGCTAATAATATTACATAATGAAACACATAACATTTATTTTCATCTGTATTCGCTGAAGGGTTGCTTTTAAATAAATTACAGCAGTTCTGGCGGGATTGCTGCCATAGCATGTCTGTTTATTGTTTACTAGCACTTCACCCGCGACTTCGTTCACGGGATCCCTAGTTTATCCTACAGATAACATTTTAATTTCATTTCAATTAAATTTCATTCCAAAAATCCCTTCTCACTGCTCCCCTACATCATAAAAATAAACCCTGTGCTATAAAATTCTTCAAAAATCTTTAAAACCAGGGGGTGTTAAAGATTTTTGAAAAATCTTCCTTCAGGAGTACTTTTGAAAAACTAATAATGAAAACCTTTACTATTTACTTAGGTTAGTATTCATGCCAAGTTCCAAATATATAACCCTAACAAATTTCCACCTTTTCACATCCTTAGGGGTGAAATTTCCAAAAACCAATAAATACATAATTTGTTTGTATCAATCAAGAGCTTCAATGTATAATTTCATGTGTCCAATTTATAAACTGTAAAAATTTCATACAAACTTTCAACCCCCTTTTTATACCTTTAGGGGTAGAATTTAAAAAAACTATTAAATACTTTAATTTTTTTATCAACCGCTCTAGCGTAAATCTAAAATTTCACGTGTCCAACTTACAAACTGTAGAAATTACATACAAACTAAACCCCTTTTTACCCCCTTTGGGGTGGAATTGCGAAAAATCCTTTTTTAGTGCTCACTGACGTCACTTGAGAAACCTTTCCGCTACATTTCATGCTTCTAGGCCTAGCGGTTTTGGCTGTGCGTTGATCGATCAGTCAGTCAGTTTCTTCTTTTATTTAAATAGATAAAATTTCATAACATAACATCACGTCAGTACGCTCTAAACGTGTACGCAGATGTGATTCTGGCTTTCAGGAGTTGCAGTGGTTTGGGAATAGTGCGGTGGGATTGTGCACAATTCACCTTGGTACACTCTCATTTGAATAATTATGTTCAAGTTTCATGATATTCGGGTAATCTATTCTGGCATTATAGGTATTTTACTATAGAACTCGCCTATTAGGTACCACAACTAACAAGTGAATATAAAAAAATATTTTACAAAAATATTATTACAACCGACTTGCAAATAAAAACACAACAAAGTAAAAAATAACTTCTTTTTCAGAAGTCGGTGTCAAAAAACGAAGACAAGAAAATAGAAATACTGACTTCCGAAGAAAAGTTATTTTTCACTTTGTTGTGTTTTTATTTTATGTAACACAATAAATTAAACTTCTTTGAATTGCAAATAATTTCAATTTTAATATAGATGCCATCATTTTACAATTAGCAAAAAAAGTTGCGTTCGACTAACATAGCTTCCAATGGAAGCTCAACTTTATAATCTAAATAGGTTTCAAGGCCTCGAAGACGAAGGCATATTATTGCTATGATTTACTGTCTCACTCTACACATAGATCTACCCACTTAAAGTATTTAGAGGAGGCCTTCGAATTATTGTAATAAATAATGGAATTAAAGATTAAACTCAAGTAAAACCAACAATTACTGTAATATTTATGTAGGTACACCAGTCTACATTATTATTGTGTGGCCATTTTGTAGAAATATAGTTTATAGAAAGTACAGGCTTAGAATGGTGGCCTAGATTGGACCAAAGGAACTAAGGGTCCAGAGTGCGTTGGGTTGGCGATATAGCTGGATGGATTATTTTAATAATAACAATAATTCACCTATTATTTTTACATCAAAAAAAGGATCTAATAATCCCATAGGATTAACAATAATTTAGATGAAAGCCCTTCATCCATTTTTTACATTTAAAGATCTAATTGGTTTATTATTTTATTAAAAATTCAAACTTTAAAAAAGGAGATCCTTATATTTTTATTTTTGTTTCTGACATGTAACCAGGATGTAGGTGAGGCAGGCGAAAGGGGCAGCCTATATCAAAAATGTATGATTGCAGACTGAAATTATGACGAAGATGGTGATTGACTCTTTCGTAGTTTCGCAATAAATAAGAAAGATATGAGGCCCTAGACAAGTGACATTCTATCAATGAAACCGTGGCGACAGCAATTGGAAAAATGTCAAAAACGTACATGGGAATGTCAAACGCTATCGAAATGTCACTTCTAGCATTTCGATCATATACCTCGAGTACATGGAACAGTACTTATCTAGAGCATCTAGTTAATATTAAAAATTAAATTACCAAATTGTTGGAAAATTATAAAAAAACTTTTTAACAATAAAATCAAACCGTATTCCAAAACAAAACACTACAAAGCGAAAAAAAATACATTAAAAAAATTAACACTACAAAGCGCTGTTTTGTTTTGGAAGTCGGTTTGATTTCTTTTTTTAAAAGTTTGTTATTTATCTATTTTTAATTTTGGTAGGTACCTCCAGTTAACATGAAAATCATTTATAGCCAAAGTACATCCCATGGCTATTCCAAACATGACTAGGATAAATTGTTTTATTTTGGAGTTCAATGCATAAATTCCGGTTTCATAATCAAATAGTTAGATGGTACCATTTTATATTATTTTATTTGAATTGTAAGTGACAGTGCTGTTGGTGTGCTTATTATAAATAAATAAATAAATGTTCTTCTGTAGTTACCATTTATTTATAAGTATTTGCTTTATCTAGATTGTTAACTATTCGAGATATCTTATATATCTGTGACTTAGCATTAAGGAGTTCCAGTGGATATCTGTGGTCTTCTTCATCAGTTCCACTTCATCAATTGATACTTTCTGAGTGCAAGTGATTGCATTGTTGATGAAAATACCAAAATCGATATATACTTATCCAGTCTATAATATTTGAGGTGTTCCCTCGATTGCTGCAGGATCCCATCATCAGACCCTGACCTGATGACTATGGGACCATTTGGCAAGTAGACCCTTTCAAACAAAAGAAGAATTTTCCAAATCGGTCCAGGCGTCTTTGAGTAATCGGGGAAAATACAATTAAAAAAAAAGATTCCGACGAATAGAGAACCTCCTGCTTTTTTTGAAGTCGGTTAAAAACAATTGTAAAAATAACATGCCAGTGAGTTAAAACAGTGTTACTCCATGCACCCATACCAACAAGAGAACTTAATACTTCTGTTGCATCTGCATCATAATCTTTACCCATTTAACATTCTATTAGTAAAGCAGTCACAAATAAATTAGGATTATCTGACTATAAAGTGACATCCATATGATTAATGGCACCACCACTCAAGCTTTTACAAGGGTTTATTGACTTTAAACCCGAAAATGCAAAATTTTGACGCGACAATACAACAGACTCGATACATCTGCAGCTTAATTGTGTAAGTGAATTCGGCAAGGTAAAGCGTTTTGACGCCATCAATCTACCAATCACATGCGACATGAAGGATGCTATGTGGATTTCTGTCTATGTCGTTTTTCGATTGACGGTGGTCAAACCCTTTGGCTTGCGGTATTCACTTACACAATTAGATTGCTGTTTTTCATAGAAATGAATTTGAAAACACTCCACCGAATAAAATCTACGAATAATCGTTAAAAAAGAAAAGATACATATATTATTTCTGACTCGCATTGGCTCCTACGTTGTCGAATCGTTGTCACATTGTGGCTGAGAGCCTTTAGATTGATTACCTGGAGCCTTTACTTTCAATATTTGTTTTAGAAGTAAATAAAGACTTGCATCATCAAAATCCTTTAGCCCCGACACCCATGGGTGTCCTGTCTCGACCTTTCAAAATACAAGATTTATGAAGACCATCTCTATGACAGTATCAAAGCATGATTAATGCACTTAAATGCACTGGATGGGGACAGATGCTAATAAAAGCACAAGACTATAAAGACTATGATGAATCGACGTTGATTAGTGTTGAATTAGGTTTCAAATTGAGGATGATATTTCGTGATGAAACGAATGGACATTCCCTAAAGGTTACTAGGGGAGTAAGAATTGTAACATGTAGAAGGTGTAGGAATGATTAATGCGTTTAGACGCATAGCTGTATTTTCTGAATGGTGTCCTAGTAGCAGCTTTGAATATTATAATGAGGAGGTATTTCATATGAGTTTTGTAACTGCTGATTTGTACTATTTAAGTTATATGAAACCACCACAGTATGAGAGTGATATTTCTATTTGAGCATAGAAGCAGTCCTCAATGCCTAAAGTCGTCACAATTTAAGAAGTCCGTTGACGTTTCTCATTTTATATGCCGCGATAACTTTCTACGTAAGAAATTGAAAAATCAAATTCACAATCTTAATATATTAACGAATTAATTATTATCTTAATAATTATTGTGTTTTTATAAACGCTATCACTAAGGTCTTAACTTCACACTTTCATCTCTATGCCGACGACCTGCAGCTTTATCGCCACTTCAAAATAGAAGGTCTCACTGGTGCTGTCAATGCCATCAATAATGATCTTAAAAACATCTATCAGTGGGCTAAAAGTGTTGCTCTTTTTGTGAACCCAACCAAATCACAAGCGCTCATTATTGGTGGCAGACATTTCGTCAATTTACTAAGTAACCAGCATCTCCCTCCAGTTTTGTACGATTCTTACAAAAAAAGTTTAAACCTTAGGTGTTTTTTTAGACTTCAACCTATCTTGGGACGTGCACATTGCGGAAGTAAACAGCAGGGTTTTTTGCTCGTTTCGGTCTCTGAAGCATCTCCAGAAGTTTCTGCCTTTCTCAACTAAAGTAACTCTTGCACAGTCTCTTCTTCTTCTTCTTATTGACTATGTTGATGTCTGCTTCCTTAATGCGATTGAGGAACTTCTTAATAAGCTGGCACAATTGCAGAATTTGTGCATCCGCTTCATTTTTGGCCTCCGAAAGTAAGATCATGTGTCGGATTTTCGGAGGTGGTTGAAGTGGCTGCCCATTCGGCAGCGCTGAGATACACACAAACTTACTTTACTTTTTTCTGTGCTTCACAACCCTACCTCTCCTTCATATCTTCGTGAACGCTTTGAGTATCTTGTTCCGAGAGGAAAACATTGCCGTTCCTCATCATCCCTTCTCCTTCGTTTTCCTTCCCACTCATCAAGTCGTTACGCTGGATCATTTACTGTTCGTGATGTCCGCCTCTGGAATAATCTCCCTCACTCCATAGGGGAAAGCCCTTCGTTGGGAATTTTCAAGAAAAAAACAAGGAAACATTTCCTTTCAACATGACGCATAGATGATTATGTATATATGTATTAATTAAGGATTTTAGTTATATTATATAGTATGTATTATATTTATGCATTGTGTGCTTTACACGTATTTGTTTAGTTTATATAGTTAGTAAGAATTTAAATGTTAAGTTTTATTGTGCACTTGAGTATGCTGTCCTCATTCAATAAAAAATCTCTATGACAATGAGGTTTGCTGTAAGAGAACCCAATTATGGGTTAAGCTCGCCTTTGTACATAAGCTGTCCTTTTGTATTTGTATATGTGTGTTTTGTGTACAATAAAGAATAATAATAATAATATAAATGTTTTTCTTTTTTGTATGTGTTTTTTAAAAATATTTAAAAATGTATAAAATAAGAAATTGAATTATATGAAAATATTACTATATTACCCATACACTATTACAACGAGTATCATTCGCAAGCATCAAGTTTAATTATTATTATAGCTGTCAAAACGGGCCTTTTATTTTTTTACAACTTTAGTTATGAGATTATGAGAATTATGAGATTTCCAAAGATATCTGTTACTCAGCAGTTGATAGGCCGTGTCACTTAGGTTAGGTAACATACTTTATACGAGTATTCAGACAGATGATAATATCGGCCTGAAACAAAAAAAAAATCAGGCTAGTTTTACTTTCAGATATAGATATAAACAAATTGTAGATACTATTTATACATTTCTAGTCTTCCATAAAATACTTGCAAAGTCTTATAAATACACTTCATATTCCAAGGTTAATCACCCAACAAAAATTATAGCAACATAATTTAATTGCCATCCAAACTAGATTTAACACGTTCAAATTATAGCCTACAATAATACAATGTAGTAACGGCATAACGGTTAGCCCATCTCGGTATAAAAACTGCTATAACGTTAAGTTTATTACCGCGTTAAGATTGAACAAGATATTAAAGAAGTTCATCAAATGTTATTGCTTTTATTGCAATAGTATGAGGATTGAATATTATTCTGTGATTTATTTTATTAGTGTACCTTTAAGGTTCTGTTGCAAAACATGAAATCATAAAATAATATCAATTTAACCAAGGAATACAATGAACGAGAAGATTACCTCACTCGGGACTCGGGACTCGGGCTTTAGAGACTTTAATTTGGCTGTATTAGAGCTCATGTTTCAATCATTCATTATTATTTGTGAAATAATTCAAGAGTAAAAATGACAGGTAAAGGCAAAGGGAATGAATGTTGAATTTCTATGGAATAAAACACACACATTGTCTTTAACACAATGTAAATAGACCCAGGATATGCAGTGCATTGAAGAAGTCTCTGTTATATACACCATTGCCATTTCCCGGGAGAACCAAGCTGTTTCTATTTAGACCGATAGAACAAATTTTGAGATTGGGGAACTCAACCATGAAGGTTGAAAACACTTTGAAATGAAACAATACTTTAAAATTATTGCAACTTTATTGCTTCAATATACAAAATAACGTACAGAAGGACCACACCTTACAACATACGATAAGAAACTCACAAAGAGGACTCAAACAAACGACAATCGCTGATGTCTTGAAACATTCGAATTTCGAACATCACCGAGTTGCGAGTTTGACACCATGTACTGTAGGATTGTAGACCTTCTATCCTTTTCTTTTCATTGTAAATATAATTATAATATAATCTAAATCTCTAATATCAAATGGCACTGTACAATGTTTGCTGTCTTGCTGTCTCGACGGTTACTGAGCAAGACTCAGAAACGACGGTAGGGGTTGAAGGGGTTGTATCTCGTGGGGTACTGGTTGCGGGCTAAGACCACGCCAGGGGTGTATCTGGCGTCGTGGTAGCGTCCTGGAAAATAGAAAGGAAAAATTTAAAGAAGGAAACATCAGGTGGACTGTAACATGGTTTTTACCGGGGTGAAAGAAAGAACAGCTAATGATAACGTGGCGGTTGACGGTGGAGAGTAGAAGAAAAGTCTTGCATTGATTCCCAGTACCATAGGACAAGGGCAGTAAGATGATAATGCATTTCAATAGGCCCCCGTTGAAACGTTTCGATGATTATTACTGTCAAAGTATCTGGCGTATTCTCTGTTTAAATTGCTAAAAACCCGCATTCCTAACACTATAATAATCATATTCTAACTACCATTAACGGGAAAAACGAAATAGTTACCAATGGCATGGATAGAGCAAAAAAACTTGACGGTAATCTTACCTATATGGAAAATGCACGATAAAATTCGTTAACTGTCACTAATGATCAGTAAAACACATTAACACACTGTGAAAATCTGTATGATAACAGTCATGTGCAAAGGCTACAATTTTATTAATCACTTATAGCCCCGGCTAGGGTGAGGAGCTTGCGCGGGTTCAAAGGTGGGTGCGAAGTATAAAACATATAAAACCGCCGTTTATATTTGAAGTGAAGGAAGAAGACTATAGCGGGCGCCTAGTACGACGAGGTGGAGCGGTCTCGCTAACAAGCGATCGTCTTTTATTTTACCATGAAGAAAATATCATTTTACCGTGAGAAGCTCGTGGCTAAATAGTAACTGCCGCATGGGTCGATCTTTAAAGTTAAGCAACGCTAGACGAGGTCGGTCCGTGGATGGGTGACCATTTCAACATACCGAGTTTCCTCCGTGCCTCGGAAAGCACGTTAAGCCGTTGGTCCCGGCTGTCATTTGAAGATCTTTGACAGTCTTTACGAATAGTCAGAAGCTTGAGATCTGACACCAGTCTAGCCAAGGGGTACCATGTTACCCAGTTACTGGGTTGTGGAGGTCAGATAGGCAGACGCTCCATGTAAAACACTGGTACTCAGCTGAATCCGGTTAGACTGGGAGCCGACCCCAAAATAGTTGGGAAAAGACTAGGCAGATGATGATGAGGAAAATATCAACGAAAGTGTAGCCTTAGCGATTGGAACAAACTCGAAAATATAAGGGAATGCCAAGCTCTATCGAAATGTCACATGAGGCTCTAGACAAGTGGCATTCGATGTCAGCGAAGGCGATAATCGAAATGTCAAAATGTAAGGGATTGATCACGTGTATTTTCGATATTGCTTGTCAATCCCATAAAATTTTTCATTTAGACAATCGCCATCGACACGTTTTCGATGATAGAATGGCACTTGTCTAGGGCCTATGATCAATCCCTTACCTTTTGCCATTTAACTAACCACCATCGCAGACAGAAAGACGTTTTGTTGAGAATTTCTAGCCTCTACAGCTATGCTCCCTACAACAACTCGCGATGCACTCGCACCCGCTCTAGTCACCGCACGTTCACTCTGGACAAGGCCTAATAGTGATGGCTTATGGGCGTATAAGCTCTTAACTATGGCGATAATTAGCACAATAATTAAAGAGATATCTAGATTAATGGATACGTTATTACATCGGACACGCTAAAATGTTGATTAACGTTCAACATGTGGGAATGTAGATTGATATCAATCAGTGTTATGTGGGATTATTAGATTTGTTAGATATGTCACGTAGGAACTATTTATATTGTGACGGTTGCTACAGATGAAGTCGGTGAAGTACAGGTGAAGGTATATTGTAACCCAATTACATCTGTAATTACGAGACTTAAGTTACACACACAGAATTGATGGCGAATTTTCATTAGTATTATTTTGTTATAGCTAATTAAAATACTTCTAACACTACGGTTATTCTCATCGGTAAATTCTGGTTTTGAGCTGATGAGTCGTTTTCAAAGGTTATGGACCAATAGAAAATGGTAGCTTGGTAATGTCTTACATTGGTTTCAGAATCCATAATAGGTTAACAATTTGATAGCTGCCGTTTTGGTCTAACAATCACAGAGACTCAAGATTTTGATCGGAGTATCTTAAATTGGGAGTAATTAACCCGGTTTACTTGTTGAAACTTTACTCCTATATGGACTTGAAGCCATAGCTGATGGTCTTCCTATACCTAAATAAACGTTGTACTTACCATCATCAAAGATTCCAGCAGCCTCATCCCTCGCATTCTCAGCCAGTGACCTAGCGATGGCCTCTGGGATGGGAGGAGGGGTCGGAAGATGGGCTCCCTGGGGCTGGAACCCGTTGGCGTCAGCTGTGTAGGTCACGCTGTAGACCTGGCCATCGTCACCGGTGTAAGAGTAGCTGCCAGCTGCCTGGATACCATTGGCTTCGACTCCGGTTTCGTCGGCGTGGATGCCTGGCAAGAAGGTAAAAAAGTAAGAGGTTAGTTGGTGGTGTAAAGTTTCGGTTAAAATTTGACTGCGGGGTCGAATAAATTCTTAAAAATTTAAGCTGACGAATAACTTCAAAATGGAATCATATTAGGAATGTCATTAATGATATTAATTGCGATAAAAAGTTGTGCAAATAATTGCAAGAAAAACGATGTTAATCTGGATAGATTGGTAATTTCAGTATGCTGTTATTATTTAATACACATACTAAAAGTATGAATATTTCATTTGCACTAGTTTAAAAGCACATTTTTTAAATTAACTGTAGCCCTCATTTGTCTAGTAGTTATAAAATATAGTGGAATAGATATTCCCTATTTTACTCACTGAGACGAAGAACATAACATTCATCAGAACACTAAAAATAGTAGTCGCATTAAGCCAATGAAAAAGTCACAATGGTATGACAATTAGCCTGAATGAATAGGTATTGCTAGCTGCCAGCTAAATAATGAGTCATATTTTCTTCGCACTAATTTTTGAAGCCCAACAGTTACAAATTCTAACAGCAACAATATTACAAATTGCAACACATGTTTGCATAAACCTGAGCTCAATGTGAAAATGGCAAGTAATATGTGCCAGTTAAGACCTACCCACTTAAGTGTAGTCTTCAATTATGTGCAACGAGCTAATATAATAATATGGATCGTACTACAAATGTGTTCAATTCCACCTTATTTCTGAGTGATTTTAAAATACATAGACCTTTTTGACTCTTACATCCGATTTATTTTTCTTCAGCTAACGCGAGTTTGACAATCGTCCACGTTAATTATGCGATAATTTTAATTCGCCAAACTTTTCCTTAATCAGCCTTAGTGCCTCCAAGTTATGATAGCCTGCTGTTTACAATTAGTCACTGCCAGAATTATTTTTGTCTCGATAAGGACCTAAAGCACCTGAGTATGAATAAGATTTTAGCAGCACGATTTTTGCAGTACTTACTGACAGTACGGTGCAGGGAGGGGTGCTTCGACTTATACCAAAAAAAAATAGGCATTAAACTAATCAAATTAAATGTGACACGTCCAAGTAGCATTGTTTGAGATCTGAGAGCTTGAAAATAATATAAGTTGAAAATCACCCTCTAGAATCGCAAACGCTTATATTTAAAATTTCCTTAACTGCTTTCTGATGCAGGCAGGTAAATAATCTTTTTTTTTTTCAGTTCATGATATCATAGCAAGGGAGACATTTGCGCAAATCTAGATATTAAGTCACACGCTCTAATCTTATGGTCTGCACCAAACCTTAAACTATAGACTTCAAATTAGGTCTTTTACGCAAAGTTGCGTTGCACACAGTCGCACCCACGTTTGGCTAGATTAGGTTAATAATGTAAATGCGTATCATCTTGCGGCTCAACGTGTGGTAAAGTGTTATTGATGTGTCACTGTTTATATTTTATGTAGAACAAGTTAGACGAGATACTGATTCTAAAAGATTTGCACTGAAATGCATGGGTTTTAGAATAACTTGGTTGTATCATCAAAACTAACTTAACTTTACTTATTGGTTTATCATCGATCTGGTAATTTTTTTTGCCTTAAAATGCCAAACAAACTAGGGTTTTAGATTTTCTCGTAGAATCTTTAAAGCCTGGAGCTTTCATATGCAAAATATACTTCAAATTAACAACACTTGAACTCTAGGTTTTCCTGGTAGAATCTTTAAAACCTGGAGCTTTCATGGTGCGCAATATATTATTTAAAATCAATGGTGCATCACATAAGCGTTGTCCAATATATTTCAGACAAAACGACAACTAATGGTACAATGCCGTTCATAGAATTAAACCACACCATATTAGCCCTAAACAAGGTTGGTAATTGTATTGACGTTGCTTTAGAAAGATTCAGAGCTAAAATTTAAATGTTATTATTAGTTGTTATTAATGAGCTCACGTTTGAACACTATCTTACGTAAAATATTGGCCAAGAAGGATACAATTCTTGTTAAATAGAATGCATTTAACTGGACTAACATATTACACCGAGGCCAAACAGCACCCGCTTTCACACACAACAAAAACTTAAATATAAAACTCACCATTCTCCGTATCAAAAGCATATCGGAATCCCTGCTCGTTGACTTCGGAGTCGGACCTCAAGATGGCCGCTCCTCTGTCGAGGGATGCCCTGGCTCTGGCGTCCTGGTAGTTATAGGGGTAGCGGTACTGGGGCGCGGTGTAGCCGGGGAGGACGGCCGCGGAGCAGGCTCCGATGATGCAGGCGACGATGATCTGGGGGTGGGAAAATGGGGTTAATATTTTTGCTGTGCCCGATGGTGATCATATTCTAACGTTTCGAGATTTTTTAAGTGGTTTATTTGAAAGTTCAGGTGAAGTACGAAAATAACTTAAGCAACATATATATATAACCCAGCAGAACAATCAATTTTTGTTTGATATGTTTACACCCTATGCCCCATGGGGCTCCTACTGTTATGCACTGGAAAAAACTCCAGGAGCAAATGAAAGAAAGAATGGAAAAGTGTTTAACTGTCACAAAAATGGCCGAAAATGGCCGATTACATTAAGATAAATATGCAATTGGAACCCTTGTTGATTGCTTGCAAAAGTAGTGTGTCGTCAAATTCTTACGGTAGTGACTGATATGGGAGACAATTTTAAAACACTTATCTTCAATAAATAAATAATTGTTAGTAAGTTTTAGGCTTTAAATTGTTAAGCTTTTCACTGTCGCGTTTTTCAATTTATTGTGAAATGAAAATTATTCACAATTTATAATATTGCGGCAAGAATTATTAATTATATTTAGATTTAAAAAACCGCTTTGTTATTTAGTAAATCAAATTAATTGTTCTGCAGTTACAACATACAAAACAATACCCATCAAACACCTTAACAAGAACACTTCCCAAGCTATTACGGTAACAGTTACCAAAATGTTATAACTGAATAATCAAAAACAATATTATCAAACAAAACACAATGGAACCCCATAGCGAAACCGTTGCACAAATCACGAAAACCATAACAAAACGTCACGATAAAAAAAATAACAATTGACACTACAAAAGAGTATTGAAAACGATAGCAAAATTCATTTGGCACAATATCTCGTGACTTTTTTCGATTCGTCTAAAGCTTTTGACACCTACCAACTTCATGATGTTATCTTGTCTGAGGTTGGCAGAAGAATGCTGGTGTTGGTCCTAGTTCCACTATATATAGGTGTCGACCTGATATCCTGAGCCAAGGTCATGGTCAAGTAAAGTTGCATTAGAAGATCTGATTCACTATTCGACGTGGATGATGATTTTAATTAGGTCTTTGCGGAATTTGAAAGGGGAATTCATACGTGTGTTCGATTTTTGAATACTTTTGAACTTATAGGAGTAGAAAAGGTTACCAACCCAATAAAACTAATTACGATTTAATTTATTGTGTAGAAATATCTTATATTCAATTTAAGTTTTTTTTGTTTGGTTCAGCTAAATGAATGGTGATTTGCTTGTCAAATAACTCATTTAAATCAATTATTATTTAATTTTAAATATCCGTGTTTTGTGTGATGAGATTGGAATATAATCAATGACCAATCAAAAATAATTTAAGATGTCTAATACAATAGCTTTCAATGACAAGGTGTAACTTTAGGATCGCATCGCCATTATTAAGCCAGCAATGAATAAAAAAAAAATGTATTATACTTGAGCTACAATTTTGAGAAAGTATCTTTTTAAGTAATTTTTCACTTTAGCGCAGACTTATTTTCATACAGATATAACATCTCGCCTGTATTCGCTGAAGGTTTAGACAGAGGTGCACCTATGGTACACCCACATATTACCACCAGATATGTACCATATTAAGTACCATATAATAGCTGGGGAGCCCATTGCTAAAATTGGGCACCAGTCCAGAATTCAGGCTACGACTGAGAAATGTAACGGATTTTTATTAGTAAACTACCTTGTGCCAGCGGCTTCGCCCGAGTGAAAGTCGAAAATTATCACGGGAGAACATATTCCCGGGATAAAAAGTATTCTATGTGCTATTTCTGACTATAATCGGTCTCTGTGTCAAATTTCATCAAGATCCGGCTAGCCGTTTAAGCGTGAAGAAGTAACAAACATAAAACACACACTCAAACTTTCGCCTTTATAATATTATAGTGTGATTGTGAAAAATGCTATTATTTAAAGAACTTGATCCATAAAGAAGCATTACTGCTACATGTAGTAAAATAAATCCCTAACTTCTATGTCTAAATACTATTAGTTTGGCCTTATTCCATTATTTCGGGTTGGCTCTCCTGCTATAGAAATCTTATAAAAAAAACCGGCCAAGTGCGGCCATTATCGGCAAAAAACGGCAAAATCATCACGTTTGATGTATGGGAACCTCACTTAAATATTAATTTTATTCTGTTTTTAGTATTTGTTGTTATAGAGACAACAGAAATATATCATCTGTGAAATTTTCAACTGTCTAGCTATCACGGTTCAAAAGATACATCCTGGTGACAGACAGATGGACAGTGGAGTCTTAGTAATAGGGTCCCGTTTTTACCCTTTCGGTACGGAACCCTAAAAACAACAACAAGTTAAACGATTAATTCTTTCTTGGTCGAAATTTAATTCGGTCTTAAATTACAATCGATTTAGAAATAGAGCAAGACAAATAATCCATTATAGTGTTAAGTGAAGCTCAAAATATTCACTACACAGAGTACAATGTTACTGTTATTAACATTTTTATTATTTTTATTTCTTCGGCTGTCAACCGGTAGTCGTGGTATGACATCCTTGTACGTAATATTTATAGTTCCAGTTGTCCAAATTATTCTGTTAATAGTTTTGTAGAGCACTTGTTTGATTATTTATAACAAGACGCTTGGAGGCACTTTTTTGTCAAAAGAAGATCAAAGGTAAGCTTCGCCAACAATTAAACTATATTCCTATTACCAGAAATACAGAACTACACTTTATTCACACAACCATTGCTGGTTTAGTGGTCGCAAGTACACTACTGCTGGAAATGAGGTCCTGAATTTGATTCCCAAGCCGGAAAAAGTGTGATTGGAATTTTCCATCTGAAATTTTTCAGCAGCTACCCGAACTGTGATTTAAGTGTTTGATGGCAATAGACTCGCACCCATTATTGAAGCTTAAACATAAAAGTGCCTACACACCAAAGCCGGTGGCTAAACACGCCTAGCGGCCTCATTGCCAGGCGAAATATGGGTGTAGTTTAAGAAAGCCTCTGCTAAAAAGGCTTAAGCTTATATTACGTCAGAGATTTGGTTGGACTTCAAGTTCAAAAGTTCCTACATTCTTTTTATAACCACCCTAAACTGTACTGTGTCCTATATCTACCAGTTTAGCTATAAACTGTCATTATCAATGATAATGTCTTGCACTAATAACCTATGCTAATTATAGGTTGATGCAGAGATTGCATTTGAATTGACATTTAGACCTGCATAGATTAGTTGCGCTTTTGAAGAGTGCACGATTCTTTGTGCCTAAACCGACTTTGCATATCAAAACTAATCTAGGGTCACCTGTATCTTTAAACCAAATGTCAAATGTCTTATCATGAATATCAATGAGTTATCAAACATATAACTATTGTCATCGTTACCTGCCAAATCTAAGTTTTCTATCACCAAATCTATGTCTGCTCAGATAGTCTTGTTCACCAGGGGATGTGGCAACCTCTGGTGTCACAGTTATTTAAGCTGCCTCTGGGAAATCAACAAGCCTCTGATTTGGCTATTTCAGACTTACATTAACTATATAAATCCAGGTTACCTCACGATGTTGATGTAAAGTGTGACATCGATTATCAGTTTGGGCAAACTGATATTTAATTTTTATAGCAGGTATTTCTCAGTTTCTGTTTGTAGTCTATACTTATGCCCGATTTAGGTCATTTAGCTTCCTATTTGTAAACATCTCTACCTTCCTTTGGGAAATATGTAAAATTGTGTTTTGTCATGCCATCCTCGATGTTATCATTTCAGACGTCCGCATATCTGGAGAGAGACCCAAGTAGAGAAGTAATAATAAGTTCATCTATATTTCAAAATTAAATAACAAAACACGAACCATATAGTAAACATCAACTTTATAACCATTGTCATCAAAATTAAAACCTTTCAGATAAAATCTCGTCACGGTTCCAACATCCTGGATCGTTTGATTGATTAGCAGAGCCACATCCTACAAAATATCGTTTAAAAGTAAAGCTTCAAGATTAATTTATATATCCATATCTTTTAATATTATCTTTTTATATACAAAAGCCGTGTTTACGACATTTTTATTGTCTTTAATTAGTTTTATTCATCAGGCGAGCTTTAAACTCGTGTAATCTATCATTATTGAAGTTTTATTGAGTTTATACTAGTTTTATTTATACTATGTTATGTTAAGGTGAGATTGTTGGTCTGTTTGTAGTCTAGTATTTTTTTCTAGGTAAGCTGTGTTCACTATCTTAATTTGAGTAGCGACATGACGGTCCATTTCCTTGTTGATTTTTTTGGCAAAAGTGCTATCTTTATGTGTTATTCTTTGTAGAAGTCAGCTGATGAAGATCTGTCTGTGCCAGAAGCTTGCTACTGTTTTTTTATTACATTAGCTACCCATTTAGTTTGCCTTAAGGATGAGATTTTGGTTTAAAAGTTTACATTTTTTGAGCGTTGTTTTTGCGTTGATCAAAAGAAAACGCCTGTTATTTTAAATTAAGATTTAGAAATTACTCCAATAGTGTGATAGAAGATAGTGACAATCTCGTGTGTATCAAATATAAACAAACCAAATCAAAGAGATTTCTTTTAGAGAAGTATAATAGGCAGAGTCATTGTTAAAACATAGTGGAAACAATAAAAAAATGTAAGCTTTTCCTTGAAGAAACCATAACTTCTTATTGTTAAACATTCGAAATTATTTTAACAATGCTATTATACTGAGACGCTAATTTCAGTCATATTTTTTTAACGATTACAATAACCACCTCCAATCATTATTTAATTTAATTTACAGTCTCAAGGCTAACTTTTCGGTAGCAGCTTCTTTATCTACTCAGTACGACGTGACACCAATTTTATATTAAATACATTTTTATTCGTAAAACAATTCGCATCATTGTCGCGACATCACGCATCTCCTGTTTGCGGCTGCTTTAACACTATAAAAGAATTTTTACATTACATTATAATGGCCAAAATAATTTACAAAGTCTAAAACTACCACTCACTGTACCAAAAATGTGCCTTTAACAAACAACCTAATTTACTTTAATAAATAATTTGGAAGATCCAAACGCCTACAAATCACCTCAGTGGGAGGTCTTTAGTCAGTTCTGAACTTTACGAGACTGTTGACAATATTATGGTCATCAGTCTTGCCTCACATCTGACAAAAATCATCGTAAATCTCGAAAATCAGATACCCACACTAATTTAACAAAACATAATTATCATACAAATGTATAAAAATTCGACTTCTAGTTCGAATATTGCGTAATAGTCAATAAATATATCGATATAAATCATTGAGACGTTTCGAGTTTCGATCTACTCCGAATATGTCAAATTGAATCGGTTTCTGTAACAAATGAGGCCAAGTTCTTCTCTACTACGTTTTACACAATACGCAGTTGAAATACCATAGTATAGTTATAAGCTTTTATAGATCTATTTCGTTGTATAGTTGTTGAAATACTAAAATGATTATTATAGTTGTATTGAACTTGGCATGCTTTTTAATGCATCACTTCCATTTTTATTGTTGTAGCTTATAAAACGTCAAAGTTCACTTGGATCTTTGGCTGCTCGCTGGTGAACAGGCCTTACTCAAATTGCGTTATACATATACAGGCAGCGCGAACGTCTATTTTTCTAGCTTCCGCATCCAATATGTCTCAGCCAGGGTTTCCAAGACCTTATGACTGCGTCACAGAGTTGTGTTACCGTAGCTGAATTCTGGGCCAATTTTTTTTTTCTTTATTTGCAAAGAAAGAAGGGTTTAAAATGATAATATGATTTCCAAATAACTTAGTCTGATCTAATTTAAGGCGTATATATTCCCCAATGTTAACACAGTACTGGCAGAATATCAAAAATTTTAAAAAATATTTGATGTTCTGTCGTTTTGGAGGAGTATGCAAAAGTAGCGAAAAAACATCATGATGTTTAATATTATAACCAAAATGCTGGCTGGACCTTTGCGGATAGAATGAACTTTGAAATGATTTATTTTCTGTACATATTTAGATGCAAATGTATTTTACCTTACAAAGAAAGTAAATCAAAGCAGCTCATTTCTAGTGACTTCACGTACGTACATGTTTCTATTTTCCTTCGATAAATGACAATTAACATCGTTCTCACATACAAATACCTAATTAACGACACAATAAAAAAATCTGCATGATCAGTAACTTACTGGCGACAGGATAATGGCCCCCATTTATGGAAAAAAGGACATGCCGGTTTCCTCACGATGGCGATGTTTTTCTTCACCGTTTTAAGAGTAGTGGTGATGAAATAAATTACACAATGTAAAGGGCCCGCTTGGATTTGAATCCACGACCTAAACTCGTAAATCTGGGCCGTAACCATTGGGCCACCACTGCTCTCAAATTTTTGCTAAGTGTGATAGTGTGTAGATCAACGCAATCAAGAGATACAGCCGTTAATGGCGCATATTTAACACTCGCAAGGGAATCAAAATCTACAGGGTACTTCCCGTGGGTTAAACGACATTGGTCAAGTCTGATATCCGTCAAATTGGCAATTCGTCAAATTTGATATTGGTCAAATAATAAATGATCGGTAAATTCGGTAGTTCGTCAATAAAATTTTAATCATGATATTTGGCAAGAAGTAATGTCTTATAGCACAAATAAAGGGAAAATCCGAAAGCCGTAAATGTTTGCCAACATCAAAAGAAAGACTATTAACTTATTTGCAGTTGGTAAACTGACCGCGTTTTATGTCGGTATGGGGACGACAGTTTTCCAACGGCAAATTTCATTTTGTCCCTCAATTCTGTGTATCTTATCGTGAGAGCAATGTTCGGTGCCCTCATATTTATAAACTTCAGTAACGTTATTTAATTATTTTGATGAATGTAGCTGTTTGTACGGAACCCTCAGTGAGCGAGTCCGACTCGCACTTGGCCAGTTTTTAAAAGCACGTCACTCAAATCAATGTAGATCTGTAAACCAAAGGCGGAGTCTCATTCAATAGCCCTAAAATAAGGCTATTAAGCCATAACGGTTACTGAAATGTCATCCGCTAATTGACTTTTATTGGTCATCTATTTCAGAATTGAACTTTACGAGAAAATAATTGGACCTATTTGATAATGATGCCTTTTCCCAAAGCCATTGTAATTGTCATTGAATCTGGTAAAATATGTTTCACTGGCGTTGAATACCTTATGGGTATTTAAATTGCCATTATAAAATACCAATAATGTGATTAGATATTCCAGTTATATTTAATCTATAGTATGCCTTTATATCATGATGATAATCGTTTATCTTGTTCATGGTAAAGTGTTCCCATAAGCATTTATCTGTTAGTTTTTTTTTAAGAAACTGGTTTTTAAGATACTTACCAGTTTTTATAATCATCATCATTTTTCACTTGGCCTAATCCTAATATATTTGGGGGCCGCTATATTTTTTTTTTGTGTGTCTCGGGACCTTAGGGTCCCGGTCTTTTGAAAGGCGTGCGAGGAACCGAAAACAACTCGTAGAGGCCCTGTTAGGTATGTATCAGAAAATGAGACAGCAACCAACGATTATCCTTGTATGCACTACGCAACTGCACCCAAGGACAATCCCTGGTTGGTACAGGCCTATTGCAAATTATGTATGCTAGGCTATGGATTTTGTAGGTTTAGTGGATCGATTGCCCAAAACTATAGTAACTCAAAACTACCGGCCCCTGCCCGACCACTGTTGAACTAAACGGCTATAAAATGGCAGGGGGTGTCTTGCACACTCAATTAATGGGCCTCCATCAAGGGTCGCTAGCACTTTAGTGACGTAGCGCCAAGAGGGCAACATATCCGGCGGTGCTTGAGGAGTGGAGAGCTATAGCACGGCTATCAGGACAGGACCTTTCTGGGTTAACTTCCTTCCTTCGAGCACGTTTGCTCTTGCGAATCTGCACTCAAGCCAGCCAATTAAGGCAAGAGAAAGATAAGAGCTCTGGTCCCTGTCAGTTTTCACACCGACCGACCAATAAAGACAAGCCAGAGGAACAAGACTTCTAACTGGAGATCAGGGACGTGGAGTCGCCACTGCCCACCAGCTCGCCAAAAAGCTGCCCTGCGTATTGTATCTCTCTTAGTCTGGCCCCGCACCCTAGGCATGTTGCGGCAAAGCAGAATCTACCGGCACAAACCTAGGGATCATTAAAGCGCGCAAGCCCAACCACGACGTCAACGTAGAGATACTGCGGTAACCCTTATTATTATTATTATACACTAAAGCCATTGTAGGTTCTGTAAATTTACTGGTATCTTGTGTTTTCAGTGTACACTATTAAATGTGAAGCAAAGTGTGGAAATAAGTTCACTACTCATCATTCATGAGATATATACTGTTAAGGTGTATATATTCCCTAATGTTAACTCAGTACTGGCCGTGCGCCCGCTCGGAGCCAGAAGACCAATATTGAACCTCCTTTTGAACAGTTTTGTTTGCAAAATATTCTTTGATTTACATTATGCTATTTCAGTTATGAAGAAATTCTAGTCATAAATTATTCTGTGTTTAAATATTTTTAAACATCCAAGTAGTTATGGAGGGTATCGGTATGGATATAGTACACCCATCTAAAAGTAGCGTAAAAAGACAGCATTAAACTACTCAACAAGTTCTAAACAACGATACCCCATCGCATCTCCCTTTATCTATATGAGAGCTCCCCTTAAAAACCAACCAATAAGAACCCGAAGGGTTACTTCAGGTAAGGAACCTAAAAAGGTAGTTTAGTAGTTTTAATGTAGGGCAAAGATACAATCAGTTAGTCCACGAATATGTTTGCTACCTTATGTTATAGATATGGTACGTTTCATCATCTCGTCATCTTTCTGCCCTTGTCCCATGTAAATTTGAGTAGGTGCAAGACATTTTCTTCTTCCATATTTCCCAGTCAACAGTCACTATCGTTTCTTTGATGGTAATAAATATTATTATTCTTATCTAGCTTTTATCTTGATTTTTCGTCTTTACCCTTCCTGGTCCTATTATTTGACTTCGGATCTTCTCGTTTTTCTGCGCCGTCTTAGGTTGACTGTTCTGGCAATTTTAGTTTTCAACTTTATTAACTTGCAATGACAAGTACAAGTAAAATATCAAAATTTAAAAAACCCCCGACACATTTATCCTGCGAAAACACCCCGATTCACACAGTAAAACGCTCATAACTTTCAACGGCTGAACCGATTCTATTCAAACATAGCTAAGAACATTCTCGATAAAATCACCTTTCAAACAAAAAAAAAACTAAATCAAAATCGGTTCATCCGTTTAGGCGCTATGATGCCACAGACAGACACACAGATACACAGATACACAGACACACAGACACACAGACACACAGATACACAGCAACACATGTGAAACTTATAACACCCCTCTTTTTCCGGCGGGGGTTAAAAATTTATAAAAACCCTGACATATATTTTTTATGCTTTTTAAAATCTCTCGGCTTCGTTCGACAATCTATCGAACACGTAATTATGACACGATATCTTGCGAAAATACCCCGATTCAAACAGTAAAAAACCCATATTATTTTGCAGACAGATACACAATTATACAAACACTCAGGTACAAACGTCAAACTTAAAACACCCGTTTTTTTTCGGTCGAGGGTTAAAAATGAAAACGAAGACCTTTTAGAGTTTTTCTTTTATCTGAAACTTAATTACCCAAATATTGCTTTAAGTGTGTTTTTTGTAATCCAATCTAGACGTGACTTAAAAAATACTGATTTCAAATTAATAGTTACGGTATTATGATGAACAGCAATTGTTTGATAATTACAGTTTTGAACTGCCTTTGTGCCATTTAATTGTTAGATTATTGAGGAAGAATTGAACATTAAGATCTAAAATTGTAACCTTGTGGTAGGTTTAACTGGAAAAACTGGTCAAGTGCGTATCGGACCACGCATGAGAATGGGTTTCTTAGTCACATGCTGTTTTGATTTTATTGGATTTAAAAATAATTTTGCTTTTCAAAGTATTTTTCAAAGAGACTGAAAAATAAGGTAATTATGCGGTCGTGTCTCACGACTCGTGAGAGCGTAGTAGCTTCTAAAGATATAGTGACAAGCTGACAATAGCCTCCGAGCAAAATGGCTGATAGGAATCCAGACAGACGGATCAGATGGACTGTTGGAAATAGGCCTCCCCCAAGCGTCGTCACATTGACCGGTCACGTGCGTTCTGCATCCAGCTGATCACCGCAATCTTCACCAGGTCATCGGTCCACCTGGTGGTTGGCCTTCCAACAAAACGTCTTCCGGTTCGCCAGCAGCCTGATAGATCAACATTATAACGGTTCTGTTTTTCCATTTGTATACAGAACCACAAAATTTAAGAAAACTGATAATAACCAGAATCATAATTACCCACTTGATAATGATTTTCGTAAATGAAGCAATTTTCATCATTAACTATTTCGTACAAAATTCAAACCAGATATTATCAAATATTGGTGTAATTAAAGTAAATACATGCATTTGAGGATATTTAAATGTTAATTACCAAAATATTTAACATTTAAGATTGATTGCAGCCAATTGATTTCTTTAATTTTGTGTCCGGAAGCTTTTAACTCAAAATATCATCAGTAAGTAATAAAACTTAACTCAGGCATTAAAAATATGTAGTAACTAGCTTCTGCCCGCGCCTTCGCCCGCGTTAAAAGTATTTTATCATCCTAAGGGAATAAAAACTATACCTACCCTATATCCTTCCCAGGGTTTCAAACTATCTCCATGCCAAATCTCATCTAAATTGATTCAGCAGAGCCAGAGATTACCCCCTACAACCTCACAAAGTTTACCTCTTTATAGTATTATTAAGTTTAGATAGATATAGAAACAGTAAGTAAATGAACGACTTTACTGTTAGCACAAAACTCGGCTTAGCCTCGGCGACCACTAAGACTTGACTTGACTACAAAGTTTTGACAATACCATCTCTTGCTTGCGCAAGAGTATTGTTATTATTAAACCTTTATTGCTGAAGAACTAAACACAAGTACAATCTTATAATATTAAAAACTTAAATCTAATACATCGGGTTTTCCGGTTTAGTGATCAGCGTGCCCTGAGACACATAGGCCTCTTCCAGCTGTGTCCACTCATTTCTGTCTCTAACTTTTCGAGACCAGGTTGCGCCTCCAATTTTTCTTATGTCGTCTATCCATCTCTTTGCTTGTCTTCCCCCTTCCTTTTGCCATCACGTGGTTGCCACTCTGTTATAATTTTTGTCCATTTAAACTTACTATCTTTCGTCATGTGTCCTGTCCATCTCCATTTCAACTGTCTTACTTTCTTTATTTATTTATTTTATTTATTCTTTTATCCTCGCATTGGAAGGCCTTGCAGCAATTACACCATTTATGCATTTATTATATCTTCTGCTTTGGTTCTAGATCGTATTTCGACTGCTCTTAACCGATCTTTTTTAGTGACACCAATGATGCTTCTCTCCATTCCCCTATGACATGATCTCAGTTTTAAGAGATGATTTTGATTTAGGGCCCACATTTAGCTCCCATACGTCAGGCAAAGTAAGAATATTGTTAAGTATTGTCAATTCTTGACATAAAAACCAAGGCTGTCAGTGAGTCCTGTCTGGGTCGCAGATATCTTGAAAAGGCTGTTAGTGAGTTTTACCGATTATTCTAAGAAACTGACATATCATCATCATCAGCCTTTTAATGTTCCCATTGCTGGGACACAGGCCACCTCTCTGTGAGATAAGGAATGGGCCGTAATCCACCACTTGGGTCCATTGCGGGTTGGTGGATGACACATGTCTTTGCATTTTTGGTTCTCAGACATGCCAGTTTCCTCACGACGTTTTCCATTAACGTTTTGAGAGCAGTAGTGATGAAATAATTTACACAAATGAAAGCCCCTGCCTGGATTTGAACCCACGACCTACAGCTTGTAAGTCACGGCTGTTACCACTGCTCTCGATTGAAAAATTTACTGCCCTGACTTAATTTTAGCTATGTCTGTGACAGTGGATACTTGCTCTCGATACACGCACTGTTTTATAATTTGTTTCAATTAAAATAAATGCAATGCATTAAATAGCAAAGAATTCTTATAGCTGTTTCCACAAAGGCAACAATAGCTATCACCAGATATATTATGAGTGATATTAGTTCTCTGAGTTCTAATGTAAATTTACTTTAAGAAAATATTTTAAATGAGATTTTATCATAATCACAAAAACAAAAGTCAAAAATAATATAAAACACCTTCAAGCTGTATATTTTTATATGTCTATTTTTCTTTGGCCTGGTCTATTCACCGGTGCAGGCGCAATACGACTGAATAGTTGAAAAAACCTAAAATAAGGGTTTGTTATCTACTTAGAAGTACAGAAACATCATTCAATATTTCTAGAAAATGCTAGATTTACAAAATGTCGCGGGTCATACAGAACCAACTGTGCGCTCGCCGGGTTAAGTAGATATTTGTTAAAATCTAGTTTCATAAAGTAAGTAGATAAAGAAGAGATGATCTCGACAAAGGTTTTCTGAGAACTGCACGGTAGTTCAGTACCAGACTCGTAGTCAGGAATTCACATCTACGCCTATCTTATTCTAAAAACAAAAGAACAAAAGGATTCTTCAAAGTCTTAAATTGACTGACAGGCACATTGAATAGGTATGTCAATCAAAGCTAGCAGGCGTCTAATTTCAAAGCTATGCGCATTGCGTATGTTCTAGCTATCTAGCCGAGGGAAGACTGTAAATATATGTTTAAAAGTCAAGGCCAGAATCGACTGAATTATCATAAGCATCATCAGCATCATTATGAACATAAGCATGTATATATGTATGTCGTTTTGTGGCAACACTTTTTCTTTCTACTTTCTATCTTATTTGGGTTATTAAAAAAAAAAAAGAGCCGAGTATACTATTTAAAAAATCACATTATAAGCTTGACAAAACGTAAATTATTAGAATTGTTTTTAAAGTGCCTCCATGGTGAAGTTTTCTCTATCTAAGGCTGCCTGTCCACTTGGGGCGGAGCGGCGAAAAGAGGAGCGGAGCCAACCAATCGGATTGAATTGATTAGACTCCGCTCCGCATTAGTAGACAAGGAATTGAAAATTAGTTTCAAAATGTGTGTGACTGCGGCGATGAGAAACAGAGCACTGAGGTGGATCGGGGGAATGGAGCGAGGAAATGGCTTTTTTCGATAACATGTCGATAGCACTTTTTCCATGTCATGTTCTTTCTCGCTCCGCTACCTAGCTCCACGTTTATGGACAGATACAGTCCGCAACTCCGCTCCGCATCTCCGCTCCGCTCCAGTGGACAGACAGCCTAACACTCAACACAAAAAACTCGAAATAAGAAACTGGTAGTCTTTTTTTAAATATCATAGTATGTCTCACTGCTTGATAAAGGCTTTGTCCAAGTCCTTCCTAACATTCTTTTCTTGCGCCACCTTGAGCCAGCTTAGAAATATTACACTACAAAACCTTTTTTTTTTTTTTACTTTTTTTTTACATACTGCGTTACCACGGGGAAATAGCGCAGTTATGTGGGACTCTAACCCACTAAAACTCCACGGTGTCCTCCTGTGCTGCTTATGGCGGGAACACGGGCACGCGTTAGCACTCACCGCGAACCCGCCGCGGCTGTCCGTCACCGGACCCTCCCCGGGGGAGTAACCCCCATCACCGGCGCACCAGAACACACTGTACGCTGTGACCACCCCAGGGACCAAATCAGCACATGGATGCCAGACGTCCCCGTGTATGGCACCCTTGGTCCACCTATGACGGGTCAAGGTCAATGGCCCCGCCACCTACCATTTTGCGGCCGCAGAGGATAGGGAAAGCGGCTAACGCTATACCGACACTCCTCTTCCCCTGCGGCCCCACCGCGTCCGCCATCAGACGGTGGCGACCCCGTCTAGGCCGCGGAAGGTAGGGAGAGCGGCGCGCCGCAATACCGGCACTCCTCTCCCGCCGCGGCCTCCAACCCTCAGCCGCGATATCGTATGGGACCTGGGATGCTCCATAAGACATTGCGGCCCGCCTCAGTTGCGATGTCGACTGTTACCAAGCGGCACCGCAACCTACTAGTTGGCCGCTACGTCGTCGGCTTAATCGGAAAAAGCCCTGACGAGCGGCCCCTCCTCGGGTTCCTCTTCGCTTCACCGTGGGTGACCAAACCACGGTTACTGAGCCCCCCCGCCTCGACAATGCGGGAACCCACCGGGGGGAACACTACTAAACCTGGACAATGTACTTCTAATTGAATTGCATTTAAAAAAAAACTTATTTTTATCTAAATCACAAACACACGATTGGGAATTTTTAAACCCATTGTTTTATTTATCTTGGAAACGGAGATAGCCATCAGATGTTATCACATAAATTGCGATACGTGAGTTCGTCAGTTCGATTACGGAGTTGAACCAGTGCTACTTCAAACAAAATTGTTGATATGCACATATCTAATTTTTAAATTTTCCTTAGGTAGGTACAATACACCACGCCACCACAATAAGGCACGGCAAGCCTTAAGTTTGCAAGGAGGTTGCCGACAGTCGGTATTTCAGAACTTTCAACCAAAATGCATACGAATACTTTCTTTCTATAAGCCTCTCTCTTCAGAAAAATAACTTCTTTTCCGGAAGTCGATGTCAAAGGAAAACAGGAAAACCTAAAAAAGAAGTTATTTTTCACTTTGTGGCGTTTTTATTTGTATGTAGATTGTATTGTTTTGTAAAAAGTTTTAAAGGCAAATATGCCGCGAACTTTTTGACCTCTCTATTTACCGTATTTTAACCAATAAAGTGAAAAGCAGAGTCATTATTTCCAAAAGATGCATCATATTAAACCGGAAGCTACTTCCCAAAGTCTCATTAACATCACAATCGGCCTTACTCTACCTACCCACGAAACCCCAAAAATCCTTCTCCCAGGCGTTCGATCCTCGCGTTCCACCCATTGTGAGTCCCACGCACGTGTCAAGGAGGCATGATTCACCGGCAAACAATACACGTGTATTAGTATGTAAATAGCTTTATTTAACTGATGTTTTGATGTTGTTAGGTGCCGGTTTGGTAGAACATTTTATTGTTTCCTCATTTTGATAGGCGGGTGTGTGTGGGAAATGGCGGCGGATTGTTTAGAAGGGCGGAACGTAATGAGTTGTTTGATGGCCATTTTTTAATTTTTTTTTATTATATATAGGCTCGCGCTTGACCACTTTCTCGCATGATGGTAAGCGATGATGTAGTCGACGGTGTAACACGCTTGCCTAGAAGTAACCTATTCACTCTTGACTTAAAGACCCCGAGATTGTAGCTATTGGGAAACACAGACTCCGGCAGGGAATTCCACTCCTTAGCTGTACGCATAATGAAAGTGTTTCAAAAACGTTTACCCTCTTACTAATAAACGCATAATAAAGTTATACCAGGTATAAACCTATGAAAATGTATGGGTATACCTTTGTTATACCTGGAATAACTTTATTCCGTGTTTATTAGTAAGAGGGTTAGTGCGTATGGGTGGGAGGTCCACCATGTATCGATGACGCATCGCTGTACGTTTTGTAGTCCGTCTTGTGGTCATCTTTATTTTTCTTCGTCACTGTTGGCTTTTTAAATTATATCTAATATTACAAGCTTTTATTTAACTTGCAATGTATGTATGTAAGTGTGTTCGGGTAAAATGTTGCAACTGAATTTTATAGCAGTTATCCTTCACCGATTAAGATGAAATTTTGCAAACAAATTTAGTTTGGATGACAATGCACGGTTAGCCGAAGTCATTCTAAATCCAATATGGTGGACGGCCCAAGATGGCGGGCTAGATATTTTTTGTGCACTACTATGATATGGGTATCAAATGAAAGGGTTTGCTGAGAAGAATACGAAAACATGTTTGTTTTAAATAAAGATTTTTTAATGAATAATTTTATATTATTAAATCTCTGGACATTATACAAGGTCATATCAAGTGGAACATAAAATGCATTTTGAACGAAAAGTTGTTGCTAGCTTTTTTTATAATCGCCTAGTCCCAGTCACAGTTATTTCTTAATAGTCTATTTGGTCTAACTGCAGTCCTCCCTTTCTTCTTTCCATTCCTCTTGATTAGGGGTAAACTTGGACTAGTCAGAAGATATCGAACCATATCGAACTAATCCCGCCATATTCGCAGGGTCTGTTGCGCTGTCACCGATCATTTTCCGGCAGGCATAATACGTAAGAAACAGCAATCATCGCGCAATCAAACGTTGTATGTCATAAAAGTTGGACCTATATACAGTGTAGGTATAGTAGGTCCTACACAATCGTTTGCTAATAGCTCGCTGTTTGTCAAATGCACTTTTTGAAAAAAGAAACCGCCGAAATCTCTGAAACTTGTGTATTGAAGAGCAATTATTGCGTATAAATCGCAATCTTTTTGTTCTTCCAGGATACGGAACGCATACGTACGTCCTGCGGGATCCACATTGTGGCCGAATTACCCCATTCAGTATTGTTCCAAACAAAAAAGACGTTTTATTAATGCAAGATATAAAAGTGAAGTACTAATTCTTAGTTGACAATATTTACTCCTGGGATCATAATTAGGAATCAGCCAAAATATCTTAACTCTCTATAATTGTATCATTGACACTGTAATTCTTATCGTAACATCAATTTTACCAGCAATTAACTCACTAACAAGCTGGCTACCGTAACGACTTTCCAAAATGTTCACTTTCATCCTCATATTCTTTGATTAATCTAATTAATACAGTTGTATGTAAATACGGTGTGCGTGGGCGCAACATCGTGTAACTACACCTTCCTGCCTTGATGACGGTAATATCACCAAGTCTATTGCAATTTTCTTAAAGATCTTCAATAAATTTTCATAATTCAAAAGTGTTAATAATGTTTAGTAATTATTACCTACAATATTTTATTGAGACTGTTTTCAATTGATTAATTTCTTCGGATGATTCCCTGTTTTCTTTGCAGTTCATTCTAATTAACGCTGCTAAGAACAAATTCTTATAAATGGAGTCCAGCTCATTCCGTTATTGGGCCTGCCATGATGACACTTTGCCATTAAGAGAGATCCTGGGTCGTGAACGTGGTCCATTAGTGGAGATTGAACCGGCAGATGTGTTCGGGACAATTCCATTTTAACGTGATTGTAATGTTATATACAAACAGAAACGGTTGCCTGTTTCTATTGTATTCATGTTAACTAAAGGTCAGGACTATTGATAGCTTATATCAGACCTGGAACCAGAAAGTAACCTGTTTGGATAATTTCTCTAAAGCTTCTGCATACATTCTCTCAAGGATTCTGTGGTGACTGAATCATTTATTTCACAACAGACGATACTATACCGATGTAATTAACGCAAAAGTTCAAACCAGAAATCCTCGGACGCAGGCCAACCAGTCTACAAATTACAAGAAAATCCTCCAAACCACATAACTCTTGGTCACAACCGCCATAATGTACAAAACAGACAGACAGACAAATCGCATCTGTATCTCATTGTGATTGATACTGTGATTAAACTGTCTTATCTTACAATATAAACGATAATTAATACGATATTGTACGCATTTTCCTATGATTCTATGGGGTGATGACGTCACTGTTTTGTAATGCATTCTTCGTGGATGCGCTTGCGTTGGTGGAAGTAGTACGAACTAGGTTGAATGAGCAATTTTGAAACAGGTATTGACCTAATAACTGTTATGTTTTGATACCATTTTGTTGACCTAGGGACTTTGGTATATTACTTAATATTGAAAGATGTGGGTATATTCCTTAATATTGATAAGCGTGTGACCATCGCAGATACCAACAGCAGTGAGGTCCAGAGGACAGGCATGCAGGCTTGCTTGCTGGCCGAGTAATGGGTAGCTCACCGTCCGATAAGGACCAGGCCCGAGTCAACGGCGCGTAGTGTTCCACGTGCGCCTCAAAGAGATGTCAGCAAAAACTGACGGGATCCGCTAGGAACGATGGCTGTCTGAATCGGGAATAAAATTTAAAAATAGTTACCGCGGCCCTGGCTCAAGCAACTGCATACATAAACACGGGTGGATTTTAGTCAGTTAAAGTCTGACACGCCCTCCTACTTCACACAGAGCGGTGGTAGTCATTGGATGATTTCCCACGATAAATAATTCGCATAATTCCTTCTTCCAATTTCATTTTCTAATCCCATTTTTATTAAAGAAGGACTTTAAAGGCAGTTGAACTTCCAATAGATGCGGCTTATGACACGATACGCCTCCTATTGTTGCCTCAACGTTTTTCTGGTTCGTCACCCCGAGGCTTACAGAAGTTGCAAAAGCTGGGGTTTGTGCAGTTTTCTAAAAAAAGGTACTCGTAGTATCTAAGTTGTTCAGTAAATTGATACTAGTTTTCTGGAAGGTACGAGTACTAAACATCAACTATCAGAATATTAGAATAACTAAAAGAGAGAAGAACAGAGAAGATATCAATCATAATTATCCTTTATCAGAAAACATAATCTCAAAGCTGGATCAGCTTATTGTGGCTCTATTTCTAAAGCTCAAACGTGACAAAACCTTCAATAGGTAAGTTCAGCACAACCTGCTTGAGCAGCTAAAGTTTTAATTATTTTGTTAGTAATTGCTCGTAGTAAAAAATACTTAGTAATGGGTAATCCTATACCAATGCCACTGATTATCATGTGAAAGACATTAAAATATATTATGTGATTCCATTAATTCTACAATGTGATTTCTATGGCAATTCACAAACAGACATTTATTTGTAATATAAATCCCGGATCTGTACGTTAGTACAAGTTTGTCCAAAATGTCACTTATAGATCTTTCAAAATCAAAATAACAAGTTTTGTATTCCACTTAAGCTGCAATCATCATTTTTTTAAACCGATTTCAGAAGGAGGTTCTCAATTCGTCAGTGTGTTTTTTACGCGATTATTCCGCAATTATGAACCAATTTTGATGATTTTTTATTTAAAAGCTGGTACTTCTCATGTTCTCTCGTTTAAATATCAATATCTGACGAATAGTTTTTAAGTTATCCTTAATAATGCGTATTTTCATGATAATATATGGTACCAAAACTAAAAAGAGAAACTTTTTAACAAAAATTTAAACCGGCTTCCAAAACAAACTACTACAAAGCGAAAAATAGCTTTCTTTTCGGAAGTCGGAGTTAAAAAGAAAAAAATTGGTACCAAAGACTTTACCTGAAATCACTTTTTATTCTCAGAAAGCTGCTCTGTCAAATTCAGGCGAGTGGTTGAGCAGTCAAACCGAACCAAACAGACAGACTTATAGATAAATTTTCAGATTACAATCTCAGTAGGTATAACATTGATGCAAGTGCACAATAGAAGATGATTAGCATCTATTATTAATAATATTGTGTTTATTTGTACGTAAAATACTATTAGTGTGCTATCATTAATTTGTTTCAGCCCACATGGTTACCTAAGACATTGTTTGCCTACTGATGATTGGTTTGAAGGCGAAGAAACTCTTCATTGAATAAACCTGAGCAATGACTAATGAACTTGGTGAAATATATGAAAAGTTTTTAGCGTGTGTATGTGTGTACTCGCATACTAAGTATCTCACCTAGTGATCTACCCTTTGTGGCCCAAAATCTGCCGTCATATTAACCTATGCGCTACTGACTATCCCGTGGAAATGGTGAATTATAGGATCAACAGAATTTAACTATACCTTGAATACGAAGATGATGGGTGCAATGATTACCAGATTCTATAAGAAAGTTTATAAAAAATAACAGAAGCCATTTGGCTGAAGGCAAATTAATTTCACTCATTATAAATTTGCTTTTCTCTCTGCAAGTTTTCCTACTTATTTTCAGAAAAAGTAAAGTAAATGTTACATACTTGACTTTCTTGTTGGGTGTCTCCAATTAAACGGGCTCCTTGTCTAGGGCTTCAAACCCGGAACTGTCGGCGTAATGTCTTCATACTGGTAACATTAAATTAGTATTAATTTTTATTTACACACTGTTCCGTTGTTGTTGAATTAGGTATTTTACCTATGTTTGCAGTATTTGTAAGTATGTGAGAACCATGTTCCTATTTATCAAATTAATAAATTTACCTGTTAATGTTTTTCATGATTTGTACGAAGTATAGTGTGTAGTGCTATTCTGGGTGCATCGTCCTCACATATATGAATTTATTAATGTATGTACTCATGTAAAGATTGTAAAACACTTGTTTTTTTTTAAAAGAGTAATTAGGGAGTTTCTTGCGCGTTCTTCTCCATAACAAGCTACTTTTCCTTATGCAATGAATTTGAATTTCTCTCTGCAAGTTTTTCTACTGTTTTCAGATATTCCGTCCGTTGCAAAGATTTTTTTCTTAGACTAAAGCTTTTTCTCAAAAAAATCTTAGTACAGATATATTGTGTTGGTTGGGACACACATAGTAGTCTCAACCTCGCAAAATTATTATGTAGCCGTTGCCGACAAGTCTTTACCATGCGCAAACGCAGTCAAATTATAATAGATACCTAGTTATAATTTAATATAACATTTAACTCTTACAATAGTTGCGCAACCGTCACGCTAGGCATTTGAGGCAGAGTAGAAAGCTAGCATTGTTTAAATAAAGTAATTATTGTGAATGTAGATTCTTTTTATAATTGTTACGTTTTGTAAATTGGGTTCATAAAAATTGTAGATTAAGTAAAAATTACTGCCTAGTTTATTTGGAAGTGCGTATCATGATTTTTAGTAGAACTTAATGAGTACATGAGTTGAAGTTTTGGTAAGTTTGATTTTAATGTACGTTCGGTGTGGTTGACAATCATGAAAAATTTATTGATTAAGTAATCTTTTAAAATTGTGTACAGATCCAATGAGGACCATACAGATAAGCCTCTAAGATAGTCACAAAGAAGCATACATATTTGAGTGGATCGGTCCAAAAAGTGCAAAAAAAATGTAAGTGATATGTCGCACAACTTGCTACAAATATGTCGGAAATCGAACCTTATAGGCACCCATTCCCGGAAGTGAATAAGAGAAAGAGAATGATTCGGTCCATATCTTTGGAAAACTGGAACCTAATAACAAATTCCTAATTATTTCTTTCGCAGCAAAGAATGCAACTAAGTGGTCCAACGACCTGATTAAGGCTGCTGGAATCCGCTAGACGCTTGGAGTAGGCCTAAATAGTGCCCATCTTTCGGCTGATTTGATGAAAGATTTTCTCTGAGGCAAAGAATCTTTAAAAAATCTAGTTGTTGAGCCGAATTTATCAAGATACCACGCACACACAAAGTATACATTAAAAGCAATCATTAGTCAGTAAACATACAATTACATCCTAACCATGAATCCTAAAATAGTCAGCTAATTGATTAAACAAAAGCCTGCTGAGGTCGTCTTAGATATAAAAGTAATTTAATTTGTTACAATCGTCCTTCAGTTCCCAAAATGGAGGGACTGCCAAAGATTCTAAAAGATTTGTCATTGAAACTTGTTTTTGTTCAGCGAAATTATTGCAATTTAATTTGGATAAACGCATCATTAACATTGTAAATCAATTTTTAAAGTAATTGGGTGTTTTTGAGATCAGAGATATATGTAAAAATCTTACATGTAATTGCCAGAACAGCAATCTTATTTAAAACAGAATGATTGTAACTGTCGCTGTAGCAACTCATTTGGATAGACAATATGTCTAGCAGTGGATATCTTTCGGCCGAAAAGATGCTGAAAATTCTACAACTTAGACGCTTGTATGTCGCCAATGTTGGGGAATCCTATATCTCCTCATCAGTCATCAGTGACGCATTACGCCTTTTCCGCTACCAAAAATAGTTTGAGAACCAGTGTCTGTTTTATGCAACAGGTGTTCAAAATGCGCCATTTTTGTTCATACGAACATCTTCCTACGTGTGTATTGTTTACATTGTCTATTACCTAGTAGGTTTTATTTTTGTGATTGATTAAATTATCTTAATTATGAGATAAGAATATAATGAGTAATGAGCCTAAAACGGTTCCCGTAATTACGCTCAACAGACATGTATTAAACCCATTGATTGATTACTTTAACTAAATGCTAATGTTTTTTTGTGTAAGAAGAATGTATTTCGTTGCTAACAAAACTTAGATATTGTTATTCTATTCGCCTACAAGAATCCCTTTCTCTTTCAGTCATCTACATAGCATACTCGTCAATGGAAGTAGTGACTATACGAGCAGCGTTAACTTTATGTTGATATTCTTAAAAGCTATTCACGCTATTGAAATAAAGAAATCGAAGTAGCAGTGAGCAGGACAAAAGAAAAGAGAACGGATGGCCAAAAGGGCCGAAAGTTACTGGAGTAGAGACTGCATACCAGACAAAGCTGAGTTAAAAGACCTCCCTCAAGTTGGAACGATGACATGCTAGTGAGTGTCGCGGAAGGTGGCTGAAAGGCCTATATCCAGAAATATACTTCTTTCGGCTGCAATGATAATGATGATGAACTAATTTGATATTTATGTGTAAAGGCGTAGTCGTTGCTGATTTATTTTAGCGCATATAGCAACTACTAGCCCATTGTTGGAATCCAAGCGTTCAATAATGATTTGCATACATTATAAATCATGTTCTAACTAAATAGTCCTTTTATGGACATACTTATTACAGGTGACAGGCGTAGTATTAAACAACAATCATCTTCAATATTTCACACTAGGGATGTAACGATCGTTACCTCCACCGCCGCAAGTGGAGAACTTCCCCCATAAATCGCCTACAACTTCAGAAGCTGATGCCTAGGCGAAATCGTATTTCTGCCTAGGCAACTTCCTCTGTGTGTGGGGAACTTTCCTAAGAAAGGGTTCCTCTGTCTTCACATCCACCTCCGCGAGTGCGAGCCTGTAACAGCATCTATACCGTCATCAATAAACTACAAATAATATGATTTATTTAAAAATATTTTATTTAAACAAGCTTTGATTTTCCTATTCTTCTCAGCAGACCCTTTCATTTGATACCTATATCATGGCAGTGCACAAAAAATAACTTGTCCACCATCTAAAACTGTCCTTCATATTGGATTTAAAATGACGTCACTTAGCTAACCAAGTATTGTCATTCAAACGAAACGTGTGTGCAAAATTTCATCTTAATCGGTGGAAGATAACTGCTTTAAAATTCAGTTGCAATATTTGACCCGAACAAGCTTACATACATAATTAGTACATTGCAAGTTACATAAAAGCTTGTAATAAAATAAAAAATGACTTCATCATCGTCATTAGCCTTTTTTATATTGTTTCCACTGCTGGGACACAGGCCTCCTCTCTGTAAGAGAGAATGGACGGTAATCAACCATGCGGGTCCAGTGCGGGTTGGTCGATGTCATACGTCTTCGATTTTTTGGATCTAGAAGATACCGGTTTCCTCACTATATTTTCCTTTACCGTTTTGAGAGATAATCATTATGATTTAGACAAAGTAAAGAGTCCGCCTGGATTTGATCACACGACGTACAATTTGTAAGTCGCGGACGGTACCACTGCGCCACCACTGCTCACTTGTGGCACCACTGCTAAATCAATACAAAATTCTTGATTTCTCACAATTTTTTTGAATTGATTTGCAAACTTATACTGCAACAATCCGACAACAAACAAACATTTGCTCACCAGACACAACCGACACAGTGTAGGCTGCTGGACCCCTACGCAAGTACGGAACTTAACACCATTTCTTCTTAATTTTTCAACCTCCAAGCGATAAGAAAGCATGGCCGTCCCCGTCAAACCTGGCGTCTCACCATACTGGCAGAAGCGGTGATCATTGGAAATTTGGAATGACGTGGAGCGAGGTGAAGCGTGAAGCTCAAAACCAATCGCAATGAACTGATAAATAACTTCTTTACACGTTCTCTGTCCCATCTAGGGACAAAGGACCTTAATGGCTGCTTTCTAAATTGAGTATCAAATTTTGATAGGTTTTCAGGCTTTTTAATCTTTTGTTTATTTACATATAATCATTTTTTATTTTAGTTTCTTACGACTTATTGTCGGGCCTGCGTGGTCCACCCATCTAAGTACTGCTGTAACATGGAAATATTGTAAAACCAAACAATTTTTTAAAAGAGTAACCATGGAGTTTCTTGCCGGTTCTTCTCCATAGGAATCGACCAACCCGAAACGTGCACATTTTGGCGACGTTTAATAAATGCCCATGTAGGCCTATGTGAAATAAAAATTATTGATTTTCATTTTGCTTGAGTAGAGATTGACAAAATATTATCAGCCTTTTAACGTTTCCACTGCTGGGACACAGGCATTCTCTGTGTGAGAGAGAGAGATTGACAAAAACTCAACTTCAAATACTTATATCAGAAATCTGGGGTAAGTCATCAAAATCATAATCAAATAGTTAATTTAAATAAACCTTAGAGGTACTTTTGAATTGTCAAACAAAAAAAAAAGATGGCTTTGGTTGCAAATTCGCAAGCGTCAGTAGGTCTCAATGGAGAATAATTTGCAAGAAACTCCACGGACACTCTTTTCATCTCTTCTAAGACGACCTTTGCTACATCCCTATTCCAAACCCTTAATGAGCTATCTATACATATTCATATTTATTTCATATTCTTCACTCACACAATCTAATCACAAAAGCCAATGATGATTAATATCATCATAACACTCAATTTTAATTTAATGCCACTTCATACATAACATTAATGAATAATTCACCATGAAATCAAATCGCTTAGAATTCGTTCAAAAGGCTTGCCTATATTACTGTGTATTAGCAAACAGTTAATGGCTATAATATATGGCGAAGCAAAGGAAGCGATGGCTCAAATAATTTAAGATGTCTACAGACCACGGAGGCGTTTTGGCTGCGCTACTAGAGATGGCATTGTCAACACATTTGTTTTGTCTTTTATAGATACAAATACATCAAGATCCTTAAGTCCTGGATTTTGAAAGGGTTGCTAGGGGTTGAAGCTAACTCGCACATCATCATCTAGATGCCTAGCCTTTTCCCAATTGTTGTTGGGGTCGGCTTCCAGTCTTACCGGATTCAGATAAGTACCAGTGTTTTACATGGAGCGACTGCCTATCTGACCTCCACAACCCAGTAACTTGGTAACACCATACCCCTTGGCAAGACTGGTGTCAGATCTCAAGCTTCTAACTACTCGTAACGACTGTCAAAGATCTTCAAATGACTGCCGGGACCAACGGCTTAACGTGCTTTCCGAGGCACGGAGGAAACTCGGTATGTTGAAATGGCCACCCATCCACGGACCGACCTCGTCAAGCGTTGCTTAACCTTGAAGATCGACCCGTGCGGCTGTTATTATTTAGCCACGAGCTCCTCAAGCTAACTCGCACAGACCGTGTTAAATATATTTAAATGAAATGTAACACCATCTGACGACTGTCCCTGTTTGTACTATGCAATTGCATCGAAGGACCAACTCCCTGTTGGTGCAGGACTATTGCAATATGAGGCAACAAAAGATGACTATACTGATTACCTACGACTATGGAAGGACTATTGAGGACCCTTTCTCCTACATTGTCAAATGACAGGGACTTGCACACTCAATTGATAACCCATAAACCGTAAAAACTAAAATCTGACAATTCTAACTATGCCTGTGACAAACACAGCTGAATCTTACGTTCATCGCAACTTGAGTGTCTACGAATATTGGTCTTGACGTTTCCAGTTTTCGCTAACGTCGCAGTCATTCCGTGCACTGTGATGATATCTAATGCGAGATCAAAGAGGTAAGTATTAGGTAACCTGTTCGGTCAGCTTAACTTTGTAAATCGTATGAAAAGTAAAGGTCCTGGCCTATATGCGCATCGATTTACGGTGGCAGTGTAATTGATACTAATTGTTATATCTATGTGTCTGCTGGTGTAAGTAATTTCTGTACACAATCATCATTATCAACCAATAATTGACGAACAAATGCTCAATGACCCCAGTAATGAATACTTCAAAAGTGTAATCACTTATTCACCCACCCTGTTCGTTTTCGTCTGAGGTTTACTGTTGTGTCAAGCATTTATTTTTTTCAGTAGGCCTCCTCAAGCGTCGCCACATTGACCGATCTTATGTTTCTCGTATTCAGCGGATTTCTCTTAAACTAATAAATGTCACATAATTTGAAAGCCCAGAGCTGGTCATGGAATCCTTTCAGATTGTTTTTGTCAGCCTGAACTCTCTCAATCCCGGGCAAAGACCTCCTCCAATTTCTTTCCTTCACATCAATTCTTAAGAAAGCCACCAAAGGCATCCCGTCGACCTACCATGACCCCGTCTAGCTCTAACAGCGATATATGGCTTCACAGGTTTGGTAGACATGTCCTGCCCAGTACCACTACTGTCTTGCAACATTTTGAGCTACGTCGCCAATTTGTGACTGAGGCGCAATTATTATCTTACACACACAATTAAAACAATATCCTAACATTACTCAGTACGTGAACTATGCAGCAATGGTTCACATACTGACAGTCGAAACGTTACGCAAAAGCGCTCAGGATACTGTTGCGGCCCGCACCCTACACACCAGGGATGTGCACCGCTTGCGCATGATTGTATGGAAACAATCCATACGCGCCTCCGCAAACATCCCCGACGCGTTACAGGAGCGAGACAGCCCCAAGAGCACCCTGAATGCGTTGTTGTATTGGACGCGTAGAGCGCCATACTGTTTCCACGTGAATACGACCCACAGACAATGGTAATGGTGTTTCTTATACGGTCAGATATAATTTAACTTCAAGTACGTTGCGCTTCATCGCCTTTCGGCAAATCAGAACAAACCATTATAATATTCAAATGCAGTATCATCTCCATATCCTTCCATAGATTCTCAAGCCAGTGATAAATCGTTTGCATAACGATGTTGGACAAATACAGCAGCACAGCCGAGCTCATAAATTAATGATGTCGTATAAATCTTTTCTTTACAAACTGTGACACGATACAAATGATATTAATATGTCTGGCGCCTGGTATTGAGTAAAGACGTCATGGTTAAACAGCAGTTCTGTCTTATTGAAGAAGGGTTAAAGATTGAAGATGTTTTACATCATCAAGCCTTAATCGTACTTTTTCTTTTATCAGGATTTAGACTGGACTTAATATCTTTTATAGCTGTTTCACATGATTTTGTTTTACACAATAATAGCGAATTACAGCTTGAAAAATACAACAAAATATTGAATATTTCCAGCCAGTCATAAATGGCGGAAGAAAACGAGTTGCGCCTACCACAAGAGACATAGGACGAAGGCAAAGATTAACGCCCTAGATAGACGGATTGCATTTTAACCGCACTCCAACTGCAGATTTGTAGTTTGAGTGCAGTTTATGTGCAGTTGACGTACATAACACATCTGTACAACTGCATCAAAACTGCTAACCGACTGCGCAGTCCACTCAAATGCAGTCCTTCTGTTTAGAGCCTAATATATACACTTAACCAGTCAGCAACTGAACCAGCATATTGCAGAGTCCTCTCCTCATTCAGAAGATGATCAAGACGACTACAGCATCTATTTGGTCACCGCGGGGAGGCAGATAGACAATAGGCCCAGCAGCCGAATTGCGCTGCAGGTTTTTAACTAATTCATCATGCAGCCAGAATCATGTTAACTGCAACTAGTAAAACTTGTTTCTATAGCACTACAACCAGGTTCGTAAATCTTCAGACCACCACGACGTCTAAATCAATTAAGTATGATTTACTCAATAATTCTCAATTCCGTATTACGCATACTACACTATGACACCATCCTCATTTGCAGCTCAAAAGAATTGCGATAGGCCTTAAATAACATTAAAGCTTATTCACTATGGCAACATCGATTACAACACATACTAGTCCAATTTATAAGTAAATCGAGCAGTTTCTAATGTGGTCAGACGGTCGCTCCGTTTGTCAAGAGAGCCGATGCAACGTATATCGTGCCCAAATGTTAGGCTGCCTCTCCACAAGATATGTGATAAGCTGCATAGCGATGTATGTCTTCTTCTTTTCTTCGAGTCGATGGACTATTAAACTATTTTATGATGGTCATATTAATTGCTGCGACAGTGGCATTCATTAAGGTCTAACCGTAGAGGGGTTAATTTTGGCCCTAAGACTGCCCGTTGGTCATGACTTGAGCTTACCATCGTGGTAAAAGATTGAAGCTCCGTGCATGTGAATCATCATTTCATCCGAAATACTCCTGAAGCGTCGCCACATCAACAGTTCCTGTGCAGTGGACTCCCGCTTCCCTCACCAGGTCATCAGTCTACATTGTGGGAGGCCTTTCAACGCTGCGCCTTCCAGTACGCGGTCGCTCCAGAATCTTTCGGCCCTCTCGTAGCCCTTTTTATTGTCTCTCATTGCATTGCGATCTGTTGTCACAGGGAGACATTTATTGCGTTGGTTGGGTTTGATATTGGCATGCTCGGTATGCGACTTGTGTGATGTGTCGCACCCTACTTTACTTCAATGTTGTTTTTTTTTTTTTTTATTGTCTCGCGCTTAACCTCCATCTCACCTGTTGATAAGCGATGATGTGGTCGACGGTGAAACACGCTTGCCTAGAAATAATTAATAATTTAAGTGTGTCTTGGGACATCTTCTGTTTCAATCTGCGAATTGTAGTGTTGTCTTCCATCAAAACATTGGCCATACTGTTCGGATGGTCTTTAATTCATTCTTTGTACATGTTTGTATGGAAGAGTATTTCCTGTTTGAATGTGGTCATATGCAGGTCTTAATGAAGTTGTCCATTTGTGACGAACTTTTTGGAATATTTGGAAGATTACGATGTCGCAATGGGAGGCTGTCCCCCAGAGTTGTATTCCGTAAGTCCAAATCGGTTTCAGGATCGTTTTAGGCCATCCATTCGCCGACGGAGACATGAATGATCAACCAATAGGATCGTTTGATTTTCATAGCGTTTTTTGGCTTAGGTCGGGCGGACAAAGTTATTTACATATTACGTACCTAACTTGGCTCTATTGGAACAGACTCAATAGTTTTAAAGCTTAGCTATCTCACACATATCTGTTGGAATGGCAGCCTTAAAGTTCAATCTCTTGCTGAGATCAGTGGTAATTGTAATGCATGAGACAGGCCACTTGATATATATTTAAAGGAAATTTGAAGACGCTATGTTTGAAGACCTGCAATAATATACTATACGATATGGCTATTCCAATCTATGTGTTAACAGGTAATCAGACATATTTTACAGAATAATGTCTGCAGCTTGATGTTATTGAGGTACCTACAGATGTTATTGAGGTACATAATTTGTGGTTGTGGCTGACTTCATAACTTGTCATCCTAATTCCCACGGTAGATGATGGCTGAAAATATATTGGCTGATGAATGGTTGGGGAATGAAGTGTCTTATCCTATCCTCAATGTCTCATTGAACAGATACATTTTGGCTGAAGCTAAAAATGGCTTAGATCCAGCTGTTTTAATTAGGAAATAGGAGCTGTGGATGATAATATTGGCTTGCTTGAAGATAATACTAGTACAGCAAGTCGTGATTGCCCAATGGCTAAGACCTCGCCTCTCGTGCTTGAAGTCGTGGGTTCAAAGCCGGACAAGTACCAATGTGACTTTTCAAATTCATATGTACGTTCTAAGTTGATCTTGGACATTACAGGTAATGGTGAAGGAAAACATCGTAAATAAACCTGGACTTATATAGTTAATATAAGTCTGAAATAGCCAAGTCAGTTCTGTAGGGTTCCCAGAGGTGGCTTAATTAACTCTGAAACTAGAGGTGGCCACATCAAAGAAGCAAGCAATCGTTAGGAAATACATAAATAATGAACTGTTTTAAGCAGGATCTATCTTACTGCGTAAACAATACAGCAAACCAAACCTGTCGACAGTTTTAATGTCAATCACCTATTAAGAAAACACTCCAAAAATAACTTACGTCTTAAATGCCTGACAACAAAAGTTTATCACGGATCACAGGAACCAACCGTCAAAAACGTAACATACTTATTCATATTGTCAGGCAAAAAACAACAAAGATCAGGCATCTCATCTTAAAACGCAACTCTACCATGCGTTTCCTTGAACTTTCCAGTTTGCTAAGCGATTTTCAATCTTATTTACTTTACAATAACGATTAGGTTTTACCGGATTGGAAAATTTGCTTTTGCCTTGCGATATTCAACCTTATAGCTTTAAAATAAGGATTCAAAGTTGGGGCGATACGTATATGAGGATTTATTTTGTTGTACAATAAATCGGCATTCGTATTTGTTTGTGTTTGAAATGTATTATTATAATAAAACCATCAGGCCTAAAGCGGCATTTGAAATAATCGGCTTAAGTTTATACTACAAAAGGCAATGCATGAGCTTAATGAAAAACATCAAAACTAATTGACTGTAAATAGGAAGTTACAATTTAAATCAATTTGTTTTGAAATCTTCTGATACTGCCTACTCTAATGATTCCTGATAAATTATATTAACGTCCAATTTGCATTAGACAGTAACAAGCATAATATATTCTTATTGCTGTTTTTTAAGAAGGTGGGCTGATGATGTAGAAGAAATAGCCGGAAAGGACTCTCAGAATGTTGGGAAAGACAGTGGCGGAACACCGGGATGGTTTTTAGTCAGTAAGAGTCTGACAGACCCCACCGCCCCCCCCAACGAGGATATCCAATGAGGATTTTCCAACAAAGAAAAAAAAAAAAAAAAAGGCCCACACCCGAAGAGCCCATATCCTAAAAAATAATCAACTCTCCTAAGCACAAAATTATGAAATATTGGGCTCTTAAATTCCCATTAATTCAAAGATTATTTGAACGGATTATTTAAAACTGATTCCAATAGATGGCGCGATTTTAAATATCTGAGGCATGCCACTAGTTTTAAAAAAAATATTGTAACACATTTTAGTACAATGACACTGTAAAAACGTGAAAAAAATGCTATAAAACAAATATTCACTGTATTTAAAGTAAAAAATTGTCACGAACCGGGAAAACGCTTTTAATTGCAAGTCGCTGCTAACACCATCTATTGCCGTGGAACGGAACCCAACGCGTACGAAGTACTTATAAAAATAATCAGCCTAATCAGACGAAAAACGATAGTTACACGGCATGGTTTCTTTGTATAGGATGAGGCATCTGTATGCTAGTATTATATTATCGGGTGCGCCAAAGTTCACCTAAATTTTCAACTCCGATAATTGGAAATCCGAAAATGTTCTTCCTAACATTTTTCATCCTAACAATCACAATTCCTAACTACTCTGTCTCTAATGTTCATAATCAGAAGCATTCAACTTCATAATGTCAGTAGCAATAAACATTTATTATACTTTTATTTGTTTTCCTATATTTTCTCAACATAACTATCTTTTACACTATTATTCAAAGTCATATCTTTTTTGTTTAGATTTATTTTTATTCATAATAATCAGTATTATATACATTAATTTTGCGTAACTTTATTTTCACATAACATGTATAACATAAAAGAATAACAGGTACCATGGTACAAGTAGTCAAATAAATACATGTTTTCATATACACATTTCAATTAAATTAGTTTAATATTAGCGACTATAGCTTGCAAATAATCACTTTTATTGGTGTATTTTGCTTTAAAATTAAATATATATTTAATTCTATCAAATTTGCCGTTGATTTGGAAGTTCATTTTATTTTTGTAGGTAGTACTCATAAATAGAGAGCTTTATAAAAATTTTCAAGACTCGGCAATGTTATGTTTTTTTGTATGTTTTTCGTGAGGTAAAAAAATGAGAAAAAGTCCAAGAGCGAGCGAAGCGAGCTCGGGAACTTAGGGCACCCCGACACGGATAGGTTAGGTTCGAAGGAGATGACGGAAGCTGAAGTGAGCGAGCAAAGCGAGCGAACGCAGCTCCCGTCATCTCCTTCATGTTAGGTTACTTTAGACCCTGCAGACAGAAATAGGAGCGCCGCGCAGCGGGGCTCCGTCGACTTAGTTGCTTAAATCTTCCATAACCATGGGGTTCCGTGGGGTTGGAATGGTACAGTGAGGTAGCCCCTCTACCCTCTTTTCCCTTTCCCCCTTTCGCGCCCCTTAAATCGATGGAAATTTATGGCATTTTTTATTCTAACCTGAAAACTATAACCATGGATATCTCCATAACTATAGGGCTCCGAGTGGTTGGTGTGGTACTGAGGGGTAGCCAAACCTCCCCCATCCCCCCTCTACCCTATCCGCGCCAAAAATCAACGGCATATAATCGAAATTTTAACCTTACACTTATACTTTTTGTTGCTTCTTAATTCACACGCCCAATATTGTTTATCCACTGTTATTCGGTTTTTATCATATGTAAATCCATGTACGTCTAATTTTAATCCTCCGCGACTGGTTTTAAATGATTTTAAATAATTTTTCTCTATATTAATAAAGCATTAACACAAACATGCACGTAATGATAATACACCGACATGAACTTAACAATAGACACAACTCAGTACGTTATGTAAAGCATACCCCAAATAATAATCATCCCTCAAATTAAAACTATAAATATCATCTTCTACCCAAATATATTTTTTATTACACTTGGTAAATGTTTCTTTCGGAGTATGAGTGAAATTATTATGGTAATTATGTTTAGGGATAAAAGCGTTATGATAAAAAACAGTAGGAGTTTAAATATATTTACATTAATGATATTATTAATTACAACTTTCGGAAACACGAGTGTTATGAACATCGCCGGTAGCACTACAAATAGTATGAATGAAAACTTTAGGATGAAAATTTTTAGGAAGAGTGATCATTCGGATTACAAATCGTTAGGAAGAACAATTTCGGGTAAAGAACTTTAGGTGAGCCAATATGGACCCTATATTATCAGTGCCCGTACCACAGAATAAATAATTGTACCCGTACTAACAACTAGGTAATAAGTGAAAATGCTAGCAAACAACTACTAACAACATTTGTAATATAATTTGAGGGTATGAAAATAAAAGGCTTTTTTAATTTGATTAAAGAAATTTCGAACTAAAATCTCCAAATAGAAATTTATAGTAGTGAGGGCCTCTAGCGCAGGGTTTCTTTAGTACGGACTCCAGTCTCTCGCAAAGTAGCTTCTTAAGTGTGTTGTAACATAGTTTTCTGTAGATGTTATACTATTAAATCCAACCATTACGGAGAGAAAACAATATTTTTTTATTATATAATTTTATTATTATTACATTCAGGCTCATTTGGAAATCGGTCGTGTATTCTTATGTACATACTAGCTCCTGCCAGCAGCTTCGCCTGCGTAAATGTCGAGAACTATCCCGAGGGAGCATATTCCCTGGATAAAAAGTAGGTTTCCTTTATTTATTTATTGTAGCCAATCGGAGACTCGGAAAGGGTAGAAGGATTAAAAATGCAAGACTTCAGTAGACAATGGAAGGCAGGAGAAAGCATAGCATCTGGTGGTTGCCCGTAGGAGCCAAAACAAACGTGACCGCTCTCAATGACGGTCGGGAACAACTGAAAAACTGCGCAAAGAAAGACGCGCGGCGCGAGCGGCCGTACCCCTCCCGCGCCCCGCCAACCCTTCAATGACTGCGGACAGCACCGAATGCTAACCCTCTTCCGTCTTCATATTTATTTACAAGAAATAAACACAAAAATTACAAAATATGTCATTCACATATTAAACAAATGGACAACTAAGGTTTTATTTACCAATATTCAAAACAAACAGTACAATTTATATTTCCTTTAAACAAAGTAAGTTCGCGTCGCTAACACTCCCCACCCCAGTGCTGACACAGCACTCAATCCACCAATGGGACAGGAGCAACGCGTGTCACGGACCGCGTCAGGACGCCTGACTTGGTCTTAAGTTCCACTACCCTTACCCGTCCGTCTTTTCCCGGAAAAATTCGCTGAACCACAGCCTTAGGCCAGACGTTGCGCGGCGATTCAGGATCGACCAAGAGTACCAGATCACCTACCTTGAGTGCCGTCTGATCCTGGTGCCACTTCTTTCTTGGCAACATTTCAGGCAAGATTTCTCGCACCCAACGTCGCCAAAACATGTCCGCTAACCTTTGTGCAGTGCGCCACTGCTTTCGTAGGTACAGGTCTGAGTCATCAAAAGAACCTAGAACAGGTAAGTTAGAGGAAGATCCTAAAAGGAAATGATTAGGTGTCAAAGATGAAGAACTACCTGGCTCCACAGAGACATGTGACAAAGGGCGGCTGTTAACGATATTCTCGACCTCTGCTAGGAGAGTCATTAACACTTCCTCCTTCGGTGCACGCTCCTTTAAAATTACTTTAAGTGAAGTTTTAACACTTCTTATGAGTCTCTCCCACGCCCCACCCCAATGGGGACTTAAGGGTGGAATGAAATTCCAGTTAGTTCCGTTGTTGATGGCCTCATCTCTCAAGCTGTCGTAGTTGACCTCCTTCACGGACTTTTTTAGTTCAGAGTCCGCACCCCGAAGATTAGTACCATTATCGGAGTACAACTGCTGTGGCCAGCCACGACGTGCAGCCATCCGCCTGAGCGCCATGATCAATGAATCAGTAGTTAAAGAGTGTACGACCTCTAGGTGGATCGCCCTCACCGTCAAGCATGTGAAAAGTACGCCATAGCGTTTCATCCGTCGCCTGCCTTCAGTGACCTCCATGGGTCCAAACAAATCCAAACCGCAGTGTGTAAACGGCCGGTGGTGATGCTCCATGCGAGCCGCAGGTAAGTCACCCATTACAGGTACCTTAGGCGTAGCTTTTCTGATTCTACACAGCATGCATCTACTAGCTACGTACTTTACCGTAGGACGTAACTTTATAATCCAATATTTTTCTTTCAGGTTGTTGACGACGGTTTCTTGGTTGCCGTGCGCGCACTTGACATGATTGCGCTTTACCAACAACCGAGTCACTTGGTGCCGCCCATCCAGGATAATAGGCCTTTTTGTTTCAGATGACACGTCCGGCGCAGCATCAATACGACCACTGACGCGGAGAAGCCCATTCTGGTCCAGGATAGGAGACAAGGTAAGTAGCTTGCTACTCTTATCAATAGTTTTATGCTTACCTAAAGCAGCAATCTCATTAGCGAAGGAGTCCCGTTGCGCCTGCTTAAACAGTAACAACTCTGCTCGCTCCATCATGTCGCCGTTGACGTCACCCGTCTGCTTCCTACACCTAGCAATAAACCGCAACACCGCACAAGCAGCACGCTTCAACCTCAACCAGGAAGAAAAACGCTCAGGATCAGGAATAGGTAAGTGACATTTATTATTATCATCTGTTGCGACATTAACATATTCTGACTGTATGTTCACGGGTTCCAAGATGTGCGGCGGCCAAGAAGACTCAGCACCACGAAGAAAGGTAGGCCCTAATAGCCAATCGGTCTCAAACACTTGAGTATCGTAGGCCTCCCTGGTTGCGACATCCGCAATATTTAATTTAGTTGGTACATACCTCCACTCGTCACTGCACGTCAACTCGTCTATTTCACCCAACCGGTTTGCTATAAACGTTTTATAAGAACGCGTACTATTGCCAATCCAATGTAAAACGGTTGTTGAGTCGCACCAAAAGTACTTACGAGTCGGACGCAACTTAGATTCGCGAACTATGGTATCCGCTAACCTTGCAGCGAGTACCGCGGCTTGCAGCTCCAAACGGGGCACTGTAGTCAGTTTCACAGGAGCCACTCTGCACTTACTAGCTATAAATGCAACGAAAGCAGTTCCATCACATTCCCAACGCCAGTAAGCAACAGCACACATTGCCTTCACAGAAGCATCACTAAAAACATGCAGCTGTAAATTATTATAATCAAACGTACTCATCGTAGACGTCGTAGCGCTTGTAACAGCCGTCGTAGTGAGCGAGGCGGGCTTAGGCCCCTCGTAGCACACAGCCGATCGGGCATTGTCCGATGATGCGTATACAGACATACACGACAAATAGCACCTAGGAATTTTAACATTAGATATCACCTTAAATAAGTCAATCCAGGATAACCACTTGCGGAATATTTCATCCGGTATTTTCTCGTCCCAGCCGAGATTAACACGCCATGTATCCTGAAGTAATATTTTACCTTGAATGGTAAACGGAGCTAAAAAGCCAAAAACATCGAAAATAGACATAACTACTTGCAGTAAAATTCTTTTAGTAGGTATTTCCGTACCTTTCAATATGTCGACCCGAATGCGTTTCAAGGTTAGATCAAAACAAAGTACATCATCTTGTGGGAACCACAATAATCCGAGCGTGCGTTCGTACTGCTGTACACCTGTCTTAACGCGGTGATCGAACCTGTATCCTTCTGCAGCGGCTGAACCCAACAATTCCTTAGGAACGCTGTCCAATACAGCGGTACTGTTGCTCGCCCAGTTGCATATGTGAAAATTTCCCTGCTTGTGAATATTAATAATATTTTTCACCATTTGTATTGCAGTCTCGTTGTCCGGCAGACTATCTAAATAATCATCCATATAGTGCTGCTCACACACTGCAGCGACAGCCTCCGGCATAGTGGACGCAAACCTTAATGCATTTTTGTTTTTGACAAACTGTGCGATAAATGGAGAACAATTTGCACCAAATATGAGTGAGGTCATCGCAAACGTACCTACCTCTTGATTGGGATGATTCCGCCATAAAAACCTCAGAGCATCTTGATCCTCAGGTTGAATTTTAACTCTAAGGAACATGTCTTTAATGTCCCCAGCCACAGCAATCCTGTTCTCTCTGAAACGTACCATAATGCCAAACAGTGATACGAGTAGGTCAGGACCTTTATGAAAATAATCATTTAAGCACATACCATTCACTTTAGCCGCTGCGTCAAACACTAATCGCAACTTTTTCTTATTAGGGTTATCTACCCCAAAATGGGGCAAATACCAAGTTCTCGAACTTGTGGACTTGCAGTCCTCCATAGGCTTAGCATATCCGTTAGAAAATAAATGATCAACTCGTTCTATGTACCTTTGAGAATATTCACAATTAGCGGACATCTTCTTCTCGACACCTTTCAATCTTCTTAAAGCTGCAGGATAACTGTCAGGCATTTTACAGTTCTTATCTTTCCAAGGTAGCCCGACTTGCCACTTACCATCAACCAGAACTGCAGATTGCTCCAGCTGAGCAAGCGCTTCAACATCGTTGAGGTTCTGGCGAGGCTTGGCTGACACACCTAGCGAGTCAATAGCAAAATAATGACGAACCTGCTCCTGGATGTCCCTGAGGTGGCGTTCGGCCTCGTCCGCAGCAGCGTCTGCGTTGCGGTCGCAAAACATGCAGAGCGTAGTGCAGGCAGCTGAGGGCGTAGGCAGCGCGCGGCTACGCGGCACGCGTACTACCCCATGTACGCACCAGCCCAGAGGTGTGAGTGCAGCGGACGGCTCATTACGTTTGCCTAAACTGACATTAGAACACAACAACAGCTGATAGTTATCTTGGCCTATCAATAAATCTGGTTTACAATTTATGTTACAACATCTAAGTTTATCTTTTATCTTTAACAAATGTGGATATTTATTACAATCAACAATAGTTAAATTTTGTCTAGGCAAATTCAATTCTTTTACACTGCGTACAGAAATATCATGAACATTGCTATTGTTTACATCACTTATGCGTAAATTTACAACTACTGCTTCACATAGAAGTTCATCGCCTTTCCAGGCGCCGCACACGCGCAAAGTTTCCGAATGGCCACGGAGGCCGGCCCGCGCCGCAAGATCACTGCTTATCAACGATACGGTCGACCCGTCGTCTAGTAACGCGGTTGCACTTATTATACCGCCACTGGGTGTATGAACATTTACGGGCACGACTTTTAATAATGCTTTATTGGCACTCGCGACGTTCATCACTGTTTCACTACTATTCGTCGCTGTAGTCGTAGAACTCGGCTCACCCGGCGCGTCGCCGCCGACATCGCGCTCGCAGCCCGTCGCGTCAGCGGGTTGGCCACTCTGGGGCTTATTCTTGGTCACATAATGCAGCAACCGATGATGCGCGCCGCCACAGCCATCCACATCGCAAGCGGGTGCGGGGCAGGTTTCACTGCGATGTTTATCTGTCAAGCACTTAAAGCAAACACCGTGACGTTTTACAATCCGCCAGCGCTCCTTCCGCAATGCCTTTTTGAACTTTTTGCATTCAGTGAGTTTATGGGGCCCACTTTCACAACACCAGCACTTGTTGTCTGCAGTAATTAACACTGCGTGAGTTGCGTGGATTTGTTTAGTATCACCTTGTTTACGGTAATCATTGGGGTTGAAAACAAACACGGATGCCTTCGAAATTTTCACCGCTTCTTCCTCCAAGAATTCCGATAACAATAGGAGTTTGGGTTTGCTATCAATGTTCGTGTGCAAGTGACTGTAGTCCGCCCATTTTGATATGAGAATGGTGGGTAATTTAGACAAAATAACAGAGATAACACTGGATCCTTTAAGATACTCGTCTTGTCCGATGGCTAATACTGCGGCAACGAAGTTCTTGATTTTCACAGAGAATTTCACTATCTCTTTATGATACTCCAGACTCATAGGTTGCATTTTCCTTATGTCATGCATAATTTTCCCAATAATTATATCTGGGTTCCCGAATTGCAGCTCCAGGGATTGCATCACGTCAGCTGGCGATGCAGCACCGATGAATAGGGCGGATACTGCTTCCTTTGCCGCGCCGTGCAGACACTTGCGCAGCCTCCACAGATTTTCTTGCTCGCTGAACTTACATACCTTCGTCGAGTCGTAGTACGCTTGCCGAAACTGTAACCACTCCAACGGGTCGCCCGAGAAAGATGGTAGGTCTCGCGGTGTACTCATGCGGCTCAGCATGTTGGCGTGCGCGCCGCCAGAGGTGGCGACCGCAGCCAGGTCCTTAAGTGCAGCAGCTAACATATGAACTGTGGTACCGTCGGCGCTCGCGCCCGCGGACTGCGTGGGTCGCGGCGGCAGCGGCTGGTCCAGGCCTCCCAGGGGTGTAGCAGCTCGTTGGAGAGCCGGGGCCTCCAACTCCTGGTGACTGCGCTCCAGCCACCTCTCAACTCGTGCGTCTTCTTCAGCCTGTGAGACGCTCATCAAATCGTCCTTCGATTGGTGTGAACCGTCATCTAGGTTAGCCAAGTCGGCAGCTAATCTTTTCTCGATTAGTGCCTTCTCCTGTGCAGCTCTGCGTTCCAAAATTTTTCTAGCTTTCGCTAACACACCAGACTTCACAGATGAACCTGATTTTGCCGATTTTGCGGATTTTGCAGAAAAATTCGCCGCAGTCATTTTGTTGACAGCGCTCGGCGTCATGTCGTCACGTGGTGCGTGCGATTGCAATTCAACTTTTTCATCTTCAACTTTTTTTACAATATTGGAAGACTCACCCAAAGGTTCCTTCATATTTTTCCGGCTCGCGCTGCGTGTGTTCATGCTTCTCTCCTGGGTTTTCGGCGGAGTCCGAAACATGAGTAGAAGAGAAGTTAGATCCGGCTCGAAGGACCAACTTTGTAGCCAATCGGAGACTCGGAAAGGGTAGAAGGATTAAAAATGCAAGACTTCAGTAGACAATGGAAGGCAGGAGAAAGCATAGCATCTGGTGGTTGCCCGTAGGAGCCAAAACAAACGTGACCGCTCTCAATGACGGTCGGGAACAACTGAAAAACTGCGCAAAGAAAGACGCGCGGCGCGAGCGGCCGTACCCCTCCCGCGCCCCGCCAACCCTTCAATGACTGCGGACAGCACCGAATGCTAACCCTCTTCCGTCTTCATATTTATTTACAAGAAATAAACACAAAAATTACAAAATATGTCATTCACATATTAAACAAATGGACAACTAAGGTTTTATTTACCAATATTCAAAACAAACAGTACAATTTATATTTCCTTTAAACAAAGTAAGTTCGCGTCGCTAACATTTATTATATACTTTTTTGTACACCACTTAAATAATTACAGGACAAAACATTTATAAAGATAAGTGTACAATGGGCGGTCTTATCGCACAGGGCAATCTCTTACAGACAACCTTTGGATGGACTGAACGAGAGGATATACACATTAGGGCTGTCAGTGTACAAAAACTATATTAAATAATATTACTTAGATATAACATAAAATACATACATACAAATAAAATAATATACTAATAAATATCAATTAAAGAACAGAGAAAGGAGAAGAATAGTTACAGAGAAAGGAAATGCTCCTTCACCATTTTTTTTAAATGAAGGTAATGTTTGTGCACGCCTTACCTCAATAGGTAATGCATTCCACAAACGATTGAAAGATTTGTCGAAGAAGGATTTGGGATGCATACGAATGCTTAATTTTAGGTTTTCCGATGATCTCAAGGACCGAGAATGTGTGTCACAGAGGAACCGTTCTTTAAGATAAAAAGGACTAGAAGTATTAAAGACCACATTATATAGCACTGAAAGTATGTGGGCATTCCGGCGAAGGTGAATAGGAAGCCATTTGAGCTTGGTTCGAAATTCAGAAACATGGTCATACTTGCGCAAACATATATGAACCTGATACAGAGATTTTGAAGTCGGTCAAGCTTGTCCAAGCTTATGCTATTCCAGATTATATCATAATCTATCTCTGTGCCAAATTTCATCCAGATAAGTTTAGCCATTTTAGCGTGATTGACCAACAAACATATACACATCCATCTAAACTTTCGCATTAATAATGTTAGTAAGAAGCATTATCAAAATTAAATATTTGCAGTTTTTTATAGGATTCATAATTTTGGTCGAATGAACATAGAAAACCACAGTTTGTTTCTCAATTTTTTTGTCATAAGTCGCTTTTCACACTGAAACGTAGAGTCTATAAATTCCGTGCTAAGAACAACAATCACAAATATTAATAATACCAATAAACACTCAACAAAAATCCAATTTATAAATAGTGATTTACTCTGAACTATGTGATAAATGTAAAATGACAATAATTAATAACTATATTATTAAAAAGGAATTACTGTTGCATACAATACCATAATTTTCATAAAGTAATAAATTAAAAACCGGCCAAGTGCGAGTCGGACTCGCACACGAAGGGTTCCGTACCATTATCGCAAAAAACGGCACAAAATCACATTTTTTGTATGGGAGCCCACTTAAATATTTATTATATTCTGCAACAGAAATACATCATCTGTGAAAATTTAAACTGTCTGGCTATCACGGTTAATGAGATACAGCCTGGTGACAGCCAGACAGACAGACATACAGACAGACAGACAGACGGACCGCGGAGTCTTAGTAATAGGGTCCCGTTTTTACCCTTTGGGTACGGAACCCTAAAAATGCAATATGTTACAAACAATTATAACACAGATGCATTAAAATTCCTAAGATATTAATTGATCGAAATTCTTTAGATATTCTTGTTTTCATGATCAATGATTTATGTGACATTTACATTGTAATGAGACGTGTCATTACAAGGTGTGTCAGTCATAAGGAATTAGCTGCAAGGCTGTGACATTTAGGTGATGGGTTTTAACTGGCTTCAACTGATCTAGTTGTTTGTGATGAAGAGGAGTACAGAACAAGTTGTTAAGAGGAGCGGAAGGTCTGAGATAAGCAGCCTTATATTTTGGACTGAATAATCAAATCAGTTGTCATTGTCATATTGCTTGGCTCCAGGATTAAAAGAGAACGAGGTACTGATCATATTGGCACAAAAAAACAATAAACTAAGAATCTCTATGAACTTTTGAGTAGTTTCAAAGCTGCCCTAGAGTGTAAAAGATCACGAAAAATAAAAACACTTATTGCTACCGTCAATTGTATAATTACATATACAATGTTTTTGTTATTGCTTTGTGTACCGCTACTTAATGTGCTATAAAAAGAAAATGAATAAAGAATAGGTAAAAAGTCTTAACTTTAACAGGCAAGCTGTTTTCTACTATGTAAATTGATGTCTGCAAAAATGTTAAAATCTGATCACTTAGGGCCGTTTTCACCAATTAAACTAATCGCAATGAGTTCAACTAAACTTAGTTTATGCAAATACAGCGTTCTAATTGGTAGTTTCTCAGCGGTCTCAACCAAAAAGAAAGCTGAAACATAAACTGAGTTTAGTTGAACTAATCACGATTGGTTTCATTGTGAAATCGGCCCTTAGCTTAATTAATTAACTAAATTTGGTGCTAATTTTTGAGTTCAAAGAAACCCCGCAAGACCGCAATACCACTATTCAAATCGCTCCCCACTCCACCTATCACTAACCTCACCAAACAGCACCTACAATCACGCCCGGGGCACCCATAATTCCGATATTTTAATTAAATTACGTACCATCGCAATTATATCGTAATTATTATTCTATAGTTATTATACAGAGGTCGACAAGTTCCAATGCGTCTTCAATCCGGAACTAATGAGTCTTTAATAGATACATATTATAAATGCGTAACTCTATTCTGTCTGTCGGTTTGCTTGTTACTAGACTTGCTTTTGACCACTATCTCAACTGATTGCAAGCGATGATGTGGGCGATGGTGAAGAACGCTTAGCTAAAAGTAACTTTGACTTCAAGACCCTCTGGTCGTAATCAGTAAACACAGACTCCCGGAATCCCTGACGGACCATCTAAGGAGCGCACAATTAAAGTATTTCAAAACGTTTAGTGCATATAGGTAGGATGTCCACCTTCCACCATGTACTGAAGGCGCATCGCCGTACGTCTTGTAGTCTTATGATGGAACGGGCTAGGCGAGATTGACTGGATCTTGGCGAAAGACATAGAATACTTTCTTGTCTCTTAGCGTAATTTACGACTTAAACGCGGGTGAAATCGCGGACAGAAGCTAGTGGATTATAAACAAGATCAATGTGGTCATAATGAATTGACGTCTGTAGTAGATCCTGATATTAATTGGTTTTTAATGCTATTATGGTGCACAGCCTATTTATTTATAGTGCTGATGATAAAATGGTGATGCAGTGTTTTGTCTGCAGTAACTGGTTTAGGTACTGCTGGTTTCAAAGTGAACATGATGATAGCTTTTGTCATCAATTAATTGCAGATCGTTACACAATTAAATCCATCCATGTTTGTTGTCAATGGTCGGGGTTATATGTATGGTAAAATGGCGAGTAAGAAGAAGTGAAGAGCAGTGGTGGCCCAGTGGTATCGGCCGCGACTTACAAGTTGCAGGTCGTGGGTTCGAGCCCAGGCAGGCGCTTTACTTTGTGTAAATTATTTCTTCACCACTGCTCTCAAAACGGTGAAGGAAAACATTGTGAGGAAACCGGCATCTCCTAGAACCAAAAATTCGAAGAAATGTGACATCCACCAAACTGCACTGGGCCCGCGTGGTGGATTACGGCCCATTCCCTCTCATAGAGAGGAGGCCTGTGTCCCAGCAGTGGGAACATTAATAGGCTGATGATGTGATGTGATAATGGCGTATTTTCTTCTCTGATTTATTGAAACTTTACGCTGTGTGACGAAAAATTGTTAAAATCTGTGAGTGAAAATATTTCTACCAATTTTTGACAGTGAAGCCTGTCTATGAAAACTGCTAAAATCTACGAATCCCAGTTCATTAACTAGGCCTAATCATTACACAATTTTAGAAACCATCTTTTTATTACACACAAACAAACGTATAAAATAGGTAAAAAAACTAGTTTAATACCTATTCATGAGCTCTTCAAAATCTAGAGTAATTTCATCAAGCTATTAAGCCATCATTCTAAAAATGATTTGTTTGACGTTTGATCTTCTTTTACTGTACATATAGAATTAGTGGATTTTTTATTTTTGGCCTTGAAAAATAATAGCTTTTTTAGAACACGTCAAAAAAGTGTTCATTCGGGATTTAAACACTTTATCTATTTATTTCTGCCGCTAAGCTCACTACTCAATAATATTTTGGCTTGCTTGCCATGATAAAAAAGATGTTCAAAGTCAAAGTCAAATATATTTATTTTAACTAGGCCATTATGCGGCACTTTTTAACGTCAACATTTAAAATATACAAGTAATAAAATTTATTGTAGCGTGCATTCGAAAATGTAGCTTGTTATGGAGAAGAACGCACAAGAAACTACATAAAATAATGTTTACTTTATTTAGGCAACAAAGGCTTTCTTGGAAATCCACACTTGAGTAGGCAATGCACCTTGATGATACCACTTGTATTGCAGAAGTACATAGGCAATCCATCTGACAGTTACCATCTGTCAGATGGATTGCCTATTTGCGAATCTATGGCATGACAAAAAAAAACGATTGCCAAGTTTAGTGCCAAAGGATATCGCTGGCGCAAATAGAAAAAAAATACTAATACATAGGTAGAGCCACAATTTTTTTTTGAATAAGTGACATAAACGCACACAAGCATGGATAACTTCGGTTAAAATAATTGATGCAAAAATTAAGAAATGCTTAAAAACAGAATTCACGAGCTATCCACATAATTACGGTCTCACAACACAAGGCTATCATTACAATCTCAGTTCAAACCTCGATACATAAATATCATAGACAATGTCTTAACATCTCAATTGTTTTCTGATCATAACACTTCCCTGGTTACCGAGATGGTATCGGCAGACATTGCGGGTGACCTCACAAAAATGAATAGGTGGCCTTCACCCTGGCAAAGAGTAAACTTTTTTGAAGAGACGTGACTTTTGTATTTATCCCTTATTTTGTGCCTATTTGTCTGACCGCAATTTTTTTACAAATATGGCGGTTCGGTTGTTGATCCATAGTTTAAAAAAAAAACTTGTTAATACCGTATATACTCGAATTCATGATTTTCAAATGACAATTATTTCAGTATAATGTTGTTCTTTTTTAAATAAAATAAATTACATAATATATGTGACATATTGACTATTTATTTTCCATGTCGTAAAATAAAATATAATTAAATCAGGTAATTCTGTAAATAAGAAAAAAACTCAATACACAACTCTTATGTCCAGCTAGACGAGTAAAATATCTTACAAAAACTTGTTTGACATTTCACTACCTAACAAAATCTAGAAGACCATAATAATTCGATATAAACAGACCTCCTAAGTGACATTTACGAAAGCACAGTTCATTAAAGGTTCCGTATGCCCATAATGTACACATAATGACTGGACAGACAACAAACTGACATCATTTTGATTAGATTAGATTAAAGGAGATCCACATTGATTGATCGAACGAAAGGTGATGCGGTGACGTTTTATTATTAAGGAGTTTAGAATATTTCTTCACTTACAATAAGTTGGTGTAAGACATGGGCACAAAAAGCTTGAGAATGTAATTTGAAAACTCGCTTGAAGTAATGAAGTTTAATGTGATAAAACCACTTTATTGTATTTCATCATCATCATCATCATTTCAGCCGAAAGACGTCCACTGCTGGACATAGGCCTCCCCCAGGCGTCGCCACATTGACCGATCCCGTGCGTCTCGCATCCAGCGCCTTCCCGCAACCTTAACTAGGTCATCGGTCCACCTAGTGAGAGGCCTTCCAACGTTTCGTCTTCGTTCGTTTTTATTGTATTTACCTACCTAAAAATATATATTAATTATAATTATGTACGTTTCATGCACAGCTTTAGTGCAGTGGTGGCCTATTGGTATCGGCCGCGACTTCAAAGTCGTGGGTTCAAACTTAAGCAGGGGCTTTACTTTGTGTAAATTATTTCACGACCAGTACTCTCAAAACGGTGAAGGAAAACATCGTGAGAAAACCGGCATGTCCTAGAAACAAAAATTCGAATACATCCAACAACCCGCACTGGGCCCGCGTGGTAGATTACGGCCCATTCCCTCTCATAGAGAGAAAGCCTTTGTCCCATCAGTGGGATCATTAAAAAGGCTGATGATGTTGATGTTGATGATGTTTCTTGCAGTTCAGTGAATGGTTATTTCTTTGAGGTAACGTATATTGGACCTACAATATTTTCACTAACTCATAAAAGAGGTGTGATGGAGAAGTTATGCATTGGACAAAATATAGGGATGTATTTTTCTTTGAATATAAAAGTCTTCTCAAAATATATATCATGGTTATTGCCAACCTCTTTAAAATCAAATTCAATAATATTAGCATTTCATTTTTTGCCTCACTTAGTTAACAGCAGTGCACAAATAAAGCGTGACTTTCCTTCTCACACAACTTAATCTTTGCCCCGTCATAATCAAAAACACAGCAAGAAAATAATAGAGTCGGTCTGTAACAAGTTACAACATGGCACAACAATGCAGATTTTAGAGTACATGTCGTGAGATCTGCAGCTTGATGCATGTGTGTACGTCCTACGCTTGTTTCGGATGTCAGCAGGGTTTCAGGTAGATGTAGTGTGGTGATTCATGGTTCAGGAAGTGAATGGGTTTTGTGTTGATGTCTTAATTAGGTTTATCTGGTGTTAGATGATGAGGATAAGTGGGAAATAAATGGGAGTCTAGATGCGTCGGTGTATAAGGTTGTGTAGTCAGTAAGGTTGATTCAATACGGCAGTGGTGGCTGTTCAGAGTGCGCTAGACAGAAATGATTCCAAAGAGTTTCAGATTTCAGATATCTTACCCGCTTTGAAAGCTACAACAACAAAGCAACGAGCAGAATTAATATTGAAACATAGGTTCGCGTGACCAAATTACCTAGTAAACCACATCATTTATTTCAGAAATGCATTGTTTATTACAGGAAACCTTCTCTTATGTATCTATGAAAATGTGACTAGAAAAGGGAAAGACTGATCGTAAAACGGGCTAAGAGGATCATCGGCAATGGTACGGTCAATTCAAAGCTCCAACCCTTGAACATCGTCGTCGAGTTGCCGGCTTGTCGGTTTTTATCGGTTACATTCCGGGAAGTGCGCGATGGAATTCCATGATCTAATTCCGTCTAGCCCATTTCATTTATTTATTTTTATTTATTTCTTACCACAAATTTACAGAGAATATTTTTTTAAAGAGTCTAAGATACAATTGTCTCATTAATTTGTGGAAGACTGGTGCCTAAACTAAGTTTTTTACAAAACCTGTATGTTAGGTCACCAGACCCCCTAAAACAAAGTTTTACATATTAATTGTCGACTGGAAACGAACTCAATCACATTAATATTAAAATAATCTCATGCATTATATAACATTGCAAAATTTCGCTCATAAAATACAATTTACAAAAACAAAAATAATAATATTATAGAGAAATAAAGTAATTTAATAAGGATACATGCAAGGGAGGAAGTATGTCGTGTGCGGGGTGAGTGTGTGTGATGTTGAGTGAGTGTGTGGAGTGGGGAAATTGTGTGTATGTTGAACGGGAACATTTTGTTAGGAGATGGTTTTGAAAAGATCTTCAATTTGGGTATAATCTAAAGTGATAAGCCAGTTAGTGATTTTTCTTTTAGAAGTTGTTTTATTTAGGGCATGAATAGAGAGTAGATTATTCAGTTTTTTGTATAGAAATGGGCCAAGGAAAGAGAAGTAATTTCGGGCAAATTTGGTTTTTACTGATAAAGGTTGGCATATATCTCTTCTTCTTCTTCTCATATCAGTATTATGATGGGTATTTTTAAAAGGAATAAGAGAACGTTGTTTCAAAACAACATGGAGTATAAAAAGCTGACAAATTGAGAGGACTTTGGAGGACTTATAAACTTCTACCGTGGGATGACGGAAAGGAAGGAAAAGTGCAACTTTAAGGACTGCCCTTTGAGCCCTCTCAAGTGTTAAAAGATTAGTTTTAAATGTTCCACCCCATGAGGTGATGCAATATGTCAGAAGCGATTGGCACAACGCACATTAAACAGATAGTAGTTGCTTTGGATTAAGGATAGACCGGTGATTTTTAAACACAAAAATAAATTTCCGTATTCTGTTAGTTAGACAATTTATGTGTGCCGAAAAGTTCATTTTAGAATCCAAGGTGACCCCCAAGTACTTAATATTGTCGACTTTCTGCAACTTAGGACAAGAACAATTACCGTTATGCGGGAATGTACAGTTGTGAGCGAGAATGGAGTATGGCTGGAGAGATGACTGCGGGCTGTTCCTTAGGGTAAAGGCTATATATTTGGTTTTACTGGAATTTAAGGTGAGTATGTTAGTTCTCAGCCAACCATTTACAGTGTTAAATCCGACTTGGGCATAGTTAGATACTTTCAGTGCTGACTCATGGGAAGAGCCTATGATTCAGCACTGAAAAGAAGCACAGTGTCATCCGCAAAGGTAATAATGCGTCCGTTTTGAAGAGAGAGATTGCAGAGTTCGTTAATATAGACCAGAAATAACGTGGGCCAAAGGATGCTACCCTGAGGGACACCAAAAGCTACGGGAAGGGTGTCACTGAAGTGGTTATCAATTTTAACATACTGCGTGCGGTTAGCTAGGTAATCTTTGAAGATCATCATCGGACTACGAGACGTACGGCGATGCGCCATAGATACATGGTGGACATCCCACCCATACGCAAAACGTTTTGGGAATACTTTTATTATGTGTACAGCTAAGGAGTTGAATTTCCCGCGAGAGTTTGTTTTTTCCGATGACTACAATCTAGGGATCTTCAAGTCAAGAATGAATAGGTTACATCTAGGCAAGCATGCTTCACCGTCGTTTCTATTGAAATAAGCAGTACCCCAGTACACTTATCTGTATTATTTATTTTCTGTTACATTTTTTTTGTGTGTGCATAAATTAATTAATTAATTGAGATAAGAGCAGATTAATTAAGAAGGATGTCGATGATGTTCGATAATTATTGAAGTCTTTCCGAATCCTTCAGTTTTTACGTACGTTTACGATATAGTACTACCGGAAATTAATAGATGATACGACTCATAAACAGCTCGTAACGGTCATAAATAATTCTAACATTGATATCAGACAAATTAGAACATTAAGATTAATGGCTGATTTCTTGAGTTATTTCAATTAAAATCCTAATCGAGTTCCCTTACGTTATTGAAGTGTTGAATAATTCGCAATTATTGATTTCATCAGTCAATCCATTCAGAGTACATATTGGATTCGATTGATTTATTTATTACAGGGTTTTCAAGGCACATGCAAAACTCAGCGTAATGAATATTGGCTGTCCAATTTAAGTGGTACTGCCCAGTAAATGTCTGTTGAAAAAAGTAGCAAAGAAATGGGTTCCCTGAGACAGTTAAATGGGATAGTGGGAAACCACGAAGGAAATTACGGGACGAACTAGACAGATTTCACCAAGCATGGAAAGAGGAAGCGTAGGCTCGTGAAAAGGTTGATGGAGCGGAGTGAGGGCTTTGCTCAGTAGTGGTACAGAACAGCCTATTTAAAAAAAAACTTAATTCAAAAAATCAAAAAACCCGACTGCTTCAAAAGCGAACTAAAAAGTCGTAAACAAGGAAAAAATCATGCTGTGCAGGCGGAGGATACACCAGATTTTGGTGATGATTTTTCCTTGTTTACGACTTTTTAGTTCGCTTTTGAAGCAGTCGGGTTTTTTGATTTTTTGAATTAAGTTTTTTTTTAAATAGGCTGTTCTGTACCACTACTGAGCAAAGCCCTCACTCCGCTCCATCAACCTTTTCACGAGCCTACGCTTCCTCTTTCCATGCTTGGTGAAATCTGTCTAGTTCGTCCCGTAATTTCCTTCGTGGTTTCCCACTATCCCATTTAACTGTCTCAGGGAACCCATTTCTTTGCTACTTTTTTCAACAGACATTTACTGGGCAGTACCACTTAAATTGGACAGCCAATATTCATTACGCTGAGTTTTGCATGTGCCTTGAAAACCCTGTAATAAATAAATCAATCGAATCCAATATGTACTCTGAATGGATTGACTGATGAAATCAATAATTGCGAATTATTCAACACTTCAATAACGTAAGGGAACTCGATTAGGATTTTAATTGAAATAACTCAAGAAATCAGCCATTAATCTTAATGTTCTAATTTGTCTGATATCAATGTTAGAATTATTTATGACCGTTACGAGCTGTTTATGAGTCGTATCATCTATTAATTTCCGGTAGTACTATATCGTAAACGTACGTAAAAACTGAAGGATTCGGAAAGACTTCAATAATTATCGAACATCATCGACATCCTTCTTAATTAATCTGCTCTTATCTCAATTAATTAATTAATTTATGCACACACAAAAAAAATGTAACAGAAAATAAATAATACAGATAAGTGTACTGGGGTACTGCTTATTTCAATAGAAACGACGGTGAAGCATGCTTGCCTAGATGTAACCTATTCATTCTTGACTTGAAGATCCCTAGATTGTAGTCATCGGAAAAAACAAACTCTCGCGGGAAATTCAACTCCTTAGCTGTACACATAATAAAAGTATTCCCAAAACGTTTTGCGTATGGGTGGGATGTCCACCATGTATCTATGGCGCATCGCCGTACGTCTCGTAGTCCGATGATGATCTTCAAAGATTACCTAGCTAACCGCACGCAGTATGTTAAAATTGATAACCACTTCAGTGACACCCTTCCCGTAGCTTTTGGTGTCCCTCAGGGTAGCATCCTTTGGCCCACGTTATTTCTGGTCTATATTAACGAACTCTGCAATCTCTCTCTTCAAAACGGACGCATTATTACCTTTGCGGATGACACTGTGCTTCTTTTCAGTGCTGAATCATAGGCTCTTCCCATGAGTCAGCACTGAAAGTATCTAACTATGCCCAAGTCGGATTTAACACTGTAAATGGTTGGCTGAGAACTAACATACTCACCTTAAATTCCAGTAAAACCAAATATATAGCCTTTACCCTAAGGAACAGCCCGCAGTCATCTCTCCATCTCTCAACATGGAGTATAAAAAGCTGACAAATTGAGAGGACTTTGGAGGACTTATAAACTTCTACCGTGGGATGACGGAAAGGAAGGAAAAGTGCAACTTTAAGGACTGCCCTTTGAGCCAACGCGTTTGGTCTCTGTAACGCCATATAGGAACAAACATACATACATACATACTTACATACATACATAGACTGATATGGTTCCGTATGGTGCCGGACGTTAAGAATTTCACCATCCCATGTCTTCCCGTGGGTGTCGTAAAAGGCGACTAAGGGACAAACCAGAGAATGGGCAGCAGCGTTCTCTGTGCTCCTATAACAACCATACTGCGATCGCCAACCCGCCTGCCAAGCGTGGCGATTATGGCAAAACCCCCCCTATGAATAGCACAAATAAAAAATGGCCCCTAGTGCCCGGCAGCCTGCCTACCCTCGACTACGGTAGCGGTCGAGGTTACGGCATGGCAAGGGGTGCTAAGAATCTCCGGACGAGATCCGGCTACCCCAACAATCACCGACGACTGGACCTGGCAACGTACAACACGCGCACACTTCGGACCGACGAGAAGATCACCGAGCTCGAAGAGGAATTGAGCAGGTTGCGATGGAGCATTATAGGGTTATCTGAAGTCCGAAGAGAGGGGGAGGACTCGATAATCCTCAAATCCGGTAACCTGCTCTATTTCCGAGAGGGTGACCGGCAGTCCCAGGGTGGTGTCGGGTTTATCGTCCACAGGTCCCTTGTGAACAACGTGGTGAAGATCGAGAGTGTGTCGACCAGGGTGGCGTACCTTATACTCAGAATATCCTCTAGATATTCGCTAAAGGTCATACAGGTCTACGCCCCAACCTCGGCACACCCCGACGACGAGGTAGAGACCATGTATGAGGATATCTCCAGAGCCATGCATGGTTTCAAAACTCACTTCACCGTTGTCATGGGGGACTTCAACGCGAAACTGGGCAAACGAGACGAGGATGAGCTGCAAGTGGGGCAATTTGGAGTTGGACGTCGGAACCACCGGGGTCACCTACTGGCCAGTTTTATGGAGAAGGAGGGCCTCTATATGATGAACTCCTTCTTCAAAAAGCGTGAACACAGGAAGTGGACCTGGCAGAGCCCCGATGGTGCAACAAAAAATGAGATCGACTTCATCATGTCAACCAAGAAGCAAATGTTCAATGATGTCTCTGTGATCAATTCGGTAAAAACCGGGAGCGATCACCGCATGGTAAGAGGCACATTGAACATTAATATTAAGCTTGAAAGGTCTCGACTGATGAAGTCCACGCTCCGTCCAGCACAGGTTCAGGTCCAAAACCCCGAGAGCTTTCAGCTCGAACTCCAGAATCGTTTCGAGTGCCTGGGGAGCTCCGTGGACGAATACAGCGACGGGTTCGTGGAAGCTGTCCATACGGTCGGGTCTAAGTTTTTCAAGACCCGTCGTACAGATAGAAACAAAAAGCTCTCTGAGCATACCCTCAAGCTTATGAAGGAGAGGCGTGAGATGATCCTGCAGTCTTCAGATGAGGCGTGCAAATACCGGCAGATCAATAGACAGATCTCTAAATCCTTGAAAAGAGACCTCCGCCGCTTTAATACCGAGCGTATTAAAGACGCGATTGAGCGAAATAAAGGCTCCAAAGTTTTTTCAAGGGATCTGGCTATTGGGCAGAGCCAGCTCACGAAACTGAAGACCGATGATGGCAGGATTGTATCCGCCAAACCGGAGCTTCTGAGGGAGATCGAGAGTTTCTATGGGCAGTTTTACACGTCAACCAGTAAACCCGTTGCGAATCTAGCAAACGACCCAAGAGCTAGATTGACCCGACACTATACCGAAGATATCCCGGACGTCAGCCTGTACGAGATTAGGATGGCTCTGAAACAGCTTAAAAACAACAAGGCGCCGGGTGATGACGGAATCACGGCTGAACTTCTGAAGGCGGGTGGAAAACCGGTCCTCAAGGCCCTTCAGAAGCTTTTTGATTCCGTCATACTCGAGGGCAAAACGCCACAGGCATGGTGCAGGGGTGTGGTGGTACTCTTCTTCAAGAAGGGCGACAATGCCCGGCTGAAGAACTATAGGCCCATCTCGCTTCTTAGCCATGTTTACAAGTTGTTTTCAAGAGTCATCACGAATCGTCTCGCGCGCAGGTTTGACGATTTCCAGCCTCCCGAACAAGCCGGATTCCGAAAAGGCTTTAGCACCGTAGACCACATACATACGCTGCGGCAGGTTATACAGAAGACCGAAGAGTATAACCTGCCTCTCTGTTTAGCGTTTGTGGACTACGAGAAAGCCTTCGATTCGATCGAGACTTGGGCTGTACTGCAGTCTCTCCAACGGTGCCAGATCGACTACCGGTACATTGAGGTGTTGAAGTGTCTGTACAAAAACGCCACCATGTCAGTCCGTCTTCAGGATCAGACCTCGAAACCAATCCTACTCCAGCGCGGCGTAAGACAGGGAGACGTCATTTCTCCGAAACTGTTCACTGCTGCGCTGGAGGACGTCTTCAAGGTTCTGGACTGGAAGGGGCTTGGCATCAACATTAATGGCGAGTACATAACTCACCTTCGGTTTGCCGACGACATAGTGATCATGGCTGAGACCATGGAGAGCCTCAGTAAAATGCTCGATGACCTTAGTAGAGCTTCCGAAAGAGTGGGTCTTAAAATGAACATGGACAAAACCAAGGTCATGGTTAACGCCCATGTAACACCCACTCCTATCAAGATCGGAGACTCTACACTCGAAGTTGTAGACGATTATGTTTACTTGGGACAAACGGTCCAGTTGGGTAGGTCCAACTTCGAGAAAGAGGTCAACCGTCGAATCCGACTCGGCTGGGCGGCGTTCGGGAGGTTGCGTGGTATCTTCTCGTCCAATTTACCGCAGTGTCTCAAGACAAAAGTCTATGACCAGTGTGTGTTGCCAGTGATCACCTATGGGACCGAGACGTGGTCGCTCACAATGGGCCTTATCAGAAAGCTTAAAGTCACCCAAAGGGCAATGGAGAGGGCTATGCTCGGAATGTCCTTGCGTGATCACGTCAGAAATGATGATATCCGCAGGAGAACCAAAGTTACCGACATAGCCCGAAGAATTGCCAAACTTAAGTGGCAGTGGGCAGGGCACATTGCTCGCAGAACGGATGGCCGATGGGGCCGAAAAGTTCTGGAATGGTACCGCGAACTGGAAGACGATACGTTGGAAGGCCTCCCACTAGGTGGACCGATGACCTGGTTAAGGTTGCGGGAAGGCGCTGGATGCGAGACGCACGGGATCGGTCAATGTGGCGACGCCTGGGGGAGGCCTATGTCCAGCAGTGGACGTCTTTCGGCTGAAATGATGATGATGATGATAGACTGATAAACACATTGCCCTCCTTCGGCAGTCGGGTAAAAATTACTACTTTTTTTATTATTATTATTGATAGGCTTGCGCTTGACCACTATCTCACCTGATGGTAAGCGATGATGTGGTCGACGATGAAGCACGCTTACCTAGAAGAAACCTATTTACTCTTGACTTAAAGACTCCCAGGTTGTAGCCAACAGGAAATACATACTCCGGCAGGGGCTACTTGTCATTTTGTTCCTCCAGGACAGTCACAAAGAGCCATTATAGTTTCCCATTTATTTTATCTGAAAAATATTTATTTTATAGTTCTAAATAAACTGACACACTTCCCAGAAGAAGAGAATCCCGATTTTCACACAGGCAGGCAATATTGCATGGAAAATATACTGCTGATGAAATTAAGAGCTCAAGAGGCCTTAAACTTTGTCTCTTAACCGTATCAATAATTTCACCGATGTGATTCATGTTTTCATATCCCTCGTATTGACTTTTTTCCGTAAATAAATATGCATTCAATACTGCATGTTTGGTAGTTGTGAATGTTTTCAGGTTTTATAAACATATGACGGGAATATGGATCTTTCGTGGGTATAGAAATGATAATTATATTTAGTCCATCTGTGAGATTATCAAATGCAATTAATTGGACAGGTATAAAAATTTACAAAGTTATAACGCATCAAAATTCAGGAGTAAGGCCTAGCGACGTCACTTTTTCAGTAAAAGTGAAGCACGGCGTGACATCACACAATACTTCAACACACTGTGTACGGGTTGTAAGTCCGTACATGTAATTTGTCGTGAAGGTTTGTAAGTTAAGTTAGTGAAGAGAAACGCGTTCCACTAAGATGCAGTTAAGTTTATTGAGAGTAAGTTACAGTACTTGAGCGGAGGCGATTATTTCTCTCAGTTGTTGATAGTCACACACTTGTATGTTTACTACGATTAAATTAGTTAATAAGGTTATTTTTATAATGCGCAATCGTGACGCGCATCGCTGGTCTAAAGTAGGTTACAGCGTAAGCAGAAAAATGTACGGCGATGAGACCGTACACACTGTATCGTCGTCATTTTTTGTTTACGCGACAAAAGAAAAAATAAGTGTCCAATATTTTTAGGTGATCTAAATGTCGGACTAAATATATTGTTTTTTTCATGTACCCTATCCTACGGATAAAAGACCATGTATCTATGAAGCATAACTGCATGAAGAGAAAATAGAAGTGATTGCCAGTGTCAGGAATGGGCAGTCACCGCGGGTAGAACCTGGATGAGGCTGACACAAAAGCCACAGGCGCAGGCAGTGAAGTTGGACTATATTCATGTCAAACTAATTACGCTACTAAACCGGATTCATGCAAGCAAATGATTATGAGTATCGTTAAACAATAATTCAGGTTTTAAATTAGGCTTTACGATATAGGTGTGGTTTAATTTCAATTCTCAAGGAGTAATAATGTGGATCGAATTATGCTTATTATGCAGAATTGCTAAAAGTCAAGCGAATGAATCAGGTTTCGTTCAGGCTCGTCCTTTCTGTAGCACTCCTTAATTCGATGTTACTTTGCCTACTAAATAATTAAATCACCAATATTTTGTATGTGTCCACGGGGTAATTGGTGAATTAATTTAAACAATTTCTTACTGCATTAAGCAATATGCACATAGTTCGGAGTCACCTTTTCAATACAATATAGACAAGCCTGAATTATAGCGTTCAGCAGACAATAAGTTTGGAAAAACTGTGATCACGTACTTCCATAAACAGCGAGGCTCAGGGGAGAGACCTATTTACAGTCTCCTATGGATGTGCCCTGACCAGCGTGGTTTTAATGGGATAAAAAGCCCGTACTCCCAGATCTTTGCTCCATAAGTCCAGGTGCATTTTGAATATTTCCCCGAAACAAATTCCAAACGAATCGGATCGATAATTGAAAATTAATAAAAAAAAAGCAATGAGATTATTTTATAATTGCTATATTTCTGTCAATACTTCAAGACTAGTGATTAAGGCACTTAAGGCGGTACCCCAAGCAAAACGCCGCGCAAGCCGTTTTTTGTGCTGTTTTTAGGAGCTATCTACTCGTTATTTAAAAAGAAGAAATATCAATTAATAAAAATATATTAAATTTCTACATAATATTGATTCTTAAATGGTAGAATTAGTTTTTTTTTTAATGTTGTATATATTTCACAAATCTCCTTCCAAAAAAACATAAAAATGAGAAATAATTATTGATAGTATGCATCTCCTCGTAAAGTGTTCATTTATTATTTTTTGTACTAATGGATAGACAATTTAATAACAAACATTTTTGTAGTTTTTTTTTTTAAAAGACCAAAACTCGATTATATAAAGATTTTATTCTAAAATCAGGGCGTATTCACTACTGTAATTCATGCGCCAACAGTGCCGCTAGACCAATAGGAATGCTCATATCTCATGCCGATTTTTTGGTCAGGGTACCGTCTTAATTCTGAATAGAATAGTTCATTGATTCTAGCAGTAGTGACTTCTTTCCTCTGAGATTCATCCGACCCGTAAAAAAGAAGCAAATTTTTCATCCAAGTTTTTAGTTTTTTTTTATTTTCAGCACGGCGTTTCTATTCTAAGATTGAAGAATACACAGTGAACACACAGTTATTTTGTCCAATCTCAGCAGCAGATTACTTACTCCATCTATTCGCATATGATGGAACTAAGAGGCAAACGAGGTCTCATCCACTCACCTAAGTAAAGTAGCCCATTACTTGTGCATTCGTAGATCTACTAAATTCCTATACGCAACGACCTCTCACTTATAACGTGAAGATAGACAGCACCATCTATCGTTTAACCGATCTAGAGTCTGTGCGAATCGAAACTGCCATTCTAATATCATTCAGAGTGTAGAGCCTTCAGAATGTTCTCGACCAAGTGATTTTGTCACTTAATAGAAGTTTCTTTGACCGTATCGAGAGGGCGCTGTTGTCAATGTTTAGATAGGGATAGATAGATAGCTGTGCCTAGGTCAACAAAGCCTATGCAGCGCCGTGTCAACATACACAAAGCTTCAAATTGTAATTCCGAATTTTTTACATTCGGAAAACATTTATGAATGAAAAGATCACACCTTTTTACCCGACTGCCGCAGGAGGGTAAGGTGTTTTTCAGTCTATGTTAGTATGTTTTTTCCTATGTGGCGTTCTAGAGACGGCGTTAGCCGATGATTCTTACGTCAATCGATTAATCTTAAGCCTGCTAGTGTCACTGGCTACATTAAAATTGGAAAATAAAAAAATGGGGGATTTGGGTGCCATATTGTGGAGCACAATATTTTTTTCTTCCAAACCCATCGTGTCGGGTATCAAAATAAAGGGTTTAGGAAGTGATTTCAAAAATATATAACATTAATATGTTTAAATGTACCTAATTCTAAAAAAATATTACTAAAATAAAAAATAATAATTAAAAAAAGCAAAAAATCCGACTGCTTAAAAAGCGAATTAAAAAGACGTAGAAAAGAAAAAATCATACTGTGCAGTCAGAGGATACATCTGGTTTTGGTCAACCAGCTCGCGAACATGTATCCTCCGACTGCACAGCATGTTTTTTTTCTTGCTTACGTCTTTTTAGTTCGCTTTTAAAGCAGTCGGTTTTTTTATAATTTTTTTTTTCTTACATGAAATAGACAACATATGTTTGTTCTGACTTCTAATACACTACCTTTTTTTTGACCCGGATAGCGCAGTTATGTGGGACTCCAACCCAATAAAACTTCATAGGCGGGCAAATATAGACATGATAATTATCATATTTTCATCAGTTAAATAAATGTTAGAGTTTCATGACTACACATTTTTAATCAGAAATTGCACACAACTTTGGACTTCCAAAGGAAAACTTCCATTGGAAAAGCCAATAACACCGCCCGACCCAGGAACAAAACCTAGGTCTTCTCAATTGCGCATATTTTTGCAATACAATATTCATCCTTACAAAGACTTGAAATACCTCCTATTTGCTAAACCAATTCACACGATATTCAACCTTATGTAACTAGCAGTGATAACAAGTTACACAATGATTGTCATCACTCGGCTACACGGGTCATTGTCATATATCACTGTGCTAATGACCTGTCACTATTTCAATTGTCATCGGTCGATCTATGGTCGGACAAATGACTCTTGTTGATCTATTGGAAACCATGATGTTTAGTTAGCCAGAGGGGTTGACAATGATTAGTTTTTTATCACATCTATTCAAAAAGAGCTAGTATATTCCTCGTAAACAGGGACCAAAATAGCTCATTAATCCCTTAGGGACCAAAATAGATTTGAATTTGGAATGTGGATATTGTTAGTAAATCTTCCAATCAGCAAAGAGATGAATCACAAACCATGCAGGAACATTGTATTGAATATGTGACTGGCTGAAAAACAGCGAGTGCAACAAAAAAAATAAAATGGTGAAAAATAAACAACGCGCGAAATTAAATGCATTCTGCCTTCGTTCGTAGTTGTTTCAGAATCAGATCTTAGTTTTTTTTTAAATGAGCGCGTCTTCCTCAAGTGAGAGTACCTAACTATTATAATCAAGTTTCTCAAAAACTACATCCTGAGACACCGTTTGCCGAGACTATTTCTAATTCCCAAGCTGTAAATAAATCTACAACTGTATGGTACTGATAAAATTGTTGCGATTCACTTCCATAATTGTTCAAAAAAAAAAAAAAAAGCCTCTAATTATTTTGTTTTATGTCTTATGTTATTTAATTTTATGTAAAATAATAAACGTAACGTTCTTGTTCATAAGTAGCACTTACTTATTTTCTCATAGAGGGTGATAAAAAGTAGAGTATCCACCTCGGGAGCAACACTATTTTCAGCTCGAGTGACGTACTTTAAATCCCTCACTGCACTCAGGATTCTAATCTAGAATCCTTCGCTCCGCTCTGGATTTAAAAAAAACACTCTCGCCTTTAAAATAGTTGTTTGCTCCCTAGGTAAACAATCTACTATTATACGTGGGACACTCAGAAAGTTTTGCGAAACTAAAAAAAATTGTTCTATACGTACATATATTTTTATTAAATCTTTTCAAAGTACTTTCCACCAGCCTCTATACAAAGATTCATGCGCCTAAACCAGTTTTCAAAACACTTTTTCCAGTCCGCCGCAGACACCTCGTTTACAGCCTGCTCGAACGCAGCCAGCGCATCTTCCGGCGACGAAAATTGTATCCCTTTGAGCTGATTTTTTATTTTTGGGAATAAAAAGAAGTCACACGGTGCTAGATCAGGGCTGTAAGGAGGGTGACCCAGGAGTTTGACTGGCGTGCTGTCCAGGAAGTCCCTCGTTTTGAGTGCGGTGTGCGCAGGTGCATTGTCGTGGTGGAGCAGTAGCCCGCGGAGCCCTGTGTTTGGTCGCTTGTTGCTTATAACAGAGAAAACTTCTGGCAAACATTTGGTAGTATACCATTCGGCATTAATGCTTCTTTGATCCCGTAAGGGAATTGATACCAAGTGGCCAGTCAAATTAAAAAAGCTAGCGATCAAAATCTTACCCCCGCTTCTAGATCGCTTCACTTTGGTAGGCGTTGGCTCATTTTGAAACACCCAAACAGTCGACTGGCGCTTGGTTTCTGGGTCGTATTGATAAATCCAGGACTCATCACCTGTAACGATGTCGTAAACACGCCGAGACGAGCCTGCTTCAAATTTGTTAAGCATATCACGGCACCATTCCACCCGGGCCTGCTTCTGAGCATCGGTGAGGTTGTGCGGCACCCAGCGTGATACTATCCTCCTCACGCGAAGATGGCTGTGTAGAATCTCGTGAACGCTTCCCGATCCAATCTTCAATATGTGTTGAATCTCCTGATATGTAATTCGCCTATTGTCTTGGATTAAATTTTTCACTGCTAGCACGTTTTCTTCGGTAACAGCCGTCAAAGGGCGACCGCTTCTTTCGTCATCCCCCAAAGTTGGTCGACCGCGCTTGAATTCGTTATACCAACGATACACGGTTGCCTTGGAAGGGCCTTCATCCATGAATGCCATTTGAAGTCTATCGTACGATTCATCCGGTTTCAGGCGACACTTGAAATCGTATAAAATCATAGCTCTAAAATGTTCCCGGCGCAGATCCATATTTCAGTGAGACACAATACTTTGAATTAACTCGCAAAAAATGTGGAGGGAAATTTTGAAATTGGAACTTACTTATTTTTACTTATAAATAATCATATTTTCGAAAAACATTATAACTGGCCAGTCTCCCATATATAAAAACTTTTTTTCGCAATACTTTCTGAGGGGCCTGGTATTAGGTCACTGAGTTGTATTTGGAGGTTTGGTAACAATGGTTCAAAGTTAGAAGTGTAAGTATGTGATTGATCACTTAGTTTTGCAGGTTCATCAGTAACAAATATTTGTATGACCTACAGATAGTTGTTCCGGCTCTGGGTGTTGTGTATGTGAGTTTATATGTTTGTAAACGCACACACGATACAGGAAGAAATTCCTAGAGTGGGGAAAAGTCATTCAAAAAAAGAATCTATAAGATTTCTTAAAGAGCATAGAAGGATCAAACACTGCACATATCCTGTCCTGCGTTCAAAAGCTGCCAGTTTCAATATAACGCGCTTTAAATAATGATTCTTTGGTGAAGTTGGCCCTTAGCATATTGTGACATTACTTTGATTTGATTTAAAATCAAATAATGTTGTAACAATTTATTTAAGAAGAATTTTAGGTGTTAGCCACTTATAGAAACAGGGTCTACAGACCTAGTTGAACCTTTTCTACTGCTTCTTTGTGGTTTGAACCAATAGCCATAATAACAGTGTCATCAGCAAAGGTCGCTATGGTGTTGTTTTTAGAGCGGTGGTGATGAAATAATTTTACACAAAGTGAAGCGCCTACCTGAGTTCGATCCCACGACCTAATTTAAGACACGTAAATCGGGGCTGGTACTACTGCTCACTGGGCCACTATTGCTACCACTGCTAGGTCTACAGTGAGCGTCCTAAATTATGTCCTGAAAATTTATGTTTGCAACGTCACTACAGGCAACCCATTTTCAAGAGAGATGTCCGATTCACAATATCTTATCCAATTACGGAAAGATAAGTACTTATACAAGTTAATAGTTATGTGGCTTCAGTAAAAGACAAACTTACAACTGACAGTCTACTTGTTCATGCAATATTATAGCCTATTCAAATAACTTTGGAGCATTACATTCAATTGCAAAATAATTATTGCACTTGTGTGTTACCGCGCCCAAATCTGAAAGTCGTTACTTGGTTGTTATCACTATTATATAAATGTCATCATGTTGGTCAAAAACCGAATTGCAACCAGCAACTCATCAGCAAACCGTGATGATCTTTGACCTTAGGAACCTTACAATTACTCTCTACAAAATCATCAATAATAGCTTCATCATCCAATTGCCTAATTGTTCATTAACTTTCTGCGCAAGCCCCAATCAAGACGGTTATGATAACATTCGACATTGATGATCGATGCGATCAACGCGATCTAGATCGATGCGTGATCGACGGTCGTGATCTATAGACACGTCTCCGGTTGCAACTTGGGCCTGTGCACCGCATTCCGGACTTACCGATGTGATACAAGGTGTTCCGAAAATGTCACCGGAATTCTTGTAGATAAATGCCTTGGTGATTTAAATGCGTAAGAATCCAGCTGTAAGTCCTGCTACCAATCTTAATGCACGTTTAAATAAAGTGCCTTATTTTTTGACTTTATCACAAGAAGAAGAAGTAAAATAAAAAATTAAAATCTTTTTCCCAAAAAAATATCGACTTCTAAATCTAAACTCTAAAAAGAACTAAAATTACTTTCGTTTTGGAAGTCGGTGTCTTTGGTAGATGCTTCTTATTTTTTATCGTTTTGTGACACCGACTTCCAAAACATATTTTTGCTGTTTTTAGTGTTTTGCTTTGGTTGTCGGTATATTTTTTTGTTATTTAGTTTTTTTTCCTCTTTTTAGTTTTGGTACACCATACTAAGAAGTGAGCAAGTTCTATAGTAAGATACCTAAATAATTGATGAAATACCCATATAAACTCAATTTACACATTCGTGCTGTTAGTCGTTGAGGAGTTCGGTTATATGTTCCATATATTGACAATTGCTGAACCGATTTTGATGAAACTTATACTATTTCCTTAGTTGAAAGATACCTAATCCAATAAAAAAAGAATGGTCATGATCTGATTACTTGTTTCGGTGATATGCGTGAACAAATATACATACATACATACAAACAACATTTTTTACAGCATGTATAATCAGATAACCAACCAAATAATTCATTCTGTTCACACATACAGTATATAGAATCGATAGCACTTAATATCGGCCTCAGAGGCGATAAACCATAACTTTTACAACTTAAACCATACTTAAGTTAAATAGTTCAAGTACACGTAATTTGATCTCTTCATCTTCACGTGCAATAAATTGTACTACTGTTGAATGTACAGTTAATTTATTTAATGGTATAGAAGAGTTAAAAGTTTTAAATTGGTGCCTTATAAACAATGACGACCTTGTAACAAGAAGAATCAAAACGTTAGATATTAATTCTGACAAATCACGGTATAATATGTTTTTTTTTTTTTTTTTTACTTTGTTGTTAAGAACAGAATTCTTAATAATTAATTACGATCTAGCCTAAAAGACTAATAAGCAATTTAACTCTTACTTAATATGTTACGTTATAGATTATGTTAAAACTAAGAATAGTGTCCATTTGCACTTTTACACAAGTCAGTAGCACTTTCTTAGAGTCTGATATAATTTATAAAAACACTATGTTCATGTGTTATATGTATAGCACAGCGTTGTCACTATTATTCATTCACTTTGTACACTACACCAATTCATAGGTTTTAGTTCTTTTTAGCCTACGCACTAAGTCTGTATTGTCTAGCAGCTGGATAGCCTCAACATTCACGTGTCGATGAAGTCTGTGTTCGTGGGCTTCAGCAAATTTTTGGATGATGGTGGTGACGAATTCCGTTTTAAGATCACGGTGAAGATCGTCATTTCTTATGTACCAGGGTGCATTTACAGCATCCCTGAGCACTTTATTTTGGAATTGTTGGATTAATTTTACGTTGCTTTGTTTAGTACAACCCCAAAGTTGGATACCATACGTCCAAATTGGCATTAGTATATGCTTATATATGGTTATTTTATTATGTATTGATAGACAGGATTTCCTTCCGAGTATACATACTTTTATAACGTATGTCGAGTTCCTGTCTTTTCTTTTTGACATGAGCTTTCCATCGCAACTTGGCGTCGAGAGTTATGCCAAGGTATTTGGCTGTATTAGCATAAGGCACTTGCATGCCATTTATGTAGATTGGGTGATAGTCCAAGTGTTTATTTGTGAAGTCAATGTGAATTGATTTTGACTCATTCAGTTCAATCTTCCATTTTTGTGTCCACTCATAAACTTTGTTCACAGCTAGTTGAACTCTTTCTACTGCTTCTCTGTGGCTTGATCCGGTAGCCATAATTGCAGTATCATCTGCAAAGGTCGCAATGGTGTTGTTTTCCAGTTCTGGGATGTCACATGTGTATAACAAGTACAAAATTGGGCCTAGCACACTTCTTTGAGGTACCCCAGCTTTTATAGCTTTTAGCTCGGAATATGCGTCTTCTTGCCGTATTCTAAACATTCTATTAGTAATATACGACTCTAAAATATCTGCGAATTCTGGTAGCATGCGTCTGAGCTTGAATATTAGACCCTTATGCCAAACTTTGTCAAAAGCTTGCGCGACATCTAAAAATACGGTGGCGCAGACTTCCTTATTTTCAAGTGTTTTTTCAATGATATGGGTTATTCTATGTAACTGGTCTATTGTTGAATGTTTTTCCCTAAAGCCAAATTGATGATTTGGAATGAGGTCTTTATCTTCTATTACTGGTTTTAACCGTATAATATGTGTTGCATTTTATTAAAATACTTTTGGGAGTTATTTGTGTTTAATACGTGAATTAAAAACAGATTCAACCTACGAATAGTTTTATGTAGGATGCCTTTTTGAACTATCAAGTCTTGCCAAACTCAAGTATATGGTATTTTATGATAGACAACAAAGATACTTGATCGTCATTGTTATATGTCAATCAATCTGACTAGCCTTTTCCCAACTATATTGGGGTCGGCTTCCAGTCTTACCGGATTTAGCTGAATACCAGTGTTTTAAATGGAGCGACTGCCTATCTGACCTCCACAACCCAGTGACTGGGTAACACGGGTACCCCTTGGCAAGACTGGTGTCAGATCTCAAGCTTCTGACTACCCGTAACGACTGTCAAAGATCTTCAAATGACAGCCGGGACCAACGGCTTAGCGTGCTTTCCGAGGCACGGAGGAAACTCGGTATGCTGAAAAGCTCACCCATCCACGGACCGACCTCGTCAAGCGTTGCTTAAACTTGATGATCGACCAGTGCAACTATTATTATTTAGCCACGAGCTTCTGCTCCTGTTATATGTCACTGCACGAAAATACTACATAAGTACGTTTCGCCAGATATGTTGCTAATTCTTTATTTCGTAACGAAAGCCTACTCTCAAGAAAAAATCTAATACAAATGAACCATCTTGTCAAGTGCCTACTTATAACGCAAGTCAAAATACTTAGATCTCTATGAAGTGACATTGCTTATGTATTACAAAACTATACGGATTAACAGGTTACGTAATCATACGTATACATGTGTGGTCTTGGTATGGTTTCGCTTCAGCCAATTAATTTCCTCGAGTGAGAGTATGTAATGGGATGAGCATAAGTTTATGGACAGATGACCTGGTCAAGGTCGCAGGTAGCCATACGATATGTGTGGAAAAGTTCATTGCGGAAATCTACACAAAACACATTTGTTCAGACCATCCTTTTTCCTTTGTTTAAATAATAATACATCGAAAGCATAACTGTATTTAGAGGACATTACTTCTGTAATATGTGGCAGAATATGAATTTGCGCTACATCAATTTAAAGTTAAACCTCTACTAGCATTATGACCTAGAAAAGACAGAAATTTACCCTTTAACTATTAACGCCTCTACGTCTACAGCCTGAGGCCTACAAAAATGAGCCTTAAAACATTCGCCATGACCTTAGATGCCGGAAGAAACGGCGTAAAAGAGCTTACCCTCACACATGACGTGATATTGATTGATATCTGAACAAAGAACATCATATCTTGATCGATATTTAAAATGCACTTTACCTAAATCCTCGTTACGTCATTTTAGTCTGACACAACCGATTATTTTATCGGGACCATTATAACAACCACAGAGTACCAAGTGACTAGATATGCCTTTGAAACGTTATTCTTAGATGATTTTCTTCTTAGAGAGGCGATGGCTCTCATGGATATTTTTATAGGCCCGCGTTTGACCACTATCTCACTCTGATGGTAAGCGATGATGTGGTCGGCAATGAGGCACGTTTGCCTAGAAGCAACCTATTCACTCTTGACCTGCAGACTCCAAGGTTGTAGCTATCAGGAAACACAGATTCCGGCAAGGAATTCCACTCCTTAGCTGTACACACAATAAAAGTATTCCCAAATCTAGTTCAAAGTTTGGCCCAGTATACAGCTTATAGCAACACCAGTCGCTGACGCAGCCATAAGCAGCTATTCATTTGCTCTAAGCAAAAGTTTTAGCTGTCACAGCCATAGTAAGAATTCATTATCAAAAATCAAGTATTCAAATTAGGCGGAGAGTCAGAACTTTTTAACGTAAAATTTGTAAATGAAGACAGTTTACCTAAAGGCCCACCTAGCCCATTTCCCAGTGTTTTAGCTAGGAAAACGAAGTGGCGACACAAAGTCTCCAGCAAAAATTTACACCAGCTGTAATTTTTTGAGGAAACGGTGATATTCGCAGACACGCTTAGCTTGCATGGAAATGCAAAGGGCGGGCTCTAGCAGTGGCCGCAGAGTCGTCTTGTTAGTCTGTGGAAATAATGAATATTATGCTCTATGATCGGACCCCCAGGCGTTGTCTGACGAACTTTTAAACATTAAAAATGTCTTCCTACACGCCTACCTAGACTTTTGATGCACAGTTACAAAATATCTGAAAATAATAGAAAGAAATAAGTCTGTTATGACCGCACGTCAAAGATAACGAGTTGTAGCATTCAGCAGGTGGTTCTAATTAACTGGTATGTTATATTATTTGAAGATGATGAGTGGTCTAAGTTGTAAAATTCTTCGATTTTTTTTGTAGCGTTTTGCTTCTGAGCGATTATCTGACTTCTGTCGAACGGTACTTTGATGATCAATAAAGTTTTCTTTTTGTGAGATAGTATTTATTTTATTTTATTATTTTCGGGAAACTTACAGCTAGACAGACACAATAATTTCGTTAACAACAATAATATGGCCAATTACAAGTTTTCATAAATAGCTAATGTCGTCAAATAATAATAAAAAAGGACTTAAACTAAAAGACAGTGGTAAGGATCAGTAAAATAATAATAACAAATATTGACACAGTACAATGGTTATGCGTTGTCGAAGAAGTGGTTGCAAAGAGTCTTCTTCAATTTAGACACGCTTGTATTAAACATGTCGATCTCAAACTCCCGGCAAGCAGCATTGTACATACGGCTCGCCCTAATCATGTACGAGTTTTGTCTGTAATTAGTCCTTGTCGTTGGTATGTGCAAAAAACGAGATTTACGAAGAAACGAACAAGGTACACGCAGCCCTATCCTGCTCAGCAACTCAGGCATATCACTGGATCCGTTCGCAAGTTTAATTAGAAAGGCCAAGTCGGAGATTTTTCTCCGTTCGTATACAGGAAGAATATGAAACCTTTTGCATCGATTAAAGTAATTTGGTAGAACTTTCTCTGTATGCCCTCTAATCGTGCGATATAGATATTGTATTTAGGGTGTACGAACGAATGAGCAGTATAAAAATTTTGATAGTTTTGATGCTACTGAACTCTGATGAGACCCTGCAAATGAAACCTAGAGCTTTAGATGCTTTGCTAACAATATTATTAATATGGGTGTCGAAAATAAGCTTCGAGTCAAAAGTAACCCCGAGGTCCCTGATTACATTGACCCTTTCTATTGGGGTATCCAAAAGTTTAACAAACATTACATTACACATATTTAAGTATGACAAACAAGTACAGTGCAAGCCACGAAAGATGAGACGTTACGTTGGTGGATGTCACATGTATTAAAATTTTTGGTTCTCGGATATGCCGTTTTGAGAGCAGTGATTAAATAATTTAAACATAGTAAAGCGCCTGCCTGGGTTCGAACCCACGACCTACAACTTGTAAGTCGCGCCCGTTACCACTGAGCCACCACTGCCAGATTTAGTTCACAGAGCATTGGCAGCATTTTCTTTGCAAGCATTATCCGGTACTTTTATTCTGTAAGGAACAGTTGGAATAAAAGAACGGGATAGAGACAAATTATCAGTAAGATTTTTGAATAATGATACCCGCTATCACCTATGACTTGGACCAATCCAAAGTTCAAAGTTGAGCCGTGAATACCCTACAATTAACAGGTTGTTCTAATCTCAGTAACATTTGGCAACGTTAATAATATCACTTGATGTGCATACCATATTATTTTTACTTTTGCCATGGGTGCAATAGGTTAAGCGGTTACAGACAGTTACGGAACCCATGACTTTATGTAATGGGGCTTTATGTACGTTGTCATAGATGAGGAATTGAAATTAGTCAACTTTTTGACTAATGAAAAAGGTTTTGTAAGTGGACTCTGGATTTGTACACGTCTTATGAGAAAAGTTTCGACCTAATTCATCATTATCATCATCAGCCTAATAATGTTCCCACTGCTGGGACACAGGCATCCTCTCTGTGAGAAGTAATGGACCTTAATACACCACGCAGGCCCAGTGCGGATTGGTCAATGTCACATGTCTTCGAATTTTTCAAAATCATAAGAGGAGCTCGTGGCTAAATAATAACAGCCGCACGGGTCGATCATCAAGGGTAAGCAACGCTTGACGCGTTCGGTCCGTGGATGGGTGGCCATTTTAAACATGCGAAAGCACGTTAAGCCGTGGGTCCCGGCTGTCATTTAAAGATCTTTGACAGTCGTTACGAGTAGTCAGAAGCTTGAGATCTGACATCAGTCTAGCCAAGGGGTACCATGTTACCCAGTTACTGGGTTGTGGAGGTCAGATAGGCAGTCGCTCCACGTAAAACACTGGTACTCAGCTGAATCCGGGTAGACTGGAAGCCGACCCCAATATAGTTGGGAAAAGGCTAGGCAGATTGACATCTTCGAAGTTTTGTTTCTAGGACATGCCGGTTTCCTCATGATAGTTTTGGTTCACGATTTTAAGAGCAGTGGTGATAAAATAATTTACACAAAGTAAAGCGCCTGCCTGGGTTCGAACTCACACGTCACGTAAGTCGGGACCGTTACCACTGGACCACCACTGCTCCTAATTACGTGGGACTTAATAACAATTTGTTGATTTCACGGTAAGGTTACATAAAAACGAGAATTAAAAAAAAAAAAATATTTTTTGTGTATTATTCGGTTAGTAATGTACTTAACATAAAAACGCGTTTCGCTTGTTGCACGGACAAAGTAGAGATAATACCTTGTGGGGTTAATTTAACCCCAGTTTGTATGGGTGACGATTTTTTTTGACCTTGTATGCCGATGGTTAATCCTTCGAGGAATAGAGGGTTGATTTTATGAATCAGATACTGAAACGACAAAATGAGTACGCAAACTTTCGCACTTATTTTGAATTCTTTAAACACTTAATTTGGTAAAATTATTTTCGGGAAATCTTTAAAATGTCCCTTTTTGAAGTACAAAACACTAACATATTAATCATAATCTAGTAAGATTTTACTTTTAAGATAAAACTTAAAAATAGAGAAAAAATATATGGGTGTCCCAGAAATCGACGTCAAGCCGTAAATGGGTGATAGACCAAGTTATAACAGTTCTCAGAAAAATACGAAAAAAAATCTATCTCATGTTTTAAAAAATTTATGGTCACTTTAATAATTTACTAAAAAAATCAATCCCTGTAATGGTTCTTTAACTCCAATTGCTACAAATCCCATAATTTATCTAATTTTTTTATAATTATGTAATCTTGAATAATGCTTGTGTAGATTTTTGCCTAAAATTCAAAGCCAACTCCTCCTACTTGGAAGAAAATTAAACTTTTTCAAAACCAAATTATTCAAATTTACTATTTCGCCCAACTTTAACTGACTGTACTGAAAAAAAAATGTACTACGCTAGTTTGGCAAGTAACATGAAAAATTGGCGCATTTAATAAGGATTCAAAAATGGTGTAACACTTGCTAGATTACGTTTTCAATAATTGGTCAAGTTTTTTTTTGTAAATAGTCTCAGTTTTTACACAAAATGTCCATACTTCCTTAAAATGACTTTAGCTTACCTAAAGCTTTGCTAAACTCCGTTTCTAGTTCGATAGAGACGGAGAGAGTCATTTTACGAAGTGTGAGCGAGACAGAGAGTGACGCCACCTTTATCAGTGACACAACCTTTATCATGAAACGGAGATACAATTTACCGATGAGTGCGAATGAGACAGCAGTAGTTATTGTTCTGTTTTGTTAGCGCAGACGCACAAACAATTACAAATCAGTACGTTACGCTGCTTTGTTGACTGCGTATCTCCGTATTCGTTCATGTTGATTCCGTACTTACCACTTTTTGCGTTGTTTTCTGGACTTAATTGCTTGTGATTTGGACTGTTTAATTCCTCTTTCTGACGACCTGTGCTTTACTCTGGACTGTTGCTGATCCTGTGATTGTGTAGTACTACCATGGCTGTGTACACTGCATTGGAATATGCGAACATGCACCTCGTTTATGGGGAATGCAGATGCAATGCCAATGCAGCCGCTAGACTTTATCGTGAGAGGTACCCGAACAATCGTCACCCAGATCATCGAGTTTTTATTAATGTGCACCGTTCACTATCAGAGGGACGATTCCCTAACCAAGTACATGGTGAAGGAAGACATCGTAATCCGTACGAAGACGTCGTACTACAAGCAGTCCAAGTAGACCCAAGTGCTTCTGTACGTGGAATCGAAACAAGCACAGGTGTATCTAAGAGTACCGCCCACCGAATCTTAAAAAAGAACGAGTTCCACCCGTATCATGTACAGCGAGAACAATCATTACTGCCACGGGATTACGCTCCCAGAGTTGCGTTTTGCCAAAGGATGCTAGAAAGGCACAGAGAAGACCCTCGATTCTTAGAGAAGATTTTATGGACCGATGAGTCAACATTTAAAAAAGATGGCTACATGAATTTGCACAATTTGCACGAGTGGCATGTAGAAAATCCAAATTTGATGAGGCAAGATAAGTCACAGTATCGATTTAAAGTAAACATGTGGACCGGGATACTAAATGGCAAAATAATTGGACCTTTTGAGCTGCCAGAGATTTTGAATGGCGCAGTTTATTTGGATTTTCTTCAAAATACTTTACCAGATTTATTAGAAGACGTGCCACTGAACGTTTACAGGGAAATGTGGTTCCAGCAAGATGGGTGCCCAGCGCATTATGCCCGTTTAGTAAGAGAACATCTTGATGAAGAATACCCGCTCAGGTGGATAGGGCGCGGTGGGACAATCTTGTGGCCACCCCGTTCGCCTGATTTAAATCCCCTAGATTTTTTTTACTGGGGAGCGGTAAAAGAGAAAGTGTACTCAAAAACAATAGAGAATTTAGCCGAGCTGCGGGAAAGAATAACGGAAGCCGTTGTCTTTGTAAACAGGGGCAGATTTGCCCGGAAAATAACCAGATCTTTTTTAAGAAGATGTCGTGCTTGCATTGCCGTCGAAGGAAGGCAGTTTGAACATTTATTGTAATAAAAAAAATTAGATCTGATAATTTGTTTTTTTTTTCTAAGATGAGAAATCTGGTCCTGACTTAAAGTAAAAAGGTTGAGTCACTATCATAACTTTGCTCTTAAATTACGTAAAATTTCGATTTCTTATCTCGCTCACACTTCGTAAAATGACTCTCTCCGTCTCTATCGAACTAGAAACGGAGTTTAGCAAAGCTTTAGGTAAGCTAAAGTCATTTTAAGGAAGTATGGACATTTTGGGTAAAAACCGATACTATTTACAAAAAAAAATTTGACCAATTATTGAAAACGTAATCTAGCAAGTGTTACACCATTTTTGAATCCTTATTAAATGCGCCAATTTTTCATGTTACTTGCCAAACTAGCGTAGTACATTTTTTTTTCAGTACAGTCAGTTAAAGTTGGGCGAAACAGTAAATTTGAATAATTTGGTTTTGAAAAAGTTTAATTTTCTTCTAAGTAGGAGGAGTTGGCTTTAAATTTTAGGCAAAAATCTACACAAGCATTATTCAAGATTACATAATAATAAAAAAAAATGATAAATTATGGGATTTGTAGCAATTGGAGTTAAAGAACCATTACAGGTATTGATTTTTTTAGTAAATTTTTAAAGTGAACATAATTTTTTAAAAACGTGAGATAGATTTTTTTTCGTATTTTTTTGAGAACTGTTATAACTTGGTCTATCACCCATTTACGGCTTGACGTCGATTTCTGGGACACCCTGTATATAATATTAAATAAATCTCTTCGAACTTATATTGACATTGTGTTTTATATTATTATTATAGACGAATTAGTGAACGCAAACCAATTCGTTTACCAACTTCATGTCCTTTCATTGACGCCGTCATTGACGCCCCATTTTCGGTAGTGAACGTCTGTTATGTTACTCTAACACTCAAAGCAATACCTTTCTCAAGAAGCACCTTCAATCACTAAGCAAGATCATATACATACCACAGTCTTACAAAATATCATTGAATTCCAAGGTTTAATAAAGTTTTCAACGTATAGAACGTGTCGTTCCGGACCAACCTTAGAACGGCATGTGCTCTATATCCTATCTAAAGTTCATCTAGTTCCTGCACATGCTAAAACCAACAATAATTTAATAAAGGTAAAGTCCATTTTCCCTTTTCGTCCATCGCATCGCCACCTATTCATGTTAAGAACGCTATCACAAAGTGTTTTATACTCTATTTCAGGTTTCCTAAGGTTGTGTTTGCCATGATAAAGTGACTGGTAAAAGGGTTTACCGCGTGCAGTAATTGTTTAACTGCAAAACGTGAGCTTTTTGCCACCGAAGTTGTAACTTGTGATTGTGCGGTGCCATTTTTGATCGTTGGAAAGCAGAAGGTAGTTTAGAACCTATTTCATGGTAAGGCATTGTTTGTTTTCCCATGGAACACAAAAGCAAAGTCTAATGACCGCTACAAACTATGAAAGTTCAAAGAAATTGATACAAACACGGTTGAAAGACAGATTTTTGATGACATTTGTCTCTTTTTCATAATCATCATCAACCTAATAATGGTCACACTGCTTGGACACAGGCCAGAGGATAGGAGCTCTGAGAGAGGGAATGAGCCGTAATCCACCACGCGGGCCCAGTGCGGGTTGGTGAATGTCACATGTCTTCGATTTTTTGGTTCTAGGACAGTCCGGTTTCCTCACGATGTTTTTCTTCACTGTTTTCAGTTTTTCAGAGCAGCGGTGATGAAATAATTTACACAAAGTAAAGCGCCTGCCTGGGCTCGAACCCACGACGTACAACTTGTAAGTCGCGACCGATACCACTGGGCCACCACTGCTCCCTCACTGCTGTCTCTTTTTAAGGCCTCGATTCTACCTGCAAGAAACTCGAAAACAATTTTTTTTATTTTTATCTGTTGGTTTGTCTTCGCACGTTTTGTGCATTTAGCCAGTGTCAAGTTTAGAAGTTTTAGTTTCTTTAGTTTTTAGGCCAATGTCCTAGTCATAGACTAATATATAATAGTTAGGCCCCAGTAAAAAGGTGGTAACTTTATTGGAAGCCTCCACGGAGTTTTGTCAACAACATGAACAAACTCATGTTGTACCGCTGTGTTTCACTTTCCCACACTCGTGCACGTTCACTAATATTATTAGAACAAAACACCACCATTTTTACAAGTTTATTTACAATGCGGGATACGATCGCGCGATTGATCAAATTATTCCTCGATGTCCGCAATGAAGTGCAATTTGCATGCGACCTGGTTGCAGGTGGTAACGTGGCCTTAACCAAAGTCATCCTAGTTGATTAACCACAGTCATCCTAGTTGATTTGGATCAAAATTTAGCTACAAGTTTGGCAACATAAGTAGCGTTCATTTCCGTATCATACAGGCATTGAAGCATTCAATAAACGAACAGGAATGATCACAAAATTATTTTAACAATAGTATATGTCCTGTTTACACCAGAGAATGGGCAGCAGCGTTCTCTGTGCTCTTCAACAACAAACTGCGATCGCCAACCCGCCTGCCAAGCGTGGCGATTAAGGCAAACCCCCCCAAACCAAATGAATAGCACAAATAAAAATCGGCCCCGAGTACCCGGCAGCCCATCTACCCTCGACTACGGTAGCGGTCGAGGCGATGGCGTGGCAAGGGGTGGAAAGAATCCCTGGAGTGAACCCGGCTACCCCAATAAACACCGACGACTGGCCCTGGCAACATACAACACGCGAACACTCCGGACCGACGAGAAGATAGCCGAACTCGAGGAAGAATTGAGCCGGTTGCGATGGAGTATTATAGGGTTATCTGAAGTCCGAAGAGAGGGGGAGGACTCGATAATCCTCAAATCCGGTAACCTGCTCTATTTCCGAGAGGGTGACCGGCAGTCCCAGGGTGGTGTCGGGTTTATCGTCCACAAGTCCCTTGTGAACAACGTGGTGAAGATCGAGAGTGTGTCGACCAGGGTGGCGTACCTTATACTCAGAATATCCTCGAGATATTCGCTGAAGGTCATACAGGTCTACGCACCGACCTCGGCACACCCCGACGACGAGGTAGAGACCATGTATGAGGATATCTCTATAGCCATCCATGGTATCAAAACTCACTTCACCGTTGTCATGGGGGACTTCAACGCAAAACTGGGCAAACGAGACGAGGATGAGCTGCAAGTGGGGCAATTTGGAGTTGGACGTCGGAACCACCGGGGTCACCTACTGGCCAGTTTTATGGAGAAGGAGGGCCTCTACATGATGAACTCCTTCTTCAGAAAGCGTGAGCATAGGAAGTGGACCTGGCAAAGCCCCGATGGTGCAACAAAAAACGAGATCGACTTCATCATGTCAACCAAGAAGCAAATGTTCAATGATGTCTCTGTGATCAATTCGGTGAAAACCGGGAGCGATCACCGAATGGTAAGAGGCACATTGAACATTAATATCAAGCTTGAAAGGTCTCGACTGATGAAGTCAACGCTCCGTCCAGCACAGATCCAGATCCAAAACCCCGAGAGCTTTCAGCTCGAACTCCAGAATCGTTTCGAGTGCCTAGGGAGCTCCGTGGACGAATACAGCGACGGGTTCGTGGAAGCTGTCCATACGGTCGGGTCTAAGTTTTTCAAGACCCGCCGTACGGATATAAACAAAAAGATCTCTGATCCTACTCTCAAGCTTATGAAGGAGAGGCGTGAGATGATCCTGCAGTCTTCAGACGATGCGTTGAAATACCGGCAGCTTAATAGACGGATCTCAAAGTCCTTGAAAAGCGACCTCCGCCGCTATAATACTGAGCGTATTAAAGACGCAATTGAGCGGAATAAGGGCTCCAAGGTCTTTGCAAGAGATCTGTCTATTGGGCAGAGCCAGCTCACGAAACTGAAGACCGACGATGGCAGGATCATATCCGCCAAACCGGAGCTTCTGAGGGAGATCAAGAAATTCTATGGGCAGTTGTACACACCAACCAGTAAACCCGTCGCGAATCTAGTAAAAGACCCTAGAGCTAGATTGACCCGTCACTATACCGAAGACATACCGGACGTCAGCCTGTACGAGATTAGGATGGCTCTTAAACAGCTTAAGAACAACAAGGCACCGGGTGATGACGGCATTACGGCCGAACTCCTGAAGGCGGGTGGAAAACCAATACTTAAGGCCCTTCAGAAGCTGTTTGGTGCCGTCATACTCGAGGGGAAAACGCCACAGGCATGGTGCGGGGGTGTGGTGGTACTCTTTTTCAAGAAGGGTGACAATGCCCTGTTGAAGAACTACGTGGGACACTCAGAAAGTTTTGCGAAACTAAAAAAAATTGTTCTATACGTACATATATTTTTATTAAATCTTTTCAAAGTACTTTCCACCAGCCTCTATACAAAGATTCATGCGCCTAAACCAGTTTTCAAAACACTTTTTCCAGTCCGCCGCAGACACCTCGTTTACAGCCTGCTCGAACGCAGCCAGCGCATCTTCCGGCGACGAAAATTGTATCCCTTTGAGCTGATTTTTTATTTTTGGGAATAAAAAGAAGTCACACGGTGCTAGATCAGGGCTGTAAGGAGGGTGACCCAGGAGTTTGACTGGCGTGCTGTCCAGGAAGTCCCTCGTTTTGAGTGCGGTGTGCGCAGGTGCATTGTCGTGGTGGAGCAGTAGCCCGCGGAGCCCTGTGTTTGGTCGCTTGTTGCTTATAACAGAGAAAACTTCTGGCAAACATTTGGTAGTATACCATTCGGCATTAATGCTTCTTTGATCCCGTAAGGGAATTGATACCAAGTGGCCAGTCAAATTAAAAAAGCTAGCGATCAAAATCTTACCCCCGCTTCTAGATCGCTTCACTTTGGTAGGCGTTGGCTCATTTTGAAACACCCAAACAGTCGACTGGCGCTTGGTTTCTGGGTCGTATTGATAAATCCAGGACTCATCACCTGTAACGATGTCGTAAACACGCCGAGACGAGCCTGCTTCAAATTTGTTAAGCATATCACGGCACCATTCCACCCGGGCCTGCTTCTGAGCATCGGTGAGGTTGTGCGGCACCCAGCGTGATACTATCCTCCTCACGCGAAGATGGCTGTGTAGAATCTCGTGAACGCTTCCCGATCCAATCTTCAATATGTGTTGAATCTCCTGATATGTAATTCGCCTATTGTCTTGGATTAAATTTTTCACTGCTAGCACGTTTTCTTCGGTAACAGCCGTCAAAGGGCGACCGCTTCTTTCGTCATCCCCCAAAGTTGGTCGACCGCGCTTGAATTCGTTATACCAACGATACACGGTTGCCTTGGAAGGGCCTTCATCCATGAATGCCATTTGAAGTCTATCGTACGATTCATCCGGTTTCAGGCGACACTTGAAATCGTATAAAATCATAGCTCTAAAATGTTCCCGGCGCAGATCCATATTTCAGTGAGACACAATACTTTGAATTAACTCGCAAAAAATGTGGAGGGAAATTTTGAAATTGGAACTTACTTATTTTTACTTATAAATAATCATATTTTCGAAAAACATTATAACTGGCCAGTCTCCCATATATAAAAACTTTTTTTCGCAATACTTTCTGAGGGGCCTGGTATAGGCCCATCTCACTTCTTAGCCATGTCTACAAGCTGTTTTCAAGAGTCATCACGAATCGTCTTGCGCGCAGGTTTGACGATTTCCAGCCTCCCGAACAAGCCGGATTCCGAAAAGGCTTTAGCACCGTAGACCACATATATACGCTGCGGCAGGTTATACAGAAGACCGAAGAGTATAACCTGCTTCTCTGTTTAGCGTTTGTGGACTACGAGAAAGCCTTCGATTCAATCGAGACTTGGGCTGTACCGCAGTCTCTCCAACGGTGCCAAATCGACTACCGGTACATCGAGGTGTTGAAGTGTTTGTACAAAAACGCCACCATGTCAGTCCGACTTCAGGATCAGGCCTCGGAACCTATCTTTCTGCAGCGAGGTGTGAGACAGGGAGACGTCATATCTCCGAAACTGTTCACCGCTGCACTGGAGGATGTCTTCAAGGTTCTGGACTGGAGAGGGCTAGGCATCAACGTCAATGGCGAGTAAATCACTATCCTTCGGTTTGCCGACGATATAGTGGTCATGGCTGAGACCATGGAGAGCCTCAATACAATGCTCGATGACCTCAGTAGAGCTTCTCAAAGAGTGGGTCTTAAAATGAACATGGACAAAACCAAGGTGATGTTGAATGCCAATGTTACACCCACTCCTATCAAGGTTGGAGACTCTACACTCGAAGGTGTGGAAGATTATGTCTACCTGGGACAAACGATCCAGTTGGGTAGGGCCAACTTCGAGAAAGAGGTCAACCGTCGAATCCGACTCGGCTGGGCAGCGTTCGGGCAATTGCGCGGTGTCTTCTCGTCCAACTTACCACAGTGTCTCAAGACGAAGGTCTATGACCAGTGTGTGTTGCCAGTGATGACCTATGGCTCTGAGACGTGGTCGCTCACAATGGGCCTCATCAGAAAGCTTACAGTCACGCAAAGGGCAATGGAGAGGGCTATGCTCGGAGTATCCTTGCGTGATCGAATCAGAAATTTAGAGATCCGCAAGAGAACCAGGGTTACCGACATAGCCCGAAAAATTGCCAAATTTAAGTGGCAGTGGGCAGGGCACATTGCTCGCAGAACGGATGGCCGATGGGGCAGAAAAGTTCTGGAGTGGCGACCGCGAACCGGAAGACGATGCGTTGGAAGGCCTCCCACCAGGTGGACCGATGACCTGGTGAAGGTTGCGGGGATTCGCTGGATGCGGGACGCACGGGACCGGTAAGTGTGGTGACGCTTGGGGGAGGCCTATGTCCAGCAGTGGACGTCTTTCGGCTGATATGATGATGTCCTGTTGCTGAAAAATGGAAGTGAGAAATTTTCAAACGAGGTCATTGATTCAATATTCAACAGCTAATTGGGTTCCTTGACTTGCATTTAATTTATGAAGCGTTAATAAGTTCTGTCCAGAAATCATTGACGCGTCTTATATTACAATTGTCTCATTGTTTACTTAACAAAACCACATTAGCACTCAGTTTTTACTAGTGCTGGGCAGGAAGATTTACTGTCCATTTTCTTGTTTTAAGCTCTCGGCACCCACAGTCTTATAAATTTCAAAATCAATCCTATCACGTTTCAAGTCCCACCCACGTGTAACAAGCGTGAAGATTACTTTATTATGATAATACTATGAAATACCTCAACCAACAATATATATCCACTTTATCGTATATATACAATCGTATTTATTTAACTTGCCACCTCTCACATATCACGGCGCTTGCAAATTCGGCTCGATGCGTCTGTCACGAATATATTACTTGGATCAATGGCTTAGTAATATTCAATTATACTAGAAGCTATGGTTAGAAGACATTGAAAACGATCATGTCATGTTATTATTTTTAGTATTACACTCATGGCAGAGTAGTCGTGATCATGGTTTCATGCTATAATTTTTAGATTCTAGTTATAAGTACCTGGGCGACCGAGCTCTGCTCGGGTGAAAATCAGAGCCTCGAACATCAACGCCGAGTTGCCAGCCTGTCGGTTTTTTATCGGTTACATTTCGGGGAGTGTGCGACGGAACTACACAATTTGATTCCGCCTAGCCCTTTCCATCATCGGACTACAAGACGTACGGCCATGCGCCATCGGAACATTGTGGACATCCCACCCATACGCACAAAGCGTTTTGCTAATACTTTCATTGTGCGCACAGCTAAGGAGTGGAATTCCCTTCCGGAGTCTTTGTTTCCTGATAGCTACAACCTTGGGGTCTTTAAGTCAAGAGTGAATAGGTTTCTTCTAGGCAAGCGTGCTTCACCGTAGGCCCCATCATCACTTACCATCAGGCGAGGTAGTGGTCAAACGCGAGCCTATCGAAAATAAAAAAAAATAAAATGAAGAAAACGATGTTTTATAAAAATTAAACCTAGCTAGATCGATTTATCGCCCTCGAAACTCCCTCCATAACAACTAAAGGTGAACGGCAGATTTAGTACCGCATACTTTTTTGTTGTTCGGTTATAGAATTTGTGCCACTTATTAAGGCAACTAAGCCGTATATTTTCATGTAAATTTACTATTTTTAGAACTTCGGATTAATTAAAAATATCAATAAAAAGATTGTGGGGGTGTGTCATAAATAAACGTAATAAAATCGTACACTAAACGCAGTTATGTTTTTTGAAGTTACATTATGTAAAATAACATAAATATTGAAATGATAATTAATTATTTAGAAATAGGAAAAACATAAAATATAAACAAACTCATCATTATCAAAATGTTGCATTCCGCTGCTGGACATAGGTATCTCCCACAGAACAGAAAAAACGCCTCTAGATTGAGATTTGGATCGTACCTACTCAGGGCCTAATGCCCTAATCCAAATCTCCATCTACCTACTTAATGGTAAGTAAAACACTACAAAGATAGCAACAAACAATTTACTTTACAGTGTACATAACCTTAAAAATAAAGCTGGTTATGACTTTTACGTCCCAAGTTCTAAAATTCTATGAATTTAAAAAGGGATTGTCAATCATATTAACTACCAATTAAAACAAATAATATCCCAAAACACGAAATTTTAGTAGCGGTACGAAATTCCTATACAAGCCTGCCGTTCGCCTTTCATGAAAATCGTGGGGGCCGTTGCCGAGATTCAGATTATATATATTTAATACATATATACGAGAATTGCTCGTTTAGAGGTATTAGATAATTTATATTAAAAGTGTTGTTGCATCTTTTTTGAAGCCATAAATGGCGGTACCTACACTATTCAATTACTATAATTTATTTTGCATGTAATTTTCTGAAAACTATGAGCTTTAATCATGCTTTCCGAAACTTTTGCATCCATGATCCGTCCCGCCAATCTATACCGTAAGTAATACATAACGTATTCTTACTTATAAACTCGAGGTAAAGTCGATAGAAGTAACCTGAAAACATTACTGAATAATCAAAACTTTTTCGCAAAAAAATTTACCGACATCAAAACCAAAACACTATAAAGTGCAAAATAACTTTCGTTTCGGAAGTCGGTGTATTTTGTACCTCATTTTTTATCGTTTTGCGACACCGACTTACGAAAAGAAAGTTATTTTGCACTTTTAAGTGTATTTGCGAAAAAAAAATATCTCTCTTTTTAGTGCTGGTTCACCATCACAAAAAATTAAGCAAGTTCCATAGTATTTTACCTAAATGATTGACAAAATATCCATAATAATTCAATTTACTCCTTCGTACTATTTTTTGCTAAAGAGAGAGAGAGAGAGCTAATTAATGTAAAATTTGAAAATTATCAGCATAAAGATAATAAATATATTTATTTGCTCAAACACTTACATGCAAGAATAAATAATATATGCATGCAGGCTAACATTAAAAAAAAACAAAAGGTTTGGACATGTTTGCCACATTTTATGGCGTGCAAAATATTTTGAAATTAATGTCATGAACAATTACAATAAAAAATAATTTTAACACAATAATAACAGAATGTCAACAATAAAAAAAAAGAAACTAAAAATAATTAGTAATAATGTATATAATATCAGGGCAGCTTTGAGGCGAGCTGATGGGCAGTGGCGACCACACGGACCTGATCTCCAGGGAGAACGATTGTTCCTCATCTCTGGCCTGCCTTTATTGGCCGGTTGGAGTGAAAACTGACGGTGACCAGAGCTCTCAACTCTATCTTGCCTTAATTGGCTGGTTTGAGTGGAGATTTGCAAGAGCAAACGTGCTCGGAGAAAGGAAGTTAACCCAGTAAGGTGCTGGTAAGGATCTTGACGGTTCTGCCGGGATTGTCCTGATAGCCGTGGTATACCTCTCGACTCCTCAAGCATCTCCGTATATGTTGCCTCCTTGGCGCTACGTCACTAAAGTGCTAGCGACTCTTTATGGGGGCTCATTAATTGAGTGTGCAAGTCACCCCCTGCCTTTTTATAGCCGTGTAGTTCAACAGTGGTCGGGCAGGGGCCGGTAGTCCTCCTATAGTTTTGGGCAATCGATCCACTAAACCTACAAAATCCATAGCCCAATACATTTTTTCTCCATAATTTGCAATAAGTCCTGCACCAACCGGGGATTGTCCTTGGGTGCAGTTGCGTAGTGAATACTGGGATAATCGTCGGTTGGTGTCACATTTCCTGATACATATAAAGGGGCGTCTACGGCTTCGGCTCCTCGCACGTCTTTCAAAAGACCGGGACCCTAAGGTCCCGAGATACAGAAAAAGAAAAAAAAATACAATAATATCATTCAGATGTCAATTAACAGTAATATATGTCAAAATTATGTAAAAATATCAAACAAATGTCAAGTAAAACTAAATATATATCAAATCTATGTAAAATATTAAACTAATGTAAAGGAAAAATGTAGATATATCATCATCTGCCTTGCCTTTTTCCAAATGTTGTTTGGCTCGGCTTCCAGTCTTACCGGATTCAGCTGAGTACCAGTGTTTTACATGGAGCTACTGCCTATCTGACCTCCACAACCCAGTAACTGGGTAACACGGTACCGCTTGGCTAGACTGATGTCAGATCTTAAACTTCTGGCTTCCCGTAACGACTGTATATGTGTGTATATTATATCTATGTAAAATAAACAAAAATAACAAATAGAAATCAAAAAACAAATGTCAAAATATCAAGAAAAATATATGTAAAAAAAAATCTGCCAGAAATTCGCTAATAGTATAGTAGGCTTTTTTAATTAGAAAGGTATTTAACTGTTTCTTCAACTGAACGTTGTTAAGCTACCCCCAAATTTTGGGTAACTTATTATAAATACTAGGAGCCATGCTGAAAACACTTTTGCGCTTAAGTTCCGTCCTACTCCTTTGCAAACAGAGCTGTCTTTATCACGCCTTTTTCTAGGAAATTCATCCGCCATTAGTGGAAATAAGTGAGTTTTTTTTTTCTCACAAGCATTAATATTTCAAGAATGTTAAGGGACCAATGTTAATATTTTATAGTGTATGAAAAAGGGCTTACAACTATCGGTCAGTTAACATCGCTGCAAGATTTCATTCCTTATTGATAGACTTTTTAATTGACTCCATAAAAGTAGGTGGTACCCAATTTGTCTGAATGTTTTGACACACCCAATATGATTTCCTAGTACTTTTGATTTCATCATAGCCATGCGGAAATTCGTAAACAGCCATTTTACTCTTACGCTTCATATATTTACAGCATAAATAAATATGCAATTAAGACATAAGAAGATGTATAATTTAGACTAATAATAAAAAGCCAATTAGCAGAAGCCAATAAGGTATTGATTCAAACTTTACTGTGACCTTACAAACGACCTCTGGTTATTTCGTTAATTAGATTACATCACCTTAAGAGTAATAAATAATTACCGAATACTCCCTTGTGAAAGAGTTTGTCCCAGAGAGAGCAAACATTTTTGAAAGAAAATATGACGGAGGTAGTCCTCCAAGAATCATTGCTTTCGTTAGAAGAGTATCAGAGCCGGTGAAATGACAATTACATAAATCTTTCTGACTCATAATGCCTTTATTTGGAAGGCCTGCATTTGTATTTGTATTTACTTATTGTTTTACTTTATCAAAACGCCAATTACATCAGTTAAAGATACACAAACATTCACACACTCCTCTCAGAGAACTCCAGAACTCCACTTTCTTCAAAGTCGTTGGGCTACCTTGTAGAATTTAGAGCCTGCTTGGATTAGTACTAAACTCTGAGTTGGTTGATTTGGTTGACTTTATATTAATGACTGGTAATGATTTGGTTATTGGTTTGTGACTGCTGATTTATTGATACGCAATAATATCGTTTTAAAGGATATATTGAATACTAGTGCACTATGGTATATGGTTAATCTAAGCTCGAAGTCTAAGCTAAAGTAGCACTAAGAAGGTTTGATTCCAGTAACGCGATTGGTATCCGAACACGCACTATTTGACGCTAGGTGCGATACATGCATTTATGGAAATGCACGCAGGCAATAGTGTTGAGCTGTTCGGTTGCAAATATTGCACCGAACACATACTGACATGATCGTCTTTCATTCATCCACGAATACATCACAGCCAGGAAGAGTGCGTTAAGCACAGAGAGAGAGAGTGCGAAAGACATGGGACTGTGTTCGCACAACGGTGACTCGCAAGCACCGCAAACAGGCTATGTTGTCTAATGCGGCCATAATAAACCAGGAAGCAAAGTTGCTGTCCCTTTATTCCTTTTCTATCAGAATATTGGTACTAATATACAAATGATTAAGAGCTTAATCTGAAGGAGGTAACACGTCATTTTGCACTAAACTTTTCGATGGCTTTTCCTACAGTAAACATGTTTAGTTTTCTTTGATAAGCATAACTAGTTTTTTTAATAATCGGATCAGTTGTTCTAGATCTAGTCTACAAACGAACAATATTGTCTCTATAATATTACTCTAATGTTCAGATTAGATTATGAAAAGCTTGCCTCAACCAAATGCATTTATCATAACATGATTACACTCTACTGAAGCATTGCATATCCGACGTATCTAATTTTATTTACGAATACTTATCTCCTCAATTTCGATGACCTCACCAAAAAAGCACAAATTGAATTTAATAAAAACACACAGTTATAAAAGAAAACACATGTAATACTCATAAGACATGAAACACGTACACCAGTCACAAATTAAGATTGATGCTACATTCTATGTGGCACAAGGCCAACTTTGTTTTACTTTACTCGGCGAATTTCAAAAATAATTGTTTTTGTAACAAATTGGTTCAAAGTTGCAAGGTTCATAAAAACGAAATGAGATCTCATAAAAAGTGTGTGCTTTTGTGATTGTCTTTCTCAATTTTGATTAAGGAATCAAATATGATTCTACGGTGTATTACGTACTCATAATGATTGAACCAAATGTTATTCATCACTGTATGTTCTTTAACAGTGAAACCGTTTTGAAAATTTGAAATACATAATACAGTGTTTTGATTAAATCAAGGTGTCAAATCCTTACAAGGTACTCTTATCAAATTGAAGATTCATGAGGTAGATTGAGTTGTAGATTTTAACATAATTCATAATTCATAATTCATAATTCATAATTCATTTATTCACATATAAATAGAGTAATTACATACGTTGGTTTGTTATGTTACATCATTGAATCTTATATTCTATTTAGCCTATGTATGGCATGTGAAATTATTTATTCATGCAAAGATATATAAAAATCGTGGGTAATTAACAATAATAATTCAGTCCTATTGTCTCTGAAATTCGGCGTGCATAATGTCAATCAAATATTACTTGGTTAAATACAGTGCAATATAGATTATTAGTCAGTTATATTATAACGTTAAATAGTGTCATTTATATAATATATTATTTAACAGTCAAATAAAAATAGTAGGTTCGATGTCACACTTTTACACACAAACTCATCATTGCATGTACATATATTATTCTTGAAACCATTCATTTATAGAGTAAATCATTTTTTTTAGGAGTATCTCTTTAAGCACTTTTTTAAACTTTGGTAGAGGAAGATCTTGTATGATTGTTTGTAACCTATTATAAATTTTAACACACATAGCTGAACAATTTTTATTAAACACAGCAGTCTTTGGTACAAATTCTAACACCAGTCGCTGACCATGTCTTGAACTACGTGGGTATTTATTATCACGTGCATAAATGTCACAAGCTTTCACAAATAGGTTAGGATTAGATTTTACAAATACACAAATTTCAAAAATATACATGCTTGGTAAGGGTAATATTTTGAGTTTTTTAAAGTACGGTTTACAGGACTCATATGGAGGAATGCCAACAATGGCTCTTATGCAGCGTTTTTGAGATAAAAATGCCCGCTGGGAGTCTGTTGAGTTTCCCCATAATATCAACCCATATCGTAACACGGAAGCTACATAACCATGATATGCTAACAATACCGTATGTTGAGCTGATGTAGTTCTAAGTTTATTTAAAACATATACAAAAGAGTTAACTTTCTTGCAGACTTCATCAACATGTGCTTTCCAATCTAGGTACTTGTCCATGGTGAATCCTAGAAATCTTACATTGGTAGTTTCATTGATTTGTGTACCGTCATATGAGACATGCCTAGGAATGATCTTAGATCCACGGGTTTGAAATTGCATAAAAGTCGTCTTACTAATATTTACGTGTAAATTGTTCCTTACCAACCACCCTATAACCAAGTCTATAGTGTTATTAATTTCAATGTCAAAATCATTATTAATTAAATTGTCATTTGTCAATATGATAGATATGTCATCTGCGAATAATATACATTTATTGGTAATAATGTCAGGTAGGTCATTAATATAGATAATAAAAAGAGGCGGTCCGAGGATACTTCCTTGCGGAACGCCGTAACCATTAACAAGATACTTAGACCTCTCTTGTTTTACCATTGCATTTTGTTCACAAGATATTTCGACACATTGTTCACGATTGTCTAAGTATTGTTCTATCCATCCCAACGCTGGGCCTCTAATACCATAATTCTCCAATTTATCTAGAAGCAGGTCATGAGAAACGAAGTCAAATGCCTTTGACATGTCAAAAAATATCACCATTGTCTGCTTTTTCTTATCAACATTTACTAATATATTGTGCACTAGATCAAATGCGGCTAGTGTAGTTGATTTTCGTTTTTGAAAGCCATATTGTTCCTTTTTTATTATTTGAAACTTATCTATATACGATGATAATCTTCTATGCATGGCCTTTTCAAATATTTTAGAGATGATAGGAATTAGAGTTATGGGTCTATAGTTGCTCATTTCTGTTTTATCTCCTTTTTTATGCAATGGCTTTACTACTGATTTCTTTAATCGGCTAGGAAAACTCCCTTGCTCGAAGGATAAATTTATTAGGTATCCTAACACGGGAACAATACTAACGATGCTTTTTTTTAAAACGTTAGTTGTGATACTATCATAACCAACAGAACTGGTATTATTTAAGGACATAATTATATTTGCAACTTCAATGTCTTCTACTGGTGTGAGAAATATACTATTGTTTGTACGGTTTTTATTTGTGTTTTGCAAGTTACCATTATCGCTGTTTGATAGTTGTATTAAGTAGTTATTAAATTTGTTTGCTATTTCATACGGACTAGTTATCGTACCATTGTCAGTTTTTATATTCTCTACAAATTCTTGACGGGTATTACTTCCTGTATCATCGTTTATAACTTTCCAGGCCGCTTTGCAGACATTGTTTGATTTGGTTATAAAATTGTCATTAGTAATTCTTTGTGACTTTAATATACAGCGCCGCAACAAATTCGAATAAGTGTGATACGTAGCTTTATGATCTTTTGTTCGTTTGTGGTAAAATTTAAATCTTAGATGTCTTTTGGTTTTACAGCTAAGTCGTAATCCTTTAGTAATCCACTTTATATCACGATACTTTGTGGTAATCATTTTTTTAATCAGTGGGAAACATAATTCAAAAAACAAACATAACTCATCATGAAAAATATTAAAGGCTAAATTCAGATTAGATTCTTTGTACACAGTATCAAATGTTAAGCTTTCCAAACTTTCCCGAAATTTCCGAATATTATCCTGACTAAAGTCTCTCCTCATTATATAATATTTTGACGACTGAAATATTTTGGTTTTTATTGTCAAGTCCAACATCTGTGCTGTGTCGTGATCGGATAGTCCCAGTTTCAATATTTTACCAGATGCTTTCTTATCGTTACTAATTACATGATCTATGCAGGTATTTAGTCTTGTTGGCTCATTAATATGTAATGTCAGATCATAATTTTGTATAATGTCATAAAAACAATTTACAGTTTTGCATTTCTTAAGTGTGTTAATATTAAAATCGCCTGCGAGTACAATCTTGTGTCTGCTGTATTTACTGTTAAACAATAATTTATATAATAGCGTGTCAAAATACTTCAAAAATAACTCAACATTTGATTGAGGTGTACGATAAATACATATTATTACAATCTTTAAAGTTGGCACCTCAATCCCGCAGCATTCGAAGACCATTTCCCGAGCAAATTTTTGTATAATATTTAATTCGTTGTACTTTATCCCGTTCATAACGTATATACAAGTACCACCTCGCTTTTTACCTCTACAATATATGGATGCTAGGTAATAACCATTAATTTTTGCATTTTTTATATCACTTTTTATTAAGAATGTTTCACTAAAACACAGTACATGCGGGATGATTTTTGTTATCTGTAAATTAGTGAGAGTAATTTCAAGAATATCTCTTTTGCATAATAATCCTGCTATATTCTGGTGAAAAATATGGAAAAACGAAGTAATGTTTTTATTAGGAACGAAAAAAAGTATTAGTATTTGGTTCGCTTACTAGTGTGGTTTTAGTATTTTTTACAAAATAATAGGGGATTGTGCCCTTTTTTGGTTTATTTTCCAATGATGCTCTAGAAGCTTGTAAACTCGTGTGTTTATCCTGCTGAGATTTTAATTGAAAATAATAGGGTATTGTCCCCTTCTTTGGAATATTAATTTGATATTTCTTTTCATAGTTTATGGTGGATACCGGCACCATAGCATGTACATTTTTAGGATTTTTACTATTATATGTCAAATATTTTTGCTTGTAGTCACTATAGTCAATTGCTAAATTAATTTGTTTACATAGTTTATTGAGGTCCACCTTGCCATAATAATCATAATTTGTGGTAATATTATCTCTCTCATACCCATTTCCTATACTTAAGTCTATAAATTCACAGTTTTTGAATTCCTTACAAAGTAATTTTAACATGTTATTCATCATTTTTTCGTTTAAATATTTACTACATAATATACTTGTTACAAAAACATGTCGATCTTCGAGAAGTTTTAAAACAGCTGATGTTTCTGTCATCACCTGTGTGGGATTTACGTCGTGTTCTCCTATGGACAATATAACTCGGTCTTCTTCTTTAATTTGAGAATGGCTTTCTTGAATTTCTTTGAGTATGTCTTTGGTTCTAGCCCCAGGCTTTATTAATCCACTTATAAAGTATTTTTTTATTTCTCCACTTAGTCTTGAGTTTATTAGCTGACTTGATAGTCCTCGGCATTGTTCTCCTCCAAATATGTGAATTTTATTTAAATTATCAGCACCCTTCTGATCAGTACTTCCTTGCTCTAATGTGTTTGTTTGCTCAACTGAAGTCTCATTAAAATCAGGCACCGGGTTCTCGGCTTTGTTTAAAACTTTGACTTCGACTTCATCAATTTCAAGTTCCGCAAATTTAGAATTGTCGACCAGCATTCGTCTTGATTTTCTTCGTTTAGACTGCATCTGGTTCTTGACATTTTGTGTAGGGGGGGTAGTACATATGTTTTTTAGAGAGTTTATTTGTCGTGTTTGAAGATAAACAAGATTTTTCAGTTGATTCAATTCTAAGTGAAGATTTTCGATTTCGTTATTTGCTATCTGTAACTGCTCAGATAGTAATTGGTTGTCAGTCTTAATTTTTCTAGTAAATCCATGTCTTGGCCAGTAGATAAATCTAAACTTCTTGTGAGTGGTTCCGTTGTTGATGAATTGAGTGATGAACATATAGATTCTATTGATTTCGCTTTATGTAATCGCTTTGGTCGTATTGTGACATTCATTTTTGATTTATAAGGTGTTTGGTCCATTATCGATATTTTGTTCAAATTCAATATTTATTTCTAATAATAATAATTAATTTGAAAAAATTTGTTAAAAAAAAGTCAGTGCAAACAAAATAAAAAAAGTCAAAAAGTGAAATTTGCGCAACTTGTTGATACTGGGACGCGAACTCGATGCTCCGCGATTCCAATCATATAAGTCAAGCTCATCGGCCGTTACGCCATACGGACATTACTGATATAAGGCGAAAAAGTCCATCACATGCGACTTCTATTTGTTTTGAAGCAAAGATGTTCGTTAAAGTGACTCATGCAGAAAATATTTTTGCACAAAATCACAAGTCACTGTTGTTAATTTTTAGTAATTTAATGTTTATTTTAATCACTTTCACATCACTTGTGTTATGATTTTGTTCATGTCTGCACTTAGTTTTATCACGTCTCAAACTTTTTCACTTAGTTTAGTAACATAATGTTCCCATTGGTCTTGTGTTAAAGTTTGCTTTAGTATTTAATAGATAACAATGTCACTTAAACTTCAGAGGTATTAGAACGTTTTTATAAGTAGCAATGTTTTGAAAACAAACAATATCTATTTTTAAACAATAAAATAACACGGACTTAAAGTTGACGTTTCGCACGGTCTACCCGCACTTATCCTTTTAAAAGTACTGAGTATTTTAAGATCCAGGAAAGATTACAAAAAACAAATCTGCGAGGCTGAAGTGAACTGGGCGCGTTACACGAGAATAGATGTGTGATGGGCAAGTCCTTGATTAGACCTGTCGTACTGTATGGATCAGAATGTTAGGCTGTAAAAAAGATGGATGAAAAGAGATTGCATGTAGCAGAGATGAGAATGTTGAGATGGAAGTGCGGAGTGACGAGAATGGATAGAGTGAAATGAGTATATCAGAGGAAGTATGAAAGTAGCGCCTGTGTCAGAAAAGTTGAAAGGAAACCGTTTTTCCTGGTATGGTCATGTGATGAGAAGGGATGAAACGCATGTTACTAAAAGCGTTATGAATATAAATGTGGATGGATGGAGAGGGAGGAGACGGCCAAAGAAAAGATGGATGGACTGTGTGAGTATTGATATGAAAGAAAAGGGGAGTCAGTGATGCCGTGACGGGGGACAGGACGGCATGGAAGAAGAAAACGTGTTGCCCCGACCCCAAGTAACATGGGAGAATGCAAGGAAGATGATGATGTGTAATAGGCCAAGATCATCACCCACGACAAGAGTGTCTATGGATCGAGTTACTTGCACGTTCTTCTCTAGATATATATTATCTACTTGCACTTTGGATGTGCAACTAGCTACATCTTTTGGACGGACCGACTCCTTGAAATTTTAAAAGTGACTTTAAATAATTGAAATATATTTTTAGTTTGTTCCGTTTGACCTGATAACGGACGGGTCGTGAATGATGCAGGCTTAAATACGCTGGCGTAACGGTTTTGACTCGTTGCTGTTTGATTTCTGGAGAAGGGCAGAGATAAAACCGGCCAAGTGCGAGTCGGACTCGCGCACGAAGGGTTCCGTACCATTATCGCAAAAAACGGCAAAAAAATCACGTTCGTTTTATGGGAGCCCCCCTTAAATATTAATTTTATTCTGTTTTTAGTATTTGTTGTTATAGCGGCAACAGAAATACATCATCTGTGAAAATTTCAACTGTCTAGCTATCACGGTTCATGAGATACAGCCTGGTGACAGACAGACAGACAGACAGACAGACAGACAGACGGACCGCGGAGTCTTAGTAATAGGGTTCCGTTTTTACCCTTTGGGTACGGAACCCTAAAAAGTAAAGAAATATAAGAAGAAGAAGTTCGCCATTATACCTTAGTACATTCAGTTTTTAATAAATAAATAAAGATAGCTGGATAATAATGGGGAGTTATTTGATTAGCATCGCGTCATCACGCTTCTAACGTTTTCTAAGTGCCCATATAGGAAATGAGAAAAATAACAATAAGAAAAACGTATTTCTTAAGTGACGAAATTTTATAAGTAAACTTAGGAAGCACGACCTTGCAGATCAACCATAGAACCATAGAGATCTCAATACTCACCCTGACCGCTTGACCCTTATCCCTATATTGAACTTAGAAAAGTAATCAGTCTTGCATTACCTAACTCTGTTTAAGACAATGATGTATCAGCACATACATTGTATAGTCAATAATCTAATTAATACGGTTGGCAAAAAAGTCACTCGACTTGAATTTTTTTTCAACGATTGACTCGACTGATCTCTATTTTTGCTGTCATTTTATTAGTGGGTCCTGATCATGTGATAATGAGGGATGAAATGCATATACTAAAAGAGTTATAAATATAAATGTGGATGGATGGAGATGGAGGGAAAGGCCAAAAAAAGATGACTGTAGGACTGATATGAAAGAAAAGGCAGTCAGTGATAGCCTGACGGGGGATAGGACGGTGTGGAGGTGGATCACGTGTTGCGCCGACCACAAGTGACATGGGATAGGGGCAGTAAGATGATGATGATGATTTGAAGGTCCTGGAAGTAGTAACTGCCTGTCTACAAACGCTCCTTGTAAAATAATGAGTCTCTAGACTATTGTCATTTTTTCAACGAAAGCGCTGCAACAGTGATTAGAAAAAATTATGGGCATGCGAAGCGCTATCGAAATGTCACGAGATCAATCCATTACATTTTGGCATTCTGGCATTTTGACCATCGCCATCGCTCATAGAATTACACTTTCGGCTAGAGCCTCTGGTAATCTGTTGTATCCAGTTGGACTGAAAGATGACCCTAACATAGCTGGTTAGGTTATGTAGAGACCTGGTTACACACTGTACCAAATTAAATTAATTAAAGTCGTGACAATCTAAGATGTCGGATTTGACAGCTATAAAACTACTTTATCATAATTAAACTTGATGCTTACGAATGATACTCGTTGTTATAGTGTACATGGTAATTAATAAGGATTAGGAATTTGATTTTTCAATTTCTTACGTACAAAGTCATCGCGGCATGACAACCGAGAAACGTCATCGGACTTCTTAGATTGTCTCGATTATAGTAACCATGAAAATTACAGATATAAATATAAAAAAAGAGGATACATTTCCTCAGATCAGAAAAATTTTAATTCGATGATAGGTATTTTGTCTATCGAAGAGCTTAGCCAATTTTGCTGCCGACCGTACTCCATCACATTATATTTCAAATATTACGTCACGTAATCAAACATTTATTGTAATGATTGATAGTGTTACCATAAGTACGTACTTGTTAGCAAATTATTAGATCATGATGAATTGTATACGTGATAGGTGATGGATCACGAGAATTTGATGAAAGCTCTTTTTAATTGAACACCATTCAAATGTAGGCTTCTGTTATCCTTGATATTTATTTTATGCCGTTATGTATATTAAGTCAATCAGTGTAGAGTAAAACGCGTAAATACCTATCTACTACGCGAATCGCGACTATTTTGCAAGATTATCATTATTACAAAATGTCCCATGTTCGTTTTTATAAGAGGATCGGGGCAAAAAAAAAAACTCGCGCCGGTCTAACTGCAAAAGGTCGGTCCTTGGATGACCATCAATTACATGACACACACACCTCTGTATCCCGAAAAGCACGTGAAGCAGTTGATCCCGACTGTCATTCAATCTTTGACTAACCGCCCTAACAACCGAGGTTCTTCACTACATCCGATCCAAATCCGAGAAATGTCGGTCCGAAGTAGTCGTAGTACTACTTGTAGGAGGGGTTGTACCGGTGAAGCGAAGGGGAACCCGAGGAGCCAAAAATAAGTAGTCACGCAGGCGGCATCACAAAGGTGCCGCCTGTGTGACATCGCAACTGAGGCGGTCCGCGATGTTGTATGGGGCCTCCCATATCCATACGATATTGCGGCTGAGGGTCGTAGGCCGCGGCGGGAGAGGAGTGCCGGTATTGCGGTGCGCCGCTCTCCCTACCTTCCGCGGCCTGGACAGGGTCACCACCGTCTGATAACGGACACGGTGGGGCCACAGGAGATGAGGAGTGTCGGTATAGCGTTGGGCCGCTCTTCCTATCCTCTGCGGCTGAAAAATGGTAGGTGGCGGGGCAATTGAACTTGACCCGTCACAAGGGAACCAAGGGCTATACACGGGGTTGTCTGTCACCCATGTGCTGGTTTGGTTCCTGGGGTGGTCACAGAATAAAAAAGGAGGGGTGCGACCTAGATCCGATCTCTATCCGTCATAATACAGAACATTTCTAATTCGGATAGAGCTCGAAACTAAAAATTTGGATTCGGAACGGATTAGTGTGGAACCGCACTTACGGGTAGTCAGCCAGTCTTGCCAAGACTGGGTAACTGGGTTGTAGAGCCGACCCAAATATAGTTGGGAAAAGACTAAGAAGATATTGATTATATGTTTGGTTAAAACTGTAACTGTTTGTTAACTACTAACTAGGTCATCTTACTAATAAGTACGAGTACTCATAAGCAAACGTGCTCGGAGGAAGGCAGTTCGCCAAAAAAGATGCTGGCAGGGATCTTAACCTTACTGCCGGGATTGTCCTGATAGCCGTGGTATACCTCTCCACTCCTCAAGCAACTCCGTATATGATTCCCCCTTGGCGCTACGTCACTACAGTGTTAGCAACTATTTATGGGTGGCATAAATTGAGTGTGCAAGGCACCCCCTGCCATTTTATAGCTGTGTCGATCAACAGTGGTCAAGCAGGGGCAAATAGTCCTTCTACAATTTTAGGTAATCAATCCACGAAAACTCCTAAACCCATAGTACCCAATAAGTTTTGTCTCCTTTTGCAATAGTCCTGCACCAGCCGGGGATTGTCCTTGTGTGCACTTGAGTAGTGCCTACAAAGATAATTGTCGGTTAGTGTCACATTTCAAGCTAAATGTATAAAAAGGCCTCTGCCTGTTCGTTTCGGCCCCTGGTACGCCTTTCAAAGGTCCGGGGCCCTAGGGTCCCGAGAATCCTACAGTACTCATACCTTTAACAACCTCATATTCATGTCTAATTATAATAATAGTCACGCTTTTAAATGAAGTTTAAATCTGTCTCAGACTCCTGTTATATTGATGACCATACCATGTTATATGGTAATTAACTATACTATTATTTTCCTTAATAATAATGTACGTTCTCATTACATGCATTTTAAAATAATCATAGATCGACACTAGCAATCAATTCTATTTCAGACCGCACATAATATCAGTGTGATCTCATCACATATATAAATCTATCTAGATAACCGAGCCCCTCCATCTGTATGAAAATCAAGCGTGTTACTTTTTACCCGACTGCCTAAGGAGGGTAATGTGTTTATCAGTCTATGTATGTATGTAACTATGAATGTATGTATGTTTGTTACTATATGGCGTTCCAGAGACCAAACGCGTTGGCCGATTTTGATAATTCGTACGTCAATCGATTCGTCCCTGCGAGTGTCACTGGCTACATTAAAATTGGACAATATAAAAAGGCCGATTTTGGGCGCCATATTGTGGGGGCCCAATTTTTTTTTCTTCCAAACCCATCTTGTGGGTTATCAAAATAAAGGGTCTTAAGAGGCGATTTCAAAAATATATGATACTTTTGTGTTTAAATGTACCTAATTCGAAAAAAGGCTAACTAAAAAGTTATAAATAAAAAAAGTTAAATAAAAAAAAACCCCGACTGCTTCAAAAGCGAACTAAAAAGACATAAACAAGGAGAAAATCATGCTGTGCAGTCGGGTTTTTAGATTTTTTGATTTAACTTTTTTTTTCACACTTAATTTAAAGAACAAAACTTATCGACGAAAGGAAATGTTTCCATTGTCTCGACCTCCTTTTTTGTACAGTTTTTACAACTCAATACGGCACAATTATTTTTAGGCAAATACAAGCATTTTTTTCAGGTTTCGGTTGATGTACGGTGCCGATAACGCTAAATTAAACAGTTCATAGCTAACTATGAGCAGTTTATACAAAAAGTTTTTTTTTTACATTTCGCGTCATCTAGTTAGATTTACGTCTGTGGATATCATGCTCCTAACATTTCTGCTAAACATAACAAGCTCTATTGATGACGACTCATTTATTCTCCTGGACCAAAATCAAGGTTTTACTATGCACTTGTTAACCTTGCAATCAATACTAATGAATTGCATGCAAATATTTGCGAATAGAAGTGCCGTATTATGACTAGTAGTATACTTCCTTATATAACAATAATGTTAATCAATGTGGGTCTGTTTGTCTGTTTGATGGTAAAAGGAATACAATTTGGCTGAAATTGCCTGCTCTTCAGTGACTGACACCTGGTTTTTGTATTGAGTTTTTATTTTTTATTTTATGTCATGTAAATGAGAATATAAACTTTAGGTCCTGCAGGATGACACTTGTTATTTTTCATTAAAGTTTATCACTAAGCATCGAATTTTCAATTCAGAAATCGGGTGTTGATAAATTATAGAACAGTTATATTAACGAATATCTAGAAGTTTCATTATTCTTTAGACCTTTTCATTATTTGAAAATGTTGATACTGTAGTTACGCCTTCAAGTGTGCAACTTAAAATATTACCCAAGTTTCATGATTTTAAGTTATAAATATACAGAATTGCTACATAAAAGATTGGTTACAGCTGTACAAAGTAATTTCACCTAGCATAACGTTGTCCGTTCACCCAAAGGTTGACTGCTAGAGATGGCCGCCTACCATAAGTGTATCCGCTATACCTATACGGTAATTAAATTTAAATTAATAAACACAAATATGCCTAGCTGTTCCAGGAAAGAAAAGCCTACACGGACAGAAAAAAATCCGGCCAAGTGCGAGTCGGACTCTCGCACAAAGGGTTCCGTACCATTATCGCAAAAAACGACAAAAAAAACACGTTTGTTAAATGGGAGCCCCACTTAAATATTAATTTTATTCTGTTTTTATTATTTGTTGTTATAGCGGCAACAGAAATACATTATCTGTGAAAATTTCAACTGTCTAGCTATCACGGTTCGTAAGATACAGCCTGGTGACAGACAGACAGACGGCGGAGTCTTAGTAATAGGGTCCCGTTTTTACCCTTTGGGTACGGAACCCTAAAAAGACAGACAGCCCACCCTCTTAGATAGGTAAAAATAAATAGGTAAAAATATATATGGGTAAAAGTAAACTACACGCAGTTTCCTTGCGTGATCGAATCAGAAATCTAGTGATCCGCAAAAGAACCAGGGTTACCAACATAGCCCAAAGAATTGCCAAACTTAATTGCCAGTGGGCAGGCACATTGCTCGCAGAACGGATGTCCGATAGGGCAGAAAGGTTCTGGAGTGGCGACCGCGAACCAGAAGACGTTGCGTTGGAAGGCCTCCCACCAGGTGGACCGATGACCTGGTGAAGGTTGCGGGGATCCGTTGGTTGCGAGACGCACGGGACCGGTCAATGTGGCGACACTTGGGGGAGGCCTATGTCCAGCAGTGGACGTCTTTCAGCTGATATGATGATGAAAAGTAAACTAATTCGGATTTTTTGTGTAACTGTAAAATCGACCAACATTTGTTGTGAATACACTTTTTGGCTACATGGCGGCAAAAAACTCTTTTTATGCAAGTAAAACCGCAGGCATTGCTGCTCAAAGCGAAATATATTATTATGACCTGAATGTTACAAGTAATAACATCAATTACATTGATACTTAATAAAATAAATAAAAAACAAATATTGATGCTAACGGAAGCCTAGTAATAAAGATAAATTGATGCACATAAATATTTGTATCAAAATGTCAAGTTCACCATATATTGGTGTAGGTATGTAATTGACTTTTTTATTGGAGAACGAATTGATTTTAGAGATCATGACGTGTGGTCGGCGATAACTAGAGTGATGACGGGCGATATATATTTTATTCAGCACACTATATAGAGTATACCTACTGAATTATCATACTTTATTAATTACTGACCAATCCCATAAGTTTCGCATCCAGCTGGTTCCCGCAACCTTAGGAGGTCAATGGTCCACTTAGTGGGAGGTCCTTCCAACGCAGCGTATTCTGGTTTGCAGTCGCCACTTGCGGAATGCCAACGCAGTGGACGTCATTGGGCTGAAATGATGATGATGATGATTCATTATTAGGTGTTGGTAGAATGTGGCAAAAATACCTTCCAGGCGTATTGCTCTTTACTGTTGCAAACTACATTCTCTCTTATATAAGAAATCTCTCCTTTTAGACCTGTCCTTATTATCCGGCTGCAAGGAAAGAGTTATGTTTTTTGCTCGTATCTTGTATGTATGTATGTTTGTATGTATGTAATATTATTTATTACCTCGTATCTTTCAAACCACTAGATGGATTTTTATAATGAGGACGTCTTTAATCGTTGGTCTTAGCCGCCTAAGTATTCTTAGATAAGTGCCGTTAAAAAATAAGAAACATGGCGGCTTTTGGGCGACACATTGTAGTGGTTGCAATTTTTTTTTACTTCAGAACCCATCGAGTGGGGTATCAGAATGAAGGGTTTTAAAGGTGAGGAAATAAAAAAACCCGACTGTAAAGATGTAATCAAGAAAAAAGCCATGGTGTGCAGTCCGAGGATATTTATAGTTTTGGTCAGCCAGCTCGCGAATATGTATCCTCCGACTGCACAGCATGATTTTCTTCTTGTTTACATCTTTGCATTCGTGTTTTTTTATTTCCTTTTTTATTTTCAAGATATTTTATTTTTTTGAAACCTATATAACACATATTAAACGTCAGAAGAAGCGATGTAATGAACCCACTACACTTGGTAGTTAAAAAATATGTTATTAGATATTGACTACTTACACTTCACTCGTACCTAAAATTAAACCAGCCTAGAAAGAGAACTCATTTTTTTTAATCGTTCGTCATCATCATTTTCGGCCATGACTGCATGGTTCTGATATAGAACTTATGATATGGAACTCGTATATGTTTTAACCTACTGAAATCTTCTTTTATCATTGCATTTTTATGCTCAGCTTACGTTTCTTCTCTTTTACTGATCATCAAAGGAATATCCATCCCTAAAATCTAGTTATTAAATATGATTATTCAATTTATCTTTACGTCTTTTATGTTTAATTGAATCGTGACGTCCGTAACAGCTTCTAAACCTGTACCTAATGTAATTTAAACATTGATATCTAAAGCTGTAAAATGATTTATTATAATCTAATGTAAATGTGGACCTATTAGTGATAAATATTGATCTAAGAAGTTTGTAGAAGGTCAAGTTAAATTCGTTGGTTACATAGGCGTTCTATCATCGGACTACAAGACGTACGGTGATGCGCCCTTGGTACATGGTGGACATCCCACTTATACGCACTAAACGTAATGGGAATACTTTGAAATGAGATTTAGGGAACAGGGACACGTGCGCACACAATTATGCACTATAATATCACCCGTGCCAATGGATAGTCTCCAGGTCCACTCTGATTTGCTATCGTGTTCGAAATTAAGTCTTGATGACTATTATCCATTGACCCCCGATAACTGAATTAAGAATTTGAAGTTGAGTTTATTTTTAGACGCCCCGTAAATGTACATATCTTTATTCTTATTTTATTTTTAATATTAGTTTATAAATAATACTGTACTTATGTATTATATTATGTAAATAAACTGTTTTTATTCTAAAAAAAAAAAAAAAAGTTGAGTTTATTGAAAGAAGTATTTGCTTTACTTTCGCCTAAAAACTTGCCAAATTTTGGCGTTTGGGTGCAGCCATATTTACTCAGTTATGTTTAAGTCCCAGGTTTAGGTCATATTGCCATTAAGTGGGCACAAACTCAGACTCCGGGCTTCTTCTGAGAAATTGTATAGGCAAACCCAATACCATTTTTTTCCGATTTGGGAATCGAATCCAGGGCCTCGTGCTCAGCATTAGCGCTTGCAACCACTAGATTAGGAAATCCAATCCCGCAAACGCGGGATCCCGTACCTTTATTGCGGGATCAGAAATGGAAGATTACTCATGCGGGGTCCCGCACGTTTACGGGCATGAAAAAATAAAAGCCAGTAAAATGGGCTCATGACGTGCTGATTATGATTGATTATTTATTAGACCCCCAGCACAACCTAAAAATGATTTAACAACTTTCCCATGACACTCGTGACTTTTCTATGAAATTTGTATGGAAAATAATTTTGTTTTCAGTTTTTAAATTGCAGCTAAATACATCTTGAATTTCTATTTTGTGTTGTGTGAATCCTGTATCGGAACGGATCGTAATCTTTGTCAGTTCAAGTAATCTTTGACACCGGCGGAGAATTATTTGTTTTGTATTTTTTTTATAAAGAAAATATTTAAAAATGTTAATGGGTAAAAGAAGGTAGAACGTAAAGGTGAGAAGAAAAATAAAAAAACAAAATTACAAAAAAATACTTATCTTTGTTTCATTTTTTTTTAAATAACTATTTAAAATAAAAAAAAACATTCGATTGATGACCTCAATCCCGCAGGCTTGCGGGCTTGTGATTTTGATAAGCGATTGGCTTCCCTACACTAGTCCAACAAGGTAGTACATCTTCATCATCGTTATGATGTAATTAGTTATTCCTAAAGTATTTTTGGTGATTCCTTTCAATTCACCCGCAACAAAATCGTGATAACAATTGCGAAAAACGAACATCTTCAAATAGATTTAATATCGTTATCGATGTTCAAATGTGCGTACAGAAATCTTTCTGTCGTTTTTTAAATCGTGACGATATCTTGTATCATCTTTGCTAGAATTGTATTGCATAAGATGTTCATAGATTTTCCCAAAAAGGACACTCTTAGTTCACACGACTGATAAGATGATCATTATCTAAAACATTTAGAAAATAAATTAAAGATGCCAAAAAAATCACGTTTGACCTCCTGCATAATTTTTTTTGGTTACGTAAACAAATTCGTAAAAAATCTCAGAATTTTAACTTATCGTACATTATTGTTAACGCTTGTTAATTAATGACACCTAAACGGCTGAACTTATTTAGATGTAATTTGGCAGCAGGGTAGATCATGACCTGGATAAGGTAATTTTTTTTATCCCGGTAAGACGTTTCCGTGGGATAATTTCAACTTTCACCCAGGCAGAGCCGCTGGCAAAAGAAGAAACGAATGACATTTTTTTTTCAGTTAAAAAAAACTATTTTCAAACAAGATTTTTAGCTTACCATGCATTGTCATCCAAACCAAACGTGTATGCAAAATTTCATCTTAATCGCTTGAGGAAAATTAAAATTGCTTTAAAATTCAGTTGCAAGATTTGACCCGAGCTTTTGTAAAAACGCCGACCCTAACTAACATAGGACAAAGGCAAGAAGTACAAGAAGGTTCAAATCCACTGGTTCAAAATCTCTGTCCCATGTGAAAAAGGAAACACAACTGTAACTCCAAAATCCATCCGTTATTTAACCAATGGTACCATCACAATGTTTCACTAAAAAGTTACCAACCATTTAAAAACTGATTACAATCTTAAATACCATTTAAATCCGTATCCTTAACACAAACATCTCGTACCCAAATAGCTGTAGATTCACAAACTCAGCTAAGTACTTATACAGCTAAATGTTAGTGAACGCTATTTAGAGGCCCTATTTCTATTAGGTGACATTTTGTGAGACCTAATGTATAAACATGAGACTTGAGTATATCATCACTGTTGCTTGGATTCCTTGGATCCTGGTAGATCAGGGGCATGTTTACCTAAACTTTCAGAAGTTGTGGTGGGTGCTGGATGTCTTGTGTATTTATTTATACTTTATTGTACACCAGAAAATACAGAAGTTTAAAACTAAAAATATACAATGGGTGACCTTATTATCGCTTGCCGCAATCTCTTCCAGGCAACCTGGAATAGACAGTGATTGCCTGGACATGACATGGGTGTATATTAGTGTAAATGTTTGTAAACGCACCCACGATACAAGAAGAAATTCCTAGAGAGATGCAACGTTTAAAAAAATACATTATATTCTAAATAGAACTTGAAGTTGACTTTTAGGAAAACTCAACTTTAGAAAACTTGTCATCAAAGAAGGGTTTGACATATTCTTAATTCCAAGCGAATTAAGTTCAGAAAACGGGTTACCTACTACAATACTAGTTGATAGAGGAAATCTTAGCAGCGTTTCCTCTCCTGAAACAATTAAAAAGTCATCCGAGGCGAGTTCTTGGCAGCGAATCCTGGGGAATTATAATTTGTCAAAAGGCGAAAGGCAGGAAATATAATAATTAACAAAGAATAGAGAATTATATACGATGGAATAGATACGTCAAAGACCACAAAAATCTAACAATTTACAAAGATATTTCAAGTTCACGACCACAGCCCATCATTTACATAAGTGTTATGATCTTTCCTAAAAGCTTTACGAATGCTATTATTTTCGAATACTTGCTCGCAATTACGTTTTTTCTTGATAACAATGTTGCTAACATTATTACAGTGTTTAGTGGTTCCAATAAATTATCCAAAAGATAACCTTTACCTTTACAAAAAAATAATGACAGCATTTACTACAAAATGCTATTCATTATTGAACTCAGGTACTATTTAGCTAAACATTCTAGATACAGGTGAAATAGAACGTCTAAAAAATAAACTATACAGTACAGACCCGTTTACATTTGAAATTACTTATTACTTCTCCATTTGTCAAAACATATTTTTTAGACAACCCCAAGGTCATTTTTAAAGACATGTGCATACCTGTAAGTGATTCTGTTAATAAATTAAATAATTTCATGGTCCTTGCGGATGATACAAAAATACAAAACCCACACAATGAAAAACAAACTTTAACATCATCAAATAAAGTTAAAATCCGTTTGGGAGTTGTACCTTTGCTTTGATCTGCGAATGTATTACTGAATGTATATCACTCAAAATATTGAGCAGAGTAAGCTCAAGTATAAAATGCGGCAGATTCACTTAACCGTCACATTTCACTAGCATCTTCCTCAGAGGACACACAGCAATGAAATTCGTTAGTATTTGTGTAAATATTTGTATAAGTTTAAGCAACAATAATAGTGCATACCTTTCTAATACAAGTGTCATGCCGGAGTGAGTGTTGAAATCGTTATCAGTGATTTTGAAATTCGTGGTTTTCGGGTGTTTTGTGCAATGGGATTGTTCTTAGCTAATTTCCTATCTTCATTATCATTATCTATTTTTCCTTTAATAAAAACGGGAGTGCTTTTAAGGGATTTATAATTCGTGCGACAAATAATTAATCTTTCGGCTAGGTCATCCACTTGACTTACTAAACATCTAAGCAAAATATTGTTATTTAAACCGTCCACCTGTTTTTCAGAATTGATTAATATAATACGAGCATGTAGTGTCCCACTGTAGGGAAAAGTCTATTCTAATAAAACATAGAAGGCAAAAGCAGGAGAACTTAACTTAAATAAATGTTCATGTCCAGTGCAGATTTCTGCAGGATATAAAGCATTCTGAGCTTCGTTTTATATTTCGAAAGAATTAATTAATTTAACTTATTTTTTTAATCCTTCCCTTTAATATATAAATTATTGTCTAAATTTTCCATCTTTTACTTATAAACTTTGAATTTAGTCAAAAAACAGTTTACATACATACAACATACGGTCCGTATTTCCTGAAGGGTTTGTCCTATGTCCATATTTCACCAGTTATGTTTAACTTCTATGTAATAGGGGACAAAACCAATGAAAAGTAGTTTATTTGAATTTTTATCAACATTCCTATTATGCTTTAAGACTGCGTCGAATCGTTGGCAATTTACCTTCTCGATATTTCTATTTTATTAGCTTTTGTAAGAAAGTAAGCTAAAAAATGCTACAAAGAATCTTTGTAGTATTTTTTACATGCCTGCATAACAAGTTGCCGCTCTATTTGGCAACGATTGCAATTCTGCATGTATCTTTATTTATTTCATAGATACTTAAAATGTCCCAGTTTCTTAGTGTTTCACATACATATAGGACATTTCTACAAAATTGGTAATAAAATCAGTAATTACTTTTGGTAATTAATATTAATAATAATATGAAATAATACGTAATTATATTTTTTTTGTAACTAGAGAATTCCAAATTCAAAATAAACCACAGGAACTCAATTCTTATCTCATTTGAAATTGCTATACGTAGAAACGCAAGTAAACATAAACAAAAATATAACGCCTGTACTCCCTGAAGGATTAGGCAGAGTTGCACATTTATAGCACACCCAAATTTAATGCAGTTAGGTTTTTAAAAGCATGCAGTAAGTCCTAAGGCTTTTTCGGTACTTCCAGCGCCAAAATTTTCTCATCATCATCATCAACATTTCAGTCGAAAGACGTCCACTGCTGGAAAAAGGCCTTCCCCAGGCATCGCCACATTGACCGATCCCGTGCGTCTCGCATCCAATGCCTTCATGCAAACTTTACCAGGACATCTGTCCACCTAGTGGGAGGCTTTCCAATGCATCCTCCGTCTTCCGGTTCGCGGTCGCCATTCCAGGAATTTTCGACCCCATCGGCCATCCGGTCTGCGAACAATGTGCCCTGCCCACTGCCATTTAAGTTTCACAATTCTTCGGGCTATGTCAGGAACTTTTCTATATCGTGCCAAATTCATAACCCACACACTATAGCATTCAGAATATAAAGCTTTGCCCACGGGTTTACTTCCGTGTTCTGTCCCACGTGAAATGTGCATTTTTCCGTAATGACCTTCCTTTCCACTAGTTTTGTGCCTTATTTATGCCTACGTTTGTAGGTAAAACAAACAAACTACAATATAAACTATATAAAATAGTAAGTTTAAATTGACAGAACGAATACAAAATCAATTTCATTTTCTATCACCAAAATCTGTTACAATTTTGGCTTTCCGGGTTCGGTAATCGTTCTAAAACAAATTTTATTGAAATACTAAATTCAATGACAATTTCAGTAAGTTACGAGTATTATATCGTGCTAATTGTTATACAACATTGAATTCCAATCTTGGCAAGATCCAATGTTATGTAACCAAGGAATTACAATGATTGTCAATTGTTTTTCAAAGTTATCTTATGTTTCTCAGCACACCTTTAATTTGTAGACCAACCTTCTGTCATGATTAGTGCTGTTGTGTGCTTATGGAGGTCTAATTCTAGACTTATTTATTTATTTAATCTTTATCAAGTCTATGAGTATCCGACACTGCGCTTATACTGTCATACATAAGTTAATATCTAAAACGAATCGTAAACAATGCACTTCTTGTGAATTTACATAGAATACAGCAGAATCGGATGTCTCAACTTATCTTCTCTTCTTCGGTCTTAGTGCCCAATATTTTCCAATTTAGTCGCATTATTGAAGCCAGATGACTGTTCATTATCTTGGATATCTTGGATGTGTTCAGTCAATTGGATTATTCAACATTTCTCAGTGATATGGCGTAATATGGGTGTGCTTGGGAATACCTCTGAATAAACCTCCAGGCTTAGTGTTATGTTTTGTGTTAAGCATTCTTGGATTAGGTATATAAAATTTTAGAATTGTCATTGAGAATTTTATGTTATACAATTCAAAAAGCTACAACCTGAGGGTTTTTAACTCAAGATTGAATAGGTTACTTCTAGGGAAGCGTGCTTCACCGTCGACCATATCATCACTTACCATCAGTTGAGATAGTGGTCTAACACAAGCCCATGAATAATAAAAAGAAAGATTTTACTGTTAAAAATCTCTGTAATTGTCATAATATTGTGACGAAACGACAGGCTGACAAGCTCAACGTAAAGATTAAAGCTTTGATGACCTCCTCGATATAAAAAAGTTATAATGTTATTAAATTCTACTTAATCTTCATCAAAACTCACCTTGTTTAGAGAAGTAATGATTTATGAAATAGTTACTATTTATTCGTCTAATTGAATGTGTAACTCAATTTGCGGTTCATTTAATTTATTTGCTATTTAGAAATACTTAACTGTTTAATCAAAAGAATTTCATACTTTTCGCAATTTCAAGTACTTATTACGACACTTTAGGTCCTTTTGATATTGGGCAAAATGTTGCATTCATTCTGCGTGTTTACAATTTATGCAAAACGTACATGTGATGAATTGTCGAGGTCTCTATTATCACTCTCCTCCAAATATCTTAATTATGGAATACTCGTCGCATTAAATATCTCTGACTAACTTTTGCCCCGGCTTTACTCCCACAGGGATCATGCGTTTTTGGGGATAAATATTGTTAATGCGCTTAGCGGTAGTTTTTATCAGTTTAAGAATATTCTTAATTAGATCAGCTTTTCCAGAGATAACTTATCTCCTTACTAGACATCGGATATTATGCATTTGCATTTTTGCATAAAGCGATAATTTTAAAGCGTTATTGCATATTTTTTTACTTTTAACCAAAAGACTACATTCTTTTCAGTCATAATCTTTTTAAATTCCACAATATCCCAAGCTTCCTCATCAAAGCTTTTAATTTCATAACCGCACTAGTGCAGTTATATACCACCACAATATTGCTGGTGTGACAGTAACGTCAGTGGTAATCTTATGACATCTGTGAAATAACCGCAGGCGACGCGACACCGCTAGACGGAAGACTTGTGGTACCCGAAAATTGAGCAATCAGAGCATTGAGATTTGGTTGGGTTATTTAGGTGACCGCGGTTCTATCACCTGATTCAATTGAAGGGTGTGGGTTGATTCGATTGAAAAAAGCCTTTCCGATATCCATTACGAATACCATAATGAACTGTGTATTCGCAGCAAATGTGTTTATTGCCGGGAATATAAGCTTTTGGTCTGCAATTTTGTTGTTATGTTGCAATTTCATCGTCTCACTATCCTTATCTCAATTTATATTAGGGATCGGCTCAACAAGTTTTCTTCTTCCGTATTTAGTCTTCATCTTAGTAGTCATTAATTTCCTAGTCATATCATCTTTTACATAGTTCACCATAATTTAATTTATCGGTAAGCATGTAGGAGTTTTAAGATATTCGTATAAGAGTATCATTAATTTATTCAATTAGTACTCAACGTTTAAAAGATTGCATGATAGCCAAGTTAATAATTTATTAATTTTCAAAATGTAGTTTCATTTCGTAGAGGCGACGTCAAATTGTAAAAATCTTTCTTTCATACATTCATAATAAATATAAATTATTATCTGAATAGCATTTGTTAGTGTGGTACAGTTACGTTATTTATTAGTATGCATTTTAGTTGAATTCTGTTTGATACATAGCATAACGTTTTATATTTATCCTATTTGGTATTAGACAGGTAGAACATACAACAACCTCTTAGCCGAATGCAATCCCTTAACTTGTTTTGGTATTATGATGTCAAGATTTGATTGCCTATTTGCTGGCATTAAGTAAGATATATTCCTTATATTCGCTGATTAGTTTGCAGAGTTAACTGGGTCAAAGTTCTAAACTGTTTATATACACACTTTAGTATGCTGGTGCTACTAAATCCTTTCTCTGCAAGATGTTAGTACTTGGTTACACAATATTCGGCCTTATAAGTTAAGTAAGAATCAGCCACTATATTATTTAACTCTATTTTCACTAATTGATCAACACTTTTTAATATCTAATTTAAAAAAAAGTCGATGTAACCAGAAGAAGAAACTTAAAATTAATAAATCTAATAAAAGGATAATATGATATGTTATTCTTAATATACCAGGCCCCTCAGAAAGTATTGCGAAAAAAAGTTTTTATATATGGGAGACTGGCCAGTTATAATGTTTTTCGAAAATATGATTATTTATAAGTAAAAATAAGTAAGTTCCAATTTCAAAATTTCCCTCCACATTTTTTGCAAGTTAATTCAAAGTATTGTGTCTCACTGAAATATGGATCTGCGCCGGGAACATTTTAGAGCTATGATTTTATACGATTTCAAGTGTCGCCTGAAACCGGATGAATCGTACGATAGACTTCAAATGGCATTCATGGATGAAGGCCCTTCCAAGGCAACCGTGTATCGTTGGTATAACGAATTCAAGCGCGGTTGACCAACTTTGGGGGATGACGAAAGAAGCGGTCGCCCTTTGACGGCTGTTACCGAAGAAAACGTGCTAGCAGTGAAAAATTTAATCCAAGACAATAGGCGAATTACATATCAGGAGATTCAACACATATTGAAGATTGGATCGGGAAGCGTTCACGAGATTCTACACAGCCATCTTCGCGTGAGGAGGATAGTATCACGCTGGGTGCCGCACAACCTCACCGATGCTCAGAAGCAGGCCCGGGTGGAATGGTGCCGTGATATGCTTAACAAATTTGAAGCAGGCTCGTCTCGGCGTGTTTACGACATCGTTACAGGTGATGAGTCCTGGATTTATCAATACGACCCAGAAACCAAGCGCCAGTCGACTGTTTGGGTGTTTCAAAATGAGCCAACGCCTACCAAAGTGAAGCGATCTAGAAGCGGGGGTAAGATTTTGATCGCTAGCTTTTTTAATTTGACTGGCCACTTGGTATCAATTCCCTTACGGGATCAAAGAAGCATTAATGCCGAATGGTATACTACCAAATGTTTGCCAGAAGTTTTCTCTGTTATAAGCAACAAGCGACCAAACACAGGGCTCCGCGGGCTACTGCTCCACCACGACAATGCACCTGCGCACACCGCACTCAAAACGAGGGACTTCCTGGACAGCACGCCAGTCAAACTCCTGGGTCACCCTCCTTACAGCCCTGATCTAGCACCGTGTGACTTCTTTTTATTCCCAAAAATAAAAAATCAGCTCAAAGGGATACAATTTTCGTCGCCGGAAGATGCGCTGGCTGCGTTCGAGCAGGCTGTAAACGAGGTGTCTGCGGCGGACTGGAAAAAGTGTTTTGAAAACTGGTTTAGGCGCATGAATCTTTGTATAGAGGCTGGTGGAAAGTACTTTGAAAAGATTTAATAAAAATATATGTACTTAAAGAACAATTTTTTTTAGTTTCGCAAAACTTTCTGAGTGTCCCACGTATATTGTTCCAAGAATGTTTTTCAATTTTCTAGTCAAACACCGTTATTACTTTTATAAACCTAATGAAATTATTTTTTTATCATGTCCTTCAAACCATTTTTAAGACCATGACCATGGAATAGCCATTTTATCCATCTTTATCCTGGGAAATACCTTACCAAAAACCCAACAACCAGCTTTCCTAATACGTCCTTAGAAGCCTTCCATATTGTTGTGATCGTGACCGAAGCTCTATGGGGTCACATTCAGAACCTTAGCCTTTCCCATCGCCGCGTTACCTTCGCCTCAATCCGATGAACTTATTTCACGTTTGCTTCTCGTAAAACTTTGTTATCTACTTTGGGTTAGTTTGGGTACGGAGTTAAGGCAATTTGTTTTAGCATCATACTATTTGAAACTTACAGTCTTAAGTCCATCTCAGCTAATGTTTAAGCATACTAAGCTGCTTCTTAACACAAATCTTCGTATATACAGTTTTAGGGTAGAAGCTCAATCTCGATTTCTATCGACACACTAAAGAGCCATTTTTGGATTTTGAATAAATTCGCAAAAACACTCAAATCACTGATAACGATATTACACTCTATGATTAAAAGCAAAAAGACAACCTTTCACAAAATATGGCATGGTTGATAACAAGTTTGTATTGACGTACGAGTCTTCACTTGTGGCAGCTGGAATGAGGTTTTTGTGAAACGATATCCACTAGGTGGCAGCACTGAGACGTCAGTTAAAGACACATGTCAAAACCCTTAGGTTTTCTGACATTAGTTAAATTGATGTCAACGTCATGTTGTCTTTAAGTTGCATTTTCAAAGGAACAGACCCTGGTGGAGTGAATTTTCATAAAAACCCTCATTAATCAAATCCGCAACTTCTATGACACACTATAAACAATTCCACCCTACAAGTACTCCAAATTCTTAATTCCAGTTCATCGTACTAGCCCTGGTATCGGCAGCGTCCGCCGCTCGCCTCGACAACTCAATCTACCTACCTCCCAATGCCAGATCTTCAAGTGGAGCCAACGCCGGTCTCCAAGCCCCTTTGGGAGGACAGGATCATGCAGCATACAATGTAGGAGGGCAAGAGAGACAGTCTGCAAGCAGTCAGGCCGAGATCTTGAAGTATGATAATGAGATCAATGAGGAGGGATACCATTATGCTTATGAGACCAGTGATGGAACTAAGGCCGAACAGCAAGGTGGGTGTTAAAATTATTTAAATTAGTCATGTACCTCAATAACTCCCAAAAAACAAATAAAATCAGCCTTTCAGAACATTTTTAGGCTGATTTGTCTGGAAGTTAAGAAATTTTGACTTGTAACTTTTGGAAGTTCAAAAATTCACAAAACATTAACATTATAACATGGTCAAGTTTCAAGATCGCATGTTCTTGTAAAAATTAACAGTTGATAATGTGACTTTTTTCATGTGATTCGATTTTTGAAAGTTATATAGCTGACTTCAAACTTTCTGATTTTTTTAAATTCCCAAAATTTTTACATTTATATCTAGTTAAGTACTTTTACAAGAACAAGTTCAGTATCAACTTGTTCTTGTAAAAGTGAAATGTTGACAATATGGTCGTGGATAATGTAGATGGCCCAATATATTCTTGAGAAAATGAAAAATCGACTGAATGATAGATGTTAATGTAGAACATGCCATGTTTGCATCTAATATATAAATTCCAGCAAATTTGGCATCGAAGCATGATTTTTCAAGGTTGACTTAAATCTTCTTAAAATTGGTACCTATTTTGTTCATCTCCCAGTCTTTTGCTTATAGTTAATCGATTGGAAATAAAATGTTTATGACAATTTTAATGACACTATTAAGAGTGAAGGAAGGTCTGACAAGAGGTGCCCTTTTAAGTTCATCTCTAAAATAAAATTAGTCGCACCAAATAAAATCTTTACTACACTCGTGCCCCAAACATTGAAAATAACAAACTTTAGTTATACAAAGCTATAACACTACCCATAACATTTGTGGTAACTAGCATGCATGCAATGTGAGTTACATCATGTTCGCATGTTAAATGTTAATGATCGTCAGTAACTAACTCTGTATGTACTATTGTTTCATCGTCATCTTTGTTTAAATAAATGGTTTATTTTAATAATTATATTTGACAATTTTACTACTTACAAAATTATTATGTTATGAGTAGCTTCTGCTTCGGGCTTCGCCCGCGTAAATCTCTGAAATATTACTGGGATAAAAAGTACCATTATGTCTTAATGTTATTTCCGTTTCATGTTCTTATGTTTGCCTTGTTTCATCTAAATCCATTTAGCCGTTTAATCGTGAAATCGAACAAATAGAATTACTTTCGCATTTACAATATTAGTATGGACGAACTGGCGAAGCTTGGGGGAGACCTATGTCCAGCCGTGGATGTCTTTTGATGATGGATGAACTGCCTAATTGGTCTAGTGCTAGCAAGCGCTTCTTCTGAACTCTGTCCTGGGTTCGATTTTAGGGTTGTGAAAAGTGTTATTGGACTTTTTATAAGAAATTTCTCAGTAGTAACATGTTGTCTGGCTTTTTACCCAGTTGATGGCAATAAGCTCGCCCACCGTTACATTGGACTTAAATATAATAGAAGAAAAAATATTATGCCTTAAGAATGTATGCAACTCCAAATCATGCCAAAACAAATTAGACCTAAATTGAATGACGGTTTGCTAACTTTTGCATTGTGCCAAAGTATTATTATGCCTTACAATTTTATACCAAGAGGGTGATTCCAATTTCAGTCATATGAACGGTCTCTAAATTATGGATAAGCTGCCACCCGCGGCTCCGCCCGCGTTGTATTAGTACTTCTCCCAATATTATCTTTGCAAATTATAGCCAATGTGTTATTCTGATGTTTATGCTATATTTCTGTAAAGTTTCATCAAAATCATAGAACTCATTACCTGCGTCTGTGTTTCCGAACGCATTCAACCCGAATCTCTTCAAAGTAAGAGTGAACAGGCTTCTTGTGGGTAAGCTCACTCCATCGTCGACTCTGTCTCTCTCACCTCTGAACTAGACTAGAGTCAAGAGCAATTACATGTATACTTCTGTACTAAAAATATTTAATATTATAATACTCCCAACGGATCTTTGTGTCTCTGAAGTTGGCTCTGTCAACTATTACGCACGAAACAGATTAACTGCATAGAGTAAGCGAGATAGGATGATGCGACAATCGTATGCTAGTGAAAGAGACAGTTATACAACGCTATTTTCACTTTCAATATTGACACAAAAATAGCTACTGCGCAGCCTCTTGCAGCCAATTCAGAGACACAACGATCCGTTGTGAGTATTATAATATGTTAAAAATAATCTATACCAATATTATAAAGAGGAAAGTTTTTTTTGTTTGTTTGTACCGAATAGGCTCCGAAACTACTGAACCAATTTTAAAAAATCTTTCACCTTAGGAAAGCTTGACATTATTCCCGAGTAACATCGGCTATAATTTTGACGGGAGCGAATCCGCGGGAGTCAGCTAGTATAATAATAAAAATATTATAGAGATATTTAAGATTATAAGATTTGTATTTTATAATCTTAAAAACTACTGGACCGATTTCAAAAATTCTTTCACCGTTGGGAAGTTACACTATTCCCGGGTGACATAGGCTACTTTTTGTCCCTGTATTCCCACGAACTGCGCGGGTGAAACCGCGAGGCGTCCGCTAGTAATAATAATAAAATTTGTATCCCTGTATTCCAATCGGAACGGGAACTACTCGGGTGAAACCGCGAGGCATCCACTAGTCTCATATAAAAAAAAAACCGGCCAAGTGCGAGTCGGACTCGCGCACGAAGGGTTCCGTACTTGTTAAATTGCGGTTTACGATTTATGACGTATTAAAAAAAAACTACTGACTAGATCTCGTTCAAACTAATTTTCGCTGGCATTTTACATAGTAATGTACATCATATTTTTTTTTCAGTTTTATCATTATCTTATTTTAGAAGTTACAGGGGAGGGGGGGGACACATTTTACCACTTTGGAAGAGTCTCTCGCGCAAACTATTTAGTTTAGAAAAAAATTATATTAGAAACCTCTAGATCATTTTTGAAGACCTATCCATAGATACCCCACACGTATGGGTTTGATGAAAAAAATTATTTTTAGTTTTAAGTATGGGAACCCCCAAAATTTATTGTTTTATTTTTGTATGAAAATCTTATTGCGGTTCATAGAATACATCTACTTACCAAGTTTCAACAGCATAGTTCTTATAGTTTCGGAAAAAAGTGGCTGTGACATACGGACGGACAGACAGACAGACAGACCTGACGAATCTATAAGGGTTCCCTTTTTTGCCATTTGGCTACGGAACCCTAAAAACGGTTAATAGTTTTAGCCTGAAAGAGTAACAAACATCCACCTATCCATCCTCACAAAACTTCTGGGTTTATGAATAGTGAATTAGGAATTAAGAACGTATCAATACTTTAAGGTTAATTTGTCACCGGTTTTCAAGCTAGAGTTTAGTTTAAAACGCATTTTCGCCTGTTTTCGTGTACGTGTTAAGTTAAATATTTTGTGACAGGGAAAATTAAAACTATACCTACAGGACTTTGCCTAAGTATTCATTTGTAAACAGTAGGTACTGTATATTATTCACTGCATCAAATAAAATGTATAAACCATTTCGTCATTTTTGGCTGAAGTTATCATTTTTGTAAAAAACCTAAGGGTTTTTTTTAAGGACAGAAATAAGAATTTTGTGTTTTAAGATTCTGTACCAAATTTGACAATAAGGTCCTTTTGTCTACCCGTCCGTCACGGCCACAGATTTAAATGTAATTAGATGACGCGATTGTATGTATGTACTTCGGGTGCCAAAAAACAGAGTAAACTTACGATTAATGATCGTAATCTGAGCTTTTCATTTAGCATTATCATCACCGGAAAACCACCGAAATGTAGAAAAATGCCTTTTTTATGCCAAATTGAGCTGTAAAAATGTATAGAAAAAGTTGGCGAGTCATTGGAAATGTTTTCTTTCATTGTAGTAAGTGAATTTATTTTTGAATTGTTTGTAGTAAAGTGGCACGCTTCGTTTTCATACAGATGGAGGGACTTGCTTTATCTAGTTAGATTTATGTCTGTGGTCACAGCTCCTTTAGGTACTACATATTATTATGTATCGCGTAGATATAAAAATAGTAATTCCACTCATGAAACTACTTACGTTACATATGTTGTAGGGAACAGTAATAAATGCCAAGAGTTAGTCGTAATTATAACTAAAACAAATAACAAGAAAATAATTTGCAATCAGAGCCGAAAGGGACATTTAATAATTTTAGTTGGGATCTTTTTGATTAAATACTAGCTGTCGCGTGCGGCTCCACCCGCGTTGTATTATACTTCTCCCAATATCTTTATAAATTATAGCTTATGTGTAAATTTGAAAAAATAGATTTACTAGAGGATATTGGAGACCTAATGAACCTAACTGACACAGAGATTGTGTCGAAGATTCTATGTATTTTACCTAAGAAGTTTATCGGTATTGATATAAAGGGTGGAGGAGGAATTTTCTATTTTGGAAGAAGAACGAAATGATGTCATAGAAAATATTTTAGAAGAAGAACGAAATGATGAAAATGAGGGAATTGATGTTTTTGAAGATAGTATTGCTGAAGAATTATCAGATAATAATAGTAGAAGAGAAGTTATTTTGGAAGATAGTAGTCAAGAAGTGAATAATGGAAATGAAATAACGGACTCCTCCGCATCCACAAACTTATTTTGATGTGTCAGCTACATTTCTGTAAAGTTCCATTAAAATCCGTTCAGTGGTTTTTGCGTGAAATAGTAACAAACATCCATCCATCATTCCATCTATCCTCACAAACTTTCACGTTATAGTACCTACAGGTAAAATTTCAAATGGGAACCAATGAAATAGTATAAATGGTGTCATTTGCACATTATGATAATATATTATCACTTTCATTAAGCCAGAGTTTTTTTTACTAATAATGCAAAATATTCGGATAAAAAATACAGATAACTAAGTGATCCTATAAGGGTTCCTTTTATTTTATTATATATTTTATTTTGAGGAACGGGACCTTAAAAACAGCAAATTCGAGTTGGGCCCAGTCCCTAAGGTTCTGTACCATAACATTAAGTCTACTACTAAACGAGGGAAACTGTTGTACAATAGACTCAAATAAGTTGGCAAAGTTTTTAACAAAAGTCATCATTCTCGACTCCTTTGCGCGCGATAACGACTCGCAGTTGGCCGATTTTAGGGTTCCGTACCCAAAAAGGGTAAAAACGGAACCCTATTACTAAGACTCCGTGGTCCGTCTGTCTGTCTGTCACCAGACTGTATTTCATGAACCGTGATAGCTAGACAGTTGAAATTTTTACAGATAATGTATTTCTAAGACCACTATAGCAACAAATACTAAAAACAGAATAAAATTAATATTTAAGTGGGCCATACAAAAAACGTGATTTTTGCCGTTTTTGCGATAATGGTACGGAACCCTTCGTGCGCGAGTCCGACTCGCATTTGGCCGGTTTTTCAATATGGCCGTCCGCCGTCACTACAGCTACCTATTCAGTCGTCAATATTTGTATGCATCGCTTATTTGTCTCACGTACGCATATACTTACAAGGTATAGTTACATGCTTGGTTATTTTATGACTAACAGAAATGCGAAATTTTACGCTGTCATGTGCTTGTTTACGACGCGGTGCACACGATTATAGTTATAGGAAAAAGTAACAGGACAAGAGTGAGTAGGACTCGTGTGGAGAAGGTTCCGTACGACGAATAAGTTGTCTATCTTGTTTAATAAGACTAAACATAACATATATAGTATATTTAAAAGACATATGAGTACTACTCTGATGCTTTCCAATTGCAAATTGGTATTAGTTTTCATGCGAAATATTGAGAAGACTTACAAATTATTTGAATACTACAGGGTTCTGTCATAAGTTGACACAACAAGTCGTCTATTTTCTGTAAATTTAAAATTGTTTATTTTAAAATAAACACAACAATTGCTTTCTTAAGATTCTTTTATATCACACAATATCTACAGTTTGCATTTTTTCATAATTTTCAATTTCGCACCTCAATAGTTACCCCATATTCCAAATTGATGTATTCATTTAATACGTAAACGTGATTTTCATGCGAGAGATCCTATAAGGTTTTCGTTTTTTCTTTAAGACGAACGGAACCCTATAAATTTAAATATTAATAGCGGTAACACTTATAAGTAGTATTTCACAGACAGTTTCGGAAGCAACACTTTTTAACAACACGACGTTTTGTTCAAATTAGTGAAAATCAATCATTAATAAACTGTGTTGATCTATTCAGAAACCATTTAAAAATTTAGTCATTCAGATTACTATCGCGGAGAAAGGATATGTCACCTAGACTCTACGTTAACGAGTGCTAACAACTATCCAGGTGCGCCGAGCGTTTGAAATTGTACAACGATTAAGATTAATGAGAGCTCCTTGAATGAGGCACCTTTCATGCACGCCACCGACGCGGCGAGACGCTGCGTTTGGGTTGTCACCTACAGGACCATACCATGTGAAGAGTTTCCATCGCCTTGAAAAGAAGAATACCATAGTCATTAAAGTGAATCAGAATAAACTGTGCTAGTGATATCCACCATGCCTAGTAACACCAGCGACTATGATGCTTATGTGATTGCCACCAGTTCCACCGTCAGTGACCAGGATATTCACGAAATAATATCTCTAAATTTAAATATACATGCCATTGTTTTTGCGCTGACATTACTGACGTTAGTAACCGGAGTTACATCATGGGGCATCATAAGAAAATTCCGTAATTTCAAAAATTTTGTATACCTTAATACAATTCTGGTAAACATCTTACTTTATCTACTTAATACGGTCATCATCATTTTTCACCAAAAAGATAATGTTTTAGAAAACTGTCCAAATTGGCTAAAAAATATAAGTTTCAATTTATTTATGTACTTTTCAACAGCTAAGAACCATTGGTTGGTTATTATATGCCAAATGTTATATGCAGATATTGTTAATGTTTTCAATGGGCACATACAAAGAAGGTTTCTTAAATGCAGCGTCTTTGGTTGGGGGGTCTCATTAATAACATCAGAATTAGCTCTCCGTACATATACATATTTCGCTGAATCTGATTTTTATGTGATACTCATCATGCAAATTTTACCTTTGCTAGTTAACTGTGCCTTTTATTTAGTTATTGTGTTTTCAATTTGTCGTAGTTTTTTTAACTCAAGTGCACATACAACTGCGGACACCTGGCATCGTTTGTTCTTAGCAACTTTGATATTTATATTGAGCGACATCTTATTGCTGACAAATTATGTCATAAAAGTGGTATTACCCTTCCACACGATATACCACTGCAAAGAAGCCGTCATTCTGCAAATTGTATTTTTTCATTTGAATACTATAATATTGAATTTTTTTTTTCTGATTGTCAAGAGTAATCGGGAGATATGGCGTGAGTTTTATATTAAGAAATTGAATGAAGGGTCGTTATCAATAAGACATAGGAATCACGAACCTGTTTAATAGTCTACATACGGTTCTTGATGTATAAGTGCTTAAAATATTTTTGTTGGTTAGAATCGGAAAATGATGGATGATAATTATAGTAAATCAAAACTTTAAGTCATAGTTTTCGTAATCTATAAGTGTTATTATGGCATTATTTTACAATATTCTTATTATATCTTTATAAATAAAAATCATTTGCTGTTTGAATGGAAGATCATCACTGTAGAATGGCTCGACAGATTTGGCTGTTTTTGTTTGTTTTCGTAACTGTCAGGACTCAGTACAAGGTTTGTTTGCTTTATTTTTTTTTGGTTATATTAGTCAATTGTATCTGTTCGAAATCGGGATAAGTCGCATAGTTTCATAAAAAGAGATAACCTTTTTGTTAGAAAAATGCGGGGAGGGTCTATAAAGGCTATTTCTTAAACCTTAGAAACGTAAACAAATTAATAGTTTACATAATTCGTTTTCGAGAAATACGAAATAAAATACACAGTTTCGTAAGCACGAATAGAGTTTAATGTAGAAACTTTCAGTGGGCGGGTCCCTTTCGCATTTTACTATTTTGTTTTAAAATGTATCATTTAATTTTCCAGGTCGTGTGATCCCTGGCGCGCAACCCGAAGAAGGTTCCCTCTCGGTATCAGGCTCCTACTCCTACATCGGTGATGATGGCCAGACTTACACCGTCACGTACACCGCTGACGAGAACGGCTACCGCGCCGAAGGGGCTCATCTGCCCACCCCTCCTCCCATCCCTGAGGAAATCCTCAAGAGTTTGCAACTCACGGATACGAGTAGGTCTCAAGGTACGTGATGAAATTTATACAGCTTGTTTTTAGCCTTACTTAGGTGTTTTTTTGATATCCCATAACTCTAGGGTTAAATTCTATAAGTCAAAATAATACAAAAAGTTCTTGAGTATATCCAAATGATCCAAAAATGCATAGTTTCGAAGAAGTCATAAATCGAAATTATTGTAATTCAATAAAAAAATGCATAGAAGTATGAAAAATGTAAAATAATTCATATGCCATTTGATTCTTTGATACGGTATCCCATAACTCTAGCGTATGAATGAGAGAGAGATATAAAAAAACACCTTGTATAAACCTACCTCAATATTGACATGACCGTCATCACAGTTTATAATTTTGTACAAATAAGAGTCGTTGTCTTTCAGTGTCATTAGCCTTCTCAGTTACTAAAAACAACTCTTTTTTACGACTCGAGCAAGAAGTGTTGAAAATTATTGCGAGTTGATTTAAGATATACCCCGAAACTTTAGTGCAGTTCTTTGATATTACATACAAAGATTAGAATTATATAATATAGGGTATTTTGGAGAAGAGACTAACAAATCAGTCATCTAAATAACAAATTTGTTTCAGGTGCATACGATAGCAGAAAAAGCAGCTACGACGCCGACGCGGGCTACTAAGACTAACACAAAAAACTTACTAACAAATTAAAACTAAAAATTAGAGTAACGACTAAGTCGTGGACTGTACCAGCCATAATACAGTCAGGCGCAATATTTTAAAAATAAGTTATTATATAGTCTCTCAGTGATCGATTGGGCGAAGTGGCCAGTACCTATGTGTAGTCGTTAATGTTATTATTTTTTAATAAAACTCCTTTGTAAATAGTTTTGCCTTTCATTATTTGAAAAATCGTTTACTGTCCCTGAATTTGACATACTTACCTATAAATTGTGCTTAAAATAATCCCTAGATTTGATGATAGTATGATCACAGCTTTCCATAACATCTTGTAGATGACAGAGATACCTATAATAAGTATATGATTTTAGATTAACATGCCAAAAATTTACTGTCCCAGAATTTGACAAACAAACCTATAAATTGTGCTTAAGATAATCCCTTGACATGATGATATTGTGATCACAGTTTTCTATAACATCTTGTAGATGACAGAGATACCTATAAGATGTATACAGTTTTAGATTAACATGCCAAAAATTATGATTCTTTCGGCAAACGTGTCGCACTAGGTCGGTTTTTTAGCTATGCCTTCATCCGTCAAAATTTATATTTGTCGCATATTTGTCACCAGGTTTAATAAAATTCTTAGTTAGTAGTGGCCATTTGTATGTGTCATGTGGAATGCAGACGTGTACAATTATGACGCGGTGCACAAGATAATAGTTATTTATAATGAACACTAAAAGTGCGAAAAGAACTCGCTAGCTCGCTTAGAGATGGTTCCGTATGAAAATGTTGTCTACCATGTTTACTCCAATGCATTCCAACAGCACAGTCATGTAAGTTTTAACGTACAATGTTGAGAGATTCACTATGTTATTTTTAAAACCATCGATTTCTTTTAGGGGGATGGCCAAAATTTATGTACCATTATCATAAATTTTTTGATTTATAAAAATACTAAATTGAGAATCGAAAATTTTAAACGAAAGGGTTGTGTACCCTTTCGTTTCAAAGGGTTTTAGGGTTTCCATTTTATTTCGGACAAACGGAACCCTAAAACAATAAAATATTAAAAGTTAGTAATAATTTTATGCAGTATTTAACAGACCATTTCATAAGCAACACATATTGAAAGACGTAATGTTTAATTAAAATGGTGAATATTAATAAATAATAAACTTTGTTGAACTATTTAGACAAAACTTTAACCATTAGTCATTGAAGTGAATCAGAAATAACAGTGCAAGTGCCATACATCATGTCTGGTAATACCAGCAACTTTGACACTTATGTGATAATCACCAATGCCACCACCAGTGACCAGATTATTAAGGAAATGTTACTTCTAAAATTAATTACATACATTATTGTTATTTTGCCGACACTACTCACCTTAATATACGGAGTAACAACATGGTCCATCATACGAAAATTCCGTAATTTCAAAAACTTTGTATACCTCAATGCAATTCTGGCAAACATATTACTTTATATATTTGTAACGATCAACATCCTTTTTCACGAGAAAGTGAATGTTTTTGAAAACTGTCCGGAGTGGCTGAAAGACATAAGTTTCGATGTATATGTATACTTTTCAACAGCTAAGAACCATTGGTTGATAATTATATGTCAAATGTTATATGCTGATATTGTTAATGTTTTCAATGGGCATACACGACGAAGGTTTCTTAAATGTAGCCTCTTTGGTTGGGGGATGTCATTAATAACATCAGAATTAGCTCTCCGTACATATACATATTTCACTAAATGTGATTATTATGTGGTACTCATCATGCTAATTTTACCTTTGATGGTAAACTGTGCCTTTTATTAAGTAATTATGTTTTCAATTTGTCGTAGTTTTTTTAATTCAAATGCACATAACACTGCGGACAACTGGCATCGTTTGTTCTTAGCAACTTTGATATTTATATTGAGTGATATCTTATTGCTGACAAATTATGTCATAAAAGTGGTATGGCCTTTCCACACGATATACCACTACAAACCGGCCATTTATCTGCAAATTATATTTTTTCATTTGAATACAATAATATTGGATGTTCTTTTCGTCATTGTCAGGAGTAATCGGGAGATATGGCATGAGTTTTATGACAAGATATTAAATGAAAGGTCGTTATCACTAAGGTATAAGAATCGTGAACCTACTTATAGCCTACCAAAGGTTCTTGATGTATAATTGTTTAATATAATATTATTACTTAGATTATGATGTATGGAAAGCTATGGAAAATGATGGTTGATATAATATCGAACTTTAATCATATACTACGTGTTAAAATTGTCGTACTCAATAAGCATTACAATGGAATTCGTTTACTATATTCTTATAATATCTTTATAAATAAAAATCCATTTCCATTTTAATGGAAGAACATCACTTGAGAACGAATCGCCCGATTTGGCTGTTTTTTTATTGTTTTCGTTGCTGTCAGGACCATGGATAAGGTTTGTTGTTTTTTTTGTAATATTAAAACTGCATCCGTGTGAAGTCAGCGCAGTTTGCATAGCTTCATAAAAAAGATACAGACTTTTTGTCAGACACATGCGGGGAGGAACTTAAAAGGCTGGTACACCTTAAAAACGTTAACAAATTAAGTATGTATTTAATTAGTTTTCGTGAAATACCAAATAATATATAGAGTTTTTACGTACCTTGAGTTTAGTGTAGATGCAGGATCTTCAGTGTGCAAATACCACTCGTATATTGCATTTTTTTTAAGTGAACATTTCATTTTCCAGGTCATGTAATCCCTGGCGTGCAACCCAAATAAGGTTCCCTCTCAGTGTCTGGCTCCTACTTAGGAGTCTGCCATGTAGGCATCGGTGATGATGGCCAGACCTACACAGTCACGCACACCGCTGATGAGAACGGAGGAGGAGGTGCGAATCGCCCCTGCCATCCTCAAGAGTTTGCAGCTCAAGAATACAAGTAGGTCTCAAGGTACATGATGAAATTTATGAAGGTTATTTTTGGCCTTTTTTATACTTCATATATTGAATCTGACGATACAGTCACTAGATTATGATCTAAACCAGAGAGTTTGTATATTACTATGAACCTACCTCAACATTGAAATGGCCGTCATGACAGTTCGTAACTTTTTACAATTAAGAGTGTAATGACTTTCATTGTCATTGGCCTTGTCAGTTTCTAGAAGCGATTCTTTTTTTCGACTCAAGCAAGTTGTGTTGAAAATTATTGCTAGTTACTGTAGGATATGCTACTTCTTTGATAATATGCGGGCGTCATAATCTAGGATATTTTTCAGAAGAGTTTAAAAAAACAATAATCTAAATAACAAATTTGTTTGCAGGTGCATACGACATAGAAAAAGCAGCTACGATGCCGACGGGGGCTACTAATACTAACAAATTAAAACTAAAATTTATAGTAACTAGTCGTTACTATAATTTTTAAGTTATTATTTAGTCTCTTAGTAATCGATTGGACGAAGTGGCCAGTACCTGTGTGTAGTCGTTAATGTTATTATATTGTAATGAAACTCTTTTGTAAATAGTTTGTCTTTGATTTTGCCCTTCTTGGATAACCAATATCCTGACTGACCCAGAGTATTGATACGCATGGATTGACGAAAAGATTGTGAGGAAACCGGCATGTCTTAGAACCAACAATTCAAAGACATTTGACATCTATCAACCCGTACTAGGCCCGCGTGGTGGATAGAGGCCCATTCCCTCTCTCTCAGAGAGGAGGTCTGTGTCCCGGCAGTGAGAACATTAAAAGGCTGATGATGATGATGATGATGAAAGCTTCTCAGCTTTGATGTCCAATGCTAGAGACATCAATAACAAAACTTTCCGTGCAAACCTATTGAGTGACCTTTCACTCATAGACAATGAAGACGTTACCATTCCGATTAAGGTTATGTATAACAGTCAAAATTTGGGCTCACGATGAATATTATCATATTAATATCCAACAAACACAAAGTAAAGAGAAGAATATTCAGAACTAGTCGTCACTGCGTTCCGTGCTCCGAGCTGATTCAAAAATTATAAATGGCAGATGGAAAATATTGTTAGTAGGTATTATAAGAGCTCAATGAATCATTTTAACTATTTTCCTTATTGATAAGCGCCTGTGGAGTGTGCCTTAGCAGGCTTAAATATGCAACAAAGAACTAAGCCTAACGTTCAGGCGTTGATCTTAAGTGAATAATTCCTAAATCAACCATTGCGTATTCAATCGTATCAATTTATTAGTCCAAAATAAGAATCTCACATACCTATAAGCTATGCGTAAGTTAAATCCCTTGATATGATGATTTGATCACACATTTCCGTTACAACCTGTAGAAAACAAAAATAGATAGAAGAATTCTATGGTATTAAATTGTCATGCCAAAAATTATGATTCGTTCGGAAATCGACTCGCACGTTTTCACTCGTTTTATCATCCATCAACATTTATAGTTGCATATATTTGTCACCAGTTCAAATAAAATTCATAATTTGTCAAGAATGACTATTAGTAGCAAATGTCACGAGGAAAACAGACGTGGATACTTATGACGCAGTGCTTAAGATAATATTTATAATGAACATGAAAAGTGTAAGTAGGACTCGCTTGAATAAGGTTCCGTACGATAAATATGTTGTACGCCCTGTTTAATCAGAGGTAATTTTACTGTATCATTGTAGTTAAATGATGTGTAAAAAATTGTTGTGTGCATATGGTATGTGCTAAAAAAAAATATTTTCTTTCTTCCTTTTCTCTCTTACACCGATGCTTAAAAGATCACGTGTAAGTTTTTACGTTCAATGTTGAGAGATTCACGTTACATTAGTAGGTATAATTTAAAAAAATGGTTTGTTTATGTAATGAAAATGATGGCTTATATAATAAACTAGTTGACCCCCGCGGCTTTGTTCCCATTAAAATTATAGCCTATGTTACTCGGAAATAATGTAGCTTTCCATAGGTGAAAGAATTTAAAAAATCGGTCCAGTAGTTTCGGAGCCTATTTGGTACAAAAAAACAAAAAAGTCTTTCCTCTTTATAATATTGGTATTGATGAAACTGTTGTTATCGTCTACGTAGTAAAACTGTCATAATTTATAAACGTTAAACACATAAACATTCTTGATGTTCCCCAGGGACCCATTCTAAGGCCACAGCGTTTTAGTAGTTGTAGTTCAAAAAAATATTGTATTTTTAAGTATAATATTAGTGATGACAGAAAGTGCCTAATGACCCATTCAGCCCTATTTAATTTACTGAATTTTATTTGTGGATAAAGTTTTCATCAGCCTATTGTCTAATTCGTTTCTTAGAGCTTTCTATTATAATTGGAACCGTTAACCAGTAACCCAGATTCCAATAGCTCTACAGAAAACCACTCATGAGCCATGATCTCACCAAAAGGTATGGTTGACCTTGTAAATATCAGTTATTTAACCATCAGTTAAGAATTCGTCACGAGTAATCTTGTGGAGCACTGACTGGCAAGAAATGAATGAAGTTTTGTATAGCATATCGAGTAACTAGCGATCGCCCGGTTGTTGTGAGACCGTTGTTCATGAAAATATTTAGTGAGCTAGCAGTCGCAGTACTTCGACTATCTCGGAAATCTACGACATTGCCTTGCAACGCAACGTATTATGTATTCTGGCGCTTAGTAGTTCTTGTGGTCTACTAACAATATGAATCTAGCCGAAACTGTCGAGCATGAGCAAGATTTTGAGAGATGTCATAAAAAGGTAAATAAATTACTCATTAATAAAACTAAAGTTTTGGATATTTTAAACACTCTCTATGTATATATATGTTTGCAGTAGTATGAACTATATAAATCATTACATTAAAAATTCGTCCGCAACTTGGGCAATATTTTACTTTGCAATATTGCTCCTATAATGTGATAATACCTCAACCGGTAATTTTGCATTTACACGGTTCACAAATGAAATCCCATCGATCATGCGTACTGAGATGGGCAAACATAATCGTCATTTACTGTATTATTAACTGTGACTAAGAACTCGCGAGGTAATTTCTTACCTATATGCAATATTGATTGATAGGATCAGATACATTATATGTCATAATTCATTTTAAAACTCGAAAAACTGAGTTACTTATCGGTGTTTTTGATTATATTATCATCATCTTCAGATAACAAATTGGAAAAAAAATTGTCGTATAAGCTGAGAGATACTCGGACAGCCATGGAACGTAGAGTAAGGTAGTGGCAGAGTGGCGTTTCGGGATTGCATAAAGAAATGTTAGTCATCCAGATTCAAAATGGGCAGACGACATTGTTGCCATCCCCGCGCCAGTATACCCTGGATGAAGTTGGTACATTAGTGTTCGGACAGGCAAGGCAAAGAGAGGCTACCCTACCGTAGGCTATGGGTCATGATGGCTATATTGTTTTCAATATTCTGTGAATTACCGATACATAATTAAGTGAACCGTGTACTAAAGTGACATAATTCTATAAAAATAACATTACCTTCTGACGCAACTGACGTTATTTCAAATAGATAGGTGGCATTAATTCGCCGTGCCCATTATTCTCATGAAATTATGTCATTCTTGCAAATGAGTTACCGTTAGGTACAAACTTAAATTTATTCATAGGAACCTAAGTTAATTATAAATTCATAAACAGTGTACCTGCCTGCTAGCAGGTAAGCAGTTTTACAATTTTAAAACGAATTTAAGTAAATTTCTAGAAACCTCATTCGTCATTTTCAGTTGGTGGTCATTTACTCATATAGTCCTCTTCAAGTGCAATTTTACTCGAACTTCGGCTACTCATAATCTCGTCTTTTTTGGGGATCCGTACGTCTGAATGAAAAACGAAAACTTTACAGGATCACTCGTAAGTCGGTCTGTCACAGTCTATTTGCATTGCATTGAAAGGTCGAATTTTGAATATGGAGTTAATTTTGGGGGGCAAATTGGTATGTTCAACCAATTTTTTTTTGTAAAAAATGGAATGATCATGCATCATAAGTTTTCCTACAAAACTATTTTTAGTGTTTTTTCGCTGTTATTAAAAAGTAATATCAAATTGAAAAGTTTTTCTTGAATCCAGTACCGAAAACACCTCGACAGTTACCGAACAAACCCGAACCCGTGTGACGTCATACGTTCATTTCTACTCATTGTAGCACAGCTGATACAGTGTTTTGACTTTTAACCGATTCAATTTTGTTATTATCGTCAATGTATTGATGAAAATCAAATATATTGATCAAAACAATTGAACCTTAAAAGTTATCGTACTTGCTCCGTACCTTTATGTACGAATACTACAAAAAAATCCCCATTATATGTGAATCGCGCAATAATCAAGTACCTAGCAATCTACACTAAAGTTTTGAGAAATGTTCTATGTCTAACAAGATTCCAGTTAGAATGTGTTAATTATGTTGTTATCGTGTTCTAATTTAGTATTAGATTGGTATTAATCTCTTACTTTGGTCATAATGACTGAGAAAAGTAAAATTTTATGGGAACTTTAGTGCAAAGTTGACATTGTTGTATAATTACGGAACTTGAAAATTTTTTTTTTGTTTATGGTGATATATTCATTATTCTACTTCATTATTCATGATAGATATAGGTGTAAAACAAATATTTCTGTTTGAATTGTGAAAATCGGTCAACACATTTAAGAGATATATACTGAAGAATTAGTGTAAAAAATCCAACTAGTTAATATTTTCACGTTTTCGTTTTACAAAGCTTTTCAGTGTTTGTAAATATATAATATAGATATTAGTGTTTAATATTATTAAGGGATATGAAAATAATGGGAATTTCGATCGAGGTTAAGCAACGCTTGACGAGGTTGGTCCGTGGATGGGTGACCATTTCAACATTTCGAGTTCCTCCATGCCTCGGAAAGCACGTTAAGTCGTTGGTCCCGGCTGTCATTTGAAGATCTTTGACAGTCGTTACGGGTAGTCAGAAACCTGAGATCTGACACCAGTTTTACCAAGGGGTATCGTGTTACCCAGCTACTGGGTTGTGGAGGTCAGAAACACTGGTACTTAGCTGAATCCGTTAAGACTGGAAGCCGACCCCAATGTAGTTAGGAAAAGGCTACGCAGATAACTGTGCAAATAATAAATAAAAATAAAGGCTGCACAGATTTCGGGTTGTATCATATTAAGTGGTATGTAATGAAGTTTTTTGATATCCTAAGTCGAAGTTTCGCGCCAATCGTGTTTCTTTACTTTTTATTTTACACCAATATACCCATATGTAAAAACGATTACGTTATGACAATTCTGTTTCTAGATGTACCTGGTAAACAACAATAACAAACACAGATCCACTAACACTTTATTTATGCTCAAAACTTCCAAATGGTCCATCAGGTGGGTATATTATCGAAATGATCCTTTATGAATCCTTTATCACACATAAATATAATAAATACAATTTGCTGTTATAAATAATATTTTTGCATAAATATTCGAATATTTTTAGTCAATTCACGTGTAGCTGACACTGTAGTATCGTGAAATTCCTTGAAGGTTACCAACATGGCGACCAATCGTGGCACATTTTTTGTCACGTGATTATTTCTAAAATTTTATCGATTTCCAATTGCTTATAATAAATTGAAAAAAAAAATATTTAAGAGTTTTTTTGAAACGACAATATAATTTATGAGATGTAAAGTTTCGAAATACATAAAATAAAACGTCATTTTTTTATTTCAACACCCCATATAGAAAAATCTCTTTAGGTTTGTAGAGCTTTTAGAATATAGAGTTAAGCCTTCTTGACTCAGTCAAGTCAAGCCCCATAGGGCTTGACTTGACTCGTGATCTGATGTCTACAGTCTGGTGTCTGACTTGACATAAATGTTCAACTGTATTATTTCAGGTACGTATGTTCACCGATATCTCCTTCAATAATAACTGTTGACTGAACTTAAAATTTTTACTGAAATAACTGTATTCTTCATATGATTTGTCCTTTTTTTTCCAGTGACAATTTATTAATAGACGATCTTTTTTACAGATATATACCTACTTATCTGTACAATCATTTATTTTATACTCGTAGTAAGAGATGAATTTAGAATTTCAACCGCTTCTTTTATGTAAAATATTGTTTTTAATCTTAGAAGATGTTTTTTTAACCGACTGTCCATAAAAGAGGCGGTTCATTTGCAAAATAATTTTTTGTTTGATATACTCTCGAGGTGATCCCACTGTCACCAAATTAGAATCTGGTAATGGGATCCCATGGAAATCAAGGGAACTCGTTATAATTAGGCGACTTCATAATAGTTAGGCGACTATGATGAAGGAAAGTAGTAAATGGTACTAATGAAAATTGTACCATCGAAATAATCTGATCTGATTAGACACTGGAACTCCGTAACAATACGAGGTATCCTAGTCGTGTCTGGACTTATTGGAATCGAAATGAGATAGCTATAAATGATTTCATGATAATAATGAGCTAACAAAGTTAAAAAAAATAATAAGAAAAGTCGGTGTCTTGTTGAACCTATTATTTTCCGTTTTCCGACACCGACTTTGGAAAGCAAAGTAATTTTTCCCTTTGTAGTGTTTTGCTGTAGAATTCGGTTTAATTTCTTGTTAAAAATTTTTGGTAAAATAATATATTACTACTCTCACATAAACTTCATTTTTTAATTTTACAAGTTTGTTATTAACTTGCAATATTTGTATGTATATGTCGGAAACACGAGGGCTTCCTTCCATATACCCTCGCACTTGTGGGCTTATCGTGGGTTATGCATGCACGAGGCAGGTAACTTATGCCGTTTTAGAGATAATCCTTGATCCAACAATGAAGCAGTGGATTCGGCCACCAATAGTTTCGCTTTCTCTCAACAAAACCACACTTTTCAAGTTTATACACGCCACTTTAGAATTCCTCCAAACTCTTTTTCAAACACCAAACGCGTGTCCGCGCGTTTTCTTTCCAACTCTAGCTCCACAATGGCGGGGACCCCACACAGATCGCCAAGTATGGCGCTCGCCGCTTCATTATTGGCTCAAGCACACATCCGACAAAACCACCGCTTTGAACATCCAATCGAATTCAAGTATTTTGACATAAGGGAAATGAAGTGTTGTCAATCGAATAAAATCTAATTGAAATTTGAATCAGAAGCTAAATGTTGCCAATTAAATAAAACTGAATTAATAAGTTTACAAGCGATCATTTACCTTCCTCCGATACGGCCATCTTGACATTCAAACGGTCCCACGTTTGATGTAGAGCGATGAACAAGATGAACAACATCGTTACTCAATTGTGATAAAAAAACAAAAACCAAGAGGAGAAAAAAATTATTACCTAAACAATAGGTAAAGTTCGGCCGCTCCTGACCAAATAAAAAAAATTTACGTGGTCGTGACATCTTCCACGTGAAACTTTCAATCAACACCGTATATTACCAGCCGACAACTAAAATCAAGAACTTCTTTACTCATGAAAACATAATTCTCATAGCTTTCACACTGTTCATTTGTTTTCTCCATGTAAATCTAGGTCTCCACACCGTACACCATACACAACCATCGTCGTACTATAGAAACAGATACCTCACCGTTTAGACAACCATATTAACACTCACACATTCTAAACGGTTACCGAGGCACCAGAGGTACCAGGTTCCCAACAGACGTCAAATCGGTCTCGAAGCACTAAGTGTGCCAGAAACCACTCAAACACCCAACACAACATACCATGCCACATACACCAAACAACGGGTCACCGAGGCCCCAGAGGGACCAGGCTCCCCCAGACACACAACAGGTCACCAAAGCCCCAGAGAGACTAGGCTCCCCCCAGACAACAGGTCACCAAAGCCCCAGAGGGACCAGGCTCCCCCAGACAACCGGTCCTCTCGAAGCAACAAGACTGCCAGATACCCATGCTACATACATTAAACAACAGGTCACCGAAGCCCCAGAGGGACTAGGCTCCCCCCCATACATATCCAGCAATGTTTCTTGGTCCCACAGCAATTGCTGTGCCTCCTGATGGTCAACCCTGTGACCATCCTGCAACCATAGTCATCCTGACCAGGCCTCGTAACCCATCTCGGTTACAGCAGTCATCTTTTGACCACTCACCAGCCTACCTTAGGCTACAGCAGTCATCTCTGACCACTCACCAGCCCATCTTGAGCTACAGCAGTCATCTCTGACCACTCACCAGCCTATCTTAGGCTACAGCAGTCATCTCTGACCACTCACCAGCCCATCATAGGCTACAGCAGTCATCTCTGACCACTCACCAGCCTATCTTAGGCTACAGCAGTCACCGCAGTGACTACTCTTCACCGCACAGTCAGTCCTTTGACCATGCACACGACCTCACCATTGCTAGATTGATTTGAATCAGTCTTCACCATAGTACATTCAGTTACGTCAATGGGTACTTGATCTTTCAGATTTTCTCTCTAACTCATCATGAACCAAACAAAGCCTTTAATTCAACACCACCATTTAATTCATAATTGCCACCATTCAGAATTCCAATTCACTTCCAAACAGCACCTTTAAACCAAAATGAAATTTGTTATTTCAATCTTTACTCTCAGTATCAATCTATATTCTGAATACAACGGCAACCTCACATTCAGGATTTCATACACAGCCAAAAGCATACTCAAGAACTCTATTCTATGTTCATGATTTCATACACAGCCAAAAGTATATTCAAGAACTCTATTCTATGTTCATGATTTCATACCAAACTCTCAGTACGATAGGTATTATAACTTACAACACCAAACATTACCAACTTTGCAAACTAAAAATTAAATCATGCACCGCACATCACCGACTTTACATCTGTGTTAACATTATCTTATCCAACTTAACTAAATGAAATAACACAAAATAACGTTAGGTATGTTCACAATGACCAGCACAGACTATTCAACTATTCAACAAGTTAGCACAGCCATTACTGACAGTATACTTTAAATTCCAAACTTATTATTCAAGTTAGGTAGGTACTAGACTTCCTACATGACACCACACAATTCACAAATACAAACCTTTATTTTAAAGAGATGCTACAATTATTAAAATTTTTGAACAAGATTACCGAGGCCAAGCATCGTTGAACAACACAGAACAAGGAAACCATTCCTAGTTTCCTCCAAAAAAACAACAAAAACCCATGTACCAAGTACATCAAATAGAACCCAAGTATCCGTGGTCTACAATTCACAATAACTTAGCAAATACATTCGCTACACAGAATGCACTTTCAACTTAAACGCCGAATAAACTCTTGACTCCGTCATCTCTCTGAACCACGAAACTGAGAAACCGTTCTATGTGTATTAAAATGTTGCCAATTGAACATCTATCTTATTCTCAGCCACGACTTGGAACAGTTATTGGCTCTCGAGCATCTCATAATACCTGAACACGTCTTCTCGACACCATCTAAATGTCTAGTTGCACTTGTCATTCACCGTAGTCAATTTAAATCATTTTTATTTGTAGGTATCATTAGAATGACATGTTATCAGTTGGTTAGTTCTCTACAATGCGATATATAACAACTTCAGACATTAACTTTACCTTTATTCAACCGTTGGTAGCAACAAAACTAAACGCCAACTGTCTAGGCTATAGTAACGTTAATCCTCGTGATGTTTGCAGGTTGTAAGATTGCAAATCGAGTCGAACAACAAACTATTTCACTAAACTTTAACACTGGTTTGTAAATAATCTTGATTACATAGCTCTTAACTGAATTTGTTGCAACTTAATTGAAGTTATTGCATGTCTTTGCAACAATGCAAAAGTTAAAAGTCTAATCCTCACAGTGACTCACACATTGTAACGATTTATTAATAATCTAGTCTTTATCTAGTAACTTTTAAGTTAAAAATCATATCAAAGTTATTTGTTTTGTATCATCAAACTTTTTCGAATGTTGACACTTACTTGTCAATGTCTTTATGTCTTAAAGAGATGAGCAAGGGATGACGTTCTGTTATCGATTAATCGACGAATCAATTTTAAGGACAAAAAAAATAAATAAACGTTTTTTTTCAATCGATATCCAGTACTGAATCGATCCAGCGAATCAATATTTCACCTTAGAAAATCGAGATAAGATTTTTCTGTTTTGATATGAACCAAAATATAATTTTAAAAATAATTGAATGTATATCACAAACATAAGTGAACTCAACGTAAACAAAATAAATATTGTTCCCTTATACCTGATACTTTAATTTAGTTGTGAAAACAACCCCAATCGGTCAAAGATGCTAAAGATCGACTATTATTATGATTTTTCTTTTTGCGTTCCGTAACTGGATTCAAACTTGTATTGAAAATACCAACGCGAACAGTTAGAAAGTATGTTGTTTCCAAGGAATAGCATATTCACAAATTCCCTTTGAGATCAAATCAACAACAAACTCAGTGGTAGTAATATTTACGGTAAATCTGAAGTGACACCTATTAATAAAAAATGCATGGCTAAAATTCCTAGTGTTCAAACATATAAAAAAAAACGGATTGCTAATATCTTTACTTCTCGATTGTCAGTAAACTAACAACCTATTTATTATCTGTGTTTATGCTTGTGACAGCACTAGTGGTCACAAAACCGTTTATTATTGTTCTAACAACATAATAATGTAATGAAATCTCATTTTTTTGCGTTTCGTCCCCACGTTCCAATGCTCCGATTACATTAGAAACATAAAATTGCGAAAATCGTTTTGTTGTTTATTTTGTTGGTGAATAAAAAAGATTAAATACTTGATGAAACAAAATATTTCAAAGCTCGAACAAAGCAAGGATTTCAATAGATGGAGTGACATGGACTGACTTCTCGTTCTGTCTATGTAAAAACGATTTGTTCATTTTTTAATTGATCATAAAAAAATTCATGCACCTATTCAATAAGTTATTTCAAGCAGCATATTACGGCTAATGGGGTCCCGAATCTAATTTCGATGATTATTGAAAGAAACATACAGTATCAACACCATTACACAGATAGCGCTGTTTGAATATTTTTTTTTTACTCTTTTTATGTAACTTACATGACACATTTCCATGAAACAAAATAATGCAATAGTTATAGATTGCAATTAATGCAAGAATTAATTGTAAAACTTAAACTTAAACTGGTAAATCCAAACCCAATACATACTTCGGCTGCCACAAAAATACAGCTGCACATATTGTTGAATGCAGATCAATCAAAGTAACATACCTTAAGCCTGTACTCCCGGATGGGTCAGGCAGCAGTGCCGACCATGCACACATGCACAAGTCCAGACTCCTAGGTGCTACCAGAAAATATTAAATGGATTGATCACCGCAGTGGCATGTATAACACCACTAAATTTCCTCTTTCATAGCGCTGTAGGCTGCGGGTTGTGTTGCCTTTTGAAATGGAACCTGAGCTCCGCACTTGTATCACCACACACAGCTGGTCACAACAGGTCTTGTGGTATCCACAGCAGCCTTGTTGAAGGGTTCAGACGTCCCTGCTATTTGTTGCATATTGTACGAATGCCTGAAAAATTCATGTCTATGAGCAAGTTTTCACACAAGCGTAATGTTTTGTTGAATCAAGTTATAGCTTAAGGATGTTTGCTCTCTTGCATTGTATTTACACAAGTCGTCTTATTCTCATGCGAGTTCCGCTGACAGTATGAAACTGCCTAAGTTTCTTTTAGCATCATAACGTAAATAGAAATTTATTTTAAATTTTAGCCACTTTCTAACAAGAAAAACAATAGGTATTGTGGCTAAACTTCACAAGGCATTAGATAGGTACTAATTATTGTCAGAATACTTAAGTTTATACTTCCCTGTACATCTGTACACCACAGTTGCGTTTGCCCAGTAGGTATCTAGTCAGGATTGGGCATCCATGTCATCATTAACATTATCTGCAACCCGACTTCGCATTTTGTCTAGGATAGGCCACACTATTCGGTTGAATTCGGGCAACATGATATTCCTGTCTAGTGTAGTAGCCGGCGAGTTGCAAAACATCTCCATTAGGTAGGTACTTCCATGCCATTTTGTTGCGCGCCAGCCATTACTCGTCTCATTTGATCCAGCATCGCCTTGTGCGTGCATTGGTTCATACTTCTGATGTCGGAAACACGAGGGCTTCCTTCCATATACCCTCGTACTTGTGGGCTTATCGTGGGTTATGCATGCACGAGGCAGGTAACTTATGCCGTTTTAGAGATAATCCTTGATCCAACAATGAAGCAGTGGATTCGGCCACCAATAGTTTCGCTTTCTCTCAACAAAACCACACTTTTCAAGTTTATACACGCCACTTTAGAATTCCTCCAAACTCTTTTTCAAACACCAAACGCGTGTCCGCGCGTTTTCTTTCCAACTCTAGCTCCACAATGGCGGGGACCCCACACAGATCGCCAAGTATGGCGCTCGCCGCTTCATTATTGGCTCAAGCACACATCCGACAAAACCACCGCTTTGAACATCCAATCGAATTCAAGTATTTTGACATAAGGGAAATAAAGTGTTGTCAATCGAATAAAATCTAATTGAAATTTGAATCAGAAGCTAAATGTTGCCAATTAAATTAAACTGAATTAATAAGTTTACAAGCGATCATTTACCTTCCTCCGATATATATAATATGTACATAATATGTATGGGTCAAATCCAGCAACTGAATTTTAAAGCAGTTATCCTCAACCGATTCAGATGAATTTTTTCTTTCCCGTTTGGTGAACAATGCACGGTAAGCTAAAAATTATGTTTAAAAAAAGTTTTTCTTAATTGGATAAAAAAATATATTATTTACTAGATATTCCAACTTTTTGCATTGATTAAGTTGACAAAATCAGGTAAATAATGTTTTTTTTACCGTTTGTCATCAAACACTCTTAAAATTGCAACTTCACAAAGGTTCAAATTATCAATTTAATTCAATTTAATTTATTCAGTAACAATTCACATTGCGTTCGATTATAATTCAACATAAAACATTAACATAATCAGAACAAATATATAAGAACACATGCAATTCTATTTCAATTAGAAAATATTATTTTAATTTATTTTATATAAAGAAAATGTAAATATATATATGTTTTTTTTCGTCTATATTTTCTGTAACTTATATGGTGTACATAATAAAGAGTATTCTATTCTATTCTATTCTATTCTATTCTATACCATGCAAACAATTAAAATGTAAAATCCATATGTCAATAAATTAATTAATAGCAATTTAAACGAAAATAATAATAAAAAAGTAAACATCATATGAACACAAAAATAAAAATATCCATATGTCGATACATTAATTAATAGATTTTTAAACGAAAATAATAATCAAAAAGTAAATGTCATTTGAACACGGACCACAATATAATACCATAAACAAATAACCACATGTCAGTTTAAGACCAACAAGAGTACTACAAATCATCCATTGATAGAGACACTTTTCCAACAGGAATTCCTTGAGTCTTGCTTTAAATGAGCCTGTGTACAATATGCTTTTCAACTGAAGCGGTAACTTATAAAATCTTAACTGCCTGATACTGTGGACTATGTTTAACTATACCGAAACGCGGGATGATTTTGTTTCTAAGGTCTTTCCTACGCGTTTTTTCCCTGACCAGTCTGTCCTCGTCTGTTTCGTAGTCAAATTTTTTTTTTTTATTGTTTATCTCCTTACATTGAACCTTCAGGTTTTAGCCGTTACCTGACAGTGCCTTCTGATATGCATAACTGGTATTCCGGCAGCATGGACTCATGCTCAACTCAAAATATACAGTAAGTTGTTATTGGTTGGTTTGTATTATTTGTCGTTAACATGCTCAAATCCCAGACGCTTTATCAAAATTAGTGCAGTTTAATTATTATTATTGTTATTATTATTATTGTTTTGTTTATTTTAGTTATGTTTAATTAGTGTAGTTTTTTTGGTAAACAGTCCATGTTTACCAAAAATAATAATAATAATAATAATGCTTTATTAGTTAAACACACAATAAAAACCAACAATCAAATTACAAAAAACAAATAAACAATCCTATGAACAGTAAATTTGGTTTTGATTTTAGTATAAGAATCGCAACAGACATCCTAGCTAGGTTACAAAATAACCTGTGTTAAGGATGCCAGTTCCATTCCCCAAAAGCTTAAAATTATAGATTTATCAATTTAGGAGTATAAGAGGTTTCAGTCTTTTCACAGACTATAATCACATTTCAAAATAAACCAAAATGAAACTAAATCCAAACCAATATACAACATCACAATTTAAAACCAAACTATGATACAATCAAATTTAAATTAAAATAAAACATCATAATTCAAAATGAAGATAAAACGGTATTAAGTTTGAATTCGTATCAAACATCACAATTCAAAATCAAAATCAACCTGGCATCAAATTTGAATTAATATAAAACAATGTTATTATGTAATTGGTAAAAATAAATAATTCATTAATTCATAAATGTGATTTCTAAACTTACATTCAATTTATTTCATGCATTAAATAAAAACTATAATGATTCAAAATGGAGTTACAATTCAATGATTTTGTAATTAAAATAAGAGGAAAAAAAAAAAAAAAAATTATTAAAAAATTAAATTTGTAAGTATAATTAAAAATATAAAACAAAATTTTAAAACTTTCATTTGCGGTGGGTTTGTGCGTGTGTGATAGTGTTGGTGTGTAGGTGTATATGTAATTGATGAGTGTAATATGTGTTGATGTAACACTAAGTCCATCTAAAAGACCAATAGACTCTCTGTCTCGTCGTAGGTTAAGCAAAGGAGCCAGTTATTAACATCTTTTTTACAGGCCTGGCTAGGGAGTTGATAAACAGGCAGCAGCTTATTTACTTTATTATACAACGTCGGAGCAAGGAAATAGTTGTATCTTTTAGATTGGCTGAAATGACACTTTTTACTTTCACAAATTAGGTCCTTACGTCTTTTAGTAATAACTTGGTATGGAGTCATAGCATGCTGAATAAGGACAGTATTTAAAATAAATAGCTGTCTGACCGTCAATACTTGACAATATTTGTATAGGTCAGCAGTCGGGAACGTGATTTTTTTTAAATTACTGATTTTTAGGATGGCTCTTTGGGCTCTCTCTAGTTTTAGAAGGAGCGTTTTTGGCGCACCACCCCAGGACGATATGCAGTAACTTAGGAGAGATTGGCACAGCGCAAAATAAACCCGTTTCAGGATTCGGGCAGGAGCTACGTGGCGTAGGGTTTTGAAGATGTAGATTAGTTTTCTAATTCTATTTTGTAGAAGCTCAATGTGGAGAGAGAATGAAAGATTATTATCAATTGTTATGCCTAAATATTTGGTATTTTTTACTTGTGTTAGTCTGGGACAGTCACAGGTCTGGTTAGGGGACAAAGAGCACAAATGGGCGATAAGCGATAGTGAGGGCGGAGGTTGGGCAGACTCACGGAACGAAAAAGTCATGTAGTTTGTTTTGTCAGTGTTGAGGGTCAACGAATTGTCAGCTAACCACGTCTTAATGACATTAAAACCAGTCTGCGCCTTACTAAAGATTTCAGGCCATGAGTCACCAATGAACGTAAGTGCTGTATCGTCCGCAAACGCTGTTACCTTGGTGTCATCTAGTTTTATTTTACAAAGTTCATTAATGTATACAAGGAACAGCGTCGGCCCGAGCACACTACCTTGTGGGACTCCAAATGTTATGGGAAGTTCACTACTCATGTGATTATCAATTGTAACACACTGAGTTCTTTTATTTAGGTAATCACTTAAAATCGCGAGAGATTGACCCCTAACACCGATCTTTTCTAGCTTGAAAAGCAAGAGGGGAATGGAAACTGTGTCAAATGCCTTAGCAAGGTCCAGGAAAATAGTGAGGACTTTTTTCTTACTGTCCAGGTTTTTCACAATATGGTTGGTAAGGTCTAAAACTGCATTTGAGGTGGACATGTTACGTCTAAAACCATACTGGCTTGGAGATAATAAGTCTTGGTCTTCCAGAAATTTAATTAAACGTTTATTTATAATTTTCTCCAGTATTTTAGACATTATAGTTAGAACAGCTATTGGGCGGTAATTTGAGACACAGCTACCACTCCCACTCTTGTAAACAGGATGGATTAGGGCCTTCTTAAAAAATGAGGGAAAAGTGCCAGTCTCAAGGCAGAGGTTATACACATGAGTCAGGACGGGGACAAGTTGGCATTTATATCGCTTGAGGAGAGCAGTAGGAATATTGTCCCAACCAACAGCACAGTCTGACCTTAAAGACATCAGGATAGATTCGACCTCATTACCGTCGGTTGGGAGTATAACGAATGAATTGCAAGGGGCGGTTTCGGAATAATTTTGTTGGGACTGTGATGGTAAATGAACAGGTTTAATTTTGGCTGCGAGATTCTTGCCAACATTTACAAAGTAATCGTTAGCTTGATTGACTGAGATCACCGGGGATGATAATATAATCTTTATTTGCAGACTTTAAAGTCCATATGGTTAGAATTACATGACTTATTTAACTATTATTAGTAACACATACATTCAACGAGTACAACACAAATAGGGAAAAATAGTATTATACAATAGAAATAAAAAAGAAATAAAATCAATTAGAAGGCCCTAACAGCTACTTATCCGACCTGGGTGTGCAGCCTAACCCATCGGCCAAGCATCGGGCAGTCCCACCGGTCACTCAATGCCCTCAACATGCTGTGGGAGCTGACATCTGTTCTATGCCGGAGTGATGCGCATCGCTTTCGGATAATGGCATAGAAATAATCTACCCTTGCATCAGCGAACATACCCGATGCGCTACAAAATCGCGGCAGCCCCACAAGCATTCTGAATGCATTATTATATTGCACACGCAGAGCGCTGTATGCCTTCTGCGTATACTTGACCCAGAGGCTGCAGGTGTAGAATGTCTGACAATAGGCTCGAAAAAGCGTCATTTTAACTTCATACGTACACCGTGCAAACCTCCGGGCCAGCATATTACTTCGAACAGACAGCGCCCTGCGCTCCCTCTCTATGTCTAGATCATCACATAGATCCTCAGTGACCCAGTGGCCCAAATATTTAAATTTTGAGACTCGCTTCAAGGGGATACCTGCTAACGAGACGCACGGCACATTTAAGTCTCTTCTAGCGCCAACATTAAAAACGACTAACTCACTCTTAGCGACGTTATACCTAAGGCCCTGAGTCACCGCGTAATCTTCACAAACCTTCAATAAACGTCTTAAGGCACTGATTGATGGACTTAGCAAGACCATATCGTCCGCATAGCTGATGTTGTTCATAGCAACACCATCAACATGACAGCCAATGCCAGTATTGCTGAGCCCAACAATCAGCTGGTTTATAAACAAATTGAATAGGCGAGGGGAGGTGATTCCCCCTTGCCTTACCCCACATTCCAATTTATACTCTTCGGACAGAGTCCCTGCCCACCTAACATTGTTTACTTGGTTTTCGTACCAAAATTTTAGTAGAGAAGTTACCTCGGGTTCTACTTTTTCCTCTTTTCCTAGCTTACCCCACAGCAGGTCATACGACACGAGGTCAAAAGCCCTAGATAAATCTAAGAAGCACGCATTAACTGGTGTTTTCCTATCCGTATAGTACCGGACCGTCCGCTTTAGACACATAATGGCACTTTCTGTTGATAGCCCGGGCCTGAAGTCAAACTGTGCATCGTGCAGACTAATCCTAGGGGCCAGGTATGTATCCAGCAGACTGTCCAGCACCTTAGCTATGACCGTAGCAAGGGATATTGGTCTATAATTGGTGGGATCTGCAGCATCACCAGTTTTGTTCTTTATGATAGGCACAACTATGGTTCTCATAAGAGCACTAGGCAGATAAGAATGACTTATGCACAGTCTAAAAAACATCGACAAAACTCTCGGCAAGTGTACACCTGCATACCTAAGGTGCTCGACACCGAGATGATCATGTCCTGGGGACTTTCCTCTAACCATATTCTTAATTACTTTCACGACATCTTTATTTGAGAACTTAACATCCAATTTCATGCTCACATCAGCGCCAGTCACCGTCTGCGTCGCATGATCAACTGTGGGATTTGCTAAGGGCCTGACTTTAAAATGGTCTGCAAACATATTAGCAACCTGTGTGGAGTTATTTTTACCACCAACACTTATGGGTAGGCTCGACCTAGGGTTCAGTTTGTTTGAGTTTTTCCAAAAATTTACAAAGTCCTTAGATTTATGATTTTCAGCTAATACATCTAGTTTAATTTGTTTTTCATTCCGACGACACCATTTTAATTTACTTTTGAAAATTCTTCGTGTATTACGCATTTTATTATATTTAATACCTGTATCTGGTTTACCACTCAGCTGCCATTCTTGAAAAGCCAGTCGAGCCTCCTCGTAAGCTAATTTTACATGTTTATTCCACCCAGGTACAGGTTTATACATTCGTGGCTGATTAGCCGCCGCACTACACTCAGCAGACTGTTGGAGAATACATATTATGTTATTGTATAAATCATCCAGAATAATATTGTGGTTTGCATTCTTACAGTGAGTGTCTGCACAGCTACCAAACTCATGTGGAAAATCTATTTCTCGCAAACCCTCATTACACATTTCCTTGTATACACTTATCTGACTCGAATCACGTTGCCCCCAAACAATGTTATTACAGTTAGGTTTAGGTAATACTATATTAGGCGTAATTAACTTAAGATTACATTCTAACTCTATAGGCATATGATCCGACCAATATACATCGTACAGTACCTTTACATTAACGAGTGTCTGTCGCGCGGCCTCAGTCGTAATACAGTGGTCAAGCCAGCGCCTACACCCGTGCGCGTCGCTCACGAAAGTGTATGAGTCACGCGGCAGGCACTCAATATCTGCACATGACCATTGTTGTTCCTCACAGATCTTAAGTAATTCACTATAGAATAACTCACCAGTATGCGCGTTATAGTCACCCAACATAAATACAGTTTCTATATTATTACTGTCAATTATAGCTGCAATTTCACTTAAACAGTCAGTAAACTCAGTTAAGTTGTCACTGGAGTTGGTAGGCATATACACCGAAAACACTAGCATTTGTCTGTCGCACAATCTCACTTTTACCGCCGCGATACGAACACTGCTACACTGTATAACACTAACCATGGAGAACATACTCTTCCGCCACAGAAGTGCTACACCTCCATAGGGTCGACCACGAAGTAGACCTGCTGCCGTGTCCACTGCAGAGCTTCCGGTGAATGCAAAGTCATTGTGTATGTTTCCCAAAAAAGCCAGATCATGCGGCAACAACCACGTCTCCTGCAGTGCAATAATGTCCGCAGCGGCGCACAGTCGTCTGATACAATCAACTGACGTCGTAACGCTTTTACAATTAAAACTTATTAACTTTACTGGCTTATCCATTGTTGATTATTTAAATACAACAACAGTTTAGTAGCGTTAGTATCAGTTAGATAGTTAGTTATATAGAAGTGGCCCTAGTATCGGTTTGTTACGCTTTCACGCCCAAACCACCAAATATACATAATATTAATAAAAAGAAAATTGTTATAATGATAGATCGGACCCTAGAGAGGGACATAGATCATAGCGTTTTATTTGTCCCAGATAATAAGCAACTTTCAAATCCGCTGACAGCAGCCAGTAAGTCATTCTAAAATGCAATTCATTTTAATCCAGACTGTGCCAAAATAAATAAATCCACAGATAAGAAATTCCAGGAAGTCATATATGACTCGTTATTATCATTTTCAGTCAAAACATTGCTATTTTAGTTTTTATCCAGATTGTAACAGTAGGTAACTATTCAGGCAGGAACACAGAAGGCCTGGAAAGATAAATATGTTTTTTAATGTTTAAAAACCTAAAAAAATCGCAATGCTTGTAATCTGGGAGCCAAAAATTCTTCACATTTGTTTATATTTTTTAAATATCGAGCCAAGGAGTTTATTTTTAATTTTTATTAGGACTAACTTTTGCCAGCGGCTTCGCCCGCGTGCCTATAACTATGCCTGACTATAACCTATCTCTCTGCCAAATTTCATCCAGATCTATTAAAAGAGTAACAAATATACAAACACATTTACACATTCACAAACTTTCGCCTATATAATATCAGTGTGACTGCAATGATTTATTATTTCAATACCTAACCAATTTGAGGAGCTCAGGGCTAAATAATAACAGCCACATAAGTCGATATTTAAAGTTAAGCAACGCTTGCCGATGTCGGTCCGAGGATGGGTGACCATCTTCATACAGCGAGATTCCGCCGTGCCTCTGAAAACACGATAAGCTGTTTGTCCCGACTGTCCTTTGTAGATAGACAGTCGTTACAGATAGTAAAAAGTATAGCAAATCTGACACAAGTTTTGCCAAGGGGTATAGTGTTACCCAGTTACTGGGTTGTGGAGGTTAGGTAGACGGTCGCTCTTTGTAAAATGTACCAGAAACGGCCAGACATATTAATTGAATATTTAAAAAAAAATCTTCCATAAACTCTTTGAAAAACTGAATACAACCTTCGCTTTGAATCGCAAAATTCTAGGTTTCAGAACAGATGCCGAGAAACTTTCCAAACAGTTGTAGGTGGACTTGGATCTGAAGCAGTAGGATTTTGTGCTATTAGACAAATTTTAACTAAATATCAAGAAACATTATAATAATAGGCCTTCAGACCAAATTTTAGTTACGGCGACATTTTAGCAGAGACTGGCCAACGGCAACTGCGCGGGAGGTATTAAAGTTCACAAGTGTGTGCGCAAACAAAGATGCACTCTCAGTTTCGTCTCTCTCATAGTCCGATGGGTCTGCAATCTGACACGACCGGAGAAAGATCATGCGTAGGATCAACAGCTTAAATGCTTTCCGAGGCACAAGGGTGTCACAAAGACAACTTTCAAATCCGGGCTGCTACTGATAAAAATATATACAGTTTATAAAAGACTGTAACTACATATAAGTATGTAGTTATAGTCTTTTATAAACTGTATATTGAAGCTGTATACTGTAGATTTAAGAATCAAAAACTACTTACTAACTTAGTTTAAAAAGTATATATATGTCGGGTTTAGTCAATAGTACGGACGTCAAAACAAATCTGGCGGCAAAGTAAGAACGACTACGCATTGGCGCGCTATTTCTAACCACTTGCATGGTGGGGATAGTAGAATATGGCAGTTGAGTACTGACAGCCGTAGAGCTAACACGTCGTAGAATCAGTGTCGATCCGTAATATTAGTAAGCAAGATTGTAACTGTGAATATTTGAATAAATCCAGGGTATGACCGAGTTCTGACCAAAGTAAAAGCCAGCCCTTGGGTCACGCGAAGGGTCAACAAGGCGTTTGGCAAGATCTTTAAACAAAGCGTGCGCACTCGGACCCCACGGACCTAGAGTTTTAACCACAAACGTCTCGAAAATATAACTACCGATAAGGTTATTTTAGTTGTGTCACTTGAGATTCTCTGCAGATTTATTAAAGTGATTCCTAAAAGAAAAACACAATTTAAATTTTTCCGCTCTGAGAATTGAACCCGTGACCTCACGCCCAGCAGTCTCACTTGCGAACGCTACAACGAGTACGTTGTACTGCTGTAAAGAACCTGCTAAAATCAAAGGCTCTCTCAGAAACAAAAATCACATCTATATTCTATGTATTAAATTCATCTTTTGCACCTATTAATAACATATCAGATTTATAGATCACGTTTATGTTAAATGATGACAAAGGCAGCTCAATGTTTCCATGAACTTTTAGTCATCCTTTTATTCTTTACTATTTGACCGTCATAAGTCACTGTCAGCATCATTATCATCATCAATCTTTGGAGTCTACGACTCATCAAGCATATTGGTGACTGCAGAGCTAGTCTTCTCGAATAATGTCGTCACATTAGCAATCGAATTTAATGGCTGACTTTGATACCAAAAATAAAACGATGATGTAAATTAAAGTTGAAGTTACGTAAGAGGCTTCAATTAAAGGAGATAAGTTTCAAAAAGTAAATTGTCATTTTCTTCAAAGCACACACAATAATGAAAGGAATCCCGAAGTATTCGCACAGCGCAAGCAAGATAATTTGAAAAAATTGCCCCGGAACCGTAATCTTTTGAGAGGTCAGTGTTTAATAACAAACTATGTGAAAAATATATGATATAATCAGCTCTAGATCGCGTACCGAAATGTAATCATTTCCTGAGTAAAATTCGCGATAAACCATATAGTTAATTGTTAGTTCCATGTAGCGGCTGATAATTTACTTAGTAATAATGCATAATACTGTTATATGGCCGACATACATACCACAATGAACAGTTAAATGCAGAAGTTTAATTTGAATGAGCTTTGATATGTAAAACAGAAATAACGCACTAAATATTTTGGGAATACTTATATTGAGGGAACAGCTAAGGAGTGGAATTTCCTGCCGGATTCTGTGTTTCCTGATACTTAAAATCTGGAGGTCTTTAAGTCAACAGTGAATAGGTTAAGTGTAGGCAAGCGTGCTTTAAAGTCGATCACATCAACGCTTACTATGATATAAGATAATGATCAACCGCGATAAATGATTCCTACAACCTCAACTAAACCTTAATTAAATTAAACTTATTAACGTAGGTTAATAAGTTTATGAGACATGTATAATAGAATAAATAAAATAGTGTTATGTTTGGCAAGAAAATAAATACGAACAGATTTAGTTATTTATTTTGTGCTAAGTAGATAAAAAGATCTGTCTTATTTCGAAATATATATTATAATATAAATAATAGCGGGCTTCGCCAATGACAAATTGTATACAAAAACCTTCCTCGTTTCGCACTTCTTCTGGTGAAAATCCGTTCAGTCGTTTTTGAGTTTATCACAAACAGAAGCGGCGGGGGACGTTTTTTATAATATGTAGTGATATTGATATCAGTTACCTGACCTTCACTATTTTGTTCGAAATACCGTATTAATTAACTATTGCAAAATTAAAAAGCTAGCATTATTATTGTACAATTTGTTTCATTTACGCATTAAAATCACCCTCCTGAAAACTAACGATTTTGTAGATAGCGATTTTCGCTTCAAGAATGGGGGCCTAAAGGGAAAACTGACATTAACTCAGATAAATTAAATGAATATTTAAATTTAAATGAAAAGCCGAATAAATTAGAAATATTATTTATTATAAAACATTTTTCCTGTCTGATTCGAACGGGCCTTTTGAATTATTTGTCTAATGTATTTGGCTGGCTAGGACATTCTGCAAAGCTTTAGTATAGCTTAGGCATTCTGAACAAACGGTTCTCAATATTCAAAATGAGGTTTTTTGTGTTTTTGATAGTGATTGCCATTTTGGATGAAAGCACATGTAAATTGGTGAGTTCGAATTTTTTTTTTTTTTTTTTTTATATTTAATATCCATATTTTTTTATATTTAAGGTTTATTTTCTAAGCTAAAAATTAATGAAATTGGTTTATCTTGTGAGTACACCATAATAATATAAGTCCTCATCTATACCAATATTATAAAGAGAAACGATTATTTTGTTTGTTTGTACCGAATAGGCTCCGAGACTACTGGACCGATTTTAAAAATTCTTTCACCTATGGAAAGCTATATTATTCCCGAGTAACATAGGCTATAATTTTGACGGGAGCGAAGCCGCGGGGGTCAGCTAGATTTTATAAACTTAATAGAAAATTGTGTACCTTTTAAATACTCTGTTATTCTGTATAAAATGAGTATGTGACCTTCACCAGAAATCTCACCTATAAAACTCAAATCCAGTATCTGTAATTTATAAAAAATATTTGCTCCATACGAAAATCAAACCGTGGTCCATGATCCACACCGGTTAACCCCTGCATCTTTTAAATCTTGTTTAACTGCTGTTACGATAATTTCAACTCTTATTCCGGACTGGAAAAAAATCGAATGTACTTATTTTTTTAAAAGCTTTCTGGCTTTTAACCATGTTTCAAGATTTCCAAACCCCGATGTTCCAGAAGTAAAACCTTTCATATTTATTTCTTGGGGATACCAATTCAGGAGTTGGTATATCTTCCTATCAAGTTTTTGTTCAATTTTACGTTATTGGTCGGTCAGTCTGCCTCGAAATTACTAAAAATAGCCATATCAGAATTATTTAATTGGTTACCTAATTTATAATATATTTTACCTGTTTTGTAATGCGTATCTAGGCCACAAAATATACCAACCTAAAACTCTAAATTGTCCGTAATATTATAGCTTGGTATTGAATATTAGGGAAAAATTATATACCTAACAATCAGGTAAATGATACCAAAAACATTTAAACCACGATTAACAATATTGAACCAACTGCAACATAATTGGGTAAGTTGGGAAAAGGCTCGGCATATTGACTAAATTAGTTTAATCATCATCATCATCATTAGCCTTTTAATTTTCCCACTGCTGGGACACAGACCTCCTCTCTGTGAGAGGGAATGAGCCGTGAACCACCACGCGGGCGCGGGCCCATTGTGGGTTGTAAGTTTAATGCCTAGCTGCAACTAAAGTCCCCGTCACGAGAAGATATAAATTTTGTAAATAAAGAACTTCTACTAAGTTACGTAGCGACAATTCAATCAACAACAAATAATCCCAAATGTAATCACCATAAAGTAACATACGTGTAATACGAAACTAACGACCAATTTCACTTGGTCTATGTTTTGTGGTACTGAAACGACTGTGTGTCTTGTTGTGTTTTGTTGAGTTGAAACGCGAATGTGTGTTTACAAAATGTATAGCTTCTCGTGACGGGGATTTTAAATTATGTTTGACTTGAAACTCTGCTCCCATTATCATCCGCCTGACTTTGCCCACTGCTGCATAGGTTTCTTTTTTCTTGTGCCAGCTCCCACACTTTTGTATCACCCTTATCCGGGTTTTATCCACGACGGCAACAATGACGTCTGTCCACCTCGCTGTTGGACGACCAACATTCCTTCTGCCTGTCCTTTGCTTAGGTATCATTTAAACAAACTATCACATCTTCCACGCCAATCTATTTACTAAAAGCCTTGATCCTCTAACATGCAAATGAACACTAGCAATAAACAATAAACTGTCCGCTTACGTAAGAGTCTCCATTCTGAAAGGTCCCAGGTTCAACGCTTGGATCGTTAACTGTAAAATTTGTTTGACGAGCCACCTACGTGTTCCTGAAAATGCATGTCATTGGCAAATCAGTGTTTCTGAGAAATGTTTTATGATGTTTGCTAATGTTTTCAAGCTTGTTTGCCTTTGTTTCGAACAAGTTTTATTTTTTATTTAGTTCTGCTTTCCTGATAAGTTTTCTAATATATTCTGCATTAAATTGTTGTTGTTTACGAAATTGTTACATTTCAATAACCTTTGTTAATTACTTTGCGGACACATGGTAATAAAAATATTCAATTGGTAGTTTTTGATGATATAATTCTGCAGATGCACCACCTTAACAATAGGTATAACTTATGGATGTCGATAAATCTGTCTGCAATCAAACATGAGTAACCATTTCCCTTATTTTACAGAAATAGCTTTATCGATATGGGATACATACATAGGTATTCTAAAATATAAATTACAATTTCTCCTTCCTTATCACAGACTATTTTTTTTTCCGGTGGCCGTATTCAGATCAGTAGGTACCTATATTTTTTGTGTCAACTAAATATAGGGAAATTCGCTTCATGTTCTGTAAATAGTTTTGTCAAAAGGGGTTCGAAATTTTCAACAAATATTATGAAATTTTACGTTTTCTATGAACTAGCTCATAAATAACTATTTTTTCTTCCTCATCATATATTTCAACAATTACTTTTCATTGCTCTGAATTTCTGAAGTACTTTGTTCGTCACGAGCCAAATTAATAACCATTTCTTGGGAGTGCAAATTGACTTCACAGACATGTACAAAAAAGTTTGCAATGTCTTTTAGCATTTAGATGTCTATCCTTATTGTCATTAATTACACTCTCAGGAGTAATTAAGGATGCAGGAACTGAAAGTATATGAAACTTTCAAACGGTATTTGTCTTTAGCTTGTGAAATTAAAATTGAGAATTTGATTCACATTCTGATTTACTTGAAGTCTTTTTTGGCCACCCATAACTCAATCAATCTTGTGATCTTATATATGTTTGCCCGGTAAAGTAGAACTAACTATACAATTCAGAATTAGCCATTTAACGTTTCATTGAAATTAATTATTTGCGTTTTAAAACAAAGCACTAGTATTTTGAAATCAATTCTTGAGAAACATGTAATAAACTTTATAATTGATAACTACAATTAAACATTAACGATCTTGAATTTATGATAGTTTTAATACAGCTACCATTTACTAGGCAGTCCTATAATAATATGTGAGCAGAACATAACTTCGGCAGTTAATTTACATTTCCTCTTTGACTTGGTCCATTGTGTTACAGCTCCTTGAGGTACTGGCACACCCTTACCTGATTTATTACTCGTATCATCATATCAGCCGAAAGACGACCACTGTTGGACATAGACCTCCGCCAAGCGTCGCCACATTGATCGGTCCCGTGCGTCTCGCATCCAGCTGATCCCCGCAACCTTCACCCGGTCATAGTTTCACCTGGTTGTAGGCCTTCCAACGCAACGTCTTACGGTTTGCGGTCGCCACTCCAGAATCTCCTCCCTCCGAACCTCCTTACTCGTATGAAACAAAGAAATGGCTTTTAATTAAAACAAATAAGAGTCCGATTATGGATGAGTCATTATCAGCTGTGTGCCTCCTGCGGATACACAGGCCTTCTCTCTGTGAAAAGGATTGGGTCGTAATCTAACACGTGGGCCCAGTGCGGGATGGTGGATGTCACGTCTATTTTTTTTGGATCTAGGACATTCCGGATCCCTGATGAATGAGTGGATAACATTAATTATTACTAACATTTCTCCCCTAAAATTCCAGAGCAAACACACAAACCCAAAGACAGAACACAAGGACCTCTCAATCAAATACTACACGAAACAGACAGAAATCACAATTCCAATCTTGATGCACCTCGACAAAGCACTAACGAAGATACTATCCAAAGAAGCAAAACATAAAATCAGAGAGAAATTCAAACTACTAGCAAAGGATATATTAAAAGACGCAGAAGATTTATTCTCTCATCCAAATCTACAGCAGAAAGTAAAGCTGGAACTGCTAGATGTGAAGATATTGAAGAATAGGACAAATAAGGTGGTGATGAATGAGAATGTGTCGAAGTATTTGAAGAGTTACTGCCAATGGCAGGGGAAAAAGAAGATAGCGAAAAAGAGGTGGTTCTACTCCGTTCTTTTCACAGGCTTGGACTTGTTCTATCTGGATCGATTTGGATCTGAAGTTAGAAGTAGTACGGGTAAGTTCAAAAAGTTATATATATAAAATAATTATGAAAGGCAAAATACAAAATAGGCAGGAGTAGGCGGCAATAGGAAAATTTAAATATTTTAAATCCCTATTTACCTGTTTTTCGAAATTATTTATAAAATTGAATCCCAAAATACAATTTAAATGACAGTCCTATTTAACCTTGTTTTTGTTGGGAAACTTTATAAATTAAGGTTACCTAGACAAACTATTTTACCACTAGATACTTGGAAGCCCAACTTCTAAAAATAACTCAGTTAGCCCATCTACTCGTATAATCCATGCATCAGCTTATTCAAAGATTTAAACACAACTTATCTGTAAATTAATAATCCGTACAGAACCAACCTGTTTCCATATCCTCCCTGCAGTAAAAGTCCAAACCAATTATGGCAATAAGCTTGCAAAGCGCAGACAGGCAGGAAACGCAGAAATCTTGCGCAAGCCATCAGATATAATCTTAAAACTCTTTATTTTATTTGCATATGTAATATTCTTGTGAACATGCTTATTAAGTTAACCTTAAATTCATGTTTTAAAGGCATCTCTTTTATGATCTGGGCATTTAAAAGCCCGGTTTGAATTTAGCATCTAATGCTGCACTATGTTAATTCATTCATATGAGGCTCTAGAATAGTCTAGATAAACCTATCATTATTATTATTAGAAATGCCAAAATGTGAGGAATCGTAAACCTACCTTTTTTTTTTAAATTTTGCATTAAACTAGGAATTTCTCATGTATCGTGGGTGCTTTTACAAACATATAAGCTCACATTTACAAACTCCCAGAATAACTATCTGTAGTTCATACAAATATTTGTTGCGTGCGGGAGTCGAAATTGCGATACGCAGCGCAGCAGTAAATCGCTCAACCACTGCGCCAACCGTGCGCCTAAACATCTCGTTAGCGCTTAGATCCCATTCATTTTTGACATTTTGGCATGGCATTGGAATTTCATTACCAACCGTTTGTCAATCTCATATAGTTTTTGATTTATTTTATCAATAATATCTCGTTATCTGTATTACTTCACTTTATCACTGATATATTGCAATTTTATCCAGCTTGAGCTTCTAGTCCCACGTTCATCTGACATAATATTTTCCAAAATGTTCCAGGCCGGGGCTACATGAAAGGAATGTGCAGCAACAAGAACAGCTGTACTCTCCTCGAGTGGCATCCAGAACACATTGCCTATATACTGACACACGAAATAGCACACAGGTAAACTATGTATTTCTTAAATCATTAACTTCCTGCCATTATCCCATGTTACCTTGGTTTGGCACAACAAGTTTTTAATCTTCTATTATGTCCTGGAAACTGTTACGCTATTATTCACTGCCTTTTCACACGACTGCCCAATGGCCACAAATTTCATGAACCACGAATGCGTGGCGAATGAAATAAAAATAAAAAAAAAAACCACACAATTTAAGAAAAATATTAACCCCGTATACTATCATCGTCTAGAGCTTTCTTAGTACTTTACAAAGTATATAACAGTAGTATTCATTAAACATTCGTTCACTAAAAACATAACAAAAGAAATAAAAGATAGGTAATAATTTTTTTATTTTGCTTTTGAAAATAAATAAAACTATAGGTACTATTCAATAATATATATATATATGTCGGAAACACGAAGGCTTCCTTCCATATACCCTCGTACTTGTGGGCTTATCGTGGGTTATGCATGCACGAGGCAGGTAACTAATGCCGTTTCAGTCGGTTTCAGAGATAGTCCTTGATCCAACAACGAAGCAGTGGATTCGGCCACCAATCGTTTCGCTCTCTTTCAACAAAACCACACTTTTTCAAGCTTATACACGCCACTTTAGAATTCCTCCAAACTCTTTTTCAAACACCAAACGCGTGTCCGCCCGTTTTCTTTCCAACTCCAGAACCACAATGGCGGGGACCCCACACAGATCGCCAAGTATGGCGCTCGCCGCTTCATTATTGGCTCAAGCACACATCCGACAAAACCACCGATTTGAACATCCAATCGAATTCAAGTATTTTGACATAAGGGAAATGAAGTGTTGTCAATCGAATAAAATCTAATTTAAATTTGAATCAGAAGCTAAATGTTGCCAATTAAATAAAACTGAATTAATAAGTTTACAAGCGATCATTTACCTTCCTCCGATATATATATAGATAATATTCCATAGAAAACTTATAAAAAAATGCGTTTGCAAATATATTGTTTTATCACTAAAAGGTATGAAATAAAAAAGATATTATTAAAAGTGGTAAAATTTGCTGTCGAGGGACGGTTCCTTGGAATAGTTCTAAACAGATCCACCGACTTCGCTGAAAAGATTGGTTTTCAGTTTTCCAATTTTGGGCACAATGGCGGTTTAATTGCATAGTAAATATTATAATCTATTTAGTACTTACCTTGTGCCCATTCAACACTAAAGTAATTTAGCTTGTTTTTAATTCACTTTTGGCAGGGCAGGCATTTTTTTTTCTCTCATATCATTCCTCACACAAAAAATATAGCATAACATAAACAGCCTATGATATTCTCACTACTAGGACACAAGTCTTTTCTATGGGACTGGGCCAAAATCCACCATGCAAGCCCAGTGCGAGATTCTGGATTTCACATGTCTTCGGATTATAGATTTTAGGAAATGCCATTGCCTAAAGATTTTTTCCTTCACCATTATGTGAGAAAATAAATTACACAAAGCCTCCTGCCTGGGTTCGAACCTATGAGCTACGGCGTACAATTCGTAAGTTGGGGAACCACAACTGCTCTCCAATGTGGGAAACTATGAATTTCCGTAAAGTTAAATTTAATGCGCGTTCAAATAACGCTTCCACGAATGGTGATACTAAAATGAACATATTCTGACACACCCAGGAAATACATTTTCTGTCTGACACTGGCACGGCCTGAGCTATTATTATTATTATTAATATAATATTATTTTTAATATATTATTATTTTTATTATTATTATTATTTTTATTTTTTTATTTTTATTTTATTTTATTTTTTTTTTTCACCTGCGACTTCACTCGCGTGATCCGTATTTTATCCTACAGATGACTTTTTAGTTCAACCCCTTATATACAGGGTGGAATTTTGTAATTCCACACCCAGGGGGGCAAACGAATTTTCGAAAATCTTTGAATGCAGTTTTCTTTCTTTTCAAAAATAAATGAATGTGGTTTTTGAGTTATATTTTCTATCTACAGTATTAAGAGTACTTTCCCTCCAGGTGGCATTACAAAATTCCACCATATATACAAGGTGGAATTTGGGAATTTGAGATAACATAACTGCACTCTTAAATTTTACAAATACCTACTTATTTGCTTGCTCACTAGAAGTTGTCAATTAGTTGAACTCATGCAATGAAAGCTATATGAAGTTTATGCTTAATAGAAAAGCTTCTATTTACCAAATTAAGGTTATTTCTAATCACTATAAAAATCTTCGAAATTTCTTAATACCCGAACAATTCAGTCAAGAACATTCATCCATTAAATTAAATTAAATTAAATATAACATGGAACCTCACAAAAGAAGTGCAAACAATAAATCTGCTTACAACGTTAAATAAAGAAACGATTAAATAATAAAGACAAGAAATGAAAATGATTGAAGTGAACTCTGAAGAGCTTTTACGAAAAGTTTATTTCTCTAATCTATGCTATGAATGTAGGGACACCGTTAACACTAAGCTGAATGGAATCAATTGAAGTAGAACGTTTAACTTTATAGCTAATGCATTTGAATAAAGCGTATTGATGGTAAGCTCTAGCTGGCATCTGTAAGCGATTAAATAACTGCAAGGAAAATGGTGCAAATTATGGACCTTATAGTTTCCAGCTAAATAAAATAGCTGTCATTTATCAATCCTTAAGATATGATATGCTAGCGTTTATTAAAGGTATTTATTTTTGACAATTCTATTTATTGAGATTTCTATCCACATTTATATAAATATTTCTAATATTGTCAATAACTAGTATTCCACAATTTTATTATTACAAAAGATTGCTGGGTTACAAATTTATTTCTAGAGAACTATAGTATTCCTCCATCGCGTTATCTTGACAGATCCATGTCAGTTGGATCCAGACCTTCTCTTAACATACCTTCTATAGTGTCAAACTGTCTATCAATTGCTTATATGTATGCTTATATATACGTGGGACACTCAGAAAGTTTTGCGAAACTAAAAAAAAATTTTCTATACGTACATATATTTTTATTAAATCTTTTCAAAGTACTTTCCACCAGCCTCTATACAAAGATTCATGCGCCTAAACCAGTTTTCAAAACACTTTTTCCAGTCCGCCGCAGACACCTCGTTTACAGCCTGCTCGAACGCAGCCAGCGCATCTTCCGGCGACGAAAATTGTATCCCTTTGAGCTGATTTTTTATTTTTGGGAATAAAAAGAAGTCACACGGTGCTAGATCAGGGCTGTAAGGAGGGTGACCCAGGAGTTTGACTGGCGTGCTGTCCAGGAAGTCCCTCGTTTTGAGTGCGGTGTGCGCAGGTGCATTGTCGTGGTGGAGCAGTAGCCCGCGGAGCCCTGTGTTTGGTCGCTTGTTGCTTATAACAGAGAAAACTTCTGGCAAACATTTGGTAGTATACCATTCGGCATTAATGCTTCTTTGATCCCGTAAGGGAATTGATACCAAGTGGCCAGTCAAATTAAAAAAGCTAGCGATCAAAATCTTACCCCCGCTTCTAGATCGCTTCACTTTGGTAGGCGTTGGCTCATTTTGAAACACCCAAACAGTCGACTGGCGCTTGGTTTCTGGGTCGTATTGATAAATCCAGGACTCATCACCTGTAACGATGTCGTAAACACGCCGAGACGAGCCTGCTTCATATTTGTTAAGCATATCACGGCACCATTCCACCCGGGCCTGCTTCTGAGCATCGGTGAGGTTGTGCGGCACCCAGCGTGATACTATCCTCCTCACGCGAAGATGGCTGTGTAGAATCTCGTGAACGCTTCCCGATCCAATCTTCAATATGTGTTGAATCTCCTGATATGTAATTCGCCTATTGTCTTGGATTAAATTTTTCACTGCTAGCACGTTTTCTTCGGTAACAGCCGTCAAAGGGCGACCGCTTCTTTCGTCATCCCCCAAAGTTGGTCGACCGCGCTTGAATTCGTTATACCAACGATACACGGTTGCCTTGGAAGGGCCTTCATCCATGAATGCCATTTGAAGTCTATCGTACGATTCATCCGGTTTCAGGCGACACTTGAAATCGTATAAAATCATAGCTCTAAAATGTTCCCGGCGCAGATCCATATTTCAGTGAGACACAATACTTTGAATTAACTCGCAAAAAATGTGGAGGGAAATTTTGAAATTGGAACTTACTTATTTTTACTTATAAATAATCATATTTTCGAAAAACATTATAACTGGCCAGTCTCCCATATATAAAAACTTTTTTTCGCAATACTTTCTGAGGGGCCTGGTATATTGCCTCGTCTTTCAACAGATCTTATTCATCCTTTGTAAACATAACTTTTTAATTGTCCATGACCATTTAAGTGTCTGCCATCATCTCCGTACATTGTATCATGCTTATATAGACAAAGTTGAGAGTGTTAATTTTAGCACTATTTAGCACAATTGCTCAAAAATGGAGACAATATTAATACCAATTGCCGTTTATAGGACACAAGCCGTGTTTTCAGTGTCAATCAAAGCGATAGTCGTTTATTTAGGCTAATAATAATGATGCGACGACTAGATCTATCTACTAATTGGATTCTTAGAATCTTAGCCAACAAGTGTGAAATATTTGGTAAGTGTGAATATCGGTTTGTTTGTTCCGACCAATTTGTCTGCAAAACTAATGTCTATAAATTAGCAGGTATACTGTTAAATTATATTGATTGAATTGGAATTTAGTATGAGCTAGCGTAGTTACACTTAGTTTTTAGTGTATAATCACACTTAAAATTATAATGGCAAATGTTTGTGAGTGTGTGTGTGTGTTTGTATGTGTTTTGCTTCTTCACGCTCAAACGGCTAGACGGATCTGGTTGGAATTTGGCACAAAGAGAGATTATAGTCAGGTTTAGCACGTAGGATAGTTTTTGTCCCGGGCATATGTTCCATCGGCATAATTTTCGACTCTCACGCGGGTGAAGTCGTTCAGCAGAGACTAGCCATTGCGTCGCCACAGGGGTTATAATAGTGCACAGATGTGTTCGCAAACACAGGTGTACTCTCTGTTCCCTCGCTCCCATAGTACTGTGGGACGACAATACGATACGGCCGGAGAGAGATCAGGAGTAGGACCAACGGCTTAGCGTACTTGCCAAGGCACGAAGATTTCACGCCGCCAACTTCCAAACTCCGGACTGCCACAGAGATATTCCTAATGGAAAACCCCAATAACAATTTTTGCTCGACCTCGGACTCAAACTCGGGACCTCATGCTCAGCAGTCGCACTTGTGACCGCGAGATAAGATGATAGTGAAGCACATGCTCATTAAAATGTATTTTCAAAAAATACGTTTGTAAGTAATTGCTTACTTCAAGATAAATAACTCCTGTTTCCAAAATAACCGATCACAATAATATATCTACGTAACAGGAGTGGAAAAATAAGACATTTGCCTCGATATTTTATATGTATAAAATGTCCCTAAATTATTTGACACTACTCGTAATAGGAAGAAAATTTTCACATCTTTATATGAAAGATGTGAAAATTTCAGTGCTCAAATGTCTCGCAATCTTATTTATTAATTGTTTTTTCACTAATTTCAGTCTCGGCATGACACACGACGGGTCTCCCAGCAACGAGTGTCGAGGAGAGGGGCACATCATGGATGCTAAGTACAACCCCAAGAATCCTGCGAAGACGTGGTCTTCTTGCAACAGGAGAGAACTCAATCATTACTTGAAGTAAGTGTCTCCCTTCTAATTCGATTTCATCATTACTGAAGGTCGTGTTTGTTTGGAAAGCTTTGACAGAGTCACTAGCAAATCAAGCAGCCCAATTGCCGAATTCACTTACGCGTTTAGGCTGCAGGCCATTAAGGCAAATATATTATAATAAAAATCATATATTTGCCCGATATTTCAATCTACAGTCACAGCTTTGTGTAGGTCTTAACTTAGTACAGACCTGCCAACATCATTGCCAGTTGGATGAACGATCATAATGAGAGTTGAGACATAAAACTTCTACATCCTTCAAACTCAGATACGCACTCACACACACACTCTTCACTCACTTATAATTTGTTTATACTGTTTGTTCTACTGAGTTAAAATTAAGTTGTGCGTATTAACATTTTCTTTTTCTAATTTCAGAAGTGAACAGGCTTGGTGCTTACGACGGGACCCAAGCACGATATAATTATAAACCATAGTTTAATTTAATGTTAATTATTTCCTTTATTTATCTTCATTCTTAATTAATAAATTTTAAATAGATAAAAATGAAAAAAATAGAGGCCAACCGGTATCGGGAACAGGGTCCAAGCTACCGGTGGGTAGGGCTCCAGATACAGGCACCTACTCACAATGCGAGCCGTATCAAGAATTACTGCCTTCTGTATTAGGCCCTTGATCCAACAGCGTAATGACAGCCTCGACAGATGGTCATCGAGGCTATTGGCCATCAGGCCGTTGGCCGTAACGACAATCGGCACAATGATCGCCGTGTCCACATTCCACATGTCAATAACATCGTGTGCTAAGTCGAGATACTTGATTTGATTCTCTTTCTCAGCTTTCAAGAGGTTCTCGTCATGCGGGATGGTGACATCGATTATAATTGTGAGGCGCGCTAATCGGTCTATCACCACTATATCCGGCTTATTGGCATTAATAGTCCTATCAGTGATGATAGACCGATCCCAGTACGACATAGTAATTTTCGAGATCTGGGTCGGGCACTTACTTATAATTCGGTACCTCAGAATCTACTAGATTGTATTTCAAAGCAAGTTGCTGGAGAATAAAACTGGCCCCTTGGTTATGTCTGTGTAAGTACTCGCCATTAGCCAGACGAGACAAACCAGAGATAATATGTCGGATGGATTCACCTGGGCGGTGGCATGCCCGACACACGTCAACCGTCCCGTCCTTCATTATATGTCTCCGGTAGTTATTCGTCAGGATAACTTTGTCCATAATTGCACAGATAAAACCTTCAGTTGCCCCGAAAAGGTCGCCAAAACGTAGCCAAGATACGGAAGCTGAAAAATCTTCATCGGGCCCGTGGAGACCCCGATAGAAGCGACCGTGAAGCTCATTGCCTTGCCATACCTCTTTGCGTTCATCAGTAGTAAGTACTACAGGTTTGCGCCAGTTCTCTTAATTTATGGACAACGGGGTGAGTCCCTTGTCCTCTGCGACCACATCCCGGTGCTTACCCACTTCAGCTTCTAAAAAAGATTTTCTGAGGCTGCACACCTCGCGGTTGTGAAGAGTCTTGGCATTTAAAAAGCCTCGGTCCCCACATTTCTATTTTTGCGGTCAGCAGTGTCCGGACTTCCTATTAGGGGAATCGAGCTCGGTCTAAGTCCATTTGAGTATGCCGAAAGAGTACATCAAAATCGGCATGACCCAACTGTTGAAGACCTTATTTCCGCCCGACAAAAGGCTATTTAATACGTAATAAATACGTAATTTTATAATTGATATTTCTGTTTTATTATTTTAATCTGATTTTATACGAATAATTTAAATTTAATTTTAAGAAAATGATTTAATTTTGTATATTTTATTTAATTAATTATTTTTATATAGATTTAACTCGTATAATTATTTGTTTTGTTTTAATTTCAAATGTATAACCTATATGATCTAATTGGATTGAAATAAATTAAATTTGAATTTGAATACCTTTTTCAGGAGGCCAAAGAAGCGCTCTATCGGCAATCGCTTCATGTCAACTCTATTAATGCCCAACGCTTCCGACATACCCAAATGCTTGTAAGTTTCGGTCGAGGAGAGGTGTCTAAGGTGTATGGAATCAGAGAATTGAATTCCCTCGGATTCCATAATCACCCCTCGCTTTACATGCATGACTGCACATTTGTCCACACCAAATTCCATCCTCATGGCGTTACTGAAGGTTTCAGTTACCTTCAATAGCTCCGTCAGTTGGAATTTGTTGGGGGTAAAGAGTTTCAGATCAACAATGTCAAGGAGGTGAGATATGACCTGCCCACCTCTTCTCAACCGATAGCCCAGACCTGAAACCTCCAACAGTGTACTTAGAGGATTCAGGGCTAAGTAGAACCAAAGTGGACTCAAACTGTCACCCTGAAATATCCCCCGCTTAATCCATATAGGCTCATCGTCCCTCTGAATCGGTCGACATCCTGGATATTGAAGGACCGTCTTCCATTGCCCCATACATGACTCGAGGAAGGTACCGCAGAGTTGCGTCTATTTTGTACAAATCCAGCACCCTCATGAGCCAAGTATGTGGCACAGAGTCGTATGCCTTCTTATAGTCTATCCAGCATGTCGACAGATCCTTACGTGTTTGACGAACCTGCTGGCTTATGGCCATATCAATGAGGAGTAGCTCCCTAGTGCCACGGAACCCATTCCTACTTCCATTCTGAGAGGCAGACATAATTTAACTGAATTATCTTTTTTTTTTTTTTTCTTTTTATGTGCACACAATTGTTTCCTCTCAGGATGGATGTAAGAAGTTAATAAACCGTCGACAAACCTGTTATAGGTCTATAATTCTTAGGTTCCACGAGACTAACTGTCTTATGGAGCAGGTGGGTAATAGGTACTAGTTGTCTGCGGCAGCGAACCAGACTCTAAGCATGATTGGAATTGAGATGCCAGTAGCGCGTGTGAGCTCAATTCAAAATCAAAATGCAGTTATGCAGTCCGTCCGGACCCGGAGATTTCCAGTTCAGTAGCGGACGAACTGCTTTTTAACCGACTTTTCTACATCAGATGGGCTTATTATTACCTTTATTTCTTGATTATTTCTGGTATAGTTTCACACACGCGCTCGACATCACGCATCCAGCCATCCTCAGTGTGACAGACGGGCACCGACCAGATGCTTCGCCAGAATGTACTCGTGGTGACATCATCCGGGCGGCGATCGCCAGTCAAATTTGCTTCAGGTCGCTCCCAAGCTCTATATACCCACCTCTCATCGCTTTGGAACATGCGATTCTGCGAGGACCGGTCAACTCGCCGCTTAAACCGCCAAATACGGTTTGCCCATGCACAAACATTCTGTTTCAAGAAGTCGATACGCTCCGTGACACGGAACATGTATTCTCGAGGACTAATTTCAGTCCCCGAAAACGCCCGCCTCACGAAATGCATCACACGTGGTCGTATATTGCCCTTCCAGAAACAGCATAGTTTGCCGATGAGTACCTACCCTGGCCCCGTCGATACGCCGTTCGATCCTGCATTTCCAGGTTGGTTCCGCTTGCTTTGGTCGAATAGCCTATTTTGGGCACTTATGTTAGTTATTATTATTATCATAACTAATTAATATTAGAAAGTTGAAGAGCTCGAGATATACTTTATTACAACAGGCGCTTAACGCCTGTACAATTTGTTTGAGCTATTCTCAAGGTGTGTTGTTGCTATACAAAAATGTTAGGCACTGTGAGTCATTTTAGTAAGCTAAGCAGATTGAGGCTTCTCGTTTGACTGAAAGAATCTAGCCCAAATAATTTTTTACCAAAACTTATTGTTTTACTTTGACTTGATATGTATTGGATACACTTATAATAATGTTACCTATATTTATTTATATCTTATTATAACACTAGCAAACCGTCGACAAACATTAACCTACGCTATAATATCGTAAACGTTATTAGGTGGCGTGAAGGACTATCGACGGTGTATTACAGTTATAATTGTGTATGTTTGTAAAATAAATAAACTATGTGTGTATGTACCTGATACCTTCTTACATTTGCGATGAAAAGAAAAAGTAACACAGTTTTTCGTCGCCAAAATATTTTTTTACATTCCACCCGAGAAAAATTACTGTGAATTCTCGACTTTGTCCATCGCTTGCATGATCCATATGGCTTTATTCGCATACCGCGTAAGTGCGAAATAACTGGTCGAGGCTTTATCGACCAGTTATTTCGCACTTAAACTAAAAGGTTATAAGGCTCTCAATTTTGGCCCATACATTGAGACAAAGGCCCAGCTGGCTGCTAAAAAGCTGCGGATCCTTGCAAAGGTGAGAAGGTACTTCACGCCGGAACAGCTCCTCAATTTGTAAAAAGCGCAAGTTCGATCATGCATGGAGTACTGTTCTCATATCTGGGACGGATCTGTCAAATACCAGCTTGACGCACTAGAGTCGATCGAAAAGCGAGCCAAGAGGCTCATCGGCGATGAGGCGCTGGTCAAGTCAAAGCTCCAGAGTCTTGAACATCGTCGCCGAGTTGCCAGCCTGTTGGTTTTTTATCGGTTACATTTCGGGGAGTGTGCGATGGAATTGCACGATCTAATTCCAACTAGCCTGTTTCATCATCGGACTACCAGACGTACGGCGATGCGCCATTGATACATGGTAGACATCCCACCCATACGCACAAAACGTTTTGGGAATACTTTTATTATGCGTACAGCTAAGGAGTGGAATTCCCTGCCGGTGTCTGTGTTTCCCGATAGCTACAATCTAGGGGTCTTTAAGTCAAGAGTGAATAGATTACCAGGCCCCTCAGAAAGTATTGCGAAAAAAAGTTTTTATATATGGGAGACTGGCCAGTTATAATGTTTTTCGAAAATATGATTATTTATAAGTAAAAATAAGTAAGTTCCAATTTCAAAATTTCCCTCCACATTTTTTGCGAGTTAATTCAAAGTATTGTGTCTCACTGAAATATGGATCTGCGCCGGGAACATTTTAGAGCTATGATTTTATACGATTTCAAGTGTCGCCTGAAACCGGATGAATCGTACGATAGACTTCAAATGGCATTCATGGATGAAGGCCCTTCCAAGGCAACCGTGTATCGTTGGTATAACGAATTCAAGCGCGGTCGACCAACTTTGGGGGATGACGAAAGAAGCGGTCGCCCTTTGACGGCTGTTACCGAAGAAAACGTGCTAGCAGTGGAAAATTTAATCCAAGACAATAGGCGAATTACATATCAGGAGATTCAACACATATTGAAGATTGGATCGGGAAGCGTTCACGAGATTCTACACAGCCATCTTCGCGTGAGGAGGATAGTATCACGCTGGGTGCCGCACAACCTCACCGATGCTCAGAAGCAGGCCCGGGTGGAATGGTGCCGTGATATGCTTAACAAATTTGAAGCAGGCTCGTCTCGGCGTGTTTACGACATCGTTACAGGTGATGAGTCCTGGATTTATCAATACGACCCAGAAACCAAGCGCCAGTCGACTGTTTGGGTGTTTCAAAATGAGCCAACGCCTACCAAAGTGAAGCGATCTAGAAGCGGGGGTAAGATTTTGATCGCTAGCTTTTTTAATTTGACTGGCCACTTGGTATCAATTCCCTTACGGGATCAAAGAAGCATTAATGCCGAATGGTATACTACCAAATGTTTGCCAGAAGTTTTCTCTGTTATAAGCAACAAGCGACCAAACACAGGGCTCCGCGGGCTACTGCTCCACCACGACAATGCACCTGCGCACACCGCACTCAAAACGAGGGACTTCCTGGACAGCACGCCAGTCAAACTCCTGGGTCACCCTCCTTACAGCCCTGATCTAGCACCGTGTGACTTCTTTTTATTCCCAAAAATAAAAAATCAGCTCAAAGGGATACAATTTTCGTCGCCGGAAGATGCGCTGGCTGCGTTCGAGCAGGCTGTAAACGAGGTGTCTGCGGCGGACTGGAAAAAGTGTTTTGAAAACTGGTTTAGGCGCATGAATCTTTGTATAGAGGCTGGTGGAAAGTACTTTGAAAAGATTTAATAAAAATATATGTACGTATAGAACAATTTTTTTTAGTTTCGCAAAACTTTCTGAGTGTCCCACGTATTTCTAGGCGAGCGTGTTTCACTGTCGACCACATCATCGCTTACCATCAGGTAAGATAGACGACATTATAAAGATAGCGGGTATTACATGGAGAAGAAAACACAGAGCAGTGAAGAAAAATCAGTGTGGCAAGAAAAATCAGTGTGGCAAGCTCTTGGGGAGGCCTATGCTGGAAATCAAGACAATCTTCACGTAACGATGTCAGATAATTGAACTTTTAAATCAAATGTAATTTGTATGTAAGATTGTTAATTAAAGGCTATTTTTATTTTACTTTATTTAAGATAGTGGTCAAGCGCGAGCCTATAGGTCATAAAAAAAAACTTTAATTCAAAATTCTCATCTGCTTAAGAAGCGAACTAAAAAGATGTAAACAAGAAGAAAACCATGCTGTGCAGTCGGAGTAATATACATCTGGTTTTGGTCAGACAGCTCGCGAATATGTATCCTCCAACTGCACAGCATGGTTTTCTTCTTGCCTTTTTAGTTCGCTTCTTAAGCAGTCGGGTTTTTTTGTTTTCTGTTATATATTTTTGTTTTCTGTTATATATTTTTTTGTAATGTTTTCTGTATCTTGCTTTGTCCGTAGTACTCAAAAAATACTGGTGAGTGGTTAAAATACTCAGATCAGTCTTTAATTTAAGACAACAGTCATTTTTTTTTTTTTTTTTTATCTTCTGGCTTCGCACGGTTTGTGCATTCAGCCAATGTCACGTCAGGTGGTTTTTATTAAGTAATAAAGGTAGGGAAACCAAATTTAAATATATATAAGTTAAATTTAACGGAATTTAGGAAAGGACGGATATTGGATCAGTATATTTTAATGGTAATGGCGTAACAAATAAATAATGAGTAGATTACAATGAGGTAAATTACAGCTTAATATTATTTAAGGTGATGAATGAGACTATACATTTATACACTGGAAAGCTATTTGTACAAAGTAAAGAAAGTATTGAGGTAGGAAAAGGAATACGAAGGGACAAGAGGTCACAGAGAAAGGAAGAACGGTCATGTAAAGGACAGGAGAAAAATATGTGATCTAAGTCACCTACGTCTGTTCCACACGAGCAATTGGGGTCGTCAATGATATGAAGTTTGGCAAGGTGGGCTGGAGAGCAAACATGGCCCAGTCTTAACCGTATTAAAATGGAAGTCTCCACCTTGCCAAACTTTGCCCTGCCAAACCACGGTTTTTCTGGAATCTCGGGTTGGATAAAAGACAAGTAACGGCCTTTGGATTTGCTGCTGATATCCCAAGCTACCTTCCAAGTGTCACGGAGAAAATTCTTTGGCAGCGTTTCGAGGTCATAGCTAAAGTTCTTATATGGAACTAAGTCCCCACATTGCACCGCGTCACCAGCAAGTGCATCTGCTACATCATTGCCATTAATTCCAGAATGGGCTGGAATCCAGGCAAATAGCAGTGTGTTACCCTCAGAGATGGTTTTGAACGCAAGTTCTCTTATTGCATAAATTATAGGAGACTGAAATTTGTGTTCGAAAGGGGATTTACTGATGGCTAGAAGAGCACTCTGTGAATCAGTAAAAATTATAATTTTTTTAAGCTTAAAAACACGTGAATATTCTAAAGCTTTTAGAATTCCAAAACATTCTCCAGTAAAAACAGAAGTCTCCGGAGGCAGTTTGATTTTTTGCACAATTTTGTATTGAGTATGGAAGGTACCAACCCCTACACAACCTGTAGGAGAACGCTTGGCAGCATCCGTAAAAATATGGTGGCAGTCGGAATGTTCAATCAGAAATGTATTAAAATTTAAATGACAATCGGGATCTGACTTACTTACGCAGTTATATTTAATACTGGGAGTGAACAGTAAACTCTCATAACTATTGTTAAATAGGGGAAGTTTATTTGAACGGTGAATAGGTGAAGAAAGTGAGAGGAATTTTTTATAGCTTTCAACTAAACAAGGAGCACGTTTATGGGACCAGTAAACTGAAGATTCAAATTGAAACATTAAAGATTCCAGTTTAGGAATGAGAGGGTGAGTTGAGAACTGAAGAATCCGGAATAAATATTTATCAGACAGGTATTGTCTTCTGAGGCTTAAAGGAGCTTCCCCACATTCGATTTGTAATGCATTAATGGGACTAGATTTCATGGCACCCGAAATAATGCGTAATGCTTTTGACTGGATTCGATCCAACTTTTTAAAAGCCATAACACTACCAGGTTCTAGAACAAACAATCCATAATCCAGAATGCTTCTGATGATTGCGTTGTAAATGAGTTTTAAAGAATAGGGATGTGCTCCCCACCATACACCTGAGAGGCATCTGAGCATATTTAAGTGATTTTCGCATTTATTAATAATAAAGTCGCAATGAGGAACCCAGCTTAATTTAGAGTCAAATATTACACCTAGATACCTGAATTTATCTTTAACTGGAATAAGCATTCCCTTAAAGAAAAGGTTTACTACGGGAATAATTCTCTTCCTGGTGAATAAAACAGCCGCGCTTTTAGACGTGGACAAATCCAAACCATTTAAATATAACCATGACTCTAAAGTAGATAAAGCAGAATTTATAGCACAACTAGCTTGTTCAACAGATTCACTTGAAGAATATAATAATAAATCGTCAGCATATTGAAGAACCTTAACATGACTAGATAAGGAAGAGTCCAAATCGAAAGTGTAAATATTGTAAAGAAGGGGACTGAGCACAGAACCCTGTGGGAGACCTCTCCATACAAGATAGGTGACATCATGATCTCCAATTAACATGTTAACAGAGCGTTCAGTCAGGATGTTAATAATAAAATTCGTCAAATTCGAGGGAACCTCCAAGGCTTTTAATTTATTTTGTAAAACTGATAATACGACATTATCATAAGCTGCATTAATATCTAGGAAAACTGCAACAGTGGATTGGTTATCAGAGAAGGATAGCCGAATATCGGATGAAAAAATACTTAAGCAGTCAGTGGTGCTTTTACCTTTTCTAAAGCCATATTGTGATGCCGCCAAAAGGCCCTTACTTTCAACATACCATTCTAGGCGATTCTTAATTAAGTGTTCTGCTAATTTCATCAGAATTGAAGACAAAACTATGGGTCGGTACGAGGCAGCATCCGATGGAGTTTTATTTGGTTTAAGGAATGGCAACACCATTTGACGTTTCCATTCAACTGGGATGTTTCTTGTAATCATGATAGAATTAATAAGTTCTAAATAATAATTGAGGACATTGTCATTCAAATTAGCAAAAAAGGAATACGGGATGCCATCAATGCCCGGCGCAGAATCCTTAGTTCTATGAATAACACCCTTTAATTCAGTGAGAGAGAAAGGAAGATCTAGCGTCGAATGTGTGTCTGAAGTGTCTTGGTTATTAGATAAAGATAAGGGAGACAGGATAGGGTTAATAGCCTCAGGTACCCAAGGAGGAGCTAATTTATCTAAAAAGTCACTGGCTAAAGAATCAGGAATAGGAGAAGGGTTGTGGTAACTAGACCTAAATCTACGAATATTGCGCCAGACAATCGTAGGGTGAGTATTCGGTGAAATTGATGAGCAAAAGTTACGCCAAGATTCAAATTTTTTCTTCTTAAATATTTTAGAAGTTTCATTAATTATTTTACTTACGGTTTCAAAATTAATATCAGACATATCATGGTTATAGTTAAATTCAGCCTCTTTACGTTTTTTAATCAATTCTGTGCACTCTGAGTCCCACCATGGAGGTGAAGGAATTGTGCTCATGTTGTTATTTTTTACAGGAAAAACTTCATCTGCCGCTGCAATTAATATGTGTGCTAAAGCTTCAGCACAACTATTTTCATTGCCATCAGCAATAACAGGCAAGGTGCAAAGTTTTCTGTCAACAATGTTTCTAAATTTGTCCCAGTCATTAGTATTTTTATTAGGTAGTTTATGTTTTAAATTAGATCTCCTTAATGGTGCCTTTGGTTTAGAAAGAGGATAAGAAATGATTATTGGGAAATGGTCACTACCATAAGTGGAGTTTAGAATGTCCCAAGTTAATGAAGAAGCTAAGCTTGGTGAACAGATAGAAAGATCAATTGCACTTTGGTTCTGATTGGGACTACAACGACGTGTAGCAGCTCCTGAGTTCAAAATGCATAAATTATGTAGGTCTATTATATCTAGTAATTCATCCCCATAACAAGTAGAAGTCGAACAACCCCACAATTGGTGATGACAATTAAGGTCCCCCAATATTAAGAATGGCTTTGGAAGAAAAGAAAAGAGATTATTCATCTCTTGCAGAACTGAAGAAGAAGGGTGAGGAACATAAATCGAAACAAGACAAGTATGATGCACTTTAATAGCTACAATTGAAATATCCTCACTGTGAGGAGGTAATGTAATAATAGAGAATGGGATAGAATTCTTGATAAGTATAGCTACTCCACCATACCCATCAGATCTATCCTCTCTAATGGTTAAATAACCATTGATTTTAAAAATATGATTAGGTTTGAGCCAAGTCTCTGCAAAGGCAAAGGCAAATGGCTCATATTTGTTTAAAAGATGTATAACATCACTCTTTTTGTTTATTAGACTGCGGCAGTTCCACTGGATTATTTTGGATGTGTTGTCCATTATGAATGGATTGAGATTCATAGAAAGATGAGGCTACGTTGGACGGTGAAATATTGAACTGAGAGAGAAGATTCTGTAATGCAGAAAGAAAATCGTTTATAGAAAAATTTGTGTCTTTGATTTCATTATTAAGATTGTTAGAAAGAGCACAACCATTCGATGGCTGGGGAATATTAAAATCCTTAATGATGGCATTATGAGCCACTTTATTATAACCTTGTACAGATTTAGGAGGGGAATTAGGTTTGAGAAAGACCGTCTTTTTATAGCTAGTTGAAGTAGGTGTTTTATTGGGTGAATAGATTGAAGCAGAATTTACAAAATTTTTGGAAGGCGAAGATAAAAGTGCATCAGCATATGATTTTGTTACTGGGGGATGAATTTTAGCAGCTTCAGCATATGATACTGAACTTTGTGCCATGTATGTTTTAATTAATTTTTGCCTCGAGAATTCTGGGCAAGACTTATTAATAGCAAAATGTAATCCAGAGCAAAGGCAGCAAGATGTACTTCCTTGTTCTTTGTCGCAACTGTCTCCAGAATGACCTTGGCCACATTTATAGCAACGGGGTTTAGACCTGCACTGAATTTTAGTGTGACCAAATCTACAACAATTGTAGCACTGTATGGTGGGGAAAATGTATAGCTCTACAGGTAAAGCATTATAGCACATAAATATTCTTTTTGGTAAGACCTGCCCGTCAAACGTAACAACTATGGATTGGGATGGTTTCCAAATGGTTGAACCATCAACAATAGTTTTAAAATTGAGGCGTCTGACTTTTAAAATTGGACCGCAACCAATTGGTACTGATATATTATCAATAACTTCCTCCGGAGACCATTCTGCAGGAACACCACGTACTAAGCCCATTCTAGTAACGTTAAAAGTAGGTATAAAAGCTTTAAAATTATATTTTTCGAGACTATTGTGAGTAATGAAGGAATTTGCTTCAACGAAATTAGAAAAGGATAAAGAAATCTTATTGCGCCCGATTTTTTTGACGCTACCATTAATAATGTTATGGAAGGCATTACTCTTTAAAAACTTGCCAAATGTGACTGGGTGCAATGTCGTACTATCATCTGGTGAAGTTGTTATTTTTTGAACATGAATTACAAAAGGCGCGCTGTCCGTTTTATCATAGGATTTTCGCCCTATCTGCGTGGGATTAACCGTGGAAGGAGCGGGAATATCATTAGGCAATACATTACTTACTTTATTTTCTAAATGGATAGGCGCAGATTCCACAACATCAGAGGAGTTTGACTCTATACAACCACAACCCGAAGACTCGGAACCGTGATTTTTACGGGTACGACGACGTTTATTGCAGTGCTTACAAACTTGCACGCGGCTTCTTTTTAAATTTCGAGCAGAAACAGATGACCCATCAGTGTCCATACCCGATTCATTTGATTGTACTGTGACAAAAACACCGGCCGGGGGAACAAAGTCCCCCGGGTCCGGCGGGTCTTTCATCCTTACACGCTAAAGAGAATTGAAAAAACTTACCACTACCGAAGAATGTACAAAACTAAATCTTAACTACTACTACTACTGATCTAATATATAATTGTGAACTTTTTCCAAATAAATATCTATTATATACAGGTTAAAATTTTGTTTAAAATTTTAATCCAAAAAATACGCGTCCGCCAAGTTGAAAGTTTCCCGCGCTCTCCAACAGTCATTTACTTTTTGATTTCGTAATGAACCACCTCTTGATCTCGATTGCTTTTTATAGAAAGCGATGGATGTGGTTTATGATGTACTAGCTTCTTCCAGCGGCTTCGCCCGCGTGAATTTCAAAACTATCACAAGGGAACATATTCCCGAAATAAAAAGTATCCTATGTGCTATTCCAGATTATAAACAATCTCTGTGCCAAATTTCATCCAGATCCGTCCAGTATTTTTTTTTGAAAGCGTAACAAACATACACACTCACAAACTTTCGCCTTTATAATATTAGTAGGATTACGAACGAGCTTGCCAAGAAGTGCCTGTTAATTTTTCTGCCTTTTGTCAATATTTTTCTCATTGGCTACAGCTTAGGCTAGTATAAAAAGCCAATAAGAATACTATATACTAGGGTCACCGACATAGCCCAAGGAATTACCAAACTTAACTGGCAGAGGGCAGGGCACATTGCGTGCAGAACGAATGGCCGATGGGGCAGAAAAGTTTCGGGAGTGACAACCGCGTACCGACCGCAGCGTTAAAAAGCCTCCTTCTAGGCAGACCAATGACCTGGTTAAGGCTGCAGGAATCCGGTAGATTCGAAATGCAAAGGAAAGATCGATATGGTGATACTTGGGAGAGGCCTATGTACAGCAGTGGACGTCGTTCGGCTGAAATGATGATGGTGATACTAATAACGACAACAATATAACAATCTTGAACGACAATGATAGCAATGTGCGACTGCGAGCCAACTAAAAATCTTCACGAGCAACAACAATCGGTTAGCAATTGCCATCGCAAGTTACACGATAGGTCCATCTATACAGAGCTTCCTTCACCTCTTGCCAGTCAGTGCTCCCCAAGATTACTCGTGACGAATTCCCAGCCGATGGTTTACTGTTATTCACAAGGTCAACTACACCCTTTTGTGAGATCATGAATCATGAGTTATTGTCTGTTGAGCGATTGGAATCTGGGTTACTGGTTAATAACGGTTCCAATTATAATGGAAAGATTCAATTAAACATAAGAAACTCAATTCAAGATATAATTAGACCATACCCGTTCTGAAAACAATTTTATTTATTTATAAAATCTTCAAGTAATCTTCGAGTAAAATTCATTGTACAAAGACAGAATTGATGCCTTGGGCATTTTTCTAGCAGTCAACTACTAATATACAATTTTTTTTTTAACTGCAACTCGTTTTACACGAGCGCCCTTAAAATGGTACCCTGGGGAACACCAAGATTTTTTGAGTCTTACGCTGACTTTTTGTGTTATTTCATAAGAAGTCATAAACGCTATCTGTAAAATATACTACGTTCTAAGATATACTTACTTTGCTCACTACTTCTGCCTATAGTACCTATACGTATCTAAGAGAATCGTTACTTATGTATAAATATATACATTATTATAATACTAAAAAGAGAAAAGATTTGTTTGTTTATACCGAATAGGCTCCGAAACTACTGGACCGATTTAAAAAATTCTTTCACCAATATAAAGCTAAATTATTCTTGAGTGACATAGACTATTTTTTAATCCCCAAAACGGGTAATGTGAGGTGGTCCACGGGAGCGAAGCTGCGGGGAACAGCTAGTTAATTATAAATTTAAAAAAATGTTTTTAGGATCCACGAAATAAGTGTAGGTAAATTAACCGTCTATTGGACTAATAATCACATTTGATTTAAAACTGATACGTTAAGTCCAAGTAAACAATTTACTTTGAACTTAGACCAACGTCTGAACATACAGGTTAGTGCTATTTCACATACTTAAACCTGCTAAAACACGCTCTTTAACCGCTTACCAATAAGGAAAAACAGGAAAAATTATTCATATATGCAGTAATTTACTGTCATTTAGCACTATTTCGAAACATCGGTCTACTTTTATACCTACTGGTAATAACACGCATAATTATGATGCCACAATTATGATGAATAAAACAAATTAGAGCACGCAAAGGCGGCAACGACCACGACTGGATACACTATTGATAAAATTATATTCGTGCCGCCCAATGTGCACTGAGCCCAAATTTTGACTATCATTGTCAAAGTCCGAATTGACACACCATCAATTTCTATGGATGAAAGGTGATTATAATATCACATAATGCACTCATCACATTGTTAGCTCGGAATGTTTTATTAATGCTATCTCTAGTATTAGCCATCAAAGCGTCTCCAGGCTCTTGGTCAATCCGCATTTACGTAATTTTAGGGTTGCCAGAAATAGGTAAAACCGAAGACAAAACAACAAAAGAGTTTTATTATAAAATAATAACATTAACGATTACACACAGGTACTGGGTCACATCGTCCAATCGATATCGCTCGCTGAGAGACTACATTAGAAGTCTTTAAATTTTGGGCCTGACTGTATTATGGCTTGTTAAGTCAACGAATTTGTCGTTACTTTAATTTTTAGTTTCAGTTTATTAGTAAGTTTTTTGTTTCAATTTTAGTCATAGACATACTAAATAATATGGACTGGAAATACCTACGAAAAAAACGTGCCTACCTAAACCTCAAAATGTCTCATAAAATGGCCGCCGATTCTAAGGTTGTGTCAATCAAGCAACACACACACACTCACAAATCTCAATAATACAATATGTAAACAACCATTTGACAGCAGGACTACCACGAACACAACCACAAAATTCGTCACATAAAATTGCGAATATGGCACGTACCTACAACCGTCACTACGTCATAACAAAATGTTGCTATAATGAGCAACAACTGAAATATTGTTGTCTCTTTTATCAAATACGATTACTACATTAGAAAGAATGAAACAAAACGATGTCTCACATTCTGTATCGTATTTCACTCATATTTGTATAAGCTAATGTATGTATAGAACATCGCGGCGCCTCCATATATTTCCTATCTCAATGGTTTTAGTAGCCCGCGTTGGCGTCGTATCTACTTTTCCTGCTGTCATACGCTAATAATGTGAAGTCATGCGTCTGAAAACAAATTTGTTATTTAGCTTACCGATATTCTTAGTCAACTATAAAATACCGTACACAAAGTCACCGACATTTTTCTATGTATTACGTGTAACAAGGAATTACATTATAGTTTCGGGGGATACCTTATTTAACTATCAATCATCTTCAATATTACTTGCTTGGTGGTCGTAAAACAGAATCGATCAAGATACTCACAAATACAGTCAAAATGGAAATAATGCACTCTTATTTGAAAAACATGACGAACTTTCATCGTATTGCTGAAAGATATTGTCATCATACAGATGTCAATATTGCGGTATCGTCTGATTGGATATATCAAGTATGTCCAAAATTAAACCATATAATTTTTGATTTTCTTGAGACCTACTCGTATCCTTGAGCTGCAAACTCCTGAGGACCTCAGGAGTGGGGAGCTCCCTCGGCGCAGAACTCTTTAGCTGTGTAGGTCACCCATGTCGGAGTAGAAGCCTCACACCGAGAAGGATTCTTGTTTGGGTTGCGCGCAAGTGGTTACAGGATCTGAAAAAGAAATGTCAACCTTTAAAAAAACAGGAAAATACAGCGTGGGACTCGCAAACTGAAACTCCCCTACCGTACCTTTACTCTATATGTACGAACGGGACTTTATATTTGATATTTCATAAAATTATATTTTTAACAAATGATTTATGAGGATTGTAAACTTTCACAACATCATTAAATTTTTCCTTACAATAAAACGAAATAAAGTAAACAAATTAGTAAGATTTTATTGCGTTTCTAAGTTGTAACGAGCCTTTAACACCCCTGTTCATATTTGTCTGAAAAATTACTGTCTTTTTAAGAAACTAAAGCGACTAAAGCGACCGAACCGAACCCGGTTTTGCACGGGTGCAGTGGACTAATTTTACCAAAAAAAATTTTTTATACAAACCTTATCCAGAGTCCTGACAATTACGAACACAACAAAAAAAACAGCAAGATTTGTCGATTCGTTCTCCAATGTTGATCTTTTATTCATAAGGCAATTTATCTTATTTACAAAGATGAGGATTCCATAGTAACACATAAAAGTAACGACAATTTTAACACGCATACAATTCTGTTTTTATTTATTATTAATTAGCCATTATTTTCAAGAAATACCCAACCAACAAAATCATTTTAAATATTTAGACATAAGGAACCATTGGTCAGCTATAAGCAGGTTTGCAATTATAATTATATTACTTGCTAATTGATATGATGATTCCTATGCCTTACTGATAACGACCTTTCATTTAATTTCTTGACATAAAAATCATGCCATACCTCCCGATTACTCCTGACAATGACGAAAAAAATATCCAATATTATTGTACTTAAATGAAAAAATATAATTTGCAGAAAAAAGGCCGGTTTGCAGTAATATATTGAGTGGAACGGCCATATCACTTCTATGACATAATTTGTTAGCAATAAGATATCACTCAATATAAATATCAAAGTGACTAAGAACAAACGATGCCAGGTGTCCGCAGCTGTATGTGCACTTGACTTAAAACTACGATAAACTGAAAATACTATAATAAATAAATAAAGAACACAGTTTACAATCAAAGGTAAAATTAGCATGATGATTACCACATAATATTCATATGTTGCAAAAAATTTATACATACAAATAATTAATTTTGATGTTATTAATGATAAACCCCAACCAAAGATGCAATATTTAAAAAACCTTCGTCGTATATACCCATTGAATACTTTTACAATATCTAAATATAACATTTGACATATAACAATCAACCAATGGTTCTTAGCTGTTGAAAAGTATACATATAAATCGTAAGTTATTATATGATACAGCCACTTTGGACAGTTTTCAAAAACATTTCCGCTCTTGTGTAAAATTATGTCGATCATTACAAATATATAAAGAAAAAGGTTTGCTAGAATTGTGTTGAGGTATACAAAGTTATTGAAATGACGGAATTTTCTAATGATGCACCATGATGTTACTCCGTATATTAACGTGAGTAGTGACAGCACAAAAACAATGATGTGTATTATTAATTTTAGAGTTAACATTTGCTGAATATCCTGCCCACTGATGGTGGCACTGGTAGCACTCACACAAGAACTATAGTCGCTGGTATTACCAGACATGGTGTATGTCACATATATAGTTTATTCTAATTCACTTTGATGGTGAGGTTTAATGTTTATTTATGATTATTTTTTACTATTTGAACTAAAGTTTCAAAAAGTGTTGCTCCCGAAACGGTCTGTGAAATACTACTTATAAGTATTACCGCTTTTAATATTTATGTTTTAGGGTTCCGTACGTCTGATCGAGAAAACGGATGAAATAAATAAATTTATTTTCAGTAACTTTAACGATTAACTTACAACATATGCGTGTAAGGGTGTGTGTGAATGTGAGTTGTGTAAGTGTGTGTGTGTATGTAAAGAATGTGTCAGTGTATATAGAGGTATTTTTGTGTGTTTCGATGTCGTCATAATTTTTGATTTTAGCTAATCAGTCACAGATTTATTACAATCTCTATAAATCTTCTTCTTCTTTGTCCAACCCTCTACCCAAGTCAGCTGGGGTCGGGTCTCCTTGTACGTCTGCGCCAGAGAGCTTTGTTCTGGGTTGTTTGAGTGCTCAGGTTCTTCTTTCGGACCTCTTTCTGCATGTTTGAACACCAGGTGGCGGTCGGTCTTCCCCTACCTCGCGGTCGATCGGGGATATTTAGGGCCACACAACACAATTTCTATAAATCATGGTGAAAATATTTAAAAGTTTATTTAATTTGTTGTAGATGGCAGTAGATTGCCTGGTATATTATCTTTTTGCTTATGTCGTTTTAACTGAGACTTCCAGTGCAACAAAATATTTTCGAAATACAAAATTTGGATTTTGGGCTGCAATTGCAACACCAAAAATATTTTTTACAGTTTGACAAACCAAACAAAAGGACTTGTGATGAGTCTCAAATTATTTACATAATTTTAAAATACAGTCAGTTGGTGGAAAATGAGTTAGGCATTAAGTCTGCCTTTGTACTTGTGCATACAGTTTTAGTAAATAAATATTCCCCTAGCAAGAAGTCTATGGTTTCAAAAATAACATGGTAAATCTCTCTAAATAATATTGTGCGTAAAAATAATATGTTACATTTCTTCTTGTTAAAAGTGGTAGAAGACAATTATACTTCGTACGGAACCTTGTCCACGTGAATTCTATTCGCACTTTTCCTGTTTATTATAACTATTATCTTTGCACCGCGTCATAAATATCCACCTTTGCATTCCTCATGACAGGATCAAAATATCCATTTTGTGTTGGTCGCATGTTATGTTATTGTATGAATATTTATGATTTATTTTATTCGTTTTATAGATTATTTTAAAATTGTACACTGGACTACGTCTTTTATTTCTTTTGTAAACTCTTTCTATCACTCTAACGTTTGCTGGTACAAAACTCAACTTTTTTAAGCTCGCCTTTGTACATCAACCTTTAAAAATGTAACATTTTAAATTTTCTTTAAAAATGTTATAGGCACCCCTCTAAATTACTCCTTAAGGCAAACCTTTTGATATTAGCTGTTGTTTATCAACAAGACGACACTCTTAGTCATTTTCAGTGTGGCAATAAACCCAATCATTCGGTAGCTAAATCCTTTAAGACTATATCTACATCAGAAAGGTGCCTCAATAAAATTTATCTTATCGTCGTTGCGACTTTAAGACCTCTTATGTGTCACTTTTAGCAAAATCGCTTTTTTAAGCCAGCTGTGTATACTTTTTTCAGCTCTATCGAATGCAAAAACTCTTATGTATATACGGAGATTCTATCGTTGTATTTTTACTAATAACAAGATCGCCAATGTGTCTGCTAAACAAAAGTTGGTACTTAAAATGTCTTATGTGTCAACGGTACTTAAAAAGGTACTTAAAATTTATACATACGAGATTTTAGTTACGAATCATACCCGTTGTTTTTGCGACTATTATTAAAACAAAATATCTTATGTGCATCAGGACGACTTAGACAGAATGTTTGTAAACACGATTTACTACCCATAGACCAATATAGCACGGAGACGAGCGAAATAGATAAATCATACGATTATTCTCCAATCTTAGACGATAGATGGAGCTAGGTATTCGTAATAATTTATTTCGCCAGTCAGTGCGGGTGTATTGCAGATTGCAGGTCGGTACCTGTTTTCCGTTGTGTAAAACGAAAATTTACTAAGTTTGCGAGTGTAAAACTATAAAAACCTAACTTGTCTTATTTTTAGAATTTTTTTTTTTTTCTACAACATTAATAGTTTTTTATTTGAAATTATTGTAGGCATTTTAGTTCATTACCTCTCATGTGATCAGGAAGCGCAATCGAAATCTCTTATGTGTTAACTGAAATTGTTTTTATTTTTTTTTACTATGTTACTCCTTTTTTTTTAAACAAATCATAGTAAAGTAGAAAGCAGGAGACCACGTGACTGATACCTGTATTGTTTGTTGCAGTAAGATTCTTTATATTTTTTTCAGTGGACAGTTTTTATCGATTATCTTGCAAAAGTGATTTTTACACATAAGAGATCTTAAAGTCGCAACGACGTTATCTTATCTTACATCATCTCATTGGGTGCCGTCATCCAAATACCAAACATTGAATTTGGTTAGCTAAATTCCAAATTCAATGTTTGGTATTTATAAGATAAGATCAATTTTATTGAGGCACCTTTCTGATGTAGATATAGTCTTAAATGATTTAGCTTTTTTTAAAGAAAAAATTAGTTAGTTAGTCTAGAGCCGTTCAAAATACGAAATTTACCGCGCTCAAATGTCTGACGCACGGGAGCGGTCAACGTGGCGACGCCTGGGGGAGTCCTATGTCCAGCAGTGGACATCTTTTGGCTGAAATGATGATGATGATGATGGTGAAATGTCTGATCGACATACTACCTTAGCAAAATTAAACACGATATCACCTTATATTAAAATTACTAAGAGAAATTCTCTGCAACTCCTGGGTTCTCCTATTTTCGATTAATCCTTTCCAAATTTCAGTGAACAGAAAATACAAAGACTTCAAAATTAACATACATTCGGTCTACACACTTATACGATGAGTTGTAGCTCTGGACTAACGTTAACATAATAGCCTTTGCTCCTCTCTAAATTTGAGAAATTAAATCCCATTTTATTTCTGTTGTTTCGACAATTAATAACTTTCATTGGTATTGTGTCTTTCAACCAGCGTTTTATAACCCTATAACCATGCACTTTAATATGATACAAAATAAATAATGATGTTAGGTACATTGATGGCGTTTGATTGTTGGCGTTGGCGTTGATCAAAAATGTTCATTTGCTCTGAATAAATTACGAGATTTTTGGTTTTAATTCTTTCTTATTTTTAACCGACTTCAAAAATTAGGAGGTTCTCAATTCGGTTGGTATTTTATTTTTATGTATGTACCGTTTACGCTGAGATTTATGTGAATTTATGTGATCCGATTTACGTGAATTTTCCGATTTAAGTTTGATGCGGAATAGTAGAGTAATAGAATGCCATTTCGTCCCATAAAAATTTAACATAGTTTAGCCCAACAGTTTTCATTTTATGTTTTTTTATTTATATTTATGAACAGTTTTGTTTACGTGGACGATGTAGTTTTAGTTTGTGTACGGTTTTTTTAAGAGTTTTTATTTGGGATATCTATTCTGGCATCACTGTGGGCATTATAGGTATTATACTATAGAAATTGTCCAATATGTACCACTAAGAAGTGAAAAATAAAAAACGTTTTAACAAAAAAATAAAACCGTCTTCTTAAACAAAACACTTCAAATCGAAAAATAACTTTTTTTCTGAAGTCAGTGTCTAAAAAAACGAAAAACCGTAGGTACCAAAGACACCGACTGCAGAAAAAAGTTATTTTTCGATTTGTAGTGTTTTGCTTTAGAAGTCGGTATATTTTTTTTCTTTAGAGATTGCCGTATTGGGAAACGTTATTTATACTGAAATGATTTTGTGTATTTGCCCAACACGCCACATAAATTTCACATCCCAATTCTATAAAATTTTAAAACCACAACGATTTAAGTTTGAGCCGGATTTTAAGTCGTCATGGTTGTCACGACCTCAATAATGATTTATATCCGGATATGATTTTGACTTTTCCAAAAATATATCTACCTGGTAGCATTCTTGTTGATATAAAATCAGTGGTTTGGATCATCTTATGTACGACACTAGTATACCAGCTTGGTTTAACTGAAATACAATTGATATTACTAAAATGTAAAGACAGTTGAATATTGAAAATCGGGATCGTAATTTTCGATGAAGGATAATTGTAAGCTACGAAATTCGAAGGTTTTGGTATTTTAAGCTTTCAATGCAAACTTGTATTTGTTCTTCATTTGCCATTTATTTCTTAGTTTTAGAAACAATAAACAAATGTAGTAGATACATCTGAAGGGGACTCGTAACTTGATATTTTTGGCAGGCATCGGTAGGCTGCCAATAAAATGGTGTACATTATTTTTGTCTGTGACAACGGAAACCTAAAAAATTGTACGAGCTTTAAATTTTAAATGTAAATGATGTTACAATAAATCCGGATGAAAATGTGGAAGAACTTCTAACTTCCATGGATTTGGCATTTCGTAAATAAGTGGTGTGTTGGGGAAGTAAATGGTTAGGTTGGGTTAAAACGGGCTGGTTTCCGCAACTCCACAAACAAGCGCGTATTTTGCGTCCGGTGGGGAAGTAAATATAATTATTTCAGTTTAGATAACTTTTCCCAATTTGGCGGGATTTTCGAGGAAAAAAGGCAGGTTTTCATTACTATTCAGTCATTACGGGGCCTGGTGCTACGCTTCAAACAAAATCGATTATCTCCTTTTGAATTTTGAACGAACACAAAAATAATTAAACCATTCATTAAAAATATATTTTTTAAAACAAGCTTTTTAAAAGTAATTTTAACAAACCGGTGTGAATTAGATATTTCCCCTACAAGAAGTCTATGGTTTTAAAAGTAACTTTGTAAATCTCTATAATATTGTGCGTAAAAACTTACATTTGTACATGGAATAAGTAGGATGAGTGGACAAGCCATTTATCTACGATGTTACAATTCTTCTTGATAAACGTGGTAGAAAACATATTCGTCGTACGGAGCCTTCTCCACGTAAGTTCTACTCGCGCTTCTTCTGTTTATTATAACTTTTATCTTTGCACTGCGTCATAAATATGCACGTCTGCATTCGTCATGACAGGACATAATACGCATTTTATGTTGGTCGCATATTCGCACATAGAGTTTTCCTGAAAACATCCCGTTTACGGCAGCCAATGAGACATCAGATGTATAGGCTGTGGCGCTGTCTTGTTAAAACCATAAGATTATAAGCTTCGAATTCTTGCAGTTGCGAAAAGCAAAAATGTCGTAAAATGGCGATGTATCGGTCGGACTTTACAGACACAGTTTACCCTCGGAGATTCTCGAAGAAGTTCCAACTTCTTAAATTGTTTTCTCTGTTTCTTTTTTACCTTGGGCGTCTCGAAGCTTCTAGTTGAGAGTTGAACCAATAGATTTGAATTTTCTGCCCCACGAAACTTTCACTTAGGTACTGATTTCAGTATATAATCAACTCAGAATGAATTAAACGACGAATATCAGTCACGAATCGTCATTTTTGTACCATTTTTTTGCTCAGAACGCACATAGCGTAAACATTGTTGAGACTTGAGCTACTCATCCCCATCTCCCGCGCACCACTCTCACATACCATTCCAACGCAATAATCTTTTACAAATCGTGCGTCTTTCTGGCCCACCCTGTATTTAGACTTAGATCAACGCCTGAACGGGAAGTGTAGTGCTTTTTCGCGTACTTAAACCTGCTAAGGCAGACTGTATAGGCGCTTATCATTAAGGAAAAGTTTTAAAAATTGATGCTGTCATTCATTTTGACTATGCATTATTTCGGGATATCAGTCTGTTTAGGTATGTAACCTACTGACATTAACATACTTCTACCATTCATATTTATGAATCCGTTTGCGAAATATTTAATAAGTATTAATGTGATTAATTTGAAATTTAGACTGACTCGACGCTCATCTTGCCGTTAAAAAGCCGACTGACGATTTTCTTAATCATTTTATACACATAACAATTCAGTTGCATGTATTTTAGAAGATATAAAACGCCTTTTTTTTTAATCTTCGACTTGCGACTGAACATGACTGAATGCAACTGACTTTTTTACTTTAGCTCAGAATAACCTGAAAATCCATCTCAAAAAGTTTGGTGCAGTATGAAATCTCTCGAATAACTTTTTGTTTGGGCGACTTTGACACGCTGTACCTTTGGGTGACTGGTGCTCTTTTACTTATTATTGAACGTTATTCAATTGCTTAATAATTATGATATTTATATATATATATATATATATATACCAGGCCCCTCAGAAAGTATTGCGAAAAAAAGTTTTTATATATGGGAGACTGGCCAGTTATAATGTTTTTCGAAAATATGATTATTTATAAGTAAAAATAAGTAAGTTCCAATTTCAAAATTTCCCTCCACATTTTTTGCGAGTTAATTCAAAGTATTGTGTCTCACTGAAATACGTGGGACACTCAGAAAGTTTTGCGAAACTAAAAAAAATTGTTCTATACGTACATATATTTTTATTAAATCTTTTCAAAGTACTTTCCACCAGCCTCTATACAAAGATTCATGCGCCTAAACCAGTTTTCAAAACACTTTTTCCAGTCCGCCGCAGACACCTCGTTTACAGCCTGCTCGAACGCAGCCAGCGCATCTTCCGGCGACGAAAATTGTATCCCTTTGAGCTGATTTTTTATTTTTGGGAATAAAAAGAAGTCACACGGTGCTAGATCAGGGCTGTAAGGAGGGTGACCCAGGAGTTTGACTGGCGTGCTGTCCAGGAAGTCCCTCGTTTTGAGTGCGGTGTGCGCAGGTGCATTGTCGTGGTGGAGCAGTAGCCCGCGGAGCCCTGTGTTTGGTCGCTTGTTGCTTATAACAGAGAAAACTTCTGGCAAACATTTGGTAGTATACCATTCGGCATTAATGCTTCTTTGATCCCGTAAGGGAATTGATACCAAGTGGCCAGTCAAATTAAAAAAGCTAGCGATCAAAATCTTACCCCCGCTTCTAGATCGCTTCACTTTGGTAGGCGTTGGCTCATTTTGAAACACCCAAACAGTCGACTGGCGCTTGGTTTCTGGGTCGTATTGATAAATCCAGGACTCATCACCTGTAACGATGTCGTAAACACGCCGAGACGAGCCTGCTTCAAATTTGTTAAGCATATCACGGCACCATTCCACCCGGGCCTGCTTCTGAGCATCGGTGAGGTTGTGCGGCACCCAGCGTGATACTATCCTCCTCACGCGAAGATGGCTGTGTAGAATCTCGTGAACGCTTCCCGATCCAATCTTCAATATGTGTTGAATCTCCTGATATGTAATTCGCCTATTGTCTTGGATTAAATTTTTCACTGCTAGCACGTTTTCTTCGGTAACAGCCGTCAAAGGGCGACCGCTTCTTTCGTCATCCCCCAAAGTTGGTCGACCGCGCTTGAATTCGTTATACCAACGATACACGGTTGCCTTGGAAGGGCTTTCATCCATGAATGCCATTTGAAGTCTATCGTACGATTCATCCGGTTTCAGGCGACACTTGAAATCGTATAAAATCATAGCTCTAAAATGTTCCCGGCGCAGATCCATATTTCAGTGAGACACAATACTTTGAATTAACTCGCAAAAAATGTGGAGGGAAATTTTGAAATTGGAACTTACTTATTTTTACTTATAAATAATCATATTTTCGAAAAACATTATAACTGGCCAGTCTCCCATATATAAAAACTTTTTTTCGCAATACTTTCTGAGGGGCCTGGTATATAATAAAAAATACTTCTTTAAGGATTTTTTTGAATTTCATCCCTTAAAGGGTTACAAAGGGGTTTTAACGTTTGTATGAAAAATAAATTGTTTATCATCAAAATTACTTTAAACTTAATATTTCTGCTATTCAATACAATTAAAGGAACACGTGTTTTTAATGTCATCCCTTGTGCGGTAAAAAGGGTGTTTAAGTTTGAAGAATTAACAAAATTACTTGAAACATAGTATTTCTGCTTTTCTATACAATTAAAGAAAAACATATTTAAGGATTTTTTGAATTTCATCCCTTAAATAAGTTAAAAGGTGTGTTCAAGTTTTATAAGTTAATGTTTAATTGAACAAAAATAAATTGTTTATCATCAAAATTACTTGAAACTTAGTATTTCTGCAATTCAATACAATAAAAGAAACGTGTTCAAGGTTTTTTTGAATCTTCTCATAAAAGGGATGTTAAAGTTTGTAAGAAAAATGTATTGTTAAATAAAAAAATTCTAAATTTCAAGTAGAAACTTAGTATTTCTGCTGTTCAATACAATCAAAACAAAAAGTACTTAAGCATTTTTTGAATATCATCCCTTAAACAGGTAAAAAGGGGTGTTAAAGTTTGTATGAATTATTACCTAATGTATGTGCTCGGGGGGAATCAGTGTTCATACCTCGAATACCACTTAAGGTTTGCTTTTCAATGAACATAAATAAATCTCAGGGTCAGTCATTAAGAGTGGCATGCATAGATTTAAGGAAAGATTGCATCTCACACGGGCAATTCTACGTTGCCTGTTTCAGAGTCGGTACTAGCTGCCTGGTCATTTGACACCAGACAGAAAATGCCATAAATCGGGCCCGAATGTTTATCAATTCCGGTGACGGCGCGGTCGTATCATGTTCTCTATTAAATGGGAAAATAAATTAAGACACCAAATAAACATTATCCAAAAGCAGAACCAAAGTATTTAATTCACAAAAAAAATACTGCCAAAGAACATCGGGTGATAACTTTTCCGCCATTCTGTATAAATTTTCTATCGTGTCAGTAGTAGGATTCAGAAATTGAAAGCAAAGTTTTCTTCCAATTTTTTGCACCTTCCCGTGGAAATCGATCCCACGAGATCTCCAGAATGAAAGTCCAACACTCTAGCTAATAAAAAACATGACGGAAGTTTAGATTATGCTCATTTTATATCAATTAACATGTGATTTTTATAATTCGATAAAATAATAAAGTTGAGCAAATTTTGTATTCTACGCAAACAAAGACGCGGGCGGAAAGCTATGTTTGGATAATAATTTGTAATATCGCGCCAGAACTGCAAAAAAAGGAACAGCCAAAATCGTGAAGTCCACGCAAGCGAAGCTGCGGGTGGAAAGCTGGTTTAATATAAAATTACTGGCAAAAATTAATATGCAGAAAAAAAATAAAAATAATAATATTATAATACTGTTACATTTTTAACAAATGATGGAAGAGAATGGTAGACTCCCAGAACATCATTCAATTTGTCTTCATTAAAATATACGAATTAGTTGGCTTTGTTTACATGTCTAGGGTGTACGAGCCTTTAATACCTCTCTCTGATTTTGTCAAAAAGGCTTATCTGTTTATGAAACTCTAGCGACTGCTGGTTTGTACTGGTGCAATTGGCAAATTTTACTAAAAACCTTTATTCATACAAACCTTGTTCAAAGCCCTGAAAATAACGAAAACAACCAAAAAAAAAAAGCGGATTTGGTAGAGCCGATCTCAAATGATGACCTTTCCATTATATTTTATATATATATAGATATTTATAAAATATAATGGAATGGAATAGATATTTTCTTCCAACTACGTACTAATATTATCATTAATCACTACAAAACTGATCACAAAGGAAGTATTTTTTGCTTAGAACTAAAACAGTGCAGAAATGTTACATGAAATCTCATTGTTGCACTGTTTTTCATTAATGCACTGTTTTGTATTTTTTACATCTCTCATGTTCGGTAAGTAGGTTCTTATTACCTCCAAACGGGGCTTGTAGGTGATTAATTAGCGCTCTAGGGTAATAATGTAGCTAGAAAAGCCCTAGGGCGGTAAGTAATAAAAAAAAAACACTTCTTTCTTTCAAAAAGTTCGCGTACATCTAACCATCATACTGGCAATAGACATCATGCATTCAGCCCAATGACCAAAGAGGTCGCTTTGCTATTCAGCCTTGTCTTCGTGTGAGTATAATAGTCATCAAGGAGTTTTTTGCGGGATTTTTTCGAGTGAAGTTCAGTGGTTGTTAATATTATTTGCAAATTGATTCCTAGTGAATATTGTGATATAAAATTGGTGCAGTTTTGTGTCACAACTGTCTACGCAACTGGACAATAATATTGTATCACATATTATGTGAAATCATTGACAGAAGCGATTTCAGGATGGTGGAGCGGAGAATTTTATTGTAGTATTGACTACCTCTGCAGAGCTTACTGGGAAGGCTGACTCGATACAATTTGCTGCCAAATACTCCAAAAAGTATTAGAATCTGTTACACCCGTATTCTAATGCATACTAAATAATGTTAAAATTGCACTGAAGATTAGGCGGTATGGTCCAAGACCTTAGCCTGCCCGAGAAGGGCGAACAAAAAAAATTGTCATCAATTTTAAATATCGAACGGCGAAGCTCAATTTCGTTATTGAAAAATAAATATTTATTTAAAATGTTTTATTCTTGTAATGCCGGTTTTTTTTCTGCTTACCTCACAATCGAGATGTAAAGCAGAATAGTTAGCTCAGGTGTAATCATCAATTGCACCCTCGAACTATAGGCGCCCTCGCTGCGCTCGTGCGCCTAAATATCTCGGGCTGCAATTGATGCCTTACAGCCCTTGGCTACTAATCTACTATTATTCATACTAATATTATAAAGCCGAAGAGTAGGTAGGGTAGGTAGGGAAGGTAGAGTAGGTAGAGTAGGCATAGTAGGTAGAGTAGGTAGAGTAGGTAGAGTAGGTAGAGTAGGTAGAGTAGGTAGAGTAGGTAGAGTAGGTAGAGTAGGTAGAGTAGGTAGAGTAGGTAGAGTAGGTAGAGTAGGTAGAGTAGGTAGAGTAGGTAGAGTAGGTAGAGTAGGTAGAGTAGGTAGAGTAGGTAGAGTAGGTAGAGTAGGTAGAGTAGGTAGAGTAGGTAGAGTAGGTAGAGTAGGTAGAGTAGGTAGAGTAGGTAGAGTAGGTAGAGTAGGTAGAGTAGGTAGAGTAGGTAGAGTAGGTAGAGTAGGTAGAGTAGGTAGAGTAGGTAGAGTAGGTAGAGTAGGTAGAGTAGGTAGAGTAGGTAGAGTAGGTAGAGTAGGTAGAGTAGGTAGAGTAGGTAGAGCAAGTGGAGCAGGTGGAGCAGGTGGAACAGGTGGAACAAGTAGAGCAGGTAGAGCAGGTAGAGCAGGTAGAGCAGGTAGAGCAGGTAGAGTAGGTAGAGTAGGTAGAGCAGGTAGAGCAAGTGGAGCAGGTGGAGCAGGTGGAACAGGTGGAAAAGTAGAGCAGGTAGACCAGGTAGAGCAGGTAGAGCAGGTAGAGCAGGTAGAGCAAGTAGAACAGGTAGAGCTGGATGAAAATAAAAATTGGCTGTATAAAACCAATAAGGTGAAAAAGAAACGCTCCGCATTTTGTACCATTGTAAAACTTTGATAGATAAGTATTTCATATTTAGTAAGAAAAGTATAAAAAAATGGAAATAGGTGAGAGGTAGATTGGTAGTTGAAAGAAAAGTAGATCACGCACCTCGCTAAAGTGAGTAATTAATGCACTCGTGTAACATAACACGCATGCATCAATAAACCACTCACTCACTCACTTTGCGCTCGATGCAACAATCTACTATTGTTTTTAAAGATGAGGAAATTCTAGAGGTATTCCATAATAACTAACCACCAAAGGTTAGTTATTATCTAGCTAAGCTCTAGGTAAGCTGTCTAGGTTACCAAAATTTTAACACGAAGACAATGATTAAAGTTTTATTTATAATATCACTCATAATTTTTAATGCATATTCCAACCATCAAAATTATTTAATCTAATTTAAATGATTAATTAATCTAAAATTAATTAATCTAAATATTTATACATTAAGAATCGTTGGTAGGCTACATCCAAGTTTTTGATCCCTACACCTTACTGATAAAGACCTTTCATTTAATTTCTTCACATAAAACTCACTCCATATCTCCCGATTACTCCTGACAATGACGAAAAAAACATTTAATATTATTGTATTCAAATGAAAAAATATAATTTGCAGAAAAAAGGCGGGTTTGCAGTAGTATATCGTGTGGACGGGCCATATCACTTTTGTGACATAAATTGTTAGCAATAATATATCACTCAATATAAATATCACAGTGGCTAAGAATAAACGATGCCAGGTGTCTGCAGCTGAATGTGCACTTGAGTTAAAAAAGCTGCGACATATTGAAAATACAATTACCAGATAAAATATACAGGTCATTATTAAAGGTACAATTAACATGGTGAGTACCACAGAAAAATCAGTTTTAGCGAAATATTTATATGAACATAGAAATAATATTGATATAAGTAACGACAAACCCCAACCAAAGATGCTGCATTAAAAACTTGAACAATATCCATATATAACATTTGACATATAATAACCAACCAATGGTTCTTAGCTGTTGAAAAGTATACATACAAATCGGTATTTATTATATTCTTCAGCCACTTTGGACAGCTTTCAAAAACATTTCCTTTCTGGTGAAAAATTAGGTTGAACATTACAAATGTAAAAAGTAAGATGTTTGCTAGAATTGTATTGAGGTATACAAAGTTCTTGAAATTTCGGAATTTTCTTATGATGCACCATGATGTTACTCCTGGTATTAACGTGAGTAGTGTCAGCACAAAAACAATGATGTGTATAATTAATGTTAGATTTAACATTTGCTGAATATCCTGGTCACTGGTGGTGGGACTGGTAGCAATCACATAAGAATCATTGTTGCTGGTATATATTAGACATGGTGTATGCCACTTTCACAGTTTATTCTGATTTACTATAAAGACCAGGTTCAACACAATTTATTTATAATTAACGCGTCGTATCGCGTGGTTCAGAAAGTGTTGCTTCCGAAACGGTCTGTGAAATACTACTTATATGTATTACCGTTTTATTATTTTAGGGTTATTATGTTAGGGTTTCGTACGTCCGAAAGAAAAATGCTAACCTTATACTCGTACCTAGGATCATTCGTGAGTTTGACTAGACGTCCGACTGTCACAGTTAATTTACTCCGTAGATGCACAAAGTACATAAGCGGCGGCGCGTTGGTGTCTACTAGATTTATTGAATTGTACACACATGAATATCAGAGACCATGTTACGTAAATTAATGAATTTGAAATATAGGGTAACTTTTGGGGAGCAACATGGAAAGTTAAGAAAAAAGTTTTATAAATGGTACTGTGTAACATTTCATACGAAAAGGCTTATTTTGAGAATCTTGAATTGTTTTTATCAAATTTTAAATCGAAAATTTTAAAACTAATAAATAATAATATAAATGTAAATGGGCCATACGGGGGGTGAGATCAACTAACATCCATTTTATTAAATAGTTTACAAGAACTTTGTGGTTTTAAAATAACATTGTAAATCTCTCCATATTGTGCATAAAAAACCTTATATTCTATATTTTCACTTAAATTGGACCAGAAACATCACATGTCTTATAACTACAATATCAAGTTTTTTACCATTAAACGTGTTACAAAATATATTCATCATACGGAACCATCATTCTCCAAATCCGAATCCGACTGTACTCGCACTTTTCCTGTTACTTTTACCTGTAATTTATTGAAGTAAATATGACAACTTAAACTATTGCATTTGTGTTAGTCATATAATAATTACCTAGGTATGTAATTTATACCCAGAAAAGATGAACATACGTGTGACAAATTGACTATGAATATAAATATTGATGACTGAAGACGCAGCGTACGGCCAAAATTAAAAAAACCAGCCAAGTGGGAGTCGGACTCGCGAACCGAGGGTTTTATACAAACAGCTACATTCGCAAATTGGTTGTAACATTACAACAGACCTAATGAAGTTCTGAATACGCACAAATATTGAGAAATTTTCTATGTTACTTTAAATACCATAGACGTTTGCATCATCTTCCTGCCCTTATCCCATGTTACTTGGGGTCGGCACAACACGTTTTCCTCTTCCAAACCGTTCTGTCCCCAGTTACGCTATTACTGACTCCCTTTTCCTTCATATCACTCCTCACACAGTCCATCTATATTTTCTTTAGCCTTCCTCTTCCTCTCCATCCATCCACATTTATATTCATAACTCTTCCTGTAATCTATAGGTAAAATTAAAATATTAGGCCCAGTGGTTTCGCAGATAAGGAGAAAGGTAAATTTTAGCCTAATTTTTTAAATAACTTCAAAACTATTTATCATAAAATGATAAAAAAAATGTTTGAGATTCTCCCAACAAGCTCTTTTGTCTCATGCTACATCACATGCTCATCTACTTCCCAAAAATGGCCCCATGTTTAAATTTCATTTATTTACGTTACAAGTGTGTTCGAGTCAAATCTTGCAACTGAATTTTAAAGCAGTTATCCTCCACTGATTAAGGTGAAATTTTGCATACACGATTAGTTTTGTTGACAATGCATGCTTAGCTAAGTGTCGACATTTTAAATCAAATATGGCGGACGGCACAAGATGGCGGACTATTTATTTTTTGTGTTCTGCCATGATATGGGTATCAAAAGAAAGAGTTTGCTAAGAAGAATACGAAAAAAGCTTGATTTAAAAAAAGTTTTAATGAATAATGTATTTATTTTGGTGTAGATGCAGGTGTTTACTAGAGAATAAGCTTTAAGAGGGGACTCTAGTGAGACTTTCTCCATACAAACACATTCTGCTGTTTTCTTCGTGGATAATGCCTCTAGAGTGTTGTTTTTTTTCATGAAATCTAGGTCTAATTAATACGTGCCTGTATCATTTCCTTTTTTCCAAAACATAATCACAAAAAGAAATATGACAATCCAAAAATCCGAAAAAAATGTTTAACGTTTTTGCCGCCATGTTCAGAAGACTTTCAGACAAAATTTATAAGTTTTTAACAAAAAAGGAAATGATAGGAGCATAGATATACTTTTCCTCTAAATTGTGATATAAGAATTTTTTAGATCAGATCCAGTTTTCATGAAAAAAACAGCAGAATACGAAACGTCTTTTAGTCAAAGTTTATGTAGGTAAAATCAGCCTGAGCTGCAGTCTGTTGTCCCTTTCGCACTTTACGGGGTGAGGTTGGAGGTGACGCGACGGCAATAGTTTCTTCAAATACCTATTTTTCAAATTCCTGTTGACTAGAGTCCGCTCTTAAGTTGGAAATCGCACAGGGCGCTTGCGCGAAAAAGCTGACACTAGATGTTCCCGGTGCGGCGCCGCACGGACATAACAGTGGTTGTGTTAAATGGCCAAACCAAATAAAACAAAACACCTCACTGCGCTCCAAAAAGCAACTTGCCGATGCAACTTAAAAAGCTGCAAAACTGAAGTGGAACTGTCGGATGCCGTCTAAGCTGTGGGCCTGTATATCCCAAGACAGAAGCCTGACACAACTGGATGTGGTCGTGGCAAACTGAGGTAAAGCGGCGGGATACCTTGGATGACTTCCGCAAGAATTGACGGGATAAATCACAACACCGATAGAAATTGAGAGAATGGCCAGGAGCGGAACAATTCCATAGAATGTGATACAAATTTTAAAAGGACATATTTGGACAAGTTGAGAATTCTTGCGAAGTTGAGACAGTACTTCATGCCAGTGCGATGAAATTGCATGATCAAATTCCACCTAGCCCATTCCATCATCACACTATAAGACGTACGGCAATGCACCATCGATAAATGGTGAACATCCCAACCATACGCACTAAACGTTTTGGAAATACTTTCATTATGCGTACAGCTAAAGAGTGGCATTCCCTGCTGGAGTCTGCGTTGCCCGATAGCTACAACCTCGGGGTATTTTAGTTAAGAGTCAATAGGTTACTTCTAGGCAAGCGTGCTATACTGTCGACCACATCATCGCTCACCATCAAGTGAGATAGTGGTCCAGTGGGTGTCTATCTATACTAATAATAATAATATATACTTATACTTATATGCATACTAATCCATACTAATATTATAAATGTGAAAGTAACTCTGTCTGTCTGTCTGTCTGTCTGTCTGTTACCTTTTCACGCTTAAACCGCTGCACCGATTTAGATGAAAGTTGGTATGAAGATAGTTTGAGACCTGGGAAAGGACATAGGCTATATAGGTAGGGTAGGGTAGGGTAGGGTATGGTAGTGTAGGCTAGAGTATTGTAGGGTAGTGTAGGGTCGGGTAGGTTAGAGTAGGGTAAGGTAGGGTAGGGTAGGGTAGGGTAGGGTAGTGTAGGGTAGGGTAGTGTAGGGTACGGTAGTGTAGGGTAGGGTAGTGTAGGGTAGGGTAGTGTAGGGTAGTGTAGTGTAAGGTCGGGTAGGGTAGGGTAAGGTAGGGTAAGGTAGGGTAGGGTAGGGTAGGGTAGGGTAGGGTAGGGTAGGGTACGGTAGTGTATTGTAGGGTAGGGTAGGGTAGGGTAGGGTAGGGTAGGGTGGGGTGCGGGTCAGGTAACCTCCACGTTGGCCTAGTTGTTTGCTGGTCTCTTTCGGATACGTCCGGGGGGAAGAGCAACCCGCTGGGCTGGTGCACCCTGGGCACCGTCAATAACTTCCCATTCGTGGGTTCTTGTTGGCGGTGGCGAATATCTGACGGGGGGGGAAGGGGGGGGGACTCGTCGCTCTGGGTGTTCCCCTGATTAGCAGGGGACACTCCAGATGCGACGAAGGGGTAGTCTGGGTAGGTAGGTTAGGTGTGTTAGGAAAGCGGTGGGGCTCACTTCTTGGCCTCTGGGCGGGCCGCCTTCCCCTGCGGGGGGGAACGCCCGGGGCACCCCAGCTCTGCACCCTGCACTGCCCGGCTCTGCAGTGACCGGCTCTGCCCGCTCTGCACCTGGCTTTGCACTCGGCACTCGTGCGGTTTGAGTTGCCCGAGTGCACTGACCAGCTCTGCACCCTGCTTTGCCTGGCTCTGCATCCGGGCTTTGCCCGCTCTGCACCTGGCTCTGCAGCCCGGAATCTCTCCTGCGGGTGGGGGTGGCTGCGGCTCGGGGGCGGGAGGTGGGCCCAAGAGGAGGTGGTGACTTGTCGTTGCCGACCCTCCTTTGACGTGGGATGGTCGGCAGGGACAAGTCAATGGTGGGAGGAGGCGGCAGAGCGTCGATCTCGACGCTTCGCCGCACACGCGGAGGGCGGCGTCTGGCCTTCGCGGGCCAGATGCTGCATCGGAGGGGACCGTAAAGGTCCAGCGCGGTGAGGAGCATGGCGCGGCACACCGTCTAGGTGTGCCCAGCGGGGGCGTAGCTGCGCCATGCCCTGAGGAGGTGTTTTGCAGGTCCTCTCGCTTCCCGGTGTGGTGAATTCCATGCTGGGGAGCGGGGAGGCCTGGGCGGCGGTTGCCTCCTTTTGCGAGGACGCCATGTCGCAAAAGGAGGCAGCGGTGGAGGTGGGCGAGGGCGGTTGTACGATCGCCTGCGCCCACCTCCTGGTGGTGATTAGCGGGCGGCAGGCGCGGGGGCGCCTGTCGTCTGCATTGCACAATCACCACCCTCGTCGGGCGGGAATGGCCGATCACTCACGGTCATTCCCGGGCCCCTCCACTGAGGGAGGGGCGTGCGGGGCCCGCCATTATGGTGGGCAATCGTCGGCGGAGGACTGGGCGTAAAGGCTGTGCCGGTTTCCCAGTCCTCCTCCACACAGACGATGCGGGAGTGCGCTGGTTTATTTTAGTGGGTATACCGGGCTTGCCCGGGGATTCCCACATAGCCCGTCCATTCCCCCGATGGGCGGGTATGCGTAATGCATTTTTTTCCAGCGTTATCAAAAAAAAAAAAAAAAGGGTAGGGTAGGGTAGGGTAGGGTAGGGTAGGGTAGTGTAGGGTAGGGTAGGGTAGGGTAGATAAATGTTTGGGCTTTTTATGGCAAAACAAAGTTTGCCGGGTCAGCTAGTAATATTATAAAGAGGAAAGATTTGTATTTTTGTATGTATCGAATAAACTTAAAAACTACTGGACAAATTGAAAAGAGTATGTTAAGATGGTTTGGCCATGTTGAGAGGATGAATGAAAAGCGACTAACGAAATTTATTTACAAGGCAGACGTGAATGGAAACGCCGGGCGGGGACGCCCTAGAAAGACATATATAGACCTTATAGGTGATGTTCTTCAGAAAGGCCAAGTGCGCAGTACCCATAACCGGCGTGTGTGTATGACTAGATGTATGAATGTGTGTGTAGCAAACGAAGTATGTAAGGATCGTAGCAGGTGTCGTTCTGTAGTTTCTGCCTACCCCCATGGGAAAAAGGCGTGAGTTTATGTATGTACTACTGGACCGTTTTCAAAAATTATTTTACTGTTGAGAAGCTACACTATCCAAGGGTGACATAGGCTACTTTTTATCTCTGTATTTCCACGGGAACGGGCAATACGCGGGTATAACCGCGAGGCGTCCGCTATTCTATAATAAAAATAAAATCAGGATAACAAAATAAAACTGTAAAAACTAAAGCAGTAGTGACAGACAGGCTGACAAAGGGACCTTATAAACCAATTTGGTACGTAACCCTTAAACATGAAATTCATGTGTCAGTCTTTACCAGGGTGTTTACTAAAAATTATAGCTGTAGCCGAAAATGACACATTACTATTTTCAGGCAGTAAGTACACCCACATGATGGAAAACCACCAAAAATGACGCAATTGTTTAAGCATATTTCATGCAGTGAATAATATCCACTACCTACTGTTTACAAATTAAAAATTTCCAGGTCCTAAAATGTTACACTTAACGGGCGAAAAGATATTTTATCCTCAAAAAAACAAGCTCTATTTTAGCCTAATAATCTGCCACACTGTGGCATTAAAGTGGGGTTTGACACATCTTTACCCGACTGCGGGAGGGTAATGTTTTTCGAGCGTATGTATGTATGTCCATTTGCACGTTCTACAACCAAACGGCTTGACATATTATGAGATTTGAGGTGTTTTTGGATTCTTCTCAACTGTGGGAGTGAAGTAATTTGTTTTTCAACACCAAACTCTCAATTCAAAAATCGATTCTCAATTTGTCTTCTTGCCCTGTCATGATGTAAGAGACTCAACTTTGAGATAAGCTCGCCTTTGTACATGAACTTTATTATCACACTGTATTGAACATTGGTTTAGGTGCACAATTAAGACTTCAAATACCGGCTTCAGAGGATGAAGTATCTTCTCTCTCACACAGTTATTTTCTCTCACAAAGATATGTACATTCAGATCATGAAGGACCTTGCATGTAGATTGATATGGGTGAAGTGGTCTTTTGAAGAAGGTCCTGATCGTCCAATATTTTTTCTCGACTCAGATAAAATAATTAAGCTTGCAGCAATAACACTAATGGAGCACAATCTTATAATAAACTCAGGTTTCCTGACGATGTTTTCTTTCACCTTTGCCAGCGATGTCCAAGATAAAACTTAGAAAGTACATACATATGAATTGAAAAGTCACATTCGTACTTGCCCGGATTCGAACCCTCCACCTCAAGCACGAGAAGCGAGGACTTAGCCATTGGGCCACCACGACATTTTATGTGATGTGATAAGGTATCTTTCAAATGTAAAATATTTTACAATGCATGTCCTCGAAAAGAGCGGTTTTCCAAGCAGCCAAACTGTGCGGAAAGTGTCACTTTTTTTCACTAGTGCTTTTTACTTTCCTGTATTTTTTTAAATTTTTAACTCCAACGTCAGCCCGACGCATAGAGTTTTTATTACTTAAGAAAAGTTTTAAAAATTAGTTATGTACAGATTATCATTCATATAAAAGGTAAAATAAAACTAATACTTCATTTAAGGCATTTTTAATTACTCTAGATTTAGATTTTGATCAATAAATTAATTTTAAATATTCATTAAATATGTTTGGCAAAACGTATATTTTGCTCGTGCCTTATTGCGTTACGATGAATACGATGTGACAGCTATTTGCACATGCGCAGTAGATATGCCTGAGGAACTATTAGTTAATCTGTGGATAATGTGAACGCGCTTGAATAAGCCCGCCATTTTATTAATTTCATTTTATTTTATTTTTTATTTCCTCGCACAATGCATTGTAAAATGTTGTATGATACACGTACGTAAGATGATTTCCGACTCGTGTCGATTTATCCACTCACTCGCTTCGCTCGCTCGTGAATAAAAATGCCACTTATCGGAAATCACCTACCTTTCGCACTTGTAGCATAAATAACTATTTTAAACAGGTGTTGGTGACAGAGATTATCCTACACATCAGAGATTATCAACTTACAAAATTTGAACTCTCTATCTACACTAATATTATAAAGCTAAAGAGTTTGTTTGTTTGAACGCGCTTTTTATTTTTGTGTTGGATAGTCCATTTATCGAGGAAGGCTATAGGCTATATAACATCACGCTGAGAACAAAAGGAGCGAAGCATAAATGAAAAATGTTGCAAAAACGGGAAAAAATATTCCTTTTTTAGAGCTTCCGTTGCGTGCGCTGCGTAAGCGGTTAAAGCTACGCAACATTCATGTATGTAGGGTAGGTAGGGTAGGGTAGGTAGGGAGCCAGTTGACAGGAGCACAGCCGCTTGGGACAGCTAGTTTATAATATAAGCTAAGATAATAATATTATAGATTCTAATATAGGCAATAAATTCAAAGCTAATATTTAACTCTGTAAACAGCCGTTTGTTTACCGATTTTCTCACAAAAAGCGCCGATCACTCTCTGCGTACAATTCACCGTTACTCACCATTAATCGAGATGAGATCACATAATCTAAGTTAATATTTATTATCTGTGGTTAAGATAACATTGGCACACATTAAGTACTGTAAGGACTTACCATTTGAGAAGGCAACCTACTTGCCTATTAAAACACTGGCAATATTTATTACTTGAAAGATGTATGAATTTCGAACAGAATAGCTGTAGATGTTTTTTGTTAATTTTCAATGTGTCAGAATTGGATTGAAGCCGCCCAAAAGGCAGGCGTATTGTAATATCTTACTAAATATATATAATATAAAGTTATTTTCCATGTTTAACTGCTGATCACCCTATCTACCCCCTTACATATTGGTGGAGGTGCGAAATCCCAAAATAAATAAAAATTATAAAATTCGCGTGTGCACGGCGAAAACAGTGTGCGAAGCCCCATCTACGAGTATATGAGTTTACGGAGAACGAAGATACCGTTGGCGAGAACCCTAGCACCTGGATTATCAAAGATAAGTGGTATTTTATAACTAAGAAAAGATGGCACAACCGTTATTCACAGGGACAGGAACAAAGTCCAGTTTTGAGGATTTCCTCATGCAATTCCGTCAAATTGCTGCTATAAATAAATGGCAGGCGCAAGACTTGGGGCTGATTTTGGGCGCATACTTGGACGGCCCAGCTCTTGCCTATTATAAGTTCGTTTACAAGGACGATCTCTCGTTCTCGGACATTTGTAATAATTTAAAAAAAGAATTCCCAGCGAGGATAAATTTTATTGAGAAATTTTATAACGCACGGCAAGATAGACAAGAGGAAGTAAATGCCTTTTTCTATAGACTGGCGGATTATGCTGAGCAAGCAGGCATAACCGATGATCAAATATTCATTAGAATTTTCTTGAAAGGGGTAACAAATTATTATAAATTTAAGTTAGGCACGAAACTGTACGGCTCCAGGGCAGAGCTTCTTGCCACGATAGTACAAATGAGGGAAATATTAGAAGGTGTGCAAAATGAGCGCATAAATTTGCCAGTGCAACCTCCGCGCGTGCGTTTCGAAACGCCGTCATCTAGTCAAGGGTTCCCTGCCTCACGGAGATCACCAAGCCCAGGTGTGGCCACATCTAGCGTGACTCCGCATCGAGCGAGTGACGTCGAAACCTTTCACACACCAAGATACAATCTACGCCCAAGGCAGCGCTTCGAGGACAGAAATAACCGCTCTCATGTTGCCCCTAGATTTAGAAGCCCTCTACCAACCGATCACCCAAACGAACCAGGACACAGACAATAAAGATAGATGAGGAGTTGCGCACTGTGTCCAGGAAAGAGCAGCTCCCAACCGAAGTCAATAAACACGGTGATCTAACTCCATTTATTAATATTTGTATAGCTAATCAATTTTATAACGCATTAGTTGACACGGGTGCTTCTATCTCTTGCATTACGGAAGAATTAGTTCTGCTGCTAGGTCTGAAACATACCGGTGATGAGACGAAACATTTTGTGAAATCCATTTCGGGTGCACACCTAAAAGTTATTGGAAAAACGAGGATCAACTTCATTGTGGATTCGTGTGTCTTAACAAATGACTTTGTTGTGATAAAAGACATTAACCAAAGTCTAATACTTGGCCAAGATTTTCTATATAATAATGAAGCTATCATTGACTTTAGTAAGAAATGTGTATTCTTTAAAGGCAAGTTTTGTGCTAAATTTTGTAAATTCTCTGAACAAAACGTTACGTCGATTTCACAACCAGTGGTGTGTAAGAGCTATCAAGACGGAACAAATAAAGTTAATAACGTCTTGGACGGCGATAGTGAATCTATGGAAGAAAGAAGTATAAATACGGTGTCTAAGAATGACTATTTGTATTTTTCGAGATTAGTGAATAGTGATGATGCGAGTTATATATCAACTGTACCCAAAGAATGTAATTTAAAAAGGGAACTTGATATAAACCCAAACTTGAGTCTCTGTAAATTGGAATCGCTTAAGAATCTTCTTTCATCTTATAGTGAGAATTTTGCTTTTACGGCTTCGGATCTAGGCAGCTGTAGTATAGAAGAAATTACTATTAGAACTGTAGATGATATACCTGTCCATCATCCTCCTTATAGAGTATCCCCTAAACAGCTTGACATAATAAATACACAAATAGAAGAGATGCTTAAGAATGGTGTTATTCGGGAATCGAGGAGTGCGTACGCTTCTCCGGTAGTATTAGTACAGAAACCAGATCAGTCCTGGAGATTCTGTGTTGATTATCGGAAATTAAATAAAAAAGTAATTACCGATAGTTACCCATTACCAATCATAGAAGATTTAATGATTTATTTGTCAGGGGCGCGATACTTTGCGGATTTAGATTTAAATTCAGGCTACTGGCAGCATCGTTTGAGCGAAAAGGATAAGCATAAAACTGCGTTTATTACTGCTTCCGGTCTATATGAGTTTAATGTTTTACCTTTTGGGCTAAAGACGAGTCAAGCTGTTTTCCAAAGGATAATGGATAAGGTCTTAGCTGGTATCAAATATAAAAAGGCCATTTGTTACGTAGATAATATATTAGTGTGGGGTAATAATTTCACGGAGTTTATGGAATCGTTAGAAGAAGTCATGTGTAGATTAAAGAAAGCAAACCTGACGCTAAAACCGAATAAGTGCAGCTTCGGATATAAGAAAATTTCAGTGTTGGGGCATGAGATTTCCGGTGAAGGAGTTAAGCCTGATAAAAAAAAATTGCAATCATTAAAAACATTAAAGACTCCAACTAATGCAAAACAGGTTAAGTCTGTATTGGGTTTGTTTTCTTACTATAGAAAGTTCATTAGTAATTTTGCTGAGATAGTATTACCTCTTATAAGATTATTAAAAAAAAAACGCCAAGTTTATATGGGGAAGAAAAGAAGAAGAAGCCTTCCAGAAGATAATAAATATTATGGAATCACCCCCGATATTGCATTTTTATTCTAGTAATAAAAAATTAACAACTAGGTTGCATGTGGACGCAAGTGGGGAAGCCCTTGGCTGCTGTCTCATGCAAGGTGACAAGGTGTTGTTCCCTATAGCATACGCATCCAGGAAGTTGAGTGATGGAGAGAAGAAATATTCTACAACGGAGAAAGAGTGTCTTGCATTAGTCTGGGCGTTAAATTATTTTAAACATTTTCTTTGGGGTCTGAAGTTCCAGGTTATCACTGATCATAAGGCATTGTGCTGGCTACGAGGTAGAAAGGACATGAATGGAAGATTAGCTAGGTGGTCGCTGTGTATCCAGGCGTATGACTTCGATATTGTACATTGTTCAGGCAGAGATAACGTTATTGCTGATTTTTTGAGTAGGAATCCATTAGTGCAAGTCGAGGAGGACCCGAAGAGGACGGAGGAGGACCCCGACGATGGCATGCAGTTATATAGGATCGAGGTGGTCAAGATAAGAGATGACCAACTTAGAGATGAGTTTTGTAGGTGTTGGTTGGATAGGATAGCAGCTAGCGGGAGTAATGCAGTGAAGGGATTTAGTGTGATAAATGGCATTTTGTGTAAGAAAATCAGGATTATGAATGTTGATCGAATGCTAGTAGTTATTCCTAAAAATTTGTTACAGGAGGTGTTGAAAGAACTTCATGATGATCCATGGTCAGGAGGACATTTAGGTTTGGCGAAAACTTTGGCTAAGTTTAGAGCGAGGTACTTTATCAAGGATGCAGAGAGAGTGGTAGATAAATATGTAAGAAGTTGCGTGTTGTGCCAGGAGTGGAAGAAGGACTATCAGGTGGCCCAGTTACAACCTATTGTTGTGAACCGATTGATGGATAAAGTTGGGATAGATGTGTTAGGTCCTTTTAGGAAGTCGCTGAGAGGTAATAGGTATATCATTGTAAGTTTGGAATATGCAACGAAGTATGCAGTTTGTAGAGCAGTTCCTAGAGTGACAGCGCAGAGGATCAGCGAGTTCCTAATCGAAGAAATTTTCTGTCGTTATGGAGGAGTTATAGAAATTGTGTCGGATAGGGGGTCAATTTTTACATCTCGTTTGGTAAAAGAAACTGTAAATTATTTTGGAGCCAAGTCACGCTTCACCACTGCGTTCCACCCTGCAACAAATGGTTTAGTTGAGCGATTTAATCGAACAATGTGTCAGATGCTATCCATGTATATCACCAACGATCAGCGAAATTGGTGTAGTTATGTTCCACTAGTGTGTTTTGCTTATAATGCCAGCAAACAGTCAAGCACTAGATTTTCACCTCACATGTTGCTATACGCAAGAGAACCATTATTCCAAACCGACATGCTAGTAAATGGCAACAATATTGACATAGTTGATTATGTAGGACGTCATGAGCTAGGTAACAGCTTGTCACGTTGTGCCATAGATAATATAAAAAAGGCACAGCTTAAACAGAAAATGCGGTATGATAGAAAAGCTAAATTGAGAATATTTTCACCGAATCAATTAGTGATGCTCTATACACCTAGACGGACCACAAATAGAAGTCTTAAACTGTGTAGGTTGTATAAAGGCCCATACCGTATAGTTAGAAGATTAACTGATGTAAATTATGTAATTATAAAAATAATAGTAGGCGTTTTAGGGACATAGTACATGTAAATAGATTAAAACCTTTTAATGTTCGATTAGAATAAGATATAGGTCCAAATAGATAAGAATAAGTTATGATTATTAAGGTTTATATATAGGAAAAGGCCCGTTGTCAATAAAAAAAAAAAAAAATGACAACTATCGAATTTGACATAAGGAAGTTAATAGAGATGGGAATGTAGGAAAAATGTATCGATAGTTTTCTTGTCGAAATTTTCAAATAGTATCGATATATATAATAAAATTATTTCTTTCCGTTGCATGAGCTGTTGATGTGCTGATGGGTAGTATGCTGCTGGGCGAAGAAGAGGCTGGCAACATTAACTATGCATCGAAGAAACGACTATTTATATAATGAGCAAGTTTGTAGGTGCGAAACTTCCACCAGGCCCTAGAGATAAAATACAATAGATGAGGAATAGTTGTAACTGAATCCGACTTTGCTAACGGGGCATAGCCTTTGCAAAGGATGTCGAGTTGACATCATCGGTCCAGTTGATGACTGTTGTTTAAGAAAGTAAATATATTTATGATGTTAAGCCCTGGTGTAAGTTTGATGAGTAGAATTTAAATTCGATGCGATCCAGCCTTTCCTTCTCTGGCCTGATAAACGCACGAGATCGAAATATTGTATCATATCTGAATTTTTGAATTTAAACCCCATCCGGGTCGATGTGAGTTGACGCATCATTCTTATTAGTGTTAGGAGGACGCCTTGTACCTTTTTCAGAGGTTTTGGCCAAGGAGGTTCAAGCATGACTGCGTTGATTTGTTAGTGCGTATGTGCACGTCAGCTGAAGTTAAAAGCACATATCGGAGTATCCGGTAATTCGTTTGTCATGATTAAGCCTTCCCCTTTTAAGGGTCGTACCTCAATTGTACTTTGATTCCTCTGTTAGGTAAATGTTCGGGTTAGGATAAGGTAGGATTCATATATCCTTTCAAGACTTAGAATAGAAGCACCTCATATGATTCTGTGCGCCTATTCGTAGGGGCGTAGCTCATGTAAGGACTTACCATTTGAGAAGGCAACCTACTTGCCTATTAAAACACTGGCAATATTTATTACTTGAAAGATGTATGAATTTCGAACAGAATAGCTGTAGATGTTTTTTGTTAATTTTCAATGTGTCAGAATTGGATTGAAGCCGCCCAAAAGGCAGGCGTATTGTAATATCTTACTAAATATATATAATATAAAGTTATTTTCCATGTTTAACTGCTGATCACCCTATCTACCCCCTTACAGTACACTTTCTCTTAGATATAATGCCTTTTTGTTTATCATAATGTAAGGAGGCAGGAGGTCGTGGCTAAGAAATAATAGCCGTTCAGGTGGCAGATGTATGCGTCTCATATAGACCTGCCTCTTACGCACTATGGAAATAACCTTGCTCTAAGAGCTTATGATACGATGAGCAGGGCCTGCTGTGACAGGCTGTAGTCATACATTTTTATCACAGCTTGGGAGCAAAAACCGTGATAAATACGTGACTCAATCCTATCACAGAGGCCGTGCTCGCCCGGCTAGTCGATCATCAAGTTTGAGTAACGCTGGCCGAGATCGGTCTGTAATTTGGGTGATCATCTGAGACTCCTCCGTACCTCAGAAATCACGTAATACTATTAGTCGCGACTGTCATTTGTAGATCCTTTACAGAGCTTTAGAAAAGCCAGAAGTCAGAATATCAGAAATCAGTATGACCAAGGGGTGTCGTATTCCCCAGTTTATGGGTGACGGAGATCAGAAAGGCTCTAAAAAATCAAAAAACCCGACTGCATACAAAGCGAACTAGAAAGACGTAAACAAGAAGAAAATCATGCTGTGCATTCGGAGGATACATATTCGCGAGCTGGCTGGCCAAAACCAGATTTACTTCAGTAATACAAGTAATACTGGTAGTACTAATATGCTGTAAAAAGGCTAGGCAGATTGCTTTGTGTAGCTTGTTAGATTATCAAATAACTTTGTAAGGTCTAAATCCAGTTTTTATTATATGTCTAAATATTTTTTTTATTAGTAGGTAGTTTAGTTAGTAGCTAAGTTATTATTTTGATCATTAATCACCTGTTTAGTGAATACACCAAATTTTGCCAGTGCTTATAATAAAGAAAACTGTAATCTGAAGATGTGTACGACTGTATGGATGAATTCCCATTTTAAGCCGACTTTACAAAAAGGAGGAGGTTCTATGCTCAACTTTATGTTTGTCATTTGTTTTTATGTGTTCACCGATTTCTCCGTCAATTATTCTGGACCGATTCTGAAATTTATTTTTTGTTTGAAAGTGTATGTTCCCAAATTGGTCTTATTTAAATTTGGTGAAGAACTGCTATTTATTGAACAGTTCTGTTGTATATCTTACAACAGAACTCTTCAAAAAATGTCAGAAAATCTCTCAAGATTACAGCACGAATCTCAAATTATAATAAATGCGTATCGATGCTGACAAAATTGTGAAAAACTTTAGGGTGGGTTTCTGAATTGAGTATTCTAACTTAAGAACGTGTCCAACTCTTCTTCTTTTCTTATCGATTAACTAAAATTTTGTCTCGGCCATTTCCGTCATTCGTCATGATCAGATCCTGAAAGGTGCAGGTGGCTAGGTACGAAGGGACAAGGAGTTGGCGCATATCCTGCGAGGGGTCCAATACTGGCACTGTGTTTGAGATAGGTTATGAGACTTCATTTGGCCATTTTTTTAACGCTACATGCACATAAAGCCAAATATTGACAGGTATTCTAGTTAAAGAGTAAAAAATTATCAATACTCTTATAGATAGGTTTCAGACCATCAGCTGAGCTATGTTTGTTTAAGTTGGTTCACATAGCTGGGGTAATTTCACACAATTTCACAGATTGCAGTATGCATATATATATATATATAATTTAGCTTAGCTCTCGGCAACCGGCTTCACAATCTATGGTCCTCAAAGCTTCGATAATGTTGTCGAAGAAAAGTAGAAATCTTTCCCTTACGCAGAATAACAATTAGTTTATAACACTGACATACAATACAAGTTTTATGTGACTTCCCTTCTTTGCATAATTCTCTCTTATTTGGCTCCATCAATGCATGAATAATGCGTATTTACATCATTACTAGTTATATGGGTTTGGAAAGTTATCATCGGCATGTTGACATTCTTACTATGCCTGAAAAACCTAGGAGGCTAGACTCCCTAGACGTGGATTTTTATCAAGAAAAGCGTAGCTATTGCGATTGAAAAAAATGACAAATGTACTGATGTTTATTTATTTATTCATTTACACATACAATTATATTTACAGGTAGAACCCAAGGTAACAAAAGTAGTCATACAATGCACACTCAGAGACGCCCCCCGAAAACTGATCACATACCTACTCGTGTCTATGATTGACCAGTCCTAAGTACCGGCTCCGGGTGTCGGCTCAAGTTAAATAGAACACAATAATTGTCACCCTCTGGAGTTCCGCCAAAGAGCAGGAAAAAATGTCCAAACACTGAGAGACGCTATTAAGGATCGTAACAGCCCGACACACTGGTGCAAACTTTAATAGGTTTGTATGGGCTACCGGAGTTTCGAACAGACTCTCCCTCGGCCCCAACCTTAGCCTACTGTTTGGAACGAGTAACCCCAACGATTCTAAGATTTGTGGATTGTTTAGCATCCCTCGAAAAACCATAAAGACGTATTTTACCAGAGCAAGATTGCGCCTCACTTCCAATCTATAGTACTATAGAAATGTCACGTGGTCAATCGCTTACATTTTGGCATTGACCGTGGCCATCGCTGACATCGTAAAGACACATATGTAAAGTCTGTACTTGTCTGAGGCTCTAGATAAGTTTCATTTGATGTCAGCGAAGGCGATAGAAGAAATGTCAAAATTTAAGGGATTGATCACTCGATATCAATATCACTTGCCCTTACAATTTTGCCTTTTTGACAATCGCTATCGCCACGCTTTCGATGATAGAATGTCATTTGTCTAGGGCTTCTAGTCCACGTGTTAGATAATGAGACCTATCCCAGCAGTGGCCCATTCAGGCAGGAACAAAGGAAGGAGGAGGAAGGTGTGGGGAACATACGGAACGCAAGGAGCATCTTTTGTACACATTTGATGCACTGGCTGGTAAGCGAATGAGTCTCCTAGGGGCTGGATATCCAAAACCAGAAGACTAACAGGCTCATAATATCTCCTAGTCTCGTTGTAAAACTCATGACAAGAGTTTTCAACGCAATTGGGGAGGAGTAGATTATCTAAGGGACCACAATAGATCCCAATGGGTCAAAGTATCCGAGTTATTTCTCGGCCCCTCCACAAGATAAGATAAGATATAGCATAATTATTTCTACCAACCCGCACTGAGCCCGCTTGGTGGATTAAGACCCATTCCCTCTCACAGAGAGGAGGCCTGTGTACCAGCAGTGGGAACAAAAAAATGCTGATGATGAAGATAAGATAAACGAAGTAAGTATTAGTATTATTATTAGTATTTAAGTTGTACGAATGTAATAGTGTAAACAGATTTTGAATAAATTAATAAAAACCAAAAATTTACTACAAATATATTATATTTTGTTACACCCAGCAACAATAATGTCCACCTCACAGCCGATATCCGGTAGATTACATAAAATTAAAGCAACTAGTTAAACTAGTGTAGTGACTAGTGGCTATGAACTTATTTTTTATCTAAACACGACCAGTGCGGTGCAATGTTGCCATTGCGCAGTGCTACAGTTCTCACGCACGCCCCAAAACTAGAGCGGAGTAGGGTTGCCAACATTAATTATATTTTAGAACCGAAAATAGCAAGTGTAAAATTGCCCTAACTTGGCTACGCTATATGCTTAATATGACAAAGCATCATAAACACCATAAAACCCTTTATGAATGCGAAAGTGACTTGTATATAAAATTCAAATTTCTAAATCATTTTGTTAACATCGGCAAAAAAAAAAAAAATTTTTAGTAGGTACTCCATTTGAGATAACATTAGTCATTTAAATTAGCCCATTTTACAGCCTGTTCAACCGATTTTAACTTCTATTGCGTTGGTGATATGATAAATGGCAGCTGTATTTAACAGTTAGTTTTGGTAACAGGTTTATGCTTTTTATGCTATCCTTATATTTACGGGATAGAACTCAAAATCGGTTGAACGGGCCGTAAAAAGGGATGTGAAAATTTCTAATATTATTTCAAATATATGTACTTACTTATATAAACATAGTAAAAGTTTAACCTACCCGAGTAGGGAACTATCAAAAACACTACTTATGCCCGTTTTCACCAACACTAGAAAACTCCTAAATGTAGTAGTGCAATAAAGTTCAGGACATTATTGCACTGTTGGGTTTTCAACTCTCGGTGCTAAGTCGAACGTTGAAAATCCAACACAGCGCTTTTATTTAAGCACTCACTTAAATGAATATATTACTAGTGTTAGTAAAAATGTGCGTTATATTCTAAAAGCAATTATTTATTTGCTTAGTTATCACCGGGCCATTACCAGCAGTTAACATGATGATGATACCACTTAGCAGGCTATCACAAGATTTCAAAAGGACATTATATACCCAGAGAAAGTAGTAATTAACTATAATACTGCAAATCTGAAGCTTATCAAACAACCCGTAACCGAGACGGGAGACATCTTATGTCAAATAAAATCAGTTTGCCGACTTTAAATTAATTTTAATACCGAATATACAAGGTGAGGTTTTAAGATGGCAATTCAGGCCGAATTCCGAAAATATTAAATGTTACATACACTAATGATACTCTAATGATACTTAATCCCGAATCCCACATAAACTTATAAAAATGTATCTTAATTGAAATCATGATTACGAATCAACTTACAATTTTCAAATTAAAAATACTGTTTTGTATAACACTTGATATTTTCGCCCTGAACCGTCTGTGGAAAAGGTATGTGATGAAAAGGAATAACAAAACGAAAAGACATGTGAGTAAAAGAGAAAAAAATGTAGATAGTTCAGGAAGAGAGAATTTAAGGAAAATATGTGAGGAAAGATTCAACAGAACAGAAAGAATAGGGAAAGAACAGGGAACAGGTGATATGAAAGAACAGGGAATAAATGATTACGTGACGGTGGTAAAAAGAAAGAATAAAACGTGTTACAACCTAAAAAACATAGAACAAGGGCAAGAAGACGATGATATTCGCATCATGCTGCAAAACCACGCCGCAAAATTCAAACAAGCTGTATAAAACATACAAGCACATAAAATGACGGCTTACGTTCAAAACAATAGCAGCACTTGACCTGGATAAGACGGTAGCTTCTCTTTTTACGCGCCGTCAATAAAATTACTTTATTATGAGAGTCATTTGCAAGAGTTTACACTTTCTCCTGAATGTTACGGATGTGAGATGCTCGCATTTTCGTTGTGAGTGGCTTGTGCTTTGTTTGGAGAATAGTTTTTTTTTATTTTCAGATCTCCATTTTCATTCATCTTCATTAATTCGTCTGAATTGAATCGGTTGTTTTGTGAGGGGTAGTGTGACATGTACGTCAAGATCTTTACATACTTATGTCATTTTATAAAGTAAAATTGGTACATCAAACTCTGAAGCATCATTTATCGCACTAAGTCTTTATACTTTATACTTGTAAACCCGAAAACTGCTGCTCTAATTAAGATGGCATATTATAAAAAATCATGAACCATAGATTTTGACACCCTGTCTAAAACACCAGTATCCCATGTGCCCATAAACTTAATGAATGTGGGATCTAAACTATCTAAAGAGTACAATAATAAGAGAAGTTAGAAACTTAAATACGGTTATTTTATTATCTTAGAATTGGTGGCAGAGACACAGGCACATTTAAGATCATAATTATCATCTTACCCTAAAACAGACAAAACCAACGACACTGCCCAAAAAAACAATTCCAAAATGCTCGTTAACTCTTCACGTGACCAGAGCGCTGGCCTTTTCTTCAGCCAGAGAATCAGCATTGCCAGCCAACGTTGCAATGATGCCAGCGTTTTGGGCACATTCCCCATTGACATCGATGTGGACGAATTGTTTGATGCTCTTCGCTTAGTATTTGTATATTGGCTTCTTTTTGAGAATATTCAATTGTATATATGTTAATATAATATTTGTTACGTTAAAATAACAAACAAAAAAATAGAAATAGATGTTATTAACCATTTTATAACAATCTTCATTTAATAAAAATTCAGGACACGTCCGCCAGTAACCACTGATCTCGAAAACGCATTAGTATTCTTAGCCTACACACGAAACTGAAAGTTACACTTTTGAGCGAAAGTAAGAGAGCCCGAGTGAAACTTTACGTCGTTTTAAAGTTACATTTTACGTATCGATAAAACGTGCTAACTCGATTACTGCACGAGTTTGGGACTAGCATAACCGATTAAGTCATTAAAGCTTCTGTCTTTAACGATATATAAAATAACAGTTTTACTTCAGATAATTGCATTTTATTTATAGCCGGTTTATGCTAAGTATAATGCTTTTCTGTTAATTTTATTATAATAAATCTATTTACCTATATTTTTTGTACCATTTTGTGTGCCATTTCTAGACAAAGGCCTCTCTCCAATCCTTTTGCTAGAAATAAAACAAAAAAAATAAAAAGGCATTTATTTCTTATCATTACTAAACAATTTTTTTTTGTGTTTTATCTCTTAATACTATATTACTACATAGTAATATCACTTAAATATTAGAGCTATAACAACTTACTACTTTCTGTTTTATTTTTATTACTTATCTAATCTAATCTCTTACGTAACTAATTTAATTATAAGAGACTAGCTGACCCCCGCGGCTTCGCTCCCGTCAAAATTATAGCCTATGTTACTCGGGAATAATGGAGCTCTCCATAGATGAAAAAAAATTTTAAATCGCTCCAGTAGTTTCGGAGCCTTTTCGGTACAAACTAAAAAACAAACAAAAAAATCTTTCCTCTTTATAATATTGGTATAGATAGGAACCCCTTCTCGGTTATAGGCCTCCTCCAGCTTGTTCCATTTATAGAAATAAAGAAAGAAAGAAAACCAGTTTATTTGGCACACACAGATGCACACTATGTACAAATAAAAGGAAACGTAATTTAAAAAAAACAATTACATACATCCAACATATTCCAGCAGTACTTATGATGTTATCTATCCAGCGTTTTTTAGGCCTCCCTTGTCGCCTTTTACTATAAGTAAACTTTATTTAGCAGATTATAAAATTTTAGAACAGGGATCTGGTCACGATTTTTAGCTTCATCATCGAACGCACCGTCACTTAGCATGGAGTGCGATGGAAAGAATGGATTTCAATCATTATCTAATGAAGATATATTAATAGAATTTATAAAATGAAAATATGTTTATTTGTGACCCGCATAGGAGACACGAGAGATAAACAAAAAAAAAGTTGAATAATAATAAAAACAGAAAAAAATCCTGCGAGACCAAAAATGCTATTACTAATACTACCTCAGAATGTGCAGCGATATTTAAAAATAATAAATAACGCCGCGCTGGTATTATATTATATATATATATTCTATTAGATACACTTACGGAGGGATACTGTATCTGCTACATAGCTGTGCTCGACAACATCATCTTTGTGCCCTTATCCTAGTTCATTTGGGGTCAGTGCAGCATGTCTTTTTCTTCCAAACCTCTCTATCCTTCATCATCTTTAAAAAGTCTCGTCCTTTCTGGCCACATGTAGGTCCAAAATATGTGACTAAAAACTCACTCAATCATCAACACTACTTAATCTTATCTTACTACTATTATAAACGTGAAATTTTGTGAGGATGGATGGATGGATGAATGTTTGTTACTCTTTCACGCAAAAAATACTGAACGGATTTTGATGAAACTTTTCAGAAATATAGCTGATACATAAGAATACGTAATATCACAATATTATATTTTATATATCACACTAATATTATAAATGTGAAAGTTTGTGAGTGTGTGTGTTTGTATGTTTGTGACTTCTTCACGCTCAAACGGCTAGATGGATCTGGATGAAATTTGGCACAGGTATAGATTATAGTCAGGGATAGCACCTAAGATACTTTACATCCCGGGAATATGTTCCTTCGGGATAATTTTCGACCTTCACGAGGGCGAAGCCGCTTGCAGAAGCTAGTCTATACCAATATTATAAAGAGGAAAGATTTTTTTGTTTGTTTGTACCGAAACTACTGGAATGATTTAAAAAATTCTTTCATCTATGGAAAGCTATATTATTCCCGAGTAACATAGGCTATAATTTTGACGGGAGCGAAGCCGCGGGGGTCAGCTAGTAATTTATAAAGATATTGGGAAAAGTACTAATGGTATTAGTACTTTTACGTACTGCGGGTGGAGCCGCAGGCAGCAAATAGTATAAACGATAAATTATTACATCAAAGTCATAAAGTATCATTGAACTCTCACAAATGAGATAATGATCGTAATGACGCTAACACTCGCTGTATATATATATATATGTATAGCGGATCATTCATACCTGTTACATATGCTAAACATGTTTGTAGTTTATGCTGTCAATAACATTACTTAAGGCGGTACTTTACCCCGAGCAAAACGCCGCGCAAGCCGTTTTTCGTGCTGTTTTTAGGAGTTATCTGCTCGTTATTTAAAAAGAAATATCAATTAATAAAATTACATTAAATTTCTACATAATATTGTTTCTAAAATGGTAGATTTAGTTTTTTTTTAATGTTGTATATATTTCACTAATCTCCTTCCAAAAAAAACATAAAAATGAGAAATAATTATTGATAGCATGCATCTCCTCTTAAAGTGTTCATTAATTATTTTTTGTAATAACACTAAAGATGACAATGGATGATGATGGATGGACAATTTAATAACGAACATTTTTGTAGTATTTTTTTTTTCAAAAGACCAAAATTCGATTTATTAAAGATTTTATTCTAAAATCTGGGCGTATTCACTACTGTAATTCATGCGCCACCAGTGCCGTTAGACCAATAGGAATGCTCGTATCGCATGCCGATTGTTTGGTCAGGGTACCGTCTTAATGACCGTTACTTAGAAGGAAACATTACTAGAAGTAGATAGTAGTAGCAATGATCTAGGTGCCTGCTGAAAAGAGATCATCTTCATGTTTTCAAATTAATAAATTATTCCCATTATATAGTGGTCAAACGCGAGGCTATCGGTTACATAAAATTAAAAAACGATTTACCTACTGCATCATCATCATCATCAGCCTTTTAACGTTCCCACTGCTGGGACACAGGCCTCCTCTTCGTGAAGAGTGAATGGCCAATAATCCACCACGCGGGCCCAGTGCGGGTTGGTTGATATCACATGTCTTCGAATTTTTGGTTCTAGGATATGCCGGTTTCCTCACGATGTTTTCCTTCACCGTTTTTAGAGCAGTGATGATGAAATAATTTACACAAAGTAATACGGATAATGCATACTGGCGGGTATAGGCAATTCCTTTTATTTTACCATACCTCCCGGTTCTGTTCGTCCCTCATTCTAGGTGACCAGCATATCCCTGATAATAGCTTATTCTGTTCGGAAATGGTTTCAGACTTATTGTCGTGTTCAACATCGCAAAAACTGCAAGGAGATTCTTGCAGTTTTTGCAAGCTCGCCCTACGTCCATAATAATTAAAAAAATGATTTTGCCGAGTCATCTAACTGTAGGTAGAAAACGAATAAATATAAGCAATCATACATCCGAGGGCTTATAAGACTTATCCATATTCCTTTACAGCTACTCGTCTACTTTGGCTGCGATACTAAGATCACTTTTGTTTCAGTAACTGGAAAACATTTTCAGAAACTCTCAAGATATATTCAGGCTGCCTGACAAAATGATAAATATCTCACATCCCCTTTTGAAAGTACTTTTAGGGTTCCGTACCCAAGGGTAAAAACGGGACCCTATTACTAAGACTCCACTGTCCGTCTGTATGTCTGTCACCAGGCTGTATCTCATGAACCGTGATAGCTAGAGAGTAGAAATTCCCCACATGTTGTATTTCTGTTGCCGCTCGCTAAAACAAAAAATACTAAAAACAGAATAAAATACATAAGTGGGGCTCCCATACAACCAATTTGATTTTATTGCCGTTTTTTGCGATAATGGTACAGAACCCTTCGTGAACGAGTCCGACTCGCACTTGGCCGAGCTTTTCAACAATAAAGACCAAAGAAAGAATCTTATCCTCTGACCTCCTGGCCAACACAGCTCAAACAAACAATGGAGCCACAAATTACCCTAAACTGGCCCTAAAAACTGAAACAGCAATAAAATATTATCCAACACCTTTTGTTCCCATTGCCCCACTGACATACAGACGGACAGAAACAGTTATTTTAACTCATTAATTCATTAACATGTGCCTTCGAGTCAGCAAGAGACAAAGGACCAACGGTAGGTGGATACGGTTCGGTGGTGCCTTGGTATAGAGTTTGTAATGTGTTAGAAAGGTTTTGAGACAGTATCAAAGAGGAACAATCATAAAAAATAAATCTTTGTAAGGGTTCCGTACCTAGGGAGTGAATACAAAAAAAGACCAAAAAAAATTGTCCAAATCTAAACAACAAGTTGATGATTGGAGCCCCCTTTTAGGTATAAAATGGCTGTATTAAGAGACTCCGCTCTTCCATAGCAAGATAATTTTACAAAACAGAACAGAAAAGAGTTACATTATAATGGATGGTATTTAAAAGTACTTCAATTTATTCCCATTTCATTTACCTAATTTTGCCTGTGTTCCACCAAATATACTGAATGTGCACCAAAATATGTTCATATAAGTCGACGTAGCCCCGCTGCGCGGGGCTCCTATTTCTGTCTGCAGGGTCAAAAGTAACCTAACACGAACGAGATGACGAGAGCTGAAGTGAGCGAGCAAAGCGAGCTCAGCTACCGTCATCTCGTTCGAACCTAACCTGTCCGTGTCGGGGTGCCCTAAGTTCCCGAGCTCGCTTCGCTCGCTCTTGGACTGATTCTTTGACCATAATTTATTCGTAGATCAACTAATATTTGGTGCACGATCAGTATTTTAGATGTACCTTTAGATTTTTGGTGAACACAAAAATATTATCCCATTATAATATACGTGATTGTGTATTTGTGTATGGGGACGGTTTGAGTGTGTTTTGTGTGTGTGTGTGTGTGTGTGTGGATGGGTGTGTGTGTGATAATATGTGTGTGTGTAGAGAAAAACGGGTGAGGTAAACTATGTGTTGCAAGAGCGCTTCCTACACGGCACCCTACTTCATACAAATAAGTCTTGATTTAGTGCCAGATAAGTAAGAAACTCTTAGAAAGCCTCGCACATGGGGTGCGTTTTCTCAGAACATCCGTATTTCCAGGATCGTTTTTCACGGATCCGTTGCTACTGGAGGTTACGTTCTCACGAACCAACTTTCTAGAAGGATGGACGTCCGATAAAACTGATCAGTATTTTAATACTGTTGTGTGTGAACACACTCATAAAACTACCCACGCCATTGCCGAATAAAAACGTATACGATAAAGCGGACCTGTAAAACGGACTGCCGTATATTCTGTCTGATCGATATTTTTTAATGGATTCGGCATACTGTGATGTGAGTGAACTCGCTCATAGAACTACATCAGCGCTGAATAAAAACGTATATATGAATAAACGGACTTCTGTGTGAACGAGCACTTAGACCGACGACTTGGTAAGGGGTGGTGATAGTCCGCTAGATTTCAGAAGCACAGGACCAGTCGATATGTCGACACTTGTGGGAAGGTCTATATCCAACAGTGGACATCTTTCGGCTAAAATGATGATGGCGAGACCATATACGTAAGCCAATGTGTATTGATTTAGTCCATGGGTTACAACGAAATAGTCATTTCAAGATACGCAGCAACATTCGCAGGATTTCAATAATCCACACCTCTTCTGCAACTTCACAATTTCAGCCGAAACACGTATTCAGCAATACAGGTAACATATTCAAGATATTGCCCAACAGCATCCCGTCTAAACCTTCCGACGGCATAGAGCAATAAAACAACCCTTTCTCTTTTAGTTTCCGCGGTACACAACACAATGGTACCTATTGCAGACGTGTGGCGGACTGCGGAGAAAGCACGCAACAATGGCGTGCGAGGTGACATATCGAAACCAATCTGTAACATGGGATTTGGGGTGGGATGGAGTCGACGTTTGTTATTAATTTTTTTTTTTTTTTTTTTTAAAACGTTGCCCCACACTAGGAATTTCTTCCTGAATCGTGGGTGCGTTTATAAACATATAAACTCACAGACACAAACACCCAGAGCCGGAACAACTATCTGTAGGTCATACAAATATTTGTTCCGTGCGGGAATCGAACCCGCGACACGCAGCGCCGCAGTCAATCGCTCAACCACTGCGCCAACAGTGCGCGTGTGCATTTAAATAGAAATATTTAAATATCTGTACGGGTTAGCAAAAGTTTGAAAGTTTGAGTCGCCTTCATGTTTGCCTACCTACATGGATCAGAAAGCACAACGAATTTTTCCTGTAACCGTGTCCCTTAGCTAATGATATGGGTTTTTCAGGTAATATAACAATCATAGCATTATCTATAGCACCTTAAAAATCACAAAATAAATCAGTTAGTCTTATTTCTGCATCTAACATATCCACGTACGGTTCAGACGTTGTTACTGTTTAGTTACATACATACATAAACTCACGCCTTTTTCCCATGGGGGTAGGCAGAAACTACAGAACGCCACCTGCTACGATCCTTACATACTTCTTTTGCTTCACACACATTCATACATCTAGTCATACACACACGCCGGTTATGGGTACTGCGCACTTGGCCTTTCTGAAGAACATCACCTATAAGGTCTATGTATGTCTTTCTAGGGCGTCCCCTCCCGGCGTTTCCATTCACGTCTGCCTTGTAAATACCATTCGTTAGTCGACTTTCATTCATCCTCTCAACATGGCCAAACCATCTTAACATACCCTTTTCAATTTTAGTCACTACATCTTCTTTTAAACCACAACGTTGTCTTATTACCTCATTCCTCAATCTATCATTTAAAGTTACACCACACATACTCCGCAAGAAGCGCATTTCAACTGCACTGTTTAGTTATATGGTTGATTTGAAGAATTAGAACTTATGAATGACGAAGACAACGTTAATTTTAGCCCCAATCACGGCACAAACATACGTATACATATCGGTACATTTAACCAACGAAGCCTTTATTTTCTATCAAACAAGCACAAATCCAAAAAAATATATTTCATTAGAATAGTGTGACGACTCCATCCGACTGCTGTCCATCTGTTCCGATCTACACAGAGCGGAGCGCACCGAAGCGGAACTGTTGCCTCATAGCGAACATTTTCACTATTCCGCTATTGCCATTATTTATTATAATAAATCAGTAAAAGGTTTGTGTTCGTGTTCTATTTATGCTGCTATAGAGAACTAGATAACACTCAATCGACTGCGCGTACCCAGGTGGGCCGGTGCACACAATTATGGCAAAATGGGTTTTTATAGACCTTTCTGATGATGGCGGCGATGCTTTCCGAAGTCACATTGTCCAATTTCTTAATCCTTCATATTTTTATTTTTCCGAATTCTTATTTTTACATATTCCTAATTTTTCATATTCATTTATTTACTCTTTCTCATTATTACATATTCCATTTTATTCCACATTTTTTTATTTTTTTTATACACAATGTGAGTGCGGTGCCCTTGTGCAGAATACGATACAGATGGTTAGAGTGCCCATACACCTGCACTCTAGAGGACCCTATGAACGTCAATGACGTTGCAATTGGCCTACCGGGCCTACTGGGCCCAAATAATTTGAAGAATCTCCATCGACTCGAAAAGATGAAGAAGATAACTATATATAGGTATCTGTTTACATTGGAACATAATATCATAGATACATAATTATTATACTGTGAAAGAATAGTGGAATTATATTTGCGTTTAGAACTGGCTTATTAAGTAAGAGGAAGACTGTCCTACCGTGATACAGTTTCGACTAGTACGGAGGACAGTGATGTAAATCGAATGCTACAACCTACATAACAATATCATTGTAAATAATTATAAGCGAGTGGTTAGTGCTTGAATACGTAATAAATACGTATCATTGTGACGTAAAGACTAAACGAACAACACTCATATCGATCTGTTAAGTGACCCATGTAGGTTGAGATAAAATTTCTGGATGTGTCACCGGTGTGTGATCGTCACGAGGAGAAAACTTTATCGAGCGTACAAATCATGTTTGTCACAGGTGACTTAGAAAGGTACAACGAATAGAAGAGATTTTTGAAATGTTAAGCCACCCAACAAAGAGAACCTGTCTGTTAGTTGGGTTCACCTTGGTGTAGGTAGGCCTCCCCCAAATGTTGCCACATCGACTGGTCCTATGCGTCTTCCATCCAGCGGATTCTAGGACCCGTCATCGGTACCCTATGGAACGCCTTCAGCTGCATCTTCTGTGGTCGCCATTCCAGAACTTTTCAGCTCCATCCAACATCCGTTTTGCAAGCAATGTGACTGGCACTTAATTTTGGCATTTCTTCGGGCTATTTCGATAACCTTGGTCCTCCTGCGGATGTCTTCTTTTCCTCATTTCACCTTTCATCTCATCTGTAATGCAATTATATTCTACGAAGGAGAACAAGTTGCGTTACCTTTATTGCATCCTGCAATCCAAAGTCAGCATTTCAGATCATGCTGACATTTTGGATAAGTGTATGTCGATATTTTTTTGTATGATTTTTGCTTTTGCCGTTGAAAGATCTGGATCTTTGTTGGATTGTTTCCCATTTTTACAGGTGCAAATAGTTCCAAATCTGCCCATATGCCTATTATTGTTTGTGAATATGCGTTTGAGTAGTTTACTGCGTTTGTTGCTGTTATGAATGGTATTCTAATGCCTAAATTTGTAAGTGTATGTATGATGAATAGTTTGGATGTCAAAGGATCATTGCGTTTGGTCATCATTAAATAATCCGGTTGGTAACGTGACACATTTTGAGACACTTTCCAGATTTAATTAAACAACAAAGTTCTTAAGGCGTCATTTAACGATCGCCTTAGGCTAGGCGATCGTTAAACCTATAAATAGGCCTTCTGCCGTTTCACCTACGCTAATGACCGCATTTTAAAACAATTTTATGGGAGATGAGCCTTTCCATTTATAGAAAACCCGAAGAAGACTATATTTCCATTCCGTCTTATTTGTGTTTTATGATGTATTATTATTCATTTGTGATATTATTTAGTATTTATTAGTATGCATTTATTTATATGAGAGTATACTCGTATATTTATTAGTTATATTATTTTATAGTGAAATAGCTGTTCCCCGTGGCTTCACTCCCGTGGGCTACCCCACAGGACCCGGTTTCGCGATTAACTTTCTATTGGTGAAAGATTTTTTTAAATCGGTCCAGTAGTTTCGGAGCCTATTCGGTCATCATCATCATCATATCAGCCGAAAGACGTCCACTGCTGGATATAAGCCTCCCCCAAGCGTCGCCACATTGACCGGTCCCGTGCATCTCGTAACCAGCGGATCCCCGCAACCTTCACCAGGTCATCGATCCACCTGGTGGGAGGCCTTCCAACGCAACGTCTTCCTGTTCGTGGTCGCTATTCCAGAACCTTTCTGCCCCATCGGTCATCCGTTCTGCGAGCAATGTGTCCTGCCCACTGTCACTTAAATTTGGCCTATTCGGTACAAACAAACAAACAGAAAAATCTTAAATAAATTAATATTTGTATAGATTATTTATTTATTTCTCCTCTAGACACGGTGTCTACATAGCCTTGTTTTCAACTCTCCTCTCGCAGGTATGCTGGAAGAGAAGAAAAAAACCAGTAGAAAGCTATATTATTCCTGCGTGACATAGGCTAATTTATTTAAAAAAAAAATAGAGATCCTTATGAAAATTGCAATAACGTAACCCAAAGTAGCAAAATTTTTCCTATAAAATCATTCTTAGGCGTGCGCTCTGATAACTTTTATGATGCATAAAAATTATGTACCTCCTACATAATTAAAGTACTCATTTCTACCTATAAAAAAACTGCCAGAGAACATTTCTAACTATCATAGTTAGGTCACAAAATCAGCTTTTGTGTTCTAAAATTTAATTATATCGCCGCCCCATAGAAACAAAATTTTGTTACATTTGCATTGAAGTATTAATTCCAATTTAAATAAATAGTTTAACGAATTGGTAGGTAAGGTAGGAGGGTAGGGTAGGTAGGTAGGTAGCCAATTGACGGGAGCGAAGCCGCGAGGGTCAGCTAGTATATCTATACTTCTACACTAATATTATAAAGAGGAAAGACTTTTATTTTTGTATGTGTGTATATAGGCTTTCAAAAAATTTTCACCGTTGGGAAGCTACACTATCTCCGGGTGACATAGGCTACTCATTATCCCTGTATTTTCACATGAACGGGAACTACGCGGGTGAAACCGCTAGTCATATTATAAAGAGGTAAAGTTTTTGAGGTTGTTGGGAGTGTCGCCATTCCACCAATTCGCACCAAGCGCTTCCAAACCATCCTTCATAATGCGCACAGCGAATGAATGGAACTCACTACCTGCGTCTGTGTTTCCGAACGCATTCAACCCGAATCTCTTCAAAGTTAGAGTAAACAGGCTTCTTCTGGGTAAGCTCACTCCATCGTAGACTCTGTCTCTGTCACTTCTGACCTAGACTAGAGTCAAGAGCTAACCCATCAAAAAAAAAAAAAAAACTCTGTATCTACTGAACCGATTTAAATTTGGCATGGAGATAGTTTGAGACCCTGAGAAGGACATAGCATAGTTTGTATTCCCTTGGGATAATAAAACACTTTCTACGCGGGCGTTGCCGCGGCCAGAACTTAGCAATAAAGTTTGGAAATTGCCGCGAAACCGAATATCCTCCTGTCAAGCTTTGGATTGTATAAAAGTCAAGTATAATGTTTCCCGTATCTCGTAGTTTTCAAGGGCTCCTTCAACTTGAATTCTTTATGTGCTGAAAACGTTAAAAAAAAAACCAGGAAACACAAGGCCACTCTCACTCCAAACCATAGACAAAACAAATCTATTACAACAACAGGCAGAGAACAAAATCATCGCACTAAAAACAATATTGCAGGATACAATGTGCCCGATCCCACGACACCAACAACGCCAGTACATATAGACAGTTTTTATTTAGTCTAACATTAACATTTTAATTGAAATGAAAGTAAAATCCGCGGCTAAAACAAACAGCTGACACAGTTTGGGAAAATAGTTTTTACAATTCCGAATTGCAATAGACTAGTGAGGGGGCGCTGTCGATGGAATAGTTTGTTTGTGAATTAATAAAATTATACAAGATTAAACAGATTTTTACTTTGGATCTAATGTTTGACAAGGAGTTTGTCAAATGTCCTAGAATCTTTTTAAAAATCACTGACATTCCCAATAGGGGATTACATACTATAGTACGATACAGACAACGCATTCTAGTCAATCATTTCTACTTTTGCCTTTGTTGTGTTATGTAATGTCATCCTATAATAATTTATTACTAGCCTCGATATTACAATAATATTAAATAATACTAAGGTGCTTAGTTAGACGACCCAAACACAGAGGCAGATTTACCGGTTTTGTATTAGCCTGGATTTACCCACTGCAAGGCAAAATGTCTCTCTCCCTACTCTCATTATACTATTTTATGTTGAGGTCCTTTAATGGCATCAATGAACACAAAATATAAAACAACATAATTATGCAAGCGAAAAGTAAACAATAAAGTATGTCGATAGAGCCCCCCAACACTATCTAACACTTTGTTCTGTATCTGTTGCACTAATCCTCGCAGTCGCATGCCGCGAAACCACGCGAACTGCCGCTCACAACCACGCGGTTACTACCGTAAATAAATACGTTACACGTTCTTTATTCAAATTGAAATTCTTCAAGAAATAGGATGTAAGCATGTTACCTTTGCCTTAAAATTATTATTTATGGTAGCTGTCACTGACGCGCGGGAAAATAAAAAATATGGCGGACTTTTTAAAAACATTTTTGTTGTTTGTATTTTAAAGCTTTTTAAAATGTGAAGTTTATTTTAAGTTATTAGTTAGTGCATTTATGTAAATATGGTGATGTACTGGAGGAAAGTGATACTGGCTGCTGCCTTGTCGTCTATTTTGGATGTCAGCAGCGAAGAATTTGGGAATGATGTAAGTTTTCTTTCAACTTTATTCCAAATTAATTCTGGGTTCCGATTTGTGTTCTACAAGTTGTTAAACTAATTGTTTGACTAACTATTTTAGGTTTAAAGGAATATTTTTTTCTACCGTAAAAATATAGGCAGCTAACTCTACCTATATTTTATATAAACAATATCCTAGGTATAATCAAAATAAACAAACATATTATTTTAAAACTAATAACTTAAACATTGTGCAAATCCGGTTTACATTTTTACCTTCACTGACCTGATTGTCTTTTTTCTTAGCATTTGTTTGTTTACTTTTTGCAATAACCCGTTTGAATACCTACGTAACTATTACGCTTCTCTATCACAAAAAAAAACATAGATTGTACAAAATAAAAATATCAACAAGCATCTTTTCATACTTATGAGGAACAATTACTGATTACCTCAATAGTCCTGTGGCAACCAGGACTTCTGTGGACGCCCTGTGCTCCATTAAGGGGAAATAGTCAGGGCAGTCACTGATTATCTCGAATGGAAAAAAGGCAGTAACCAAACAGACTAACTCCCGTTCTTTGCAAATAATGTATAGGATGCACCACAAATCCCAACAGCTAACGCGCGTTTGATATTTGACACATTGTTTTTGCTGGTTTAGAAAATCGGAGGTTTAGAAAATGATCCTGATTCCTGAGCCAATAATGTTTTCTTTACCGCGGTAAGAACGTCTGGGCTATATTAACTTGATAGTGCATTATCATCTTCTTAAATTTTTACCAATTTTACTCTTATTAAACAACTCCTCTCTTTTCATGAATTACATCCATTAATTTCCTCTGTCCTGCATTTTTCTTTTTATCAAAGTCATTTTCAAGCTTATTTTTGTCACAGACAACGACGATTATACTCAATTTAGTTTATTATTTACGTAAAAACGTTTGCGGTACATAAAAGGAACATCTGTACAGCATATTATGCCATTAGGTATAATTCTAGCTACCGGAATAGCCCATAAACTCGAGCAATTACAATTTGGTTTTATCTTATGTAATCTAGTTTTTGTGTAACTAGAAGTTTGTTGTTTGGCGTCTGTCTGTATGTTGTACCTACACTTTTTTTGGAAGAATACTTAACTATAACCAGGTTTGAATATTGTCCTATCTGATTGACCGTAGGTCATATTCATCTTCTTCGTTCAACTTATGATAAGTTGAACTTTAATCTGTGGGCTATTTTTCTATTTTTCCATATACGTACTAAGTGGACTATTTAAATGTTTATACTGCCTTTTCATTTTGAGGATAGTTACTATATCAGTATTATAAGACTCTTCAGACTTCAAATCAATCACCGACATAATATTATTATGTTCAGTGAGTACACCTACTTTAAAAAAAAATTAACTTGACTAACCAGCCAAGTTTTCGCAATCCACAACTTTAAATTCAGGTAGCACTGCGAAAAACCAAAAGAAATCCTAGTTTATAAGACTAAAGACTACAAAATTAGTATTCTATTACCATCCCAGAGAACAATCGTAAAATCTATCAGATAAACTTCGAAGTACATTTAAATTCAGCTTTCGTAAAACGTGGTTGTAAAATTGTAAAGCAGTTTTATTTTAAGTCTGGTACAAACTTGCGAAAGTTGCTTAAAGGAAGCTTGAATAACTTATTGTATTAAATCCTTATACGTGTTCAATGTTCATCCCTGAATACTAGTTAAACGTTGGCATAAATTTTAAGGACCCAGCAAACGACACTATTATTGACCCAGGACCCATCAGGATAGATATGTTACCGGATTATTGCAAACACCGCAACTTTTTGATAAATTGTGCGACAAGCATACTGCAATTTAGTATTTCTTGTATCAATGAAATTATAGTATTGTGAACAGATCAATAATAATAATAATTGATCTGTTATTAAACTGCTGGAAACTCTAATCCGTGTCTTATTGAGAAGAAACATTTTATAATCTTACGAAATTTATTTTGCAGTAACCCGATTTCACATTGTAACACCAGCTTGTAACTGGCCATTAGATACAGGAAAAAGGTCTCTGATCATGTAGAAAACTAAACGATCATTGACCACCACACGTGCTGGCAACTATCTGGGAATTTACGATATGCAAAACCCAAGTTTTCTCGCGATCGATGGTTTGATTTTAAATGAGATGCATATTTATGATACAGAATAAAAAATATTAGTAGATACGTGAGTAAAACATGCAACTAGCTATTTATAAAATCGGGTTCGCTATGAATTAGCTCGATGCGAGAAGCAAAGGGCTGGTCAAATGGACGTTGCTCGGAGGAAGTCTATGTGTACCAATGAACGTCTCTCGGCTAATATGATGATAATGATGGTGTAGCATAAAACCCACATGACAAGACAGCAATAACCACAGACATAAGTCTAACTAGATGACGCGATTGTATGTACTTCGCGTGCAAAAAAACGGAGTAAAGTTACGATCAATGATCGTAATCTGAACTTTCCATTTAGCATTATCGGCACCGGAAATCCACCGAAATCTAGAAAGAAATACCTATTTATGCCATATTGAGCTGTAAAGAATGAAAAAGTTGGCCGAGGCATTGGAAATATTTTCTATAATTGGTAGGTAAATTTTGTTTTTAAATTGTTTGTGTAAAAGTGGCATGCTTGGTTATTCATACAGATGGGGAAACTTGCGTTATCTTTTTAGATTTATGTCTGTGGCAATAACTTATAAAGAACATTGATAAACGTCACCAAAATCGATAAAACTTAAAGCTGCATTGTTTTCACAATCTAAGCACGTCCTCTTTATCCGTGGAGGCATGCACATTATTGTCAGAATAACATTGTCCGATCCCGGACTTTCTCGTAATAAACCGACTTTCGTTATTAAGTGTAGTCACGTCCTAGAATTACATAATGTCGTTTGTAAAGGTTCCTTTTTCTAAGCTATTGTAAGTACTCCGTAATGGAGCTTTATTGGTAAAGCTTTGACATCATTAATTATGAGTTATATTGCCAGTAAATAGTTTTGTTCATATCTACTATCAAACCCTACTTTGGAGGCATGCGGAACAGCGTGTAAAGTCCTACAAACCACCATAGAAAAGGAAGAATCCTCCAACCAGACGGGTGTTGTGTCTGGTCCGGGCAACTGCCCGACGGTTATTGTCGGACTGTTGTATGTGTTCTAATCGCGCCGAAAACTTTGGTTGCGCGATGCCGGATTTGTGTGCCATCATGAAAAACTGACCTGGGGCATCATACTGACTCATTGGAGTCAGTATGATGCCCCAGGGAGTCGGGGTGAAGATGACTTAGTGCGTCTGGTTCATGCACCTGTGAGTCAGGATGATGCTCGAGTGACTCGGGATGATGCTCCAGAGAGTCGGGGTGATGATGTCGCAGTGCATCTGGATGATGTCACAGTGCATCTGGATGATGTCAAAGTGCATCTGGATGATGCCGCAGTGCATCTGGATGATGCCACAGGCTCTAGTTGGTCGAAGTTATGGTACAGGTTTAGGGTGATGACCAGGAATGCGCGTCCGCTGCATGCTAGTAGTTAGGATACCCTCGTAGATACCGTGAGTACTGGCAGGCTGATGAATTACTGCTCGAAAGCTTGAGGAAGTAATGATGACGTCACGATGAAGTAGCTCTGCACGAAGGCTGTACTGACGTACATACTCGAGGGTCACTAGTTTAGGGGCATGCGGAACTGGCTGTGCCACAAAGCTCCATAGAAAAGGGAGGATCCTCCAACCAGACGGGTGTTGTGTCTGGTCCGGGCAACTGCCCGACGGTTCATGTCGAATTGTTGCATACGTTCAAATCGCGCCGAAAATTTGCTTGCGCGTTGCAGGATTTGTGTGACGTCATGTCATTAGCTCGTAAGTGGCGGCGTTGATGCTGCTACACTACTATCGCGATCATCACTTGAGCTTTTGGGACATTGCAACAAATGGGACATTTTCCGGCGTGTCCCAAATGTCCAATCTTGTTGTGTGACAAGTATGTTTAGTAGTTATAATCGGTAGCAGGCAAACTACGATAGATCTCCCAATTGTCAATATTTAGAATGTATCAGGAGGTTGAGTTAATCACAAACAGTAACTCACAGCATGGTCTATCACTAAAACAAGTAAATTTGACTGACTTGACCAGACTTGCGCCATAACTCTACAGGGTTATCACATTAAGCACCAAATTACCTTAGCAACAAACCAGACCAATTCACAACCTTGTTCATATCAAAAAACTCGTGTGGGCAGCTCTTAGATACTCGCAAAACTTCCTTACGTAACTCTGCTACTATACAAATCACAGGATTATCCTTAATAGTACGTAGGAAGGAATTAAGGCTGAAATCACGACCGGTAGCTGTAAATTAGCCTAAAGTAGCCCAAAATGGCCTTAACTGACCCAATCGTGGGTCATGGTCGTTCATACAATGGCAGGAATTTGTCAAGAATTTTTGTTGTTGGCAACCTTGACACCGGGCTAGTGCGGTGACATTCTGGTACGCAGTCTAAATAGTTGTCGAGTTTTAGTACTGGTTGGCATTACTTGGTCAAATGATGAGTTGTTTAAGGCTGGTTTGACGTATTGGGTAGGAGTGGGTTTTCACTAGGGCATTGAGGCGGTTGTTGACTATTAAGCAAGTGTTTTTTTTTTTAATTATGTTGACTATAAAATTTAACCTGCGTGAATGTATTTTCCATGGTGCGAAAGTGAATCTGAAGTTGCAAGTGTAAATTTTTCCATGAAATTAAAAGTTACTGCAAAGAAACGGGTGTTCACATAGATAATGACATTATTATATTGACTCTGACTCATCTGTTCAACATAATGATTCATAAAACATTTGAATCTGTCTCCCTTGAGAAAAACACGCCAGATCTGGGAAAACATTGTTTTTACATAAGTAATTGATTGAATCAATCAGTTCTAGTTAGCTTTCTTTTTACCATGAGAAGTTACGTCTTCCGTACAGAAATGTCAAAGCATTGCCAATTTTCGCAAGCTGATTACCGATTCCACTATTTTGTCAACAAAATTTTGGACACCGTTGATCAAAAGGTTACACAGCAAACTATCAATAAATGTAATGAATCTCTTCTTCAATATCCTAAATATATATCCTAAGTTAAATACTATTTTAAATATTTTAATTCGTAATGGGTATCAAACATATGCGTAAATAACTCGATAATTGAAGGCTATCTTGTAAATTTGCATGAAAAGTTATATCATTCTAATCGTCCATGACCGATCCATGAGAAATAATATTGAGATATTATTTAATAGTGAATTCATTGACGTAGCAATAGAATTTGTACAATATTATTTTACTCGTAGCTAAGTACAAATAAAAATAACTGACCTCATTTACCAAACATTCCGCATGTATGTAGATATCTGTGGATAATATTGATCGATGTCAAATTCATGTCCTGTTACTGGTACCTAGTTTAGCAGCAAGAGCCAGCAAACAGACAGACATAAAGTCATTACTTTAGGTAACTTTAGTATTATCATCAATTCATCTATCCTCTATTATTACATCCTCTGCTGGACATGCTGGACGTAGAATACTCACTATCTTTTACATAGAAAGATTTCGAGGAGTGTATGTTAATTACACACTAAAATTCTCCAAACAAAACGTTTTGGGAATGTATGCAGTGTGCGTACTCAAGAGTGGAATTCCTTGCTGGAGTCTGTGCTCCCTATTTAACCTGGAGGTCTTCAAGCCAAGAGTAAATGGGTTAGTTCCAGGCAGGCGTGTTCCATTGTCGATCACATTATCACTTACCATTAGGTAAATTCTTATAGTCGTCAATCGTGATCCGCTGACAAAAAATAAATACTTATCGATATTTATTTAAGAATAAATTATGGCACAAACAATCATCAATAAATTATTCAGTTTGTCCTATAACTGCCTACTCTAAATAGTCGTAATACTTAATAATTGATCGGTAATTGTACCTCTTTGGAGTGGATAGCAAAGTTGAAGGTCCCCTGATCTTAGGCCGCTTACATTTACAAACTACTATGCGCTGTGTCCATTTCAAGGGTCGATATATACTGTACTGTACTGTGTGTGTCTGCCTGTATATATTTTGTAGCTTAACATTTGAACAAGTAACTCTCTAGAAAGACAAAACTTGAGGGGATCTCAAAGAAACGGATTTTAACCCATCTGTGTAGCCACTTCAGCATTTTTCTCCTTAGTTATTTTATTTTAAAAATAAAGCAAATTACCTGAACCATTATCAGCTTTTGCTTTACTTACCTACTGATAAAAATAAATCTTTCCCATGACCACTACCTTTACTTTAGTAAGTTCGCTACCTACAGCACTAAAGTTAGTGTTCATTTGTCTAATATGAATTTCCAATAATTATATTCCTTTCCTAAAGAATAATCCTTTCCTTTAAAATGCGTTTTCTGGCAAAGTTAAATAACCTGCTCAAAAATCCTTTAATTTTATTGCTAAACTTAATACCTGACTGACCCTTCCAATCTTCGAAAATATGAGTTTTAGCAAAATTTTATCACATTCGTTTCAATGTTTTCCTGTTGCTTAATTTCAAAACAGGCTTCTGCTAACGGCCCAACCGTTACCACAATTCTAAAGATAGCATTGGTATGCTCGGCCACACCATTCTCGATAAACTACGATGTTTTTGAGTAAGTAAAAAAACCGGCCAAGTGCGAGTCGGACTCGCGCACGACGGGTTCCGTACCATTTTCGTAAAAAACGGAAAAAAAAACACGTTTGTTGTATGTACAAATATTTAAGGGGGGCCCCTTAAATATTTATTTTATTTTGTTTTTAGTATTTGTTGTTGTAGCGGCAACAGATATACATCACCTGTGAAAATTTCAACTGTCTAGCTATCACGGTTCATAAGATACAGCCTGGTGACCGACAGACAGACAGACGGACCGCGGAGTCTCAGTAATAGGGTCCCGTTTTTACCCTTTGGTTACGGAACCCTAAAAAGATATGCAAAAATATGAAAATATTTTTCAAAATATTATCATTCAGAGAAATCGTTGAAGCCCATTTTTTCACTACGTAATGAAGAGAAAAGTTTTAAAAGAACCATTTGCATCTGGCCAAAATTCTAGGTCAATGTGAAAAAGAATGTGAGACAAAGGTCCTAAAAGCAAGAAAGAAAAAAATGGATGCATATATATTGAGGTCTAGTGGTATACCAAATTCAAAAACATCAAAAATAAGTAAAAAGACAACATTCAAATACATCCAATAGAAATACATAATGTAGAAGAATCTAAGCATGCAGACAATGTCGCGAGTAAAAGTTAGTAGCAAGTGCAAAATACTTCAGATTAGTTAGATGGTGGTTAGTGAGAACGTGCGAAGCGTACACGGTCTCGACTCAGAGGCTTTATGGCTATTTTATTCCAATTATTTACTAAAGTCACGTCTAGATTGTGTGGATAAATATTTTATGTAGATTGTGTAGTGACCATAAAGCTATCTGGCGACGGATCTCCGAATGAGGTTTAAGTACAGGTGCAGTTTCTATTTCAATAAAAATTCTTAGAGGATTATACGAGTACCTTCTACTAATGCTTCTTCCGGCATCCCTTCCCTTCCTTTTTCGGGTTGTTTTGGTTGTAGTAAAAGTAACGCATTTACGAAAAAATTTCATAATAAAAACCATGAAATTCAGTTCAAAAGACCTGTACTGTTTTAGAAATTGGCAGTACAATACGTTACGATGTCCGATTTATTTTAAGGTATTTTTATTAGCCCTATTAATGACTCATCATAAGCAGATAACGGAAGCTATTTAACCAACTTATGTCCATACTAGCTGACCCGCGGGGCTTCGCTCCCGTCAACTGGCTACCCTGCCTACCTTGCCTACCCTGTCTACCCTGCCTAACCTGCCTACCCTACCCTACCCTACCCTACCCGACCCTACACTACCCTACACTACCCTACACTACCCTACCCTACACTACACTACCCTACCCTACCCGACCCTACACTACCCTACCCGACCTTACACTACCCTACCCTACCCTACCCTACACTACCCTACCCTACCCAACCCTACACTACCCTACACTACCCTACCCTACACTACCCTACCCTACCCTACACTACCCTACCCTACCCTACACTACCCTACCCTACCCTATCTACCTACCAACTTGTTGAACTATTTATTTGATTAAGAAATAATATATATACTACTATACGAATGCAACCAACTTTTGTTTCTACCGGCAGCGTTGATCTAATTAAAATTTAGAACATAAAATTTGCTATTGTGAGTCCACCTTAAAAGATAGACATATGGTGTCACGGACTTTTTTTTAGAACTTTTAAAGAGAAACAATTCCATCATACATGATATTTGCGTAACTTAAACCATTTACGCAGCGCACGCAATGGAAGCTCTCAAAAAGGAATATTTTTTCCCGTTTTTGTAACATTTTTCATTTATGCTCCGCTCCTATTGGTCGTAGCGTGATGTTATATAGCCTATAACCTTCCTCGATAAATGGACTATCCAACAGTGAAAGAATTTTTCAAATCTGCCAAGTAGTTTCGGAGCCTATTCAATTCATACAAACAAACAAACAAACAAAAAATCAAACCTTTCCTCTTTATAATATTAGTATAGATAAGCCTATAACCTTCCTCGATAAATGGACTATCCAACAGTGAAAGAATTTTTCAAATCTGCCAAGTAGTTTCGGAGCCTATTCAATTCATACAAACAAACAAACAAACAAAAAATCAAACCTTTCCTCTTTATAATATTATATATAGTATAGATAAACCTATCATTACATGCAATTTGATATGATGTAAACAAGCCTTAGCAATTCGCATATTTAAGAAACTTACAATTTAGAAAAAGCTTTTAATGCAATGACAGCAAAATAAATGTGGCGTCAAATTCTTTAAATATATTTTAATGCAAATATGGGTAATTTAATGTAGATAATGCGTAATTTGGCGCTTTGGTAACATCGCAACGTTCTTCTACTAAATTTTTAATTAGAAAGAGCCATATATCAGTCACGGTATAAACCCTTACGAAAGTTAACTGTATATCGGAAATCCAAAACTAACTGTCCCTGCAATTATTTTTTTGTCGTATTCTGAAATGCAGATGTTTTGACAACCCTAGTCTAATTTTCGTTAACTCAAAATTGTAACGCAACAAAAATTTCACAAAACGTTTCAAATTCGTGTCGTTGCACTCAAAAATCGTTGCCGACGTTCAAATTAATTACCATGTTCGTCGTTCTGTCACGAGCATGTCAACAAAATGGCTTGAAATGACTTAAAATTGCGAAGTTATCACGACATGCCCTAGAGCCTCACGATAATTCTTTGTCAACCAACTTATGAATAAGTGGTAGTGTAGATGAGTCGCTTCGGAAGCAGAGCAAAGCATTTGCGGTGACAATGACTACGTACGGTAAGTCTTTACTGTCTTTGTCTGGAGGCTTAGGAATCATCGCTATTAAATCAAAATTGGTAGCATAGTAAGGCTGTGTATAAGGACTGGAAGAAAAAGTGTTTGTCGTTCTGCAGCGAGAGTCGATCAGATGGCATTGTTACCATTGCAGACACAGGTGCATAGAAATTGGCATAAGTTAAGAGAGACATCCATCAGTGGGTGGATCTATGGAGACTGTGACCTCTGAGTTTGTTTCGGCCTTTCTTCTCAGAGTAGTCAGACAGGAAACGCCGACCTCATCTAGTTTAAAAAAATATGACATGATACGACATGTAAAAGAGTTTGTGAAAACCAACTTACAGAAATAAAATCATTAAGCAGACTGTGGATCATGATGATAAAAATTGCTACGATTTGTATGATAAGCAATTTATAAAATCGATTTAAGACCAAATCGAGAATACAGCACGCATACATTAATCATAATTTACATTCACTTGTTTAAACGTAGGAAGTTCATCAACATGGAAACTAATTGGTATCTACGGGTCGCGATCAAATTTAATGTTTGCCCTTAAATATAACCAAAGCATTAATTAAATTCAACATTTAACTACTGCATCGATAAATTTTATCTTCAAGGCATCGAATCAAAATTATTGTATGTGTTTTTACTACCGTGTTAATATGACATTATATGGTTGTTATTATGCAGGTACCTTATCAAATTAACCGTACGTAATTAGTTAGATAATCTGAGAAAAAATATGAATAAGATACTTATCGTCACGCGAGGCGTAAAGGGTCATATGGAGGAAGCGAACAATTTTTACATTCAACATTGAATTTAAATGATTTTCTGTAAGTTTAATAAGAAAATTCATTGTACAACAAATCATTTTCGGACGTACAGAAGAATTAAATTTAGTGTTTCATATCTCTAAGCGATCTTCCTACCGATAAGCGAATTTAACTAAGCTACATTGAAAGTAATTTCACACGGACGCATTACGATGCAATTTGACCGTTTTGCACATGAAATTTTATTACAAAAAATGTACGCGACATCGCTTGTCGAGGCAATTTAAATTAGATTGAAAAACTCAAAAATAAATGAACGCAAAACCAACTTGCAAACTAGACATTTTCTTTCAACCAGCAGCTCAAAACACAGAAGCAAGTCGCACAAAAGAATTTCCGAAACAGTCGTGTACCCCAACACTAACACCTCACACTTAAGGCCTCTTAAACCTTAAAACAAACCCACATGACAACCGGAGCATTGAGCTCGTGGAATTATCACGTGAACAATGGCAGATGGCTGATATTTGCCATAGGCTATGATAAACTTTAGCTCTAGTTAAAATGTGGAGCATTTCGTCACGGATTGATAATAATATAAAAGCTGTAGATTTATTGTTAGAATTTTAGAAATGTGGCTGCTGAAAAGCTTTTGTTTTTGACATAGGAGTGATACAAGATGTAAGGTTGATCCCCAGAACGTGTAGGAAAAGCTTGACTTGGTTGCAATGTCGTGCTTAAAGATAATAGAGAACAAAGGTCAACAATGAGAGAAATTGTCACGTGAACAATAACATACTCGTATGGCAGTTATTTTCCATGGGTTCATAAACGAGGGCTCTAGTTAAAATGTGGAGCATTTTTCGGTACGGACTGTATAATAAGATCATTTTGTAGTTTTATTGTGAGTATTTGGGAAATCCGCGTTCTGATTGTGTTTTGTTTTTGACATTGGTGTGATCTGATCATAGATGGCAGTTTGGGCCCTAGAGTGTGTAAGAATATAGTGCTTGTAAAAAATACTAAAGATTAAAGAGCAAGGTAAACTTTTGAGTTTGTGTTTACGAGTTCTTATAATGGACACTATGTGTTGTGTTGTGCCATAATTAATTCATTTTTATTCCTTGAAATAAATCAATAATAACCTATTATGGGTTCATGTATTATCCAAGACAGCTCTATAGCTCTACATTACAAGCACTTGAATATTTTGAAGAATTCTGTCTACACATTTCAACCAACTCTTTATAACAATACTTGAGGACCAGATCGCAATCTCAATCAGTGCACTTTCGAACTATGACCGTGGCTTTGGAACTCGAAGTCACGAACTCACGGCCATTGATTGAAAGTTGGAGAGTTTTAATACCTAATTACCAATCTAAGAAGTATTTCTGATAAAATGACAAATTGTAAATTGATTGCTTAAACATTGAGTAAGGTTAGCACGTAATTGAAATTAGTTTCTGTGATCGGAATAGGTAGAGTACAGTATCGTAAATTTGAGCATAGTGCTTTACCGTCGACCAAATCATCGTTTACCATCAGGCGAGATATTGGTCAATCGCGAAACTAACGCGTGTCATGCTCTCTCAAATGTCTCTCTGATGGTGTTGCATGTGCTGGATCATTCGGTTCATCATTCGGTTCATGATGGTTGAGCTGAGTGGTGCTAATCCATGCGTCAAGTTAGTGAACGGGCGCCATCACTTGGGTTTGGTTATAAGTGGCCTGTTTTTAATGTCTTATTGTATTTTGAGGTTATTTGTTTTACTCTAGAAGCTTTTACGTGCACATCTTTTTTAATCGTTCGCACTTATACGTAATTTGCCAACAAGCATAATGTAACTAAATATTTGTAATTAAAATTTATTGATGGAAAAGAGTTTCCGTGGGGTTTCTTGCACGTTCTTCTCCATAGAGACCTACTGACGCTTGCGAATGTGCAACTAGCTTCAAGTTAATTTTGGTTAACAATTCAAAAGTGCTTTTAAATGGATTACTTGAAATAAATTATTTATAATTGATTTGAATTGATTTTGTACATTATTTTTTTACTTTGTCTTTAAAGTTTCTAAGTAGATAAGTGACATTCTTTTAAACAAAGCTTCAGAGACAGATAAATAAAATGACAAACATGAGTGAAAGATTGCCAAGCGCTATCGAAATGTCATGTAATCTGTCTCTAACATTTTGACATTCTATCTCCATCGCAGATAGATTGACACATCAATGTCAAGAGCCTGAAAACAAAAATTTGTTAATAACATAATGCAATATAATTATCTGGATAAATTGGGGTGTCTGTTACATAAAATTTCTTGCGAATACAGTGTCACGAATCTTTCAATTCGGTTTTTAGCAACTACAATACTTTGTGCAATGGTAATTGGTACTAGTTTATTTCAGAGATGACAAAATGCTGTTATAAAAGCAAATAACTACTGATGTAAGATGCAATTGAAGGGCGAACATTGATTACATCGATGCAGGCATTAGGCGTCATTTCATCGCTGAGTTTTTATTTTATCTAAGTTGCACTACCTATACTTGCCAGCCTAGAACTGCTAACCGGGATAAAATATGAATAAACTTGTGGCTTGCAACACACACGTGGCTTCGCTTCGCCCGCTTACTGGGATAAAAAGGAGCTGACTGCCAATGATTTCTACCAGTACTTTTTATGAAATTGCATCAGTAGGTGTACCATGTATTTGCAGAGATAACTGTTTACAAAAAAAAAAATGGAACATGTGTTAGATTCTCCGTAAGAGAACCATTGGTTACCAACATAGCAATTGTAATCGCTTAAGTGGCAGTGGGCAGGGCACATTGCTCGCAGAACGGATGGACGATGGGGCAGAAAAGTTCTGGAATGGCGACCGCGAACCGGAAGACGTTGCGTTGGCAGGCCTCCCACCAGGTGGACTGATGACCTGGTGAAGGTTATGAGAATCCGCTGGATGCGGGACGCACGGGACCGGTAAATGTGGCGACGCTTGGGGGAGGCATATATCCAGCAGTGGACGTCTTTCGACTGATTATGATGATGATGTGTTAGATTCGAATACATTTATTATTTTTAATTCATAGCAAAATATTTAAATCTATCGACAAACATGATATATTATCTATCTGATTTGTATGTCGAATTCAATGATTTCTTTTATTTGCCCAATAAAAGGTGCTAAATTCTTTACAAATTTATATTTTGTACGTAAAATATTGCAAGTTTAACCCATCTGACCAAAATAAGGTCATGTTTGTTTACGTAGGACAAGGTCAAGGTGGCACATTTATATTTTTTTTTTCTATAGCTAGATAATTCAATTTATCTATTTTCAATAGGTAGTCTTTTCTTTGGATATGAATCTTATGGAAATCTTAACTCCTTGTATTAACCTTGTTTGTGTCATGTCAATAGTAAAGGCATAACAGAATTTTAATGTAAATTTCAAGTTTTTTTGTTATATACCTAGTCGTGATTTAGGGAAGGTCATCTAATAGGTGTTAATAAAGAAGAACTTACTGACAAATAGACAAGCATTCAATGTTATTATGTCAAGCAAATTTTTATCACGATAATGTTTAATTAAAACATAGATATGTAAGTTATACGAAGAGCTAATATATTGATTAGGTCTTTACCTATGAAATTGGCCTTTTGTCGTACTGGCCACTTTGATCTCAAATATCTCCTCTTTGGTTAGGAAATCCTATTTTAAATTTATACAGTTATTTACTCATGCTTTTGGGTTTGGAAAATCGTAATTCATTTGTTTTTTCTTTGCGCCAGTCAGTTTACAAAATGGAAAACTTGAAATAAATATATTATATTAAAAAAAAACGACTTTAAGTTCCTGCCTTACAAAATGCCAATTAAAATTATATTTAATATTAAACGTTCAGCAGTTTTTGAGTTTACCGCGTACAGACTAACAGATGCGGTGAGGGATTTTCTTTTATGATAATTTAATTATAGTGATTGTAAAAAAAAGCGCATAAACATTAGGTACAACCGGTGACGACACGGTTGGCTTAGTGGCTGAGCGATCGGCTGCTGCGCTGCGTATCACAGGATTCATGCACGGAACAAATATTTGTATTATGGCCTCGGATCTGGGTGCCTTGTATATGTGAGTTTAAATGTTTGTAAGCGCACCCACGATACAGGAAGGAATTTCTAGTGTGGAGCGACGTTTTTAGAAAAAAAAGCAAGATACATTTAACAGGTAAGTAGTCAGTTTTTGTCCCTTCCAACCAACAGTGAAGGAAATCGTAACAAGGAAATCCATATACCATTCCGTTCTATAACCCGTTCAAACGTAAATTGTGACTGACAGGTTTCTATGTGGCAATAACATGTACGTGGGACACTCAGAAAGTTTTGCGAAACTAAAAAAAATTGTTCTATACGTACATATATTTTTATTAAATCTTTTCAAAGTACTTTCCACCAGCCTCTATACAAAGATTCATGCGCCTAAACCAGTTTTCAAAACACTTTTTCCAGTCCGCCGCAGACACCTCGTTTACAGCCTGCTCGAACGCAGCCAGCGTATCTTCCGGCGACGAAAATTGTATCCCTTTGAGCTGATTTTTTATTTTTGGGAATAAAAAGAAGTCACACGGTGCTAGATCAGGGCTGTAAGGAGGGTGACCCAGGAGTTTGACTGGCGTGCTGTCCAGGAAGTCCCTCGTTTTGAGTGCGGTGTGCGCAGGTGCATTGTCGTGGTGGAGCAGTAGCCCGCGGAGCCCTGTGTTTGGTCGCTTGTTGCTTATAACAGAGAAAACTTCTGGCAAACATTTGGTAGTATACCATTCGGCATTAATGCTTCTTTGATCCCGTAAGGGAATTGATACCAAGTGGCCAGTCAAATTAAAAAAGCTAGCGATCAAAATCTTACCCCCGCTTCTAGATCGCTTCACTTTGGTAGGCGTTGGCTCATTTTGAAACACCCAAACAGTCGACTGGCGCTTGGTTTCTGGGTCGTATTGATAAATCCAGGACTCATCACCTGTAACGATGTCGTAAACACGCCGAGACGAGCCTGCTTCAAATTTGTTAAGCATATCACGGCACCATTCCACCCGGGCCTGCTTCTGAGCATCGGTGAGGTTGTGCGGCACCCAGCGTGATACTATCCTCCTCACGCGAAGATGGCTGTGTAGAATCTCGTGAACGCTTCCCGATCCAATCTTCAATATGTGTTGAATCTCCTGATATGTAATTCGCCTATTGTCTTGGATTAAATTTTTCACTGCTAGCACGTTTTCTTCGGTAACAGCCGTCAAAGGGCGACCGCTTCTTTCGTCATCCCCCAAAGTTGGTCGACCGCGCTTGAATTCGTTATACCAACGATACACGGTTGCCTTGGAAGGGCCTTCATCCATGAATGCCATTTGAAGTCTATCGTACGATTCATCCGGTTTCAGGCGACACTTGAAATCGTATAAAATCATAGCTCTAAAATGTTCCCGGCGCAGATCCATATTTCAGTGAGACACAATACTTTGAATTAACTCGCAAAAAATGTGGAGGGAAATTTTGAAATTGGAACTTACTTATTTTTACTTATAAATAATCATATTTTCGAAAAACATTATAACTGGCCAGTCTCCCATATATAAAAACTTTTTTTCGCAATACTTTCTGAGGGGCCTGGTATTTGACAGCTTCAGGTAGCTAGCTACGTTGTACCGCCTAAGGTACCCGGGTATTTAACTTTCGCAATAGATAAGTCGTCGAACTTGGACGAAGGACGAAGTTCTCTGGAAAAAGGACTTTGTACTACGGACTTTGGTGTCTGGAGGATCAAAAAGGTGTGCTGAACCTACATGATCCAAAGAGACCAGCAAACAGAGAGATGATAAAAAGGATTCTAAAAGGAAGATTGGGGCATCCTGACTGTTAAAATTTCAATCAGCGGAGTCCCGGTATTGAATAAAATCTAAATCAAATAATAGAATTACACTAATTTAATACAGATGAGTTGTATTTAGACCACTATCTAGCGATTGATTCGAAATCAAAGGTTTCTGAAACACTCAGATTATTGAAGTTTCATGAAGCAGTCGTAGTCGGCATGCAAAACCTATAAAATGCCATCTGCGTTCTGTAGTTTCTGCTTAAATGGAAAAAAATACTTGAATTTATCTATGTGTGTAATGAAGAGATTACACGGAGCGTGAACATAATTCTGCAATTTGACCTCTCTGCAGTCAACAGACTACTGAACTTGCACAAGTTAACACCACCTCTTAATGCTCACACCAAAATGTATCGCTCCAGATGGCACCAACGCTAATAGCGCCCGTTTTGCGCTCAATGTCAACGCACGCCCGCAAAACTGTGACTAATTGTCAAACGGCGCAGGCGCAGAGGCCGACGCGGGCGGTGGTCGTGGCGCAAAACGGTGATGGTGGGTAGGTTAATTATGAGGTAAGGTTAATCTGCATGGTGTGTAATTAAATGGTTGTTGGAGATGAATTGAAGCTAGAAGACGTGGTGGTCAAGGGCCGTGATTAAAACACAAACAAATAGTTTTTTTTTTTTTTTTTTTGGGTCAATCCCACCGCACTATTCCCAAACCACTGCAACTCCTGAAAGCCAGAATCAACAGTGGCGACCACCAGAAAAGCGCCGAGGCAATGAAGCTCGACGAATTTACCTGTCTTGGATCCCGCAACGAAATTAATCAGAAAAGAATAACGGAGGAGTAGGAAAAATGTAAATTTCCACTTCCCTCCATATCAAGCAGGAGACAGAACAAACAAGGCCAATAGGCACAAAGGGTCATATACAACTGGGATAAGCCCAGTTGCCTAACACCACGGATAAAAAAATAGCATTAATACATATTAGTGGGTCCTAACATTGTGAGCTGTTATATTTGGTTCCAATAATAGGTATGGCAAAAACGCTTGAACGCACGGAAATTTGTTCTAGTTGCCACAAGGTCCGTATAGTAAACAACTCCTGATGCAGCCTGTACATTATTCAACATAATATTACGTTCATTCTGCCAAAGAATACACTCCCATAAGATATGATGTGCAGATTGTACATATTCGCAGTCAGATGTAGAACACTGACATAAAGGCGAGGCAACGAGCTTGAAAGAAAATAATTTACTTTTAAAGTTACCATGTCCCGTGAGAAATTGGGCAACACAGTGATCCACTTCCAGCCACGTGCTGGCCAGCCGCACGCGAACGGATGGAAAGAATTGGTGGAGGTGTCGGCCCTTGATAGAATTATCCCACCTACATTGCCATTCGGATAAAAGTTCCTCCCAGACGTCAATAGGTGGTTTAAATAATCTAGAGATTTTCTCACGGTCACTTCGCGTACACAAATAGTTTGTTCTGCTAGCGGCGTCGTCCGCGCGAAAAGTGAAGAAAGAAAAGAAATTTTCTTATCTCAAGCAAGGGAGGAGAGGGGATAATACCGGGATGAAAAATAGCCTATGTGCTATTCCAGACTATAATCTATGCCAAATTTCATCACAATCCGTTCAGTCGTTCCGGTGTGATTGAGTAACAAACAGCCATCTAAACTTTCGTATTAATAATAGATATTAGTAAGATATAAGTTATATAATAAGTACAAAGTATAAGTGGGATAATTTAGGGCATCGGAGAAGAATGATTAAAAACTGTTGAGGAAAGTTTGTATGATGGCTATACGAGTAGGAGAAATATGAGATGGCTCGAAGAGACGCTACCTTACTGTGAAAATGACGACAAGAAGTAAGGTATGGAAGATACAGACATGTTTCGTTCCCAAATTAATTGGAATAAGGAAAAGAAAATCCTAAAAGTGGCAATAATAATTCTCACTCCAATGCTCTCATTAACTACACAGTGAGATAAAGCTGACTATAGAAACAATACATCACCTCCTATCGTGCTCTCTGTGCAACAACACCTGCATCCTTAAGGATATTTATGAGGCAGATGAAAACACTGTTGACGTGACTAAATTCTGCTCAAAACTTATATAATTGCGGCATTATGGATACGACGAAGGACAAACACATCCGTCTAGATACTGAAATCAACAGGTTTATGGCAGTTCATTCGATAGTGCCCCAGCCCTTTGTACCCACAATGTTCATAACTAAGTTATCTACAGAAAGTCACAATGAAACATGGTACTTTATTGCATGCCTAACACACCAGACACCTTTACTACAAGTCTATACCATACTCACTACTACACTACACTACTTACTTGAAATTCAGCTTTTACTACGTGTGTAACGTAGTAAAAGCTGAATTTCAAGTTAGTAATTTATACTAATATTATAAAGAGGTAAAGTTTGTGAATTGTGAGTTTGTGACGTTGTAGGGGGTAATCTCTGGATCAACTGAATCGATTTTGAATTTTTTTTCACCAGTAGAAAGCTACATTATTCCTGAGTGTCATAGGCTATAATATATTTTCAAAAAAAAAGAGATCCTTATGAAAATTGCAATAATGTAACACAAAGTAGCAAAATGTTGCATTTAAAATTTATTCTTTGGCCGCACGCCAAAGAATGAGCCTGAGAAAACTATTGATGATACATAAAAAATATTTACTACATGATTAGGGTAGGGTAGGGTTGGTAGTGTTGGGTAGGTAGGGTAGGATAGGTAGGGTAGGGTAGGTAGGGTGTGGTAGGTAGAGTAGGGTAAGTAGGGTAGGAAGGTAGGGTTGGTAGGTGGTAGGTAGGTAGCCAGTTGACGGGAGCGAAGCCGCGGGGTTCAGCTAGGGTTATATATAAACTGCGATGCTTATAAAAGATAGCACTCCATAGATTACGCATCAGTAATAATCAGCATTCCGGCTTATCGATGAACAGGATACTTACATTCTACAAGAACGTTAAACCTTGAAGGGAAAGTAATTATGGACCAACTAGCTTACGTTCGCGTCTTCGCCCTCCTTTGACTAGAGTCAAAGAAAAATTCTAAAATCGTAACGATTGTCATAATTTCAAACGTTTCGCATTTATCCAGTGTCCTTTCGGTATTACATAACCACCTCATACATTTTGAACGTTTTTGATAATATCTTATCGTGGTTAGGATATTACTTCTCTCTTATTATTGTGAAAATCAAAGTTACTTTTAAGAGAAAAATTTCCTATATTTTATATGAAATCACGCCCATGATGAAAACGTTTGTTTTTGTCAAGCTTGGTGGTAAGTTCTCCATGTTTTTTTTTATGATATTAAAAACCTATCCTTCTCCGGGTCGTGTTTCAGCCTTGTGAAAAATAAGGTTGAAATCAATTCAAAAGCAGAGGCGTCAAGTTGTATCACTTTTACAGTGTAGGGACAGACATATACTTTCATTCAAGATACGAACACAGAAATAGCAAAATGAGAAAATGCACGCCACTTTCGTCGATACGCAACGCTTAGCAGATGAGATGCGGCGATAATGTTCATTTACTTCCCTCTGCATGTCATGCGTAGATTGTAGAAAGTCGGTACTAGCTCGTCTAATAGTGATATCATTTCATATGCAGATGACGTTATCTCTATTTATGTGCTAGTTTATATGGTAATTAGGTATTGTTAGGTGTCGTGTTTATCTGCGTCTGAAGACAATCTGGTATGTCTTAGGTGTCTACTCTTTACCGGGTCTTCCTGCAATAGATTTTTGGAAACGTCTTCTTACTAGAGAACGAGCATACGTGGGACACTCAGAAAGTTTTGCGAAACTAAAAAAAATTGTTCTATACGTACATATATTTTTATTAAATCTTTTCAAAGTACTTTCCACCAGCCTCTATACAAAGATTCATGCGCCTAAACCAGTTTTCAAAACACTTTTTCCAGTCCGCCGCAGACACCTCGTTTACAGCCTGCTCGAACGCAGCCAGCGTATCTTCCGGCGACGAAAATTGTATCCCTTTGAGCTGATTTTTTATTTTTGGGAATAAAAAGAAGTCACACGGTGCTAGATCAGGGCTGTAAGGAGGGTGACCCAGGAGTTTGACTGGCGTGCTGTCCAGGAAGTCCCTCGTTTTGAGTGCGGTGTGCGCAGGTGCATTGTCGTGGTGGAGCAGTAGCCCGCGGAGCCCTGTGTTTGGTCGCTTGTTGCTTATAACAGAGAAAACTTCTGGCAAACATTTGGTAGTATACCATTCGGCATTAATGCTTCTTTGATCCCGTAAGGGAATTGATACCAAGTGGCCAGTCAAATTAAAAAAGCTAGCGATCAAAATCTTACCCCCGCTTCTAGATCGCTTCACTTTGGTAGGCGTTGGCTCATTTTGAAACACCCAAACAGTCGACTGGCGCTTGGTTTCTGGGTCGTATTGATAAATCCAGGACTCATCACCTGTAACGATGTCGTAAACACGCCGAGACGAGCCTGCTTCAAATTTGTTAAGCATATCACGGCACCATTCCACCCGGGCCTGCTTCTGAGCATCGGTGAGGTTGTGCGGCACCCAGCGTGATACTATCCTCCTCACGCGAAGATGGCTGTGTAGAATCTCGTGAACGCTTCCCGATCCAATCTTCAATATGTGTTGAATCTCCTGATATGTAATTCGCCTATTGTCTTGGATTAAATTTTTCACTGCTAGCACGTTTTCTTCGGTAACAGCCGTCAAAGGGCGACCGCTTCTTTCGTCATCCCCCAAAGTTGGTCGACCGCGCTTGAATTCGTTATACCAACGATACACGGTTGCCTTGGAAGGGCCTTCATCCATGAATGCCATTTGAAGTCTATCGTACGATTCATCCGGTTTCAGGCGACACTTGAAATCGTATAAAATCATAGCTCTAAAATGTTCCCGGCGCAGATCCATATTTCAGTGAGACACAATACTTTGAATTAACTCGCAAAAAATGTGGAGGGAAATTTTGAAATTGGAACTTACTTATTTTTACTTATAAATAATCATATTTTCGAAAAACATTATAACCGGCCAGTCTCCCATATATAAAAACTTTTTTTCGCAATACTTTCTGAGGGGCCTGGTATAATGGAAAAGGCTGTTAGCTGCTTCCAAAAACTCTAAGAGCTTATTCGATATCTTACATAATTTATTACATAAGAGTTTGTTACGAAAGTTTAATTTCAGCCTACCCTACAACTATCTGCGTCACCCTATCAAACCATTACGTCCCCTATTCCGCAAAACTGTATCAGGATCCAACTCCCTCTTTCCCAGACTTTGCAGGCTTCTTAATAATTGCGATGAAGGAATTGATATTTGTTATTTGTTGTCACTTCAAAAACTCAAGCGTCAAGTCCACCAAAAATAATTAATCATCATACTGTTTTTTTTGTTTTGTATCTACCTATATAAAATTTATTCAGCTGTATTCATTTCTAAAGGCTTCACTGTTTATGAGTGTTATTTCTGCACTATTATTGTTACTTTCTATTATAATTTTGTTTTTGCTATCTGTGTCTATCGCATCATATTGTACACTTGTTATTATTGCTTATATTATAAGGTTATTATTAGTGTAACAATTGTAGGTGTGCCAATAAATAAATAAAATAAATGACTACCCCACACTTTAGATCGACAGATAAACTTATTAGTTCAATACCCTATTAACCTTATGTAACTATAACACCAAAAATATATAGTTATAATGTGTACATGTGGGCAAATGACCTGCAATTATTTTGCCTACACAAAATAGTCATCATTACACTGATTTTAGACAAGTTCGACCGGAACGGATTGACTCAGCGTCCAAAATGGATAGAGGCAGTTTCTGAATTTGCTTTTATGTTTTTGTTAGTAGGAGGCCGTTGTTAAATTATGTATGTTTATAGGCTGTTGATAATGACTAGGATTCTATCCATTGGGCTCTTATGTTAAATGTTTATTTATTTTTACTGTATAGGGCTGTGTTCGGCCAGATTCTGATAAATCAAGTGTTGATTCCACAAGTTCTAGTTATTAATTTATGGCTTATCCATTTATTTATTTAATTTATATGGAAAAGATCCTTCTATTCATTCCGCCATTGTACCTTTGTCATCATCATCATCATCATCAGCCTTTTAATGTTCCCATTGCTGGAACACAGGCCTCCTCTCTGTGAGAGAGGGAATGGGCCGTAATCCACCACCCGGGCCCAGTACCGGCTGGTAGAAGTCACATGTCTTCGTAGTTTTTGGTTCTAGGACAAGCCGGTTTCCTCACGATGTTTTCCTTCACCGTATTTTAGCAGTGGTGATGATATAATTTACGCAAATTAAAGTGCCTGCCTGGGTTCGAACCCACGACCTACGAAACGTAAGTCGAGGCCGTTACCGCTGGGCCACCACTGCTGTACCTTTGTGCATGAAGATAAATAAATAAAAATAGTTGGCATTTATAAATAATAGATAAAAGCAAGATTTGAATCTTCTTCTTCTTTCTTTCTCTTGGTTATTGTCCCAGTTTATTTGAAAGAAAGAAAACATTTGGGGTCAGTCCTCCTATTACTTCTTCGCCACACCGTACGGTTGTGGGTTCTCTCTTCTGTTCTGTTGCTTGTTATCATATCATTCTTAATTGTCCGTAGCCCGGTCTTTGGTGGTCGCCCACGGATTCATTTTCCGTTTTCTATGTTCATGACGCTTTTGGTTATATGGTCTCTCAACTCATCACATGTTCGTTTCTCATTCTTTGCCATTCTTAATACTACATTACCAGACTTCAGCTCATCTTCAAAACAAACAAACATTTCTAAAAAACTAAACCATAAAATCGACACCGCTTACTCTACTTAACCCCAAAAAATCCGTGAAGTAAGAACCATTACATAAAACGACGCGTGTTTGCAATACAGATCTGATTCTATTTGAGAGAAATTTCTTATTCTTCGCCAAACGAACGCGGTTGACCGACTCGGAAGCTATTATCAAGTTTTTATGATGGAGTTACTGAACCAGTAAGTGTTGCACAACTATATTTGCTGTGTTTATTGCCTTATCTGTTATCAATCTATTATGGCTCGCAGTTTTATTAGGAAACCTGTTGTATAGACCTATGTTGCAGGCCCATATCGTGCCATAATTCAGGCAGAATAAGTTTTGTGGTAAAAGCGTTGCCCCTGAAGGCAAACTTTATCACGACTAACAGATTCGATAACATTTTCAATTGCTTCAAAATCAAATTATTTTTTTTCTTCCAAACCCATCGTGTGGGTATCAAAATTTAGAGATGATTTACAGAATATAAAACACTTATATTCTTAAAAATAACAAATTTAAAAAAAAAATGTTCCCTAATAAGTTATAAATCAATACATCTGCCTAGCCTTTTTCCAACTATACTAGGGTCGGCTTCCAGTCTTACCGGATTCAGCTGAGTACTAGTGTTGTACATGGAGCGACTGCCTATCTGACCTCCACATCCCAGTAACTGAGTAACACGGTACCCTTTGGCAAGACTGGTGTCAGATCTCAGGCTTCTGACTACCCGCAACGACTGTCAAAGATCTTCAAATGACAGCCGGGCCCAACGGCTACGAGAAAAACTCGCTATTTTGAAGTGGTCACCCATCCACGGACCGACCTCGTCAAGCGTTGCTTTACCTTGATGATCGACCAGTGCGGCTGTTATTATTTAGCCACGAGATCCTCTTTAGCCACGAGCTCCTCTAATCCTCTAAAAAGTTATAAATCAAAAAAGTTATTTAAAAAAATCAAAAACCCGACTGCTTAAGAAGCTAACTAAAAAGACGGAAACAAGAAGAAAAACAAGCTGTGCATTTTTAGTTAGCTTCTTAAGCAGTCGGGTTTTTGATTTTTTTAAATAACTTTTTTCTACCAAGGCATTTGACTCCTACTGTGACGAATCACTATTCAAGCCAAAACCAATCAACCTTTTATCAATCCATATCTTTCTCCACACACAACCCCAAGAATAACAACATTGATTTACATAACTACTTACATAAAGGGCGAGCAAGTTCTCAGCTGACCAGACACTAGATATCGCGGTTCAATGTCCTGATGCACTGGCACCTACGCAAAGCCATTGCCTTCATCCATACTAATATTATAAATGCGAAAGTAACTCTGTCTGTCTGTTACCATTTAACGAAATTTGGTATGGAGATAGTTTGAGACCCTGGGAAGGACATAGGATAGTTTTTGTCCCAAAAATCATTCTTAACTGGGTTGAAAGGAGTGAGCGTTATGTATGGTTAACCAATAATTTTAAAAGTAAGGCGGCGTATTACATTAAAAAACTTATTAACAAAAAATACAACATACCTCAAATAAAAACACTACAAAGTGAAAAATAACTTCAGTTTCTGAAGTCAGTGTTCCTGTTTTTGTTTCTTTGTTTTTTTGAAACTGACTTCTGAAAGTGTTTCGAAAACTTTACATTTTTTAGTTTTGGTACATAATGAGTTCTACAGTAGGGTACCTATAATGCACAAATTTATGCCAGAATAGATTTCCCAAAAAAAACAAGATAACCGAATAACATAAAACTTGAATATAACTGATGAAATGAGAGTGTATATGAAAAAACAAACATACAGCCAAACGTAGAACTTCATCCTTTAATTTTCCTTAGGTTAAAAATAGGCTATTTGAAGTAGACACTAATGGTACGCAGAAGAACTCGCGGGCAAAAGCTAGTTATAATATAAATGTGAATGTGAATGCAGTTTGGAAGAACATGTAAGGATATTTTGTGTTTGGGTGAAAGTTGTATGTGTCATTTTATTTTAAGGTAAACAAAGTATTATTAGGAAAGTGTGTGAATAATAGTAATCTTGATTGCTGCTAGCCAAATAAATATTGATGTTTTTTTATACAAGATTTTGGTTCACCTTTCTCGGTGTTTGTGTGAATGTAATCAAAGCTTGCAAGTTATTGCCCTACTTCACGGTGTTCGATTGACCTGAAGTTGTCACGCAACCGTTCGTGACGATGACGTGACGTATTAATTGCCAAACTATAGCGAAGAATATTATTTCGACGAAGAGCTGCAGTTTGTTGTTATTCTTGAGTTTATCATTTTTAGGTTTCCGTACCCAAAGGGAAAAACGGGACCCTATTACTAAGACTTCGCGATCCGTCTGTCTGTCTGTATGTCACCAGGCTGTATCTCATGAACCGTGACAGCTAGATAGTTGAAATGTTCACAGATGATGTACTTCTGTTGCCGCTATAAGAACAAATACTAAAAACAGAATAAAATAAATATTTGAGTGGGGCTCCCATACGTCAAACGTGTTTTTTTTTGCTTTTTTTGCGATAATGGTACGGAACCCTTCGTGCACGAGTCCGACACGCACTTGGCCGGTTTTTTTTAAACCATGTCACTGCAGCGTTCTGTAAAATTGTACATAGACATATACAATACTCACTCAAAACTGGATCAAGCTAGGTCAAGTTTAACTATTAGTTGACAAGCTATTGTTTCACGACAATAGTTTTGCAATCTCACTTGAAGCCAGGTCAGTGGATTCTCTGCATTGAACAGTGTGTGAGGCAAGACCATAGAGATTGTTTAAGGGCAAAATAGAGTAGTGTAGTGGGCTTTTAGTTGTCTTTATCAATATTATAAAGAGGAAAGATTTTTTTGTTTGTTTGTACTGAATAGGCTGCGGAACTACTGGACTGATTTAAAAAATTCTTTCACCAATAGAAAGCTACATTATGCCTGAGTGACATAGGCTATTTTTTTTAAACCCGAAAACGGGTCCTGTGGGGTGGTCCACGGAAGCGAAGCCGCGGGGAACAGCGAGTGGTGAATAATTTAATAATTGTATGGTGGAAATGAGGCAACGCTAAGTGCTTAAATACTAAAGCTTCATAGCCATATTTTTAATTGTTAACATTATTGCTGGGACAAAACTTTTAAAGATCGATCTTCCACTAACGTCATAAACAGGTAGGTAGCAGCTAAAGGGTGAAAGTAGCTAAAAAACCCAAGGTCAGTTACCTTGGTTCCTATAGGAAAATGATTACATGTGGCTATGTTTTTAAAACGTAGAAAACACTAGTAACTAACTAGTTGTTTTGCTTACGCTATTTAGTTTTGATTGCTTGTTAATTGTATTTTATTTTATTTATTTATTTATTTTTATTTATTTATTCATTAACACATACATTTGTTTTTTTATTTTGCATTAATTATTATTGTTATTTATACATATTGTGTTTGTAAAGTGTTGCAATAGTGTAATTGGCTCCGGCCGTTCTATTTCAATAAATAAATAAACTAAATATTTGGTAACCGACTTTCTTTAAAATTTTAACGCTTCGCCAGTGGTCTTAATTAAGAATCACTAATATACAACAAAGGTCAACGAAAGCAACCATCCCTTGTGCATATCTGCCAGTTCTGTGTCCCGTGCTCAGCAGAGCATTGTCTGCAACACAGCGGAATGCTGAGCGTCGCGTTTTCTTGCTCATCCGCGAGGATGCGAATCTGCGAAGATTGCCGACACGCGCCGCGGAACAACAGAATACTTATAACTACGTGCGCTCACGCAAGCGTGCCACAAAGCAAGAAAATACAGCAAAACCACTTATTACAATCTTGAGGTTTTTTTTTGTGTACTACGAACTCAATGCACACTCATTGGGACACATTCACTATGATGACATGGTTGGTTAGCGGTCGTATCGATTCCCGCAAGAAACAAATATTTGTATGGCCTGCAGATCGTGTTTCCAAGTCTGGCTGTTTCTGTATGTGAGTTTAAATGTACGCACCCGCGATATAAGAGAAATTCCTAGTGTAAGGCAAGGTGTTCCTAAAAAAAAACTGTGCCCAATCGGCATCCAGCACCCTATTTGCGTATCTGACAGCACAAAGCACACTCTTTTATTTTGACAACTCAACAGTACTCAATGCGTGTTTTACCCTGTCTAGTAGACGGATTTTTGAACATAGAACATATTTTTTTGAACTAACACAATTAGGGAGCAGGTGGGACACTCACTGTGCCCTAATTGGAACCAAGTTGTGACACTATTGCAAAAAACATCAACGCAAAGCGATTATATCATCCTCCGCTACTTTAATGAAATATAGGTGGGCCTTCTGTAAGCGTTATTCTATCATGATTGGGACATTTTATTGGGGAAATGGATTTGTGGCTAATTATAGGGATAAACTGAAACATTTTTCCGGTAAACAAGAAAGTGCGAAAGTGGTTAATAAATAGCAGTAGGTGCGGATAACATCAATCAATAACGTAATCATTCTACTGCCTAGAGATTGAATATATTATCGAGATTGAATAGTACCAAGATGAACTATCTATTTTTAGATTTCAATAATTTGAGAAGGTCAGAATCAAACTATAGATAGATACAATTTATTCAAGTTTATTGTACGAAAGTAACCTTTGGCTGCCCCTTTCTAGGGGTTAGCTCGTGAGTTCGTGACCGATGCAGTAAGATAGTAAGACTGCGTAATCGAAACTTGGATAAAGTTTCAATATCACGTCGATCGTACTTAAAATGCATGGTGTCTTTGTGCATTTGTGTGCGTAAAGTATAAAATAAATAAATACATTTTGACGACAGACACGTGTGATGAAAAAAATCAAGCAAATGTGTTAGCGAATTAAGGAGCGTCCTCACTAAAGACTATCGACTCAACTTCTTATTTTTAACCGACTTTAAAAAGGATGAAGTTCTCAATTCGACTGTATTTTTTTATGTTTTAACTCAGAACTTACTTATACTTGGTGAACCGATTTTGGTGATTCTTTTTTTATTTGAAAGCTGTTACTTTTCATGTGGTCCTATTTAATTTGATCAAGATCTGATGAAGAACTTCGGCAACATACAACAGAACTCTTCTATAAATGACGGCAAGTCTCTCGGGATAGGTGCAATCGCATGTCTGTTTATTGTTTATACCATTTCATAACATAAAATCACACCGGTACGTTTCTAAAGGGGTACGCAAATGTGTACAGTTTACCCTGATACACTCTAATTTCACCGGCTGGTTTCAAGTTTCATGTTATTCGGGTAATCTATTCAGGTATAACTGTGGGCATTATAGGTACCACAACTAAAAAGACGACAGTAAAAACATTTATACCATTCCCCCTCTAAAAAGCTTATTTTATTCACTGAAAACAGTGAATAAAAAGCACTTTTAATCACTGTTTTGGAGTTTGAATTTGGAACATACCAATGTATTAGACGTCCATCTCAATGCTATGTAACCTCCTTGAGCAAAAAATACTCGATACAAACTTCTTGTGCAGAGAATATTCGACTTTCAAACTCCTTCTTCGATTTTAATTTTGAGTTTTTTTTATATTTAGGATTTTAATAATGATTTTGATTTTAGTCTAGGATATTTATTGAATACTTATTTGGATTGTAATTGTAATATTAATTGCAATGGTGTTTAATTAACTATAATTATTTAAAGTAACGGAGGTGGTCACTGTCCCCTGAAACACAGGTAACAGCACCTAGCTCAGGGGTCAGAGTATCACATTTTTTGTAAATTTGAAGGAAATAAACCATTTATTTTATTACTCGTAACATTCTTAGTGCTTTTCGCTTAGATCTTGCTTTTTCTCGAAGTCATTGTATAAAATATAGTATGCAACTCTTGAATAAAACGGATTTATATCGAGGACCATGAATCACTCGCGTCGCTCATGATTCTAACACTTGAATCACTCGCTATGCTCGTGATTCAATCATCATGATTCACTCCCTACGGTCGTGATTCAGTCATTAGAATCCTTCACTTGCTCGTGATTCATCTATGGCCCTCGCTTTAAATCCGTCTTTTATTCACTAGTTGCATAATATACTATTTTACAACAAAATACTCCGACATCCAAATAAAAACACTACAAAGTGAAAAATAACTTCAAATTCGGAAGACGCTGTCAAAAAAACGAAGAAGTAAAAACAAGTGATCACATGATGAGTATCACAGATACCGATTGGATTTGGACGTATTCAGTAATCGCAATTTCTGATAGACCAAAGTTTATAATCAAGCAAATCTGTAAGCACCTTTACTCTATTTATATTCTATATTACAAGTCCCAGTCGTTTATGGGTCCGATCTAAAAGCACGTACCTACTAAATTAATCTTTAACACATAACTTAGGTAGATACACAGATAAAATGCATACGGATGCCTCTACCATCCCATACAAAGAAACCGTGTCGACATAACTGGCGTTTTTCGTCTGATTAAGATGATTATTTTTAAAAGTACTTCGATCGCGTTCGGATGGTTTTAACGCTCACCACCGCAGCTTTACCAGCCAGCCTCAGCCGCGGCGGCGACCGTTATTAAACCACCTGCTCCTCACCTCGCAGGCTGCCTCGCCCCTAAGCGCCTACGCGGGCTTTAATTACACTCTAGGGGTAGGGCAGACAAGACTACGTGGAGTCGGTTTTGCCAGGACCGGCACTTTAACTTTTGTAACACAACATATTGACTTTTTAAGACAGTATTTTAATGTAAGGTTAAAAATGCTATTTTATAGTAATGCCTAATAAAATTATTCCAAATGTATTTCTGCCATCTTCATAATATGCCAACCGAAATTATGCGAAATAAAATTCTGCCATCTTAAAAGTAAGGCATTGTAAATTCGGACATAAAAACATTCGGCCAAACAATAATTATATTAAATATTTTTTATGCCTTAAGAATATTCGTTTATGGAAGATTATGCCGAGTGTGTTATGCCAAATAAATTTCGGAGTACGAGTATCAAGATTCTTCCAGATAGAGGGAACCCTTAAATAGATGATGTTAGCAGCGACTTGCAAGTAAAAGGGTTTTCCCGGTTTTTAAACAACTTTTCTTTAAATAGTGACGATTTGACAATTTTCTCTTTAAATATAGTGTAACGATTTGTTTATTAGTATTTTTGCACGTTTTAACAATTTCATTGTACCAAAATGTGTTACAATATAAATTTAAAAAATCGAGTGGTATGCCTCAGAAATTTAAAACCACGCCATTTATTGGAATCAATTTTAAATGATCCGTTAAAATAGTCTTTGAAATGTGAATTAAGAGTCCAATATTCCTTTGTTTTTAGGAGAGTTCATTAAAAAAAAAATGTATGTTAACATCAGGCGAGATAGCGGTCAAACGCGAACCTATAACAAATAAAAAAAAAAATACACACAATTCAATAACAAATCGATGCATATCGCGCCAATTATTCTTTGCTATCACTGGGACCCCGTGGTAGATACAATAATGGTCACACGCAGTGAGCAACCGTGGTGATCTATGTTTTTTCTTTGTATGAGATAGGGTCCTGTGGTTTAGACTGATAGGCATTCAATATTATAATTATTCATTATCAATAAGTAATCAACAACAATACTGCTCTATTACCAAACCCAATTCAAATTAGGTTCCTTTTCAGCCCATTACAATACAATTAGACAGCTTGAACTTTTCAAATCAAATCCAAAATGGCGCCGACCTACAGACATTGAGACATAAGACACACATACACACCTATTATGCATAACAATGAAAATAAGTAATAGTTCAATATTACCGGTACAAAAATATTGGTGTCGTAATTCAGATCAAGTCGTGACTCGTTCTTGTATTCATATTATGGTATGTGACCAAGGATGAAGGTTTAGTTGTTGTGTCTTCTTTAAGATATATCACAAAGAACCTACTGGTGTTCATTGTATGACTTTCACCATCATCAGCTGAAAGATATCCACTGCTGGACACAGGCCTCCCCCAAGCGTCGCCACATTGACTGGTCCCGTGCGTCCTGCATCCAGCGGATCCCCGCAACATTCACCAGGTCATCGGTCAACTTCCGGTGGGGCAGGAAAGTTCTGGAGTGGCGACCGCGAAGGCCGCCCACCATCTGGACCGATGACCACCACCATGGTATGACTTTGTTGATTTGGCACCACCCTAGCAAATCAGAAGAATTTTAACCTCAAGCAAAGGGTTGTAGACTTACTACGAAATATATTAATTCGCTTTTTCTACGAAGCTTAAACAGTAGGAAAGGTTGACTATAATCATTTTCTATACCTAAGACATCGACAAATCCGCGTGGTGTATAACACCTCTCTGTCTCTCATGAGAGGGAGACCTGTGTCCTCCCATAATATAATAGGTTGATTAAGCTCATATAATATCTTAGCGACGTCATGTTTTTCCGTAAGGACCACGTGCAGGCAAAACTTAATTTGGAGTTAGTTGCTAACACGAGGTTAAATTGAGAGTTTGTCATGCAATATTGTCAATTTGACATGCAATGTAGTCACGCTCAAAACAATTATAAACATTATTAAACATTATTATGTGCACGTCTACATAAAATAGCATTACGCCGACATGCCCCGAAGTACATCTAAATATTAGGGGTTAAAGTATGAAATTGCCGATTTGCACTGAAAAATCGAAAATAGTTTTTCTTTTAATTTAACATATTTATTTCATCAGAATAATTACCATTAATTTCTATACAATGCTGCTATCTAATAGGAAGGTAAATAAAGCCTTTGCGATAGAACTCAGGTGATCTAGATTCGACAAACTGTGTGACAGCATTTTGTACTGCCTCCTGAGAAGAAAACTTTTTATCACGTAAAAAATTGTCCAAATCACGAAAAAAATGGTAGTCCGTTGGAGCAAGGTCTGGCGAATACGGAGGGTGACGAATGGTTTCTAATTGCAATTCCTGCAGAGTTAAAACGGTTTGTAGTACTGTATGAGGTCCCGCGTTATCATGGAACAATAATGGTGAAGATTGATTCATGAGTCGGGGCTGTTTCACTGCTAGTTTTGCTATCATTGTTCGGCGTTCGGTATAGTAGACATCTGCCGTTATTGCTTGACCAGATCGGAAAAAGCTTTAGTGAATGACACAATGCTGAAACCATCAAACTGTTACCATTAACTTTTTATTGGTAAGCCTTGCTTTAGGACACTATTGCGGCGTTTGACCTGGCGTCAGCCTTTGCAATTTTCGCTTACGGTTATCGTAAAGAATCAACTTTTCATCACATGTCACAATCCGATCCAATATTCCTTCATTTCTGTATCGATTTAACAAGGCAATACAAGTTTCAACACGCGTTTCTTTCTGCAGATCAGTCAAATCATGAGGCACCCATTTTTCATATTTTTTTTATTTTATTGATTTGATGCAAATGAGTCAATATTGTTGGTAAGGTAACGTTAAACCATGCCGCTAATTCCTGGGTAGTTTAGCTCGGATCGGCTTCCGCCATCTCTTTCAATTCATTGTTATTCACCTGTGTTGGCGTTCTTCCACGTGGTTCGTTCTTCAAATAAAAGTTTCCATCACGAAAGCGTTTAAACCAAAATCGCACGATGCGTTCATTAGCAGTCCTCTCTCCAAACGCAACATTGATATTGCGAGCTGTTTCTGCCGCGTTAGTTCCGCGTCGGAACTCGTATTTAAAAATCACTCGAATGTTCGAAGTATCCATCTTTCTTGTCTAAGCTGAATAAAAAAAACAACTGGGATTCGATGATCGAATGTTGCACATTTTTTAAAAGAAGAACTTCATAGGTACCATGTGAAAAAAGTTTTACTCATAAATCTCAAACCATGAAGGTTTTATGTAATTGAAGTACCTTTTACTATAAAACGGCAATTTCATACTTTAACCCCTATTACTTGTTAATGCTCTAAGGTTGTCCGTGCTCGTGCCAACAATAGAAACAAGTAAATGTTTAATGGTCTTACAATATGACATGTAATGACACTCTTATCAACTGCCTACATCTTAGTTCTGCAGTTTATATTTCGCGTCGACCACTACATACAGTAAAAACCATAAGGAAGTGTTGCCACGCTCGACAAACTCAGTGTTTATATATTTTATTACTTACTATATTTTACTAGCAGTTTCGCCCGCGTGAAAGTTGGAATTAATGCCAATGGGACATCACCGGAAAAAAAGAAAACCGACTTCCAAAAAAACATAAAACAATAGGTTACAATGTTAGGTACCAATGACACCGACTTCGGCAAAGAAAGTTATTTTTCGCTTTGTTGTGTTTTATTTATTTATGTAGACTTTATACAAAACGGTGCAAAAGGTTTTAATTTGGAAGTCGGTTTTTGTTTTTTTTGTAACAAGTTTTTTATTTTTCACTTTTTAGTTTTGTTAGGTACCTACCTCAAATTACCATGAAAATAATTTATAGCTAAAGTACATATCATGACGATTCCAATATGCCCAAACAGGACTAGGATACATTGTTTTTATTTCAGAATTCCACTGCCTACTACTAATAGGCTTGCGTTTGACCATTTGTATTTGCTTCATCATAGTCGAATAACTAATTGAGATAACTAATACCCGTGACGTACTTAACATTAAGGAGTTCCAGTGGCCATCTGTGGTCTTTTCCATCAGTTGCACTTCACTAAATGATACTTTCTGAGTGCAAATGATTGAAATACTGAAATGCACAGTGTTGATGGAAATACTAAAATCGCTATATATAAGCCTATAATATTTGAGGAGTTCCCCCGATTTCCATGGGATCTCATCATCAGACCCTGACTTGATGACATCTGGGCAGAAAATACCATTACAAAAAAAACGAATAGGTCCAAGCGTCTTTGAATAATCGGGGAACATACATAAAAAACGACGAATTGAGAAAATGCTCTTTTTTTTAAGTCGTTTAAAAATAAAGTAACCAATGTTCTGATCCAGGCCGTGGTCTACACGTGTGCCAAGATTCATTAAAAATCCGTTCAGCCGTTAAGACGTGAAAACCTAACGAACAAACAGACAGAGTTCCTTTCGCATTTATTATAACAGTATGGATTATTTTAATTACTTAGGTACATAAACAGAAAGGAAGGAAGCACTATGAATTCATAATTTATCTGTATACACAATAATTTCACAAACCGTTAATAATCAAATTGCTTTCATTTAGCAATCGTGCTTGAAATAATTGTACCAATGCATATGAAATTTATTTGCAAGAAACTGAGGTGCGGAACAGCGTTCGAGTTAATCGAAGTTAATAAAACATAAAACCAGTAGTAAAGTTTGAATTTGCTGGCTAATTATGGATATTGCCGTCACTACTAATATAAGTATTTACCAGAAAAGCTCTTGGTTTCTGAAAATTGAAATGATTCAGTAGGCTCTTATTTCTGCCGTGGTATAACTACTCGTAAAATGCCGTTATCCGACATTTGGTCGATTTTTTACTTTTGGTGCTATCACATACATACACATCATCAGCTTATTAATGTTCCCACTGCTGGGACACAGGCCTCCTCTCTGTGAGAGGGAATGGGCCGTAAACCACCACGCGGGCCCTTTACTGGTTGGTGGATGTCACATGTCTTCGAATTTCTGGTTCTAGGACAAGCCGGTTTCCTCACCATGTTTTAAAATTATAAACAGTGAATTATTATTTGGGGCAGTGGTGAAAAAATAATTTTCACAAAGTAAAGCACCTTCCTGGGCTCGACATTACCCACGACCTACAATTTATAAGTCGCGGCCGATACCACTGGGCCACAACTGCTCTTTGGTAATATATTAATGAGAAAAGAATATGTATCGATCTGTGTATGCGAATTTCCAAAACTATTCAAGGTATTGAAAATTCGCATACAAAGATCGATAGATATTGTTTTTTCTCATTAATATAGCATCAAAAGTTAAAAATCGACCAGATGTCGGTTAACGGTATTTTTGTAAAAAAACACGGCAGATTTGGTAAAAAAAATCTCTGTGAAAACGTAAGGGAAGTGAGCTGTAAGCAATTCTCCTCAGTTTTCACCGTGAGATTTCTGCAGAACAGACAGGCTGTTTTAATTGCATGTCAAGTGATTTGATTGGCTGTTTTATAGGTCAAATTTAAAATTATTGACGGCTGCGAAATTCGCTTTTTGTTGCGTAGTACCCCACCCTTAATACCGCTGTCAAATGCATTTGTTGACAACTCGCAGAGTATTCTGAGCTACCATTAGGTTTGATTCTACCGGTATTAGTTTCGACAACCAAATATGAGATTTTGCAAAAAGAAGCTGTTGATAGACTACAGTGTGTCTTTCATAAGTCGGGTAGATTGCAGAGGCAATCAACGCCTAGAACGCAACAGGCTGTTCTCGAACCTTTCAGTCATTCAGATAACCATCCTAGCCTTAGGTTCATTGTTATCAGATGAAACATTTATGAAATAGCTCTTTGTAACTAACAAACAACTCCTACATAGTTGGCTAGACGCAAGGCAGACAGCGTTTAGTGAAGTTTTTTATTTAAACACTGGCTTTTGCCAGCGGCGTCGCCCGCGCGTCAGTTGAAAATTATCCCACGGGAACATACTACCGAGATAAAAATTTGTCTATGTGTTATTCCAGACTATAATCTATCTCTGTGCATAATTTCATCCAAATCCGTCCAGCCGTTTGAGCGTGACGAAGTAGATAACAAACATACAAACACACACTTTCACAAACTTTCGCCTTAATAATATTAAGTGTGATGTGATTAGTATGATTAGTAAGAGTAAGACAATATCACGCTTATATCACAGTATAAATATGGACGAACAGTACGGAAACTAGCTAGAAACGCTCGAAACGGCAGACTCACACAAACATGCGCATCGACGAGACCCCCTAAGCAGCTCGCACTACTGACAGCTTCGCGAAAACAGCTTAGAGGTCTCATCGATGCGCATGTTTGTGTGAGTGTGCCGTTTCGAGCGTTTGTAGCTAGTTTCCGTACCGTTTGTCGATATTTATACAGTGTTTATGTGCCCCGATAGATCGCCAGCTATGTTTAAGACCAATATAATAGGATGCAAGCCTATTGCCATCAACCGGGCCTAAAACCAAACCCCGGACTGCTATTGAGTAATTCCAGCTGGAAAAACTCAACAACACTGCCCGACCCAGGAATCGAACCCAGGTCCTCATGGACAGCAGCAACACTTGCGACTACTATACCAACGAGGCAGTTAGTCAACAGTGTCTTAAAAAAAAACTTCGAGTAAAAAATAAAAAACTTTTTTGCAAAAAAATACTACCGACTTCCAAAGTGAAAAATAACTTTAATTTTGGAAGTCGGTGTCTTTCTTTTTTCCCATTTTGTTTGCGATATGGACACCGACTTCCAAAATTAAAGTTATTTTTCACTTTGTAGTTTTTCATTTGGAAGTCGGTAGTATTTTTTTGCAAAAAAGTTTTTTATTTTTCCCTTTTTAGTTTTGCCTACCTAATAGATACGCAAGTTGTTTCCTAAGGTCCCTATTACGCCGAATAGATTACCCGAATAACATGAAACTTGAATATAACCGGTGAAATGAGAGATCTGCGTACCCCTTTAGTGCGTACTGGCGTGATGTTATGTTATGAAATGGTATATACAATAAACAGACATGCGATTGCAGCAATCCCGAATGATTTGCCGTTATTTATTGAAGGGTTCTGTTGTATATCTCCGAAGTTCTTCATCAGATCTTCACCAAATTAAAATGGGACCAATTTCGAAACATATTCTTTCAAACAAAAAAAAGAATTTTCAAAATCGGTCCACGATTGACGGAGATATCGGTGAAACTTACAAGAAGTCGAACATAGAACCTCCTCCTTTTTGGTAAGTCGGTTAAAAACATAAGGTAACCTTTTGTTTAATAGAGCTTGTCAGTGAATAAGTAACCGTTTATTTCGTGATCTTAATTTCACACTCAATTAATTACTAATTAAGGCAGTAAATCAGGGCTGGCTGCCGGACTTTTCCGTTTTATTTTTTGACTAGCTTCTTCCAGCGGCTTCGCCCGCGTGCAAAGTGTTTTATCATTCCAAGGTAACATTATACCGGGATAAAAATCGCTTATCTGCTATTCCAGACTATAATCTATCTCTGTGCCAATTCATCCAGATCCGTTCAGCCGTTCTGGCGTGATTGAGTAACAAACAAACTTTCACATTTATAATATTAGTAATTTTCGGGCACTTGAGAATATTGATTGAGAGAATGTTTCTATTAATATTTTTAATGCAATTAGAATCAAATCAAAACCCAAACTACAAAGAAGTAACAATGCTTTCACCATTCCTTCGTGTAGGGCACGGGAGTGAATTCTTGGGCAAAAGCTAGTATTTTATAATAAAAAAAACATCTATTATCTGTGTAAACACTAGCCGGCGGCAAACCATCAGAAGAGCGAGTATGCGATAGATGTAGACTGCCTTGCGTTGTCTTCGTGCACTCACCTCCACACTATGCAGACACTCCAAAACCGATTCCTCCGTAATGTCACGGGTACTACATGAAGTAATGGATTTTGGGCCTGGTTCGGCCGAAATCCATAACTTCATGTTGACCTCATGAGTTCATGAAACGCCTTTCAAAGCATTTCTTTGACACTGCGGTCAAACATAGTAATCCGCTAATCAAAGCGGCCTCCCGCTTCGAACCCTCGCAAATCGCCCGAATTCACCGACATAGGCACACTCTCATTGCTCCTGACAATGCCTGCCGAGTCCTCGTTGCCGAGGCCCGCCGCAGCTTCCGCGTCAAGATATTCAAGCCAGCCCGCGCAATGCTGATCCGTAGTTAAATAATTTGTTAATAAACAGGAGTTTCTGGTCCGTTATTCTCCACGTAGATATTTCCGAATAGTAGAATCACTTAATCATGATCCAGCCCTAGTTGTCCCCCCAGCGACGCCCTGAGCCGAGGTTCGATCACACAGGTGGTAGCCCTCAGCGTTGTCGCTTAGGTTTAGCTTTTGTGTCCGGCTGGAGGCTCTAGTTCAGTCTCCACAGGATCGCCCAGTTAAGCAGTAGCCAATCACTATGATTGAACTGCGAGATGTCCATAAAAAAAATAGTTGAAAACTGCCTTTGCAAGATTGCTTAAAGCGTCAACATTTTAAAAATAAACTATGAAATCTAGACAATCCAGTCTAATCTAAACGACAATCTTAACGCAGGTTTGCAACATATTATATTTGAACACGGCAAAGTAAATAGAATAAAGCAATTATTTGGGTACCTGCCTAATGGGCAATTTGAAGTTATTTTAATTGCTACAATACCATCAGCAATTAAATACGGAATGGAAACCATGTCTGTACTTTATGTTGTAAGTCTTGTAAGTATTGTATCTGAGGTTTCTACATACGGCAAGGTAAGGGCGAGGAGTGAAATAGCTAGTTCTAGCTTCGCTTCGCTTAATTTCCAATTTAGAGCGCTGAGTTTTGCTGTAAGAGAACCCGATTCTGGGTTAATCTCACCTTTGTACATTAGCATTCCTCTTGCTACAATGATATGATATCTTTTTACAATAAACTTAGAGGCCTTATTTCTGTTTAATTAATTTCAGGCAATTTCACTTTTTATACAGTGTATTAGAATCTGCGAAGGTAATAGCGATAAGTATTTTTAAAGTCTAGAATAGGAGACTACCGATTCGTTGAAGGTAGGTAAATGAAAAGGTTATCACAATGTAATGCAACCAGGGAAAAAATCAGAGACTTAAAATTATATTGAGGCTGCATTGGTTAGCAGAAAGATTTGTATTTAATTCTATCCTGAATTCCTGACACAATTCAGAAGCATTGTCTGAGGATAGAACGGAGTATGATTTTTCTGTCAGCTAGCATGATGGTAACAAAACAGACTAAACTGGGTTCACCATCCATCGATGTATAAGTTGTGATCACTGGGCAGTTAGCCTTTTCAGCCGAGCGAGTACGGCCTCTGTGTTTTGCGCCCAAACTGTGATAAAAATGTATGACTCAAACTTGGTAAAGTAGGCCGTGTTCGCCCACCAGGCACCACCCAAAGGTATGAAATAGTCTGAATTATTAACAAAGACTATCATCAACCACTCGAAAACTGAACCCTTACGTAATAGAGAGTAACATAAAGCGTCGTTACCACAAACAATGGGTTTGAAATTCGCAATAAACAGATTATTCGATTATTTAACAAAGAAAGGGATCTGTATTGTCTGTAGGGTAATTTTCTAACGCTTGCTTAACTTTCCGTTTATTAATGACCGCATTCATATAGGTTAATGAACCAGTATTTAAAGATTACCTAAACGAGGAAAGAGAGAAAGGAAAAGTAGCCTACAAGGCAAGCAAGGTGGTCTGCAAGGAGCCTACTTGGTCCCCTTTTGAACTCAGTCGGGTAATCCAAATAAGGAGAAAACCAACAAGCCCATTTTTGAAACGTTATTTAATTTATCTGCTGTCAAATCAATCTTTTGCAGACCACTGCAGGAGACGGGATTCTTCCAAGCTACTCCACAACACCCAGTCCTCCGCCGTTCACATCCAATCCATCCCTGGTACCTTTTTAAATAGTCAATCCGTCTAATTGTGGAGCGTCCCACGTTATGGATGCCGATTCTCCATCTCCACTTCTTGGGACTCAAAAGCTAAGATATGAGAAAAAATAAGTATTTATTGCCACAGTGACTAAGATATTATAATTAACACAAAACAAATGAAATAAAAAAGGACATAAAAGAACCTAGGCGATATTATTTAGAGCTAACGGCAGATTTTCCAATTTCTCAGTGTAAGCTGCATGATTACAACAATTACCACACCTTCATTCTCAAATATTATTACGAGGTAATTATTTTCATACCTCGATCCTCTAACACTACAACCACGTCTTAACATCGTATCACGTTTTTAATTATCGTGTAGTTTAATTACGACTGATATGTTCAAAATGCGGCTAATAAGACCTCGCTTTTAAGGTCAAAGGTACTAAGAATATGCACACTTTATTGTTATGATGCGTTCGTAGTCTGAATGATATTCTAGTGAGACAAAGGGGAAGGTCGTGGAATAGTTCTTTGTTGAATTAAATGTCAGTTTTGATCTAATATTTTGAAACTGTTTTCGGTTTCAAATCACCACGATTTTTCTAACCTCTGCAACTCTAATATAGGATTTAGTAAATTGACTACTGACTACTGAGGATACATCTAGAAGCTGATTCCTTTAGGTTAGAGTATGATATAAATCCCTTGGGCCGCTGCAGGCTCTTGGAGGAGACCATGTCCAGCAGAGGACGTATTTCGGCTGAAATGATACGAGCCCAAAGAAATTAGTTAAGTTCTCAGTGAGCTGGCAAATAAGGTGAAAAAAGGCTCACTTCTTCTTTGCAGTAGGGTAAAAGGAACAATACTTTCTACTACCCTCGATAAGAAGGTGATAGAAAATGTACACACACAGTTTTGTGAGTCAGAAAATGCTTCTTACATTGTAGTAAAATAAAACATTAATTTTATCAAACCTTGACGGCATAAACCGCACCATTTAAAAGGTAACACACACATTATTGCACTTGACAGTAGCATTTTATATAAATATGTAACATCAATCATTACAACTATCTGTGGCCTTCAACCGGTTACGGATAATTTTAGCTAGTATACAGCCGGACAGCTAAATTGTGGTATGCTGTGTTTCCGCCATCCGTGTGTGGTATTAGGGATGGCAAATGTAAGTATATTTGTTCAAATAGAACTTCATCATCGTCGATTCACCATAAAGACGTTCACTGCTGGACATGGGTTTACTGCTCGATTCCGAATGTCATATCCCGATGGCTAATTCCCTGAGTCATCAGATCGAACGTCTGTATCGCCGAAATTCAATAACATCGATGTACCACAATTTCGAATAGACCATTAGATTGAGCGTCCGTTCCGCCGAAAAGCCATTGCAACGATAGCCCTATCCATTGAATGTCTATTGGCTCGAAGTACCAGTAAGTCGAAAGCTATTCAACCTAAAATATTCAAGAAAACTAAAAGAAGGAATATAAAATGGGATAAAAATCAAACCAGCAAAGTTTAATCGGCGATTCGGACGTTCGATCTGATGACTTCGGGGAATTAGCCATCGGGGATATGACATTCGGAATCGAGCAGTAATCCCGCTGGACATAGCCTTCCCACAAGCGTCGCCTCATCCACCGGTCATGTGCTTCTCGCATCCAATAGACTCCTGCAACCCTCACTAGGTCATCGGTTCACCTCGGTGGTAGGCATTCAAATAGAGATTACCTAAAAATTATTAATAGATTCACAAGTTCCTCTAAGTAAAGGAGTAGAATTGCGGGTGTTTCCCAATACGTGGGACACTCAGAAAGTTTTGCGAAACTAAAAAAAATTGTTCTATACGTACATATATTTTTATTAAATCTTTTCAAAGTACTTTCCACCAGCCTCTATACAAAGATTCATGCGCCTAAACCAGTTTTCAAAACACTTTTTCCAGTCCGCCGCAGACACCTCGTTTACAGCCTGCTCGAACGCAGCCAGTGCATCTTCCGGCGACGAAAATTGTATCCCTTTGAGCTGATTTTTTATTTTTGGGAATAAAAAGAAGTCACACGGTGCTAGATCAGGGCTGTAAGGAGGGTGACCCAGGAGTTTGACTGGCGTGCTGTCCAGGAAGTCCCTCGTTTTGAGTGCGGTGTGCGCAGGTGCATTGTCGTGGTGGAGCAGTAGCCCGCGGAGCCCTGTGTTTGGTCGATTGTTGCTTATAACAGAGAAAACTTCTGGCAAACATTTGGTAGTATACCATTCGGCATTAATGCTTCTTTGATCCCGTAAGGGAATTGATACCAAGTGGCCAGTCAAATTAAAAAAGCTAGCGATCAAAATCTTACCCCCGCTTCTAGATCGCTTCACTTTGGTAGGCGTTGGCTCATTTTGAAACACCCAAACAGTCGACTGGCGCTTGGTTTCTGGGTCGTATTGATAAATCCAGGACTCATCACCTGTAACGATGTCGTAAACACGCCGAGACGAGCCTGCTTCAAATTTGTTAAGCATATCACGGCACCATTCCACCCGGGCCTGCTTCTGAGCATCGGTGAGGTTGTGCGGCACCCAGCGTGATACTATCCTCCTCACGCGAAGATGGCTGTGTAGAATCTCGTGAACGCTTCCCGATCCAATCTTCAATATGTGTTGAATCTCCTGATATGTAATTCGCCTATTGTCTTGGATTAAATTTTTCACTGCTAACACGTTTTCTTCGGTAACAGCCGTCAAAGGGCGACCGCTTCTTTCGTCATCCCCCAAAGTTGGTCGACCGCGCTTGAATTCGTTATACCAACGATACACGGTTGCCTTGGAAGGGCCTTCATCCATGAATGCCATTTGAAGTCTATCGTACGATTCATCCGGTTTCAGGCGACACTTGAAATCGTATAAAATCATAGCTCTAAAATGTTCCCAGCGCAGATCCATATTTCAGTGAGACACAATACTTTGAATTAACTCGCAAAAAATGTGGAGGGAAATTTTGAAATTGGAACTTACTTATTTTTACTTATAAATAATCATATTTTCGAAAAACATTATAACTGGCCAGTCTCCCATATATAAAAACTTTTTTTCGCAATACTTTCTGAGGGGCCTGGTAAAGCGCGCGAAGTTTGATCGGATCAGACATGTTAAAATATATACCTACTGTGAGCTAAAAGAACAACGAAGTGGGTATCCATAGCTTCATAGGAAAGCAAGCGACGGTGGGCAAACCAAGAGGACGCTGTAGGGACTCCTATCGAAAGGAGACCATTTAGCAAAACACATAATTGTCTCGGCAAGGGAGAGGCTTTTATATTGTTGTGAAACAATATAGGCTAAAAAAAGACATAGAAAGACGAAAGTTTCATCATTACGTAAAGTTTGATAACCCTAATATAAATAATGCTTAAACATTTCAAAGACAATGACTTATAACTGTCCTCTAAAATTACCAAAAATATGCGTAGCAAACGACTCTCATGTTTTGATTGTTATCTAAGCATGTTTTGAAAGCTCACAATGGTAAAGTTACTTTTTCTGTATGTTTACTTTAGCAATTTCTATTAACTTCCTGTTGTTTGGCTTTTGTTTGTGACTATCAGAATGATAGACGATTGTCTGATGACATGATTATGTCAATAGATCCATAGAATATTTGATCTTTATCAGGCTTTAATTTTAAGAGAATCATTATCATCACAAAACCGCTCGCCATTGACCTGGTGGTCGTTTAAAGAGATCTTAATGAAGCCCAATTGCCAGAACATACAACCCAATACAACTTGGCTCAGGCAAGTAAGGAGACTCGAAGAAGAAGAAGAAGAACAATAATTAAGATAATCCATTAATTTTGTTAGTTAAATGATATAGCTTTCTAATACTTTGTATTACAATTTAAAAATACAATTTTAAAAGGAAACTCAACATTCTATTGAAGGTTTAATTTCATTACACATGTACAAAACACAATCACCCACCATGAGCGTGGTGAAAAGTGTGGCAACATTGCGGAACATTGTTAATATTCATGATGTTGCTAATGTAAACCCAGTGTTGCCAGTGTTACGTTTTGTGCGGCTAAACGTTAGATTGGAGAGATTAGCCGTTACATAGCGTGGTCTAGACGGTGAATAGAAGAGTAATTTTGTGAATTAAGAGTTACCGCAAATAACCTGTCTGTTGTGACCGCTTTATTGCAAAGTGTGATGTTAATTTAAATTAACACTGGTCAAAGAGGAGTCTTCATAGCTTAGTGTAAGTTATAACTCTTACCGTCAAACTATAAGCTTTTATAGGTTTCCTTCAGAGCATGCTTAGGTATCAATAACTTAACTTCAGGTTCTCCACATCCGCAACTAGCTTTGTTACTATCTTTGTCTTCAGAGAACATAACGAAAAGCTTGTCAACGTTGTCATCATTATCTTCTTGTCCTTGTTCCACGTCACTTGCGGTTGGCGCAACACGTTTCCTTCTTCAATTTTCTTCTGTCAACCGTAACGCTATCATTCATTCCTTTGTCTGCTATTTTGATATTTGAATGCAATTTCTTGCTAATGTCTGAGTAGATCAATCAAAGAGAGGAGCTCGAGTCTAAATAATAACAGCCGCACAGGTCGATCTTCATGGTTGAGCAAGCCAAGGTACGTGGATGGGTGGCATCTTTACATAACGGGATTCCTCCGTCCCTCGGAAAGTACGTTTAGGCATTGGTCCCTGCTAACTTTTGTAGATCTTTGAGAGTCATTACGTATAGTTAGTAGACAGGTAATCTGACACCAATACACACTGACACTGACACAGTCTTGCTTATGTGTATCGCGTTACTCAGTTACTGGGTTGTGGAGGTCAGTTAGGTAGTCGCTTCATGTTAAATATTGGTACTCAGCTGGATCCGGTTAGACTGGAATCCGACCCAAATAAAGTTGTCTTCTTCTTTTCGAGTCGATGGAAAATTCAACTCTTAGATACATATTTTGAGAGCAGTAGGCAGCCACACCAATAGCAGCCTCAGTGGCTTTCATTAGGTACTTCAAAGTGCAAGTGTGTGGGCACTTGGGGTCCTCCCCGAGTGGCGTTAACATAAATCGCACTGCGTTTCCGCGATTTTGCGAACGCCCGGCGCACAGCGCACACGCGACAGCTAGCACTCTGTAACGCTGAGTCTAGCTGACCAATTCTTTCACCACAATGGTAAACTCAGTATACTCGAAGTTGTGAAAAGACCAAACAAATTGATTGACTGAGTAGACAAATTGAAATCGAATGATTGATTAAAACAAATACAGACTACAATTTGATTGAAAACTCATTGTCATACATAACACTACGCAAGTTTGACCGACTTTTTTAATTGGCTTTGCAATGCATAGTAAGGCTAATTGAAGAAAGCAGCTGCGTTGTATAGTATTCGACCAATTACATGTGGTTATCAAACCATAGCGGTGTGCAATTGTTAATGGTTATCGCAACCAGTCTGCAAGGTTAATTTTGGTTGAAGAGGTTTTGTGGCGTCATGGTGTTTTGTTATAAAGGTTCGAATATGATTTGAAGTCTTTTAAACAGTTTTCGATGAGATTTCGGAGATTTTGAAATGTACTGTGTCTGTCAGCTGAAAGAAAAATATCTTTACCTTTGATAACAAGAAGAAGGACCATCATAATCATCATCATCATTTCAGCCGAAAGACGTCCACTGCTGGACATAGGCCTCCCCCAAGCGTCGCCACATTGACCGATCCCGTGCGTTTCGCATCCAGCGACTTCCCAACCTTAACCAGGTCATCGGTCGAAGAAGGACCATATCTTATTTCAAATGCTAAGCTCTGACGAATTTATAAAAAACCGGTCAAGTGCGTGTCGGCACATCTAGGGTTCCGTACCAGACCGCAAATTTAGGTTGATTGTAACAAAAAAAAACCGGCCAAGTGCGAGTCGGACTCGCGCACGAAGGGTTCCGTACTTGGTAAATTGCGGTTTACGATTTATGATGTATTAAAAAAAAAATACTTACTAGATCTCGTTCAAACCAATTTTCGCTGGTAGTTTACATGGTAATGTACATCATATATTTTTTTAAGTTTTATCATTCTCTTATTTTAGAAGTTACAGGGGGGGGGACACACATTTTACCACTTTGGGAGAGTCTCTCGCGCAAACTATTCAGTTTAGAAAAAAATGATATTTGAAACCTCAATATCATTTTTGAAGACCTATCCATAGATACCCCACACGTATGGGTTTGATGAAAAAAAATATTTTTAGTTTTAGTTTCAAGTATGGGAACCCCCAAAATTTATTGTTTTATTTTTATTTTTGTGTGAAAATCTTAATGCGGTTCACAGAATACATCTACTTACCAAGTTTCAACAGCATAGTTCTTATAGTTTCCGAATAAAATGGCTGTGACATACGGACGGACAGACAGACAGACAGACAGACAGACAGACAGACAGACAGACAGACAGACATGACGAATCTATAAGGGTTCCGTTTTTTGCCATTTGGCTACGGAACCCTAAAAATTAGGGAACTTCAAAGAAAAAATCTTATTCTTCAATATATTGGTATCTTTTAATAAAATATACGTAATAATAAACATTAAAGCCAAATTTGAAGTTCATAGGTCAATGGCAAGTTAGAAAATTCTACGGTTTTTTTTTTTAAAATCTTTCTTTGGTGTCTTCTCATTCCTTTGTTTACCAAAATTTTAAAAACAAAAATCACAGTATGTATCTACTTAACGAGCTCTAAACAACGATACCCCATTCGATGGGGCAGACTAAAAAACTTATTCGCGCTTCCTTTTCTTGTATGGGAAAAACATTTTAAAATATTTTTTGGCAATTTGTATGACTTTGAGTCAACAAGATACTTTTATTGTGAACATTTGAATAGCTCCAACCGTTTGGCTGTAAAACCCGTGTGACAGACGACGGACAGACGGCCGGACACGTGAGGGCTACGTTTGGACCCTTCGGGTACGGAAACTTAAAAAAAAATATATAAAATACAAAAAAAGTCAGGACTATCTCCATAATGTGTTTCTATTGGCTCTCGTGTTTCATCTGTAATTTACCTCCGCTACTGGTTAGCTGACTGCTAGTTTCGATAACACAACCTTATGAAAAAAAAACTTCTTAATGAAAAAAAAACGAAATGCATTAAGTTTACCCTACCTCACGTTAGGCAGGTGAAAACTGATGTGAATCCTGAATCCTGAAAATAGCACAGTATTCTTAGGTTTAACTTTGGATGCTAAGCTTCAGTGGGGCCCACATATAGATAAATTGTCAAAGAAGCTAAGCTCCGCAGCATATGCTGTAAGAAAAATTCGTAATTTAACGGACATAGAGACAGCCCGTTTAGTATACTTTAGCTATTTTCATAGTGTAATGTCGTACGGTATTCTGTTGTGGGGAAATGCCGCCGACATCCAGACTATCTTTGTTTTGCAGAAAAGAGCTGTTCGATCAATTTATAAATTAAGCCCGAGACACTCTCTCAGAGAGAAATTTAAGGAGATTAATGTAATGACTGTGCCTTCTCAGTATATTTATGAAAATCTTTTATATGCCCATAAAAATATAAAATTGTTTAAAAAATACAGTGATATCCATAATATAAATACTAGGAACAAACACAAATTTGTAATACCTACAACAAGGCTCAAGAAAATAGGTGGCTCGTTTAGATGTCAATGTGTGCGCTTTTATAATATGCTTCCAAGCCACGTACAAAATCTAAGTCTTAATAAATTTAAATCATTCATTAAACGTAAGTTGTGCCAAAAAGCGTTTTATAGCATTAAAGATTACGTTGAGGATAAAACGGCTTGAGAGTGAGCTGCTCCAAATAATTTAGTTTTTTTTGTTTAAATATTTTGCACCATGAATTTTGTTATTTATTTTTTTTTTTTTTTTTTATTTGTTTTCTTGCAATGACAAGAATATTTACTTTTTAAAGTATTATATTATTTTATTTTAATTATTGTGAATGTGAAGACTATGTGGATCATTATTTTGTTTTTTAATTTATCTTAGTTTTTAATCATGGTCTGGCAGTTTGAGTAGTTTATGCGGCCTACCCGAATGTCCTTTCTTTGGTATTGTTCGTCGAATCGTTGAGCTCCTTAAATTCTGAGTTGAGCTGCTCGGTTATTGACAAATGCATGCACTGACTGGACAGGTCCACTCAATCTGGCTGGTTCTTTCCTCAAAAGACCATTTCAGACATCAGTCTACATGGTCTTCACATGATCGAACCAAGATTTTGTCAGGACTTTAAAAGAGACTGTGACCACTGAGTTTGTTTCGGCCTCTCTTCTCAGAGTAGTCAGATAGGAAACGCCGACCTCATCTAGTTTTAAAAAAAAATATGTTAGACATGTAAAAGCGTTTGTACAAACCAACTTACAGAAATAAAATCATTTATCATTTATCATTACGTTTTGAATGCACACTCATGCATGCAAAATAACTCATTTACGTAGCAATTTAAAACACGAATATCCATTCCAGCTACCTTAAATTCCTGCGATTTTGGTAAAGAGTACCTAATAAATACAATAGCAACATTATTTACTAATCAATCATTCTCAGTTAGCCCGAAGCTCAATGTGGAAGCAATGCCCTTTCAATAATTTATAGCAATCTGACGGTAGGTGTGGTCCTTCGCCAACTGTTTATTGAGGTTGTTTCAGATTGATCGCGCAATCGTTACCGCTGCGGGCTAAAGGTATAAGTGCTTGGTTGGTTTGGCAGTCGTCAAAGACGTGTTTTACGAATATTGGTTATTAATTGAAAGGTTTGAAATATTTTCTTTTTGTAGGGCAACAAAAGAGATAAAAACCTATATGAAAATTGTTAAGCTATTTTGCTACGGTGCTATTTTGTTAAGCTAGAGGATGATTGGCGATAATCCAATAAGCATTGATTTGATTTATTAGTAGGTAAGTACTAGTGAAGATATTGATTAAATTCTGAAGTACTAGTAGTACTTAAATTGTCTTAATCGTTTTGATGTCTGACATCTCCCACTTGTATCACTTTATGCTGAGGCAACCGTAAGATGAAAATAGTTAAGTTTGCTTGGATAAGCTAGACCTATAATTAAAACCTCTCGGAGTTGTACTTAAATATAACTACCTACATGGTTAATATAATATAATTATTTGCAGTATTGATGTATGTACTTGTAATATAGAAGCTTTTACTTTTAACAGGTTTGTTCTCGCTAAAGAAATTATCACTAACGATATTTTCTACCCTTTCACTTAATTATATAAATGACAGTTCATTATATAAGCAAGATTTTCTTGACTAAGATATAATAGTTATAAATGAATACTAGGATAGGTTGGCCCAATAATGCAGCCTTGTGGCACTCCTCAACTTATTGATAACATGTCAACCATGCTTTTCTATTCCGACCCTTTGGGTTCATGTATTTGTAATAAGTCAAGCTGTGAATCTCTGAAACCTATTTTTACGGGTTTGGATAAAAGGATAATAGAGAAGGAAGGGTGGTACCTAAATATAATTTGTAATGATGGAGAAGGAGTGAAAGGCCACAGAAAAATGGATGGTTTAACGTCAAGTGTCTGGAGCGGAGGGAGAATGGCAGATAATAACATTGCGCTGACGACACGTAGCATGGGACAAGGGCAGAAACATGCTAATGTATAGAACAATAGAGATGACTTACACTACAATGAGATTAATGGCATCATAAATTCGCATGCTAAAAAGGTGATCATGAATTACAGCTTTATCTGTATGATGACTTTTTCAGCTTGCTAGAATATTATTATCCACGTACCCATTAACAACGTAGTAATACATCTTACATGTCATAAGACCAGTTATTACAAACGCACACCTCTACTAATTATGTCTTATACATACGTGATATAATGGCGTTGCTTGTCCTATATGTTTAATTGAGCTTTGCAACCCCTAATTAGGAGGGTAATCTTGTAGATCGTATCAGTTTAAGTAGAATAGAATAATAGATTTTAATTGCAAGCTTGCAAAAGCCTTCGAGAGTGACGACAGATAGTACTTAAATCAACTTCACTGATCCCGATAAAGTACTAACTAAAGTTCTTCTTCTAAAAGTATTTCAAAATACTATTGGAACAGTGAGTCGCAGACTTTTTCTGATAGTAGAAACCGCCACAAAAACCAGGAAGATTGACGAACTTGACTGGTAATAAATACTTAAGGCAAAAAATATCCCTTAACTAACTACAGTAGTAACACCGGACTAACTACATTAGGAAAACGTTTTATGTTTTCAAAAACTATTAAATTGGAGAACCTGATTGATAAACTTAAACTTTCTGAAAAAAATGGCATGATATTCTGGCTGAATCTACGCTAAAACATATATTTCTCTGCATTAAAAACAATGTAATTTTCAAAGTGCAAAAGAAGAAAGCGTTTGCTTTCTTAGTAAACTACTATTTCTCGAAAGCCAGACTACAGTGCATTGTTTTGTAAATTAATTAAAAACTACTTTTTAAGATTAGATTTTGAGATAACACACAATCTGTTAATCGCTAAACTATCTTAAGATTGATGATGACAGCACAGTTATGCAAAATAACAAATGATCTGACAAATTAACTTGTAGAAATTATTCTGTTTTAACAGCTCATTAAAATCTATATTATGTCGATGCTTAAAATGTTTATGTAATGCTTAATTACCAAAATGTATTAGTCAAAACTGTGACAGTAATAAATCTATGCCAATGTCGAAACAATATTAATTCAGGACCAGGGAATAATAGTTTCTAAAATAATTTATCGTAGGAAAGGTTCTGTGTGTGTTTTATTATTTTAGTATTGAATTATTTGTTCTTTATAGTTACAACTATAATTATGGAGATTATATTATATTCATAGTAACTTAGCAAGAAAAACTATTAATAAAATTTATCATTTAGAAGCTATGGAAAATAAAATAGACATCCGAATACACAAGAGCTTTGAAGGATAACACCACGATTCTGAGATCTCGTTTGACCTCAAAGATTAAGACATAATCGTGATTCCCTTTTTACCTACATACTAACACTAATACATACATTTAAACACAAACCATTACACCAGCAGGAGCAATTATATGAATTTATTGTCTTGCTACTGTTACTGTTACTGTGTGTTGTTTACTGAATATAAAACATACGCATAATATCTGTACCACAGACATAAATTTAACTAGATAACGCAAGTCCGTGCATCTGTATGAAAACTAAGAGAGTTTTTCACACACAAATTAAGACCAAAACTTACCAAAGGAAATGTATCCATGGCAATGTTTTTTTGTAGTTTTTATAGCTATATCTACGACATAATTAGGTATTTTTCTCGATTTCAGTTGATATCCGGTGCCGATAGTGGTATATGAAAAAGCTCAAAGGAAGAGCATTGCTCACACTTATATTCCCTTTTTAACCCCCGATGGCAAAATGAGGGGTGTTATAAGTTTAACAGACAGCCCGTTTAGTATACTTTAGCTATTTTCATAGTGTAATGTCGTACGGTATTCTGTTTTGGGGAAATGCCGCCGACATCCAGAATATCTTTGTTTTGCAGAAAAGAGCTGTTCGATCAATATATAAATTAAGCCCGAGGCACTCACTCAGAGAGAAATTTAAGGAGATTAATGTAATGACTGTGCCCTCTCAGTATATTTATGAAAATCTTTTATATGCTCATAAAAATATCAAATTGTTTAAAAAATACAGTGATATCCATAACATAAATACTAGGAACAAACACAAATTTGTAGTACCTACAACAAGGCTCAAGAAAATAGGTGGCTCGTTTAGATGTCAATGTGTACGCTTTTATAATAAGCTTCCAAGCCACGTACAAGATCTAAGTCTTAATAAATTCAAATCATTCATTAAACGTAAGTTGTGTCAGAAAGCATTTTATACTATTAAAGATTACGTTGAGGACAAAAAGGCTTGGGATTGAGCTGCTCCAATTAATTTTGTTTTTTTATATTTTGCACCGTGAATTTTGTTTTTGTTTTTAATTTTGATATTTATTTTTTTTGTTTTCTTGCAATGACAAGAATATTTACTTTTTAAAGTATTATATTATTTTATTTTTATTATTGTGAATGTGAAGACTATGTGGATTTTTGTTTTTTATTATAACTTAGTTAGTTTTTACTCATGGTCTGGCAGTTTGAGTAGTTTATGCGGCCTACCCGAATGTCCTTTCTTTGGTATTGTTCGTCGAATCGTTGAGCTCCGTAAATTCTGAGTTGAGCTGCTCGGTTATTGACAAATGCGTGCACTGACTGGACAGGTCCACTCAATCTGGCTGGTTCTTTCCTCAAAATACCATTTCAGACATATGTCTACATGGTCTTCACATGATATAACCAAGTTTTTGTCAAGACTTCAAAAGAGACTGTGACCTCTGAGTTTGTTTCGGCCTTTCTTCTCAGAGTAGTCAGATAGGAAACGCCGACCTCATCTAGTTTTAAAAAATATGATCGACATGTAAAAGTGTTTGTACAAACCAACTTACAGAAATAAAATCATTTATCATTTATCATTTAACGTGTGTACCTGTGTGTTTGTGTATCTCGCTGTGGCATCATAGCTCCTAAACGGATGAACCGATTTTTTTTTTAAGGTGACTTTATCGAAAGTGTTTATTTATTTATACTTTATTGTATACCAGAAAATACAGGAACAAAAGAAACTTAAAACTAAAAATATACAATGGGCGACCTTATCGCTTGCCGCGATCTCTTCCAGGCAACCTGGAATAATGATCTGAATATGTTTTGTATTATTGTTGTATTATAACTGTTTTTAGTGTTCGTAGCTATGTTTGATCAAAATCGGTTTAGACGTTCAAAAGTTATGGGCGTTTTACTGTTTAAATCAAGGTGTTTTCGCAAGATCGTGTCATAATTACGTGTTCAATAGATTGTCGTTCGAAGCGTGTCTTCTATTAAATAAATTATGTAGCATGAAATAAAAATGCGGAGAGATTTTTTTATTTTACTTCTTTACCAGCGAAGTACATTCATTCGTGTCATTTAGTTAAATGTATATCTGTGATCTGTCCCCTTAATCGAGGTTAAGCTAGGACCACTTGAATTCAAGTCAACTAGTTACTGCGTACACAGTTTCTTACAATGTGTTATAAGCGGTTTGGGAGAGGTGGAGCGAATTTAGTGCTTTTGGCCACTATACAAGTTGGCGTATAGAAGGACTATGTTTTAGTTCTAGGCAAATAATGTATTGTAACAGATGTTATTGCGTATAAAGCTCTGGCTTAATTTAAAGTATAATATGCCCAGTGAGGTTTTTAATATAGGAGGAGACCTACAGTAGGCGTTTCTGTAGAGAGCGAAGAGAAGAAAAGCATTCAATAGAAGTTAGATCAAGGCTATGCTTCTTCATCCATCGCGACTTCAAAAAATAAAATGTACGTCCTTTATGTTTCATGGCGTCTCCGTCGTACATTCTTCAAGTGTTAAAGCAAACTTTTGTTACGGTCAAGAGTTGTCTGCAAAGCTGAATATAACACTAATTTCATAAAAATCTGTATAATGATAAAATTAAATAACCGACAACATTTCTCAAAGGACAAATTTAATAAACAATCAATTAAATTAAATCCATATTCCATACTAATATTATAAATGCGAAAATAACTCTGCCTGTCTTTCTTTAAGTTACTTTTGCACGCTTTAATCGCTAAACTGATTTATATGAAATTTGGTATGGAGATAGTTTGAGACAAAGGATAGTTTTTATCCCGGAAATCGTCCTTTAGCGGGTGGAAAGGGAGGTTGAAGTTTATATGGTGAACTAATAATCTCTCAAGTAGGGCGGCCTACGCACCTACAATATTATGGCGCGATATAAAAAATTGGCTATTCAAAGTACTAATGCTACACAGACAAAGTCGCGGGCAATAGCTGGTAAACAATAAATGCAACGACTTTAAGCGTTAGACTTGCAACTATTTCTCCATACATTTTTCGAACTAGGCCTTCTACCCAATTTTAGTACCTAACTATTTAACTGCACAAGCAAAGGTTACGCAAGCCGAATTCTCGAAGTGATCTAGTCGCACTACAAGTTTAAGCTACCTAGGTCCTAGGTGCTTGCGTTTATTGTCAAAACCTAACCTAGATTCTAGAAATAATTATATCGTTAGAGCGAGTTATGGTTATAACTTTACATATAGTAGGCGAATATTTTCGGAGATTTGGAACTTTGAATCGAAATTCTAAACAGGATATTTGTATAACGGAAACTAGTTCTGAGATAGTTTGGCAATACTGAGCAATTTAAAATATCTGTTTCTGAGATAGGTAGTTAACTAGCTGTATCAAACTACAGGCGATGCACAGTAGGGGCACAGTTAATATAATACTAGCATACAGATGCCTCATCCCATACAAAGAAACCGTACCGACCGCGACGTAACCAGCGTTTTTCATCTGATTAATCTTGTTATTTTTGTAACTACATCAATCGCGATCGATCCCGTTTCACGGCAATAGATGGTGCGGCTGCAGCGACTTGCAAGTAAAAGGGTTTACTAGGTTCGTGAATATTTTTTTCTTTAAATAAAGTGAAGGTTCGTTTTATAGTTTTTTTTTTTGCACCTTTTTACAGTTTTTTGCACCAAAATGTGATACAAATGCAAATTTTAACAATCGAGTGGAATGCCTCAGAAATTTAAAAATGTTCCGTTAAATAATCTCTGAAATGTGAATTAGAGCCCAATATTCCATATTTTTGTACTTAGGAGAGTTGATTAAACAAGAACATACAATTTTAATGTGCATTTCCAGCAAATGTTAGTTTTACACACATTTCTATTGAATTGAGTATACATGTCGCGCCATCTAGTGAGATTTATTTGAACCAAATTTACTTTCTTAGCAATGAGACCCCGTGGCAGGGTTTCTGGGGTGGTCTTGTGAAAGTTAAAAAGCGCACACTCTCTGGTCTTTTTCCCAAAAGTCCAGGCGTCTTTTGAAGGTTTCCCAAGCTGAGACAGTGCTGAATTAGTATTTAAGCAGGATATTAAATACCGTCTAAAAAAACTAAAACTGGAATCATCGACACGATGGAGAAGAAGAAGAATACCGTCTGATCTACAAAATATTTCAGATAAAAAATCTACATCGTATACCAACATACGTAGGTACAAAAACTCACGCGTTTTTCCCATGGGGGTAAGCTGAAACTGATCTATGCATTAGCTATGATCCTTACATATGTACTCTTTTTGCGTTTAATTCAATGTTTCACCCACCTTTGGTGCCAAACATAAAAGTAATATTTATCATAGGTAGGTACTTGGTGATGAGATTAGTGATTATTGATCGGCAGGCTTATTACGTATCTTTTGCAAGAGCAAAACGATAGCGACTTTTGCGTAATAAATGCTCTTCAATACAGAAGTTTTAGAGTTGTTTGCGGTTTTTTTTTTGTAGTACATTTGACAAACAGCGTGCGATTAGCAAACGATTGTGTAGGACTTACCATACCTACAATGCGGGTAATGCCGACTTTTATGACAAATAGCGTTTGATCGCTATCGTTTTGCTCTTGCAAAAGATACGTAATAGCCCTGCCGTTCTTTGTGAGGTCCTATATCAATATGCTACTTTGTCCCTCGTGCACAACGTAGTCCTCGTGTCTCTTAAACAAGTTCTGATGCCATATAATTTTCACCGAACCTACCACACCATATCGCACTTAAGGAATAAAGAAACACACAATAAGCATTGATTTCAATCACCATTTTAAACATAGTAGACATTCATGTTTCCTAAACAATTTGCCTTATCAAATCTTCGTGTGTAACTGCACTTATATCTACAAATCTAAGAAAAACCTAAGGTTACGAGTAATTTAGCAAATGTTATGTCATTACGACAGTTACATAAGTACTGTAATTCATGTAATTGCGCGTTGCATCATGAAATCCGTTCGTTTTGACGTCGCATGCGCTTCAGTCGCCGCTGAAGATTGATGACAGGTTAATTTTGAGCTTTAACATTGTGTTGTCTCATTTGGCCCATTAATAAATTGTCATCATCATTATCATTTCAGCTGAATAACGTCCACTGCTGGACATAGGCCTCCCCCAGGCGTCACCACATTGACAGATCCAGTGCGTCTCGCATCCAGCGCGTTCCCGTAACCTTAACCAGGTCATGGGTCTACCTAGTGGGAGGCCTTCCAACGCATCGTCCTTCCGTTCGCGGTCGCCACTCCAGAACTTTTCGCCCCTATCGGCCTTCTATTCTGCGAGCAATGTGCCCAGCCCACTGCGACTTAAGTTTCGAAATTCTGCGGCCTGTGTCGGTTACTTTGGTTCTCCTGTGTATATCCACATTTCTGATGCGATCACGGAAGAAAACTCCGAGCATAGCCCTCTTAATTGCCGTTTCGGTGACTTTGAGGTTTCTGATAAGCCCCGTTGTGAGCGACCACGTCTCGGTCCCATAGGTAATTACTGGCAACACCCACTAATATATTGTATTTGGCATGAATAAAGAGCCTTCTCGAGTGACTACATCTTAGGCAGATACAGCAGGTACTCATTGCATGGTTAGCCCCGCAGCCAATTTTGCTTTCTGACTTCTTCTTTTAGATTCGATTTTCTAGCTTCTCCAATTGTTTTCGATCAGTTTGTGTCTACCTTGAAACATCTTTCATGTCCCACATTAAGCTGAGCATCTAATCTGTCTTCACGTTATTTTTAAATGCTTTAATTTGATCTTTTTGTAATTTGCTACCGAGAATAACGGCAATATTGCCGTGGTTAGTCTTAAGAGCAAACACTTTCTACATGGCAAATACAAAGAAAAACACTTTCATAGACCCTAATCTACCGATACTTCAAATCAAGACGAGAAGAAGACCAAAAGTAGCTAGTTTCTGTTATACGGTACTTATAACAGCAATCATCTTGCTAATCAATCTATTTATCAACTACTAAGCCGACTCCACAGAACACCAATGAGGATACTCCAGCATATTTTCAAATTAGCTGCCACTACATCATACATTACAACCAATTCGGAAACCGCCACTATAAAGACTTCCATTTAGATTAGGAAGCATCAAAATACCTTGATGAGCAGCTTCCTACAAATTACTCTATAACAATCAGCGTTCAACCTTTGCCAGAGGTCACCAACATAAACAATGATATTACTACAGTGTTATAAGAAATAGCCAGTAACACACAGACCACGGAAGCAGCGACGGCTTTTAAAGTATCCGCTGCGAAGGAAATTCGTGCCCGAGCAATATGCAATGAGCTGAAATACTGCCGCTAGGCAAACTCTCTGGGCAGAGCACATTGGCTATGGTCGGAGTTTCCTTGAGTGATCTCTTCAGAAATGAGGATATCCGCAGAAGAACCAAAGCTACCGACATAGCCCGAAGAATTGCGAAACTTAAGTGACACTGGGCAGGACACATTGCTCGCAGAACGGATGGTCGATGGGCCGAAAAGTTCTGGAGTGGCGTCCGCGAACAGGAGGACGTTGCGTTGGATGGCCTCTCACTAGGTGAACCGATGACGCCTGGAGATGCCTGTGCTCAGCAATAGACGTATTTTGGCTGCAATGATAATGAGGATAATGACTGACCGTTCACTAATAGACTCTTGGTTTGTATGAAAAGTGTTGACAGTGCTGTCTCTAGTAGAGACAGCCGAGGCGATTCCGTGTTCTATAGCCAGCACCTATGTGCAGCCGTGCATTGAAGTTTTAGCAATAAGTAGTTTTAAAACAATTGTTCGGGATGATTTTTATCGCGCTATTTATAATATTATAATGATTGGAGGTCTGTTTTTTTGTGTGAAGGGTTTAATTTCGATAAAAAAGTTTTGCAAGATTATCATTGAAATGGGCACTGGATATATTAACAATGGTAGAATTAAAATCTAGTATATTGACATATCTGAACACGAAAAAACAGTGGCAAGGCATCTAGATGGTTTTCATTGTCCCAAAAAGTGCGGCTCGTATTTGCAGGGCTTGATGCCTGTAAAATTTGCAAAAGACATAAATAATCTTAAGTTTAGATAACCCATCTTCCGGGGTTAAAAAATAATAAATTATCACCTGAAAAACAATTCTAAAGTGTTTATATAATTTTTCATAAATAAATAAACTCGTAACCAGGTAATGTTTTGATTATAATATATTCAGCCTTGCATTTATATTACTTCCCCTAATTTTGAAAAAGATTTTCCTACATAGATTAGAACAGTCAACGGTTTTAACGAAATTAATTATTAAATAAAATATGAATTTATTCATATTTTGAATAATTTGCTTATATGAAACAACTTAATTAGATGATATGCACGTGCTTAATTTTAATATTGCAAGGAGCCATCCAAATATGTATGCTGGTCATCGCCTACTACCTTTATCAAAACAAAAAGACTGCATTAAGAGCACAATTCATTATTTCTGCAAAAGATTAGCCAGTCAGGCTTGTTGGCAGTCAGTACGTAGGATTGTTTACTACAGTACCAACCATAAAAACCTTTGGGATGGAAAATGAAAAATGGAAATTAATCCCGTTTATCAGTCGCTAATGTTAAAATCGACTAATTGTAAAGTTTGCAAAGAATTGCAAGGTTGCTAGAGATATTATCCGGCTAATATCACCGACAAATTGCTACAGTCGCAGTAACAAGTGTTAATGGCGCTTTATGCCAGCTTTACACGCTTCGAGCTCGCCACGGCGAAAATTCACATGTCTGTAACTTGCGTATTATTTTAGCCGAAAGACGTCAACTTCTGGACATAGGCCTACCCCATTGTCGCCACATTGAACGGTCCCGTTTGTCTCTTATCCAGCGGAACCTCGCAACCTTCACCAGGTCATGCCATTGTGCCATAATATTTTCTGATTGGTGAATCTCACAAAGGCAAGCAAGCTATTTGCACACTTTTATGTAGTTGCAGTAGTGTAGCTGTAATTTGTGTTAGTATCAGGCATGTGTATTTTCAGACGGGTCAGGAGTGTCTATGTTGATATCCTAAAGGTCTTTGAATAAGTTGTCGTGAGTTTCCATTACCTAGCCTGTTGAACTGGACTTTTACCAACCACTTTGTTAAGAAGCAGAATAATGCATTTTGAGAAAAAACGAGAGCTAAAGAGACCCATAATACCGTGATAACTGGTGAAAAGACAGGGGCCTCACACACAAATAATGGGTGGGGTCACCCATTCGGTTGATTCGGTTGATAGGATGATTATGATGAAGATGACAATAAATAAAGGGCAATAAATAAAACAGTATACTAACTGCTACATTGACCTTTTTCGAGCTTTGACCGTGTGAAAAAGAAGAAAAATTAAGCGGTCTTATCCAATCTTTATCACCATCAACAATGATATATTTATCCTCAAAACGACCACATTACCATAAAAACCCGGAACTCCTCACTAACAGTTGTCTGTCCGTCTGTACGTCTTTGTTCCAAACATTATTGTGTGCGAAACGTTAACGTTCGCGGATTTTCGTTTCGCTTCGTCTCTTTGCGTTTTAATTGCAGCTTTTGGTTAACAAAGGTAATGTGGTATTTTGGCGTATTTTCTTAGTGGATTTCCTTTTGGATGGACGGGAGTTCTCTTACCGTACTAGGCATTGGTCTCGCCTTGCTATGCTATGCATTATAATTTTATTGCTACTACCTACCTTTATACCAGGCCCCTCAGAAAGTATTGCGAAAAAAAGTTTTTATATATGGGAGACTGGCCAGTTATAATGTTTTTCGAAAATATGATTATTTATAAGTAAAAATAAGTAAGTTCCAATTTCAAAATTTCCCTCCACATTTTTTGCGAGTTAATTCAAAGTATTGTGTCTCACTGAAATATGGATCTGCGCCGGGAACATTTTAGAGCTATGATTTTATACGATTTCAAGTGTCGCCTGAAACCGGATGAATCGTACGATAGACTTCAAATGGCATTCATGGATGAAGGCCCTTCCAAGGCAACCGTGTATCGTTGGTATAACGAATTCAAGCGCGGTCGACCAACTTTGGGGGATGACGAAAGAAGCGGTCGCCCTTTGACGGCTGTTACCGAAGAAAACGTGCTAGCAGTGAAAAATTTAATCCAAGACAATAGGCGAATTACATATCAGGAGATTCAACACATATTGAAGATTGGATCGGGAAGCGTTCACGAGATTCTACACAGCCATCTTCGCGTGAGGAGGATAGTATCACGCTGGGTGCCGCACAACCTCACCGATGCTCAGAAGCAGGCCCGGGTGGAATGGTGCCGTGATATGCTTAACAAATTTGAAGCAGGCTCGTCTCGGCGTGTTTACGACATCGTTACAGGTGATGAGTCCTGGATTTATCAATACGACCCAGAAACCAAGCGCCAGTCGACTGTTTGGGTGTTTCAAAATGAGCCAACGCCTACCAAAGTGAAGCGATCTAGAAGCGGGGGTAAGATTTTGATCGCTAGCTTTTTTAATTTGACTGGCCACTTGGTATCAATTCCCTTACGGGATCAAAGAAGCATTAATGCCGAATGGTATACTACCAAATGTTTGCCAGAAGTTTTCTCTGTTATAAGCAACAAGCGACCAAACACAGGGCTCCGCGGGCTACTGCTCCACCACGACAATGCACCTGCGCACACCGCACTCAAAACAAGGGACTTCCTGGACAGCACGCCAGTCAAACTCCTGGGTCACCCTCCTTACAGCCCTGATCTAGCACCGTGTGACTTCTTTTTATTCCCAAAAATAAAAAATCAGCTCAAAGGGATACAATTTTCGTCGCCGGAAGATGCGCTGGCTGCGTTCGAGCAGGCTGTAAACGAGGTGTCTGCGGCGGACTGGAAAAAGTGTTTTGAAAACTGGTTTAGGCGCATGAATCTTTAAAAAGAGGCTGGTGGAAAGTACTTTGAAAAGATTTAATAAAAATATATGTACGTATAGAACAATTTTTTTTAGTTTCGCAAAACTTTCTGAGTGTCCCACGTATATCCTTCTGACCGATTTTGGCCAATTTCGTCAGAGACTAGCCATCGTTGCGGGCGATATTATAGTACACAAAATGTGCGCAAACACAGGTGCACTCCCTCTTCCAAAAGGCCCAGTATCCACAAAAGCGGGGATAGGACACGAGAGAAGATATGCTGCGAAGCTGACAGGTTATTTCCACCAAAACGCCAGGAGGTGCGTAGCGGAGAAGAGATGTGAGCTGTGCGTAGCGCAGATGTGAGCTGTGAGAGCTCGAAATCAGTCAAGTGCTGTCTATGAAAGGAAGACGCCATGCGGGGAACAGCGCGTGCGAGCGCGGGCGCCACCTGGCCACCCGACTACACACATCTCCGCTCTGCCGCTCCACACGCTCGCGCGCGGAACCGGCAGAATGAAATTCTATAGAAAAATGAGACATCTCCTCTGCTCTCCGCTTGATCCATTTCCACCAAAGCTAAGCGGAGAGGCAATGTGGCAATAATGAAATCTGATTGGTTATTCAAAACACAGCTCCTCTCGTCTCCTGTCCGCTTTGGTGGATACCGGGCCTTTGTCTCATAGTCCGAAAGGACGGCAATCCGACACAACCGGAGAGAGTTCTGGTGCAAGACAAACTTAGGCAAGACTTAAAGTGCCTGCCTAGGCACGGGGGTATCAAACAGCTAGCTTCCAACCTCCTGGTGCATTACAGAGAAATTGCTAATAGCAAATCCCAAAAACAGTTTTTGCCCGATCCGAGAATCGAACCATTCGTGTTGGCCTACTTACAACTGCTTCAGAAATGCATTTAGACAATAATTGGAGCTTATGGGTTTCTTTTAAGAATAGTAGAGATAAAACTTTTTTATAAAAAAATACAACCGACTTTTTTTTTCGAATACGAAAATCTTTTCTTTAAATAAAAACACTACAAAGTGAAAATAACTTCAATTTCGGCAGTCGGCGTTCTTGTCTTTGTTTCTTCGTTTTTAGACACTGACTTCCGAAATTTAAGTTATTTTTCACTTTGTGTGTGTTTTTATTTGGAAGTTGTTTTTTTTTTGTAAAACATGTTTTTTTTTGGTATGGTTGGTACCTACAAGAGAGCAAGTTCTATAGTAAGGTCTTTATAAAGCCCAAAGCAATGCCACAATATTTTACCCGAATAACATAAAACTTAAACATAACCGGTGAAATGAGAGTGTACCAGGGTGAACTGTACACATCTGCGTACCCCTTTAGAGCGTACCGGCGTGATTTATGTTATGAAATAGCGTACATAATAAACAGACATGCGATTGCAGCAATCCCGAGAGATTTGCCGTTGTTTATTGAAACGTTCTGTCTCTCCGAAGTTCTTTATCAGATCTTCACCAAATTTAAATGTTAATAAATAACAAGAAACATAAAAAAATACAGTCGAATTGAGAACCTCCTCCTTTTTGAAGTCGGTTAAAAAAATCATTAATTTGATGGTAACTTCACGTACAAACAACGCGGAGCAGTTGAAAACGCCGTATTTTGGAGTATGCATAATGTCCAATTAGTTACACACAATTGAACTCAGCTGGGTTTTCCTGCTCAACTTTTTGCTGTTCAGTTCTGACCATGATATTTGATGCCATCAAAAGGTGTCGTGACCTGAAACAGCAATAGGTTAGATATTTATTGAAAATATTTCCTTGACTTTATAAAAGTTTTGAACAACTTATTGCAGAGGCGAATTTAAATCGCTTGTGACTGCGAACAATAAACTTCTGCTTGAACCTTCTAATGTACAACTACCTAAGACATCACACACGGGTCGCGGATAAATTTGATAATCGTTTCTTACAAGTAAAATTTCACAATTTAAAAAACCCCCGACACATTTATCTTGTGAAAACACCCCGATTCAAACAGTAAAATGCCCATAACTTTTGAACGGCTAAACCGATTTTATTCAAACATAGCTAGGAACACTCTCGCCAAATTTACCTTTTAAACAAAAAAAACTAAATCGAAATCGGTTCATCCGTTTAGGCGCTATGATGCCACAGACAGACACACAGATACACAGCAACACACTTGAAACTTATAACACCCCTCTTTTTCCGTTTTTCCGGCGGGGGTTAAAAAAGAGATACCGCGGCCCTGGCTCAAGCAACTGAAGGAACATGGGTGGGTTTTAGTCAGTAAAAGTCTGACACGCCCTCCCGCCTCACCCAGAGCGGTAGACGTCATTGAATGATTTCCCAGTCCAAAAAAAAAAAAAAAAAGACATCACACACAAGCTTTGCTTTCTTTATTCTTACGGATTTCCACGGTACTATTGCAAAGATATAATAAGCTTACTTTGCTCACTATTTTAGTGGTAGCGAGCAGAGTCATTTCGTTACACTTTTCACAAACCATTACCATTATTCGTTAAGTGCGTGTCGGACTTCTCACATTTAGGGTTCCGTACAAAACCGCAAAATCAAGTTGGTTGTAATAGAAAAAAATTCATCGGCGGGGCCTATAATCGTCAGAAAAGTTTAACACTGCGGTGTATTATATTGCAGTTTTAGGTCAGCACCATCTCTTGACCAATAGTGGAACTAATAAAAAAAATGTGGTTGGTTTATGAAAAAGTGTGCTATTTTGAGACATCATTTTATTTTTCCTGTAATCTTTTCATAAACTTTTATCACATAGATTATTTTCAGATTTTTCTCTGTGCAAACTTCGGAGATAAGGGGGAACGGTTTTTTTTTTAATTTTTCGTCAAAATTCGAAAACTATGCGGACATTTTGTTTTGATAATTTGCATGTAGCGTTCTTTCATATGATGCCCCACATGCCCTAGCAGACCCACTTCGAATTTTTAAGACCCCCTTTCAGTCCCTGTTGCAAATATTTATATATATATAGTTTTATTTTCCTTATTTGCAAAATAGTTGAGCAAACGTCATCTAATTCTATAAACTATGTGGTTACTGCTGCTCGTAGTAGTAGTATGTAGCGGCGATATAGTAGCATGACTATCACAGGAGATAAAAATTGTCAAATAAAAAAAAACTGACAGTAACATATACAAGATATAATCGTGCCAAAAATCACAACTCTACAAACTTTGTATATCTCATTCCTGTCGTGCCGAACAAAACGTCTATGACTATCACGGTAAGGCGTGACTGATCGTGAATGGGCGTCAAGCCCGTATCCTTGGCAGACTAACAAGGCGGTTGTATAGGATCATGTCTGTATTAGCTTTCACTAATTTGTACCTTTCAAAACGGTACAAATATCAGACTTTTCTACTACTTACATAGAATATAAGAAGGAATCCCTTTTCCGCATTTAGTGTTCCATTTGCTCCGTTGTGCGTGGGTGTTCTGGCTAATGTAGCCAGCCTAGCTCCGTTTAAAAGCACAGAAGCTTCCTGGAAGCTTCACAGGCTTCGTAGAGTGACCGAGGATGTTCCGAGGATTTCTTCACGTGGGAAGCCACGACGCTGGAGTCCATGATAACGAGGGCGGCTGATTCCTCGGCGAAAAATTAGCCCTTTCAAAGTGGGCTGTCTGTGGCGCCTATGTTAAAAATATGTTTGTAAAGAGGTGTGTGACCCGTTATTGTCCCTGTAATTATTTTGAGGTTATTCCTACTTAGGTTAAAATTTGTTTGGTTAATCGCGGGTTTATATTCGGTAAGGCTGTACTACTTACATATAAAATTATCCCAGCGAAAAATTATTCCATGAGTACCTATCTACTACCGGGATAAAAATTATCCCTTTGTCTTAATTCAGGACAAGGACCGTAAACGAAACTAAACCGTATAAAATTGCTAAAATAAATTAGACCTTAGAGTTATGAAGTTAAAATACACACGACTAAACAACAAACTGCATATTTTAAAGTCAGTAAAAAAGACAAGTCAAACGCCTAGTTATTGAATTTTATCAAAACAATCAACACTTAAGCAGGTATTTTCACAAGACGGATTTGCTCGTGCGTAATTGAGCATAACTGTGGGCCAGATCTAAGTCCATCAAGTGAATAATACCCCGCTTTAGACCGAAAACAAAACTATTCAAACAACTTCTCAGACAAGCTAATAACAATCAAATTATTTATTACGTAAAAATAAGAAACTACAACCAGACCAAGACACCATGTCTGATGCTTTCATTGTAAGTACTACTAACAAAACAGACGCATCAAAAGTTAATTATACACTTTCGCGCTCAAAATTAACGAAACGGAAACAAGATGAAAAATTTGTTAATTGCCAAAGAAAGTGAACGAAATTGTTTTACATTGTGCTCGTAAAAGCTGAACGAAGGAACCTGTCCTTCAAGTCTGTTGATGGAGATAAGTGAAATTTTAACAAAGAATCATAAGCTAATGGCTTATAATTAAGCCAAAATAAAACAATTTTTTTCTAAATCTTTTATACTTGTGTTGAAGATTTGTAAGTGTTTCAAGAATAGTTGAAGAAGAAATGGCTTTTCTCTATGCCGAGATGCAGTAGTAAATAAAAACCAGCGTATTTTTAAATACCTCTGTAAAATTGCCAAGGAATGCCGCTAGCCCTTATTAAACTGAATTTTCTTCAAAATAATCCGTGTATCTAATCAATTAGCTATACCAACTTGGTGGTTCAATATAATTTATAAAATAGCTCGTATTACTTGTAGAGAAAAACTTAGCTAGAAGGGATTCGTAGTGGACTGGGTGGGAATTAACACGCATCATATGGACTCTATTATAATGCAAGTGCCCGTCAAACATAATCACTATCATTCTACCCTTTATCTATGATACTTGCGGAACCATTTTTCTTCCATTCTACCCACTAGCGCTATCATTCAATCCCCTTTCCCTCATATAAACAATAAAAATTAAAAAAAAACAAACCGACTGCCAAAAAAAACACTGAAAAGTGAAAAAAAAACTTTCTTTTCCGAAGTCGGTGTCGAAACATGTAAAACAAATAGGTACCAAAGACACTGACTTTGCCATGGGAAGAATGGAAGAAAAATGGAAAATACAAACCATATATAGCCAAATTACAGCTCATGACGATTCCAATAAGCCCAAACACGACTAGGATACATTGTTTTATTACGGAATTCCAGTGCCTACCTGCCGGCTTCATCATTAGATCAGTTCGATGGCACCATTTTTATCAGTATTTTAGTAATAATTTTATTTGGCATAAAAGTACTATTCATTTATAAGTATTTGCTTCATCATAGTCGTTTAACTATTCGAGATATCTAATACCCGTGACATACTTAGCATTAAGGAGTTTTATTGGCCATCTGAGGTCTTCTTCACCAATTCCACTTCACCAAATGATACTTTCTGAGAGCAAATGATTGCATTGTTGATGAAACTCCCAAATTCGCTGTATGTATGCCTGTAATATTTGAAGAGTTCCCTCGTTCCCTTTTCTCCAAGATCCCATCATCAGATCCTGACCTGATGACTATGGGACCAACTAGGAAGTATATCCTTTCAAACAATAAAATAATTTTCCAAATCGGTCCAGGCGTCTTTGAGTAATCGAGAAAAGATTCCTTCTTTTTTTGAAGCCGGTTAAAAATAATACAAAACAAAGTTTTGCACAACTTCAAAATTTTGCATATCATAAAAATCTTGCAGAATCTACTTCCCGATACCAAATAGTCAAAAGCAAGGACGGTACCTCTCTCATAAAGTCAAGAGCATCTAACAAAGACTTTTTAATATTTTACCACAACATTGCAAATTGCATCACACGATATGTTATCATCACTACTCGATGTTAATAAAGGTGTAAAAAAGACATCTACCGGAGTGGCTGACCCATCGAAAGAAACAGTATCTAATCGCATAATAAACAATACTATTCGACGTTTGGTCTGAAGCACAAGTGTCAGCGATTGGAAGACTCAACGTCTTTCAGCTTTCACTATTACTGTTCACAAACAAAAATATACGATCTATGAGCTGGGTCACAGAACAGATAAAAGGCTTATGAGATTATGCATTTTTAATTATCTGTACTATATAATAATCTATACTTATATCATAAAGAGAAAAGATTTGTATTTTGGTACGTAACGAATAAACTTAAAAACTACTGGACCGATTTCATAAATTCTTTCACCGTTGGAAGCTACACTATCCCCGGGTGACATATGCTACTTTTTATCCCTGTATTCCCACGGGAACGGGAACTACGCGGGTGAAACCTCGAGGCGTCCGCTAGTCAAAATCAAATCTTGAATGGTTAGCCAAGCATCATACAAAATTAACCATAATCGATTCCCAGGGTTACTTGCAATTTTAAGAAAAAACATTCAGATTTATTAGTTTTCTACTTGGCTTTAATTACAGACCAATAATCTGAAGGAATATTTGTTCCAAAGACGGTTTAATACTTGGGACATACAACTTACAGTACAGATTTCCCGTTATGCCTATCATCAATGCATACACGAGCCCTTCATTTTCTCACATTAACATCAGCTTTATTCATCGCTAATACGACTTTAATGCCCACCCATCGCCTTTCACTTAAACAGCAATTAGGTCCTGTTTAATCGCAAAACTCCGTGCGAAAAGCATCTATTGTCAAAAATAACGTGTCGAGGCTGCGCATAACCAATGGCGAAAAGACAATAGCTTTAGCTAATAATATTTATAATGCAAGGCTGCGCGGGAGTCGCGTGGAGAATTCACACTTCCTACAGGTAGATTAGAACTTAATGGCGGCTTGGGACACTAGGTGACTCGCTGCGCAGTAGAATTTATGTGACAGGGGGAGTGACTGTGCAATAAAAAGTGAACTTAAAAGTCGCCTTTAAGTTTAAATCGACCTACAGCACGAGTTTGTTTTGCTGTAGGTAAGTAATTTTTTCTCCTGTTTGATTGGCTCAAGTTTTCTGTTTAGATTCGTTTTAGTATCAGTTTTAGTTCAGACTTGCCATTAGTTTTATATTTAAAATAGGTTTATAATAGGCTGCGCAGGAGCCGCGTGGAGTATACACACTTGTTTGTTGCGTTTTAAGTTAATATTTTCTCCTGTTTGGTTGGTATTTTTTTAGGTCCAATTGTTTTCGTACTAGTAGGACTGTTTCAAAACTACCTCACAAATCGCTCCCAGATAGTCAAGATTGACCGTCACAGCAGCAATGAGCTCCCCATCTACTATGGCGTTCCACAAGGAAGCATATTGGGACCCACATTATTTCTAGTGTTTATAAACGACTTATGCAATATAAATATTCCAAATACCAAGATAACATCCTTTGCAGATGACACTGCTATCACTTTTGTCGCTAACACTTGGTCTGAACTCGAAGACAAGGCACAGCATGGCTTTAATGTAGCGCTAAACTGGCTTTATTTCCATATGCTCACACTTAATACCTCTAAAACCAAGTTCATTACCTACTCGATCAGTTCTGCTACCCAACCAAACCCACCAATATCACTTAAAGCTCACACATGCAATTTTCAGACTCAAGTTTCATGCCACTGTGCAACTATATCCTCTACGGATGAAATCAAATACCTAGGTGTTAACATAGATAAGAATCTTAAATTTAAATCTCATGTTAATGTCCTTACTGGCAGAGTTCGCAAACTTATATATATCTTCAAAACCTTAAGAAATATTGCTAATCCTATAATTATTCGTAATGTATATTTTGCCTTATGCCTATCTATTATTACCTATTGTATTCCATGTTGGGGTGGTGCTGCAAAAACTATCCTTAAACCGTTAGAAATTGCACATCGCGCCATACTGAAAGTGGCTACCTTCCGTCCACTAATTTATCCAACTGATCAGTTATACAAAAACTGCAACGTTCTCAACGTGCGGCAACACTTTATTTTACAATTAATTCTGTTGCAACACCGCATAACCCCCTACATTGAAATTACCAAACGCCGAAAAGATAAAATATGTACTCCTCCAAAAACTCGCTTGTCGTTTACTAGAAGATTCTTTTATTATTTAGGTCCGTCTCTTTACAATACAATAAACAAGAATTGTCCAATATATAAATTGTCTTATCATAATTGTAAAAAGACCGTTCGCACATTCCTTCAAAATAAGAACTACGACGAAACAGAAAAATATTTAATTTAATTAAATTATGATAAGTTTGTATATTGTACCACTCACCCAAAACATAGACCCACACAAATCCAATCTCCTTACTTACGCACGCTTACACTGACTTACACACCCACACGCTCACGCACATACATACACACACAAACTCATACACGCACACTCAGCACACATGCACAAACACACAAGCTCACTCACACACACACGCACACAGACACAAATGCGCTCGCGCTCTAATATCTGTAGATTTTAAGAATTTAAAAATAACTTGTAAAAATTATATTGTAGAAATACAATTAGAGGGTATCGGCACTGTTACTCCTTAATACAGGCTATTTCATAGCCTAGCAAGGAGGACAGCACGTCACCCACTTGATTGTCAGATATTTATAACTACCCACTTTGTAAAACTGTTACATGTACTGCAATCTGTTTTTATATGAATAAAGATTATTATTATTATTATTCATAAGATAATAAAATGTATAAATTAATTGTTTGTAAATTCTTCATTATGTAAATGACATAATTTTCTCCTGACGAGGCGAGGTTCTGGAGCAAAAACCTTGATAAAAAGCGTGACTACCACAGAGGCCGTGCTCACCCGGCAGGTTCTGTCTACCAACCCAACTATGGCTTAGGGGTCAACTTTTCTATCTACTAGATGTTGTTGCTTACGTGCGAGAACTTAGCATATGTCCAGTTTTCTTTTAGTTGGTTTTGTCCTCTGACCTTACATAACATAGAATAGAAAACAACCATGTAGGGTTACCACCAAGTCGTCAGTTCAATTTCTTATGTACTTATAATAAACAAGCACCTTACCTAATTTATTGTATTGTTATTAGCTTAATTACCAACCAACCAGTCAGGCTAGCTAACTATAGAGGTATCTTCATAAGCTTTGTTCTCTTGGTCAGAACGCACAAGTCTGCGATATGCGGTGCCGGACACATAATCCGAATAACGTCTAGAATGGTCCTTTGTTCCGTCGCAGTAATCGTCAGCGGTGAAGAGAACTGTGTCCGGTACCGCGTAACGCAATGTATGCATTCTGATCAACAGATCAAAGCATTAAATATACCTTTGCGATTGTTTTGAGTGATAATCATTAATGTCATTATTCTTGCAAATACTTTTTTTGCTTACTGGGGGAAACCTTCAAAGGCGCCTGGACTTTTGGGGAAAAGACCTGGGATTGTGGGCCTTTTTAACACACTAAAACCACCCCGGTGATCACCATCAGCACGTAGAAAGGGCCCCGTGACCTCTCAAAAGACCAAACCGGAGCAACTCCTGTTAGGGCACATCCCTGGGGGGACCGAAAAAGCGCCCCCCCTAAGCTTCAAGTCTTTCATGGAGTCACATGGTGTGGTGGACAGAGTCCCCAATCAGACCACCCGAAACCCCGGAGTTCTTTTCTTGCAAAAACCTAATTAAAAAACATTACCCTAAATATGTATTTCTTTTGTTACAGGATCACTCAAAACAGCTATTGGAACACTTAACAGAGTCTGAAAAAATATTCCTATTCGGTGCCAACCCTCACGGTACGTACGAGTTGTTTTAGTTAAATCTCACACAATTACAATTAATTAATTTTAATGAAACTAGAAACTATTAAGTGCAGATAATAATCAAGCCAATACTCTTATCTATTTAGTGTTTATTGCAACATTGTTTTCAAGAGCATGTATTATTTGGTGCGAGCTTGTGAACATAATAATTATGCATTTCGTTTGTTATTTCACTGACATTGTAATCGAATGCATCACAAACTTGGTAAACCTACAAATGAGCCAATTTACCCGACTGCCGAAGGAGGGTAATGTGTTTATCAGTATATGTATGTATGTATATTTGTTCCTATGTGGCGTTCTGGAGACCAAACGCGTCGCAGGATTTTGATGATTTTTATGTCAATCGATTCGACTTAACCTTACGAGTGTCTCTGGTTACATTAAAACAATACATTGAAAGGTTACAATTGAAAATTGAAAAATGGTGGCTTTTGGGTGCTATTTTGTGGGGGCCCTATTTTTTTAGCTTCCAAACTCATCGTCTGGGGTATCAAAATAAAAGGTTTTAAGAGGTGATTTCAGCAATATATATATCATACTTATGTTTAAATTTACCTAATTCGAAAGAAAAAATGTTAACTAAAAAGTTACAAAAAAATAAAAAAAAACAAAAAAAAATAATCCCGACTGCTTAAGAAGCAAACTAAAAAGACGTAAACAAGAAGAAAAGCAGCTATACAGTCGTAGGATACATAATCAGTCGAGTTTTTTAATTTTGGTAACCATTTTTTTTTAAATGTGTGGCATTAAGTAACTTACTACTATACTACTACTAAAATATATAGCAGTCCAATAATTTAAATCAACCCCATAAGTGGTACGTATGTATAATTAATTCAATTATTTTTCTACCTCATCAAATATATAATATAATGACTTAATGTTGCTTAGATCAAATCATAGTTTCAATAGACTCACTACTGCTTCTCTAGTTTAACCAAATACCCATCAAATCACAACTACGAAAGAACGTAATTATCTATGCGTATGAGCAGAACACTAATGATCAAAGAAAAACAGAAAGTATGCTGTTTATTATACCGCGAAAGCTGTAGAGCTCAAATAAGGTGAACTAAGGTGTCGACAGGCCGTGAGAAAGGCAACTTTTTGATACACAAACCGTATTTGTCAATCAAGACTTTAGGGTTCACCATGTCAGCCAATACCACAGACATAAATCTAACTAGATAACGCAAGTACTTCCATCAGTATGGAAACCAAGCGCTCCACTTTTTAACACACAATTTAAAAACAAATTTGTCTACCAATGAATGAAAACATTTCCAATACCTCAACCATCTTTTTCTATAGTCTTTATTGCTCAATATGGCATAATTAGGTATTTCACTAGATTTCGGTGGATTGCCGGCGCCGATAATGCTAAATGAAAAGCTCAAAGTACGATCATTGATCATTAAATTTCTCCGCTTTTTGACACGCAAAGTACATACAATCTCGTCATCTAGTTAGATTTAAACCTGTGGCCTATACTTTGTATATAACTAGTCATAAAACCATTGATGACCGTTTTCTAAGATCCTCGGATCAACTCTCATTTGTAGATTTCAGAGAATTTCTTCCATAAATAACACTCAGGTTCAGAAAAGCAATATTGAGCTAATAATATTGATCTCCGGTTAAGATTCAGCTGACAATTCTGTTTTAGTACCTTTTCATAGCATTATAACTATATCGCATAATGCGATTGTTTAACATTCAGTGATTATTTTGTCGTTTTGTTGTTCGTTTATTATTTTATTACTGCTCCTATCGTTCTTTTTACCTTTGAGAAAGGAATGTATTTGCCATAGACCACAAAATTAATCAATATCTAATATCCAAAAAAATCTTTATCTTTCAGAAGCACAATTCGAAGTAGCACATCTCAAGCAGCCAAAGCGTCGTAAACGCTCACTACTCTACGACGATCAAGACCTAGTCGGGCTCAAGAAGCATCTAGACATAAAGCTTAGCCCCAGAAACAGTTTCCTAGACCCTCAGTTCCTGCTGATGAGAAGGTGGTCCAACAATACCGAGGCGGTACTGGACCATGCTGATGAGGAAGTGGATAATTGTTACTATAGGGGTGATAATGCAGCTCTCTATGTTTGTGATGATGTGGTAAGTTCAAAATTGCTAAAAACGTTATCTCCTGCTTGAGACATGTGAACATTTTGTTTCCTTACGCTTATTAACCGACTTCAAAAAAAGGAGGAGGTTATCAATTCGTCGGTTTTTTTTTAATGTATTTTCCTCGGTTACTCAAAGACGCCTGGACCGATTTCAAAAATTCAGGGAACTCCTCAAATATTATAGGCATACATACAGCGATTTTGGTATTTTCATCAACAATGCAATCATTTGCACATGCTAAGTATGTCACGGACATAAGATATCTCGAATAGTTAACAGACTAAAATGAAGCAAATACTTATAAATAAATGGTACTGATGAAAATGGCACCATCGAACTGATCTGATGTTGAAGCCGGAAGGTAGGCACTGGAACTCTAAAATAAAACAATGTATCCTAGTCGTGTTTGGACTTATTGGAATCGCCATGAGATGGACTTTGGCTATAAATGATAATCATGTTAATTGGAATCATGAAAAAACTTTGTAACAAAAAATCAAACCGACTCCCAGAACAAAAAATTACAAAGCAAAAAATAAATTTCTTTTCCGAAGTCGGTGTTTAAAAACGAAAAACAATGGGTACAAAAGACACCGACTTCGGAAAAGAAATTTTTTTTTGCTTTGTAATTTTTTGTTCTAGGAGTCGGTTTGATTTTTTGTTAAAAAGTTTTTTTACTCCTCCGCTATACTTTTCTTATTAATTTCGTAGTGGGAACTAAAACAGTTCAATCCTTTCTCAGCATCTCGTCGAGCTTCATTGACTCGGTAGTTGACTACAACTACCGTCTCAACCACTAGGTTGAGACAGTACGGCGATGATTCCCAAAAAAATACAGATCAATAGGTGAATACCATAGGCCACTAGAAATTTTAAATCAGATTTTAATACGAAACCAATTGTTACTATCTCAAAAGAATTTTAATAAAGAAAATGTAATAAACTCCACACACAATAAGCAGTAAAAGCTGTTATTACGTACATCCGTTGTTTAATACGTAGTCATCATTAGTGTCCGAGATATCTAGGCCAAAGAAATTTTAATACCCAACGATTAATTCTAGACACAATCATGAGAAATTTTAATTGCACTTTCAATTCATAATTTCTTCTATTACAGAGAGGCTTAGTCAAGTCTAATGACACATACTACTATATACATCCACTGCCAGAAAGATTTCACGATGACCATGCAAAAGCGCATGTAATAGTCAAAAAACAAATAGATCAAGTCAATGAAGATGACACCTGTATAGAAAGAGAAAACATAATGCCTGATGAACCACAACCTGCTAAAACATGGGCAAAACATAGAAGAAAACGTGAAGTACCAGTCAGTAATGTAAATAATAATCTAGAAGGATTTAAAGTTAATTTAGCACATAGAAATAAGACATTAACAGACTTTATACAGAAACTATCGAATGGAGCGAACAGGCAACGAAGAGCAATACTACCAGCAGTGTTTGTGGAAACTGCAGTATTCGTAGATAGAGACTTATACAAACATATGACTGTAAATTTTCCTAAAGACACAGAGAGAGAATTAGTGAGATTCGTACTAGCAATGATCAATGCAGTACAGCTCATATACCACGATCCTTCGCTAGGAAGGCCAGTGAACTTTATACTCAAAAGACTGGAGATTTTGCACGAAGACCCGGCTAATTTGAAGAGGCCACATGACATAGACAGGTTTCTGAGTAACTTCTGTACGTGGCAAAGGCTGGAGAATCCACCGGGAGACAATGACCCGTTACACTGGGATCATGCACTGATATTAACTGGATTGGATTTGTATGTCGTCAACAAGAATGGAAAAGTTAGCAGTCAAGTGGTTGGTAAGTCAATTCTTTTACTATTTTTATTTACAAACTAGCTGCAAACCCCGACTCTGCCCGCGTGGTATTAGTACTTCTCCCAATATCTTTATAAATAATAGCCTAAGCGTTATTCTGATGTATAAGCATATTTCTGTAAAGTTTCATCAAAATCTTCTAAAAGAGTAACAAACATCCAGCCATACATCCTCACAAACTTTTACGTTTATAGTAGTAGGATGTATAGATTAGAAAACGTCTAAGCAGAATGATTTAAATATGAGGGATCTCTTAAAACTTAGAACGCATATGTCAGCTAATCAGGATCAAAATCGATTTTGTTTTATTCCTTTATCCTTGCACTAGAACACCTTGCAGGAGTTAAACTTATGAGATCCTCTAGGTACTTTAACAGAGTCATAAAAAATAACATAGAATTTTGTTTCATGGAGACGATACCACCTCCAGCGAAATTGAAACGTCTGCGAAAGTAGGTTTTAGTTGTGGCATGGTTAATGATGAAAACCATCTGAATACTTATGAGTATGAACACAGAGACTAACACGCACTTTCATTTATCAACTGTTTTTACATTACTTATTAAGCTTACTTAAGTAAAAGCCATATGGTATGGCGAGTAAAAGTATACGCCAATCATTATAGCAACGATAATTTAATTTTAAGTAGTTTGTAACGACTCAATATTACGCGTATAACTTTTGTTGTTACGATTCGTGACGCTTTCATCAGCCGTAATGCTCTACATGCAATTGATGTGGCAATATAGTTAAACTGATGTGTGATCATAATAATAGGGTTTTTTTGGATCAAAATGATCATAGTCACGTAAAGCATGTAGCTCATGAATAAATGCCTCCAAAACTAATCAGAGGTATATCAAAATATACATATTGGAAGAATATGAAACAATGAACTAGAGCACAATATAATCAACATACAATATAATAAATCTGTAGAAATGTCGTTTTTGTAAATCGAAAATATTTCCACAAAAATAACCAGGGTGTTAAAGAATAACCAACAGAATCCATTTCCAGTATTTTTGGATTTTTTCACTGTTTGTCTGTTTAGTTGTGCATGAATCACGTAAAATGTCCGAAACCAAAGTATATAACTTTTATACATAAAAATAGTGCGTAACTTGAAGTATTACTTAGTTTTCAACTCAATCGGTTCACTCTATCAAAAGTTAAATGAATTAAAAGTGTTCAAGAAGTAAAATATCACAACGCACTTAAGGTTAGTCGAAAATTCTTCCATACAAACGTAGTCTAGCGATTACTCCACTGTTTGAAGATGTACGTTCAAAATTAAAAATTATATCAATTTGTCTCATCATTATCTAGCCCGGTATGGAAACAAAAACGTAAAAAAATATATATTTGAAAAATAAGAGCGTCGAAAGTTCCATATTTCAACACAAATTTTAAAGCATCTTTGGGCGGAAATAAATAGGTACCATAAGAAGAAGGAAAATTGTAAAACGCAAGCACAGCTACTTTATTTCCGCTATAGGGCTTGCGGGTTAAGAAAATCCAATCATATTTTTTCATGCCAGGCTCTTGGAATTCCAATAAAAGATAACTTGCAGCATATCAAATAATTCAGAATAAGTAAAACAAAATGTTTCGAAGTAAATGAACGTTCTTATTTTTCTTTTTGCCTAATACATACCAATCAAACCTTTTTCTCCAGGATTGGCGCCAGTAGCTGGAATGTGTACCGTGACTAGTAGCTGCACTGTCAACGAAGGGAGGCATTTCGAAAGCGTCTATGTGGTCGCCCATGAAATCGGACACAAGTGAGTTCCTATCAATACCTTTGTTGTACAGTATAATGCTGAAGTTAAACATTGTGAAGAAACCGGTTTTCCTAGAACTAAAAATTCTACCAATCCGTATTATGTACGCTTGGTGGATCATAGTCCATCCCATTTCACAGAGAGGAGGTCAGTGGGAATGTTATTTGTACTTATGTTACTGTACTGTTGTTTACCTCCTAAATTTGTCTTCTTTCCTCCTAGTAAAGACGACTGGGAACTGACTGCTAATCTAATCTTATATTAGTTATTCTGTTTATGCAAACTTTACGTTTGAAACATGTTGGTCATCATTTCCAGACCATGTTTTTATTCAATCATCCTTCTTTAAATTGCATTAGCAGTTGGTAAAAAATACAGTTCAGTTATTATAATTTAGTCTGCAGACATTTCTGCTGCAATCACCACACCAATATGATTTATTTTGTTAGTTTCTAAATTTAATCAGATTTCAGCAATCATTGTGGTTTCGATTCAATTGGTTTATATTTTAGGGTAGTTCAACGCAATACAATCGTCATAATTATATTTCTAAATAGTTCTGAAATGTTAGCCTGCCAAATCAGGCATGAAATGCCGTTTAATTCCAAAATACTCAGTTAATTTGAAATAACTATTAAGCACTGGCTGGTCTGATCTTTGACCTTGCTTACCATCATTTAGTTTAGATAGCCCAATTACCGAGAGCCACCGTGAAGCTATGAAAAAGTTTTATGTTAATAGTTACATCACAAATAAACCAATGACTTCATTGCAATTACAATTGACCTGCAGCAGAGTTAGGTCAAGAACTTTATTTAACAGGAAAACTCAACCGGAATGATGATGATTTAATTGTTATTTGAAAGATTTCGTTTCAGTTTTCAGATCCGCTTTCACGATTATATAGATACGACTCATTACATAATCACGGATTTGGTTTTATCTCAATTGGGAATTATCAAACTCTTGAATAGCTAGAAGATTCATCATCACCATCAGCCTTAGTCCCACTTCTGGGACACAAGCATCCTCTCTGTGAGAGAGGTAATGGGCCTTAATCAACCACGCAGGCCCAGTGCGGGTTGGTGTACGTCACATGTCTTAAAAATTTTTGATCTAGGACATGCCGGTTTCCTCACGATGTTTTCCTTTACCGTTTGTAAGAGCAGTGGTGATGAAATTATTTAAACAAAGTAAAGCGCCTGCCTGGGTCCGAACTCACGATCTACGACACGTAAGTCGGGGCCGTTACCAAGGGGCTACCACTGCTCTCTGCTAGAAGATTATCTAGCAATAAATTTATTAGAATAGACACTATTTTAGTATCACCTGTTACACCTTTTTGTGCCTGCTCTAGCCCTATGCTAACCACTTGATTTCGACTAAAAAGTTATCACAAACATTACCTATCACACAATCGATTTATAATTCCTTTGGCCTCCATCCATCAATATCTGTGTTCATAACCATTTCACTACAACTTTCCTATATTCCAGTCTTGGCATGCGTCACGACGGACCGCTAGCAGACAACGGCTGCGACCCCAGCGCCTACATCATGAGCCCCACGCTCGGCAGCGGCAAGATCACCTGGTCGCAGTGCAGCAAGAATTATCTGCAGAAGTTTCTGGAGTAAGTCTTTTTATCATGGATTCTAGTTGACTTGCAGACAGTTCTGACTAGACTGGGTGAAACAACGCTCTGTAGTGACTCCTAAACGTCAATATACGAAACAGTAGCTAGCCAGCTTACAAGTTACATTTGATTCAAACACCGCCACCGTCATAACAGTTATTTTTATATTGTGGAAATCCTTATCGATATCTTCCATTGCGATTAATGTTTTTCATAAATATTACAAAACTGCAGCCGTATTGCGTGAATGCGCAGAGTTTGAACGCTACCCTTGGTCGGTTGAATAGCGTTCTCTTTGCGCACTTACGCAATACGGCTGAGAAACAACACCCGAATACAATGATTTGACTTATATCCTACCAATGCGAGATAGTCACTGAACCATTCCGTCCTTTCTACTGCAGGACTTTCTTTCAGTTCACTTCTCATAAAGAATCCATCCATCTTCAGGCAAATAAATTCTCATACTTAACCGTAAAATAAAATATTTTTTACAGCACAGTACAATCTCGATGTCTACTGGACCATGGCAACTCAGCCGGTCAGTTGGACCACAGTGCAGAGGGCATCCTACCTGGAGAGAGATTTGATGCCGATCAACAATGTAAGTGCTTTAATATTATTTTTTTGTTTGCCTGTATAATTCTACTTTTCTTTTATATTTTTTCCATTTCTTTCGATACTGTGCTTCATCTCGCAAATTCTTGAGGAAGCCATCCAAGGCTATCATCATCCAATCTCCTCTAACCAATTTTAAAATTAGCCAAAACTAAATGATTTCCTGTAAGTATTATGCATGGATCATCGAATGGCCACTTTGGCATTGAAATAGCAACTGAAATTGGATAACGTTAGACATATTCAAGGTATTTCGATCACTTGGCTACTTCAAAGGTATCCCCTATCTATAACTATCGTTAAATTACTTAGGCTTATCTGCTGCTATACAAACAAACATACGAGAAAGACCGCATATAAAATAATTAATCTTATTTAAGACAAGCTTTTAATGGACTTAAAAGTACCAATGAGCCCAAACACCACCTTCTGGCTCCATCATGGGACCTGCTTCATGGGTCGGCGCGACACGTTTTCTTCTTCCATACCATCCTGCCCCCGCCACGCCATCACTGACTCCCTTTTCTTTCATTTCACTCCTCACACAGTCCATCCATCTTTTCTTCGGCCGTCCCCTCCCTCTCAATCCATCCACATTTATATTCATAACTCTTTTAGTAACATGCCTACGGGACCAGCTTCATAGTACGAAGATATTATTTAAATGTTTCCATAAGTACCTACGTCAAGTTTCAGCTTTATCGGATGCCTGAAAGTGTTTGATAAATAGTTTACTAGATGCTGGACACACGTTTGAAACCAAAGAAATACAAAGCTTGTAATAACAATTACAATTTCAGGCATGCTGAAATACGGTCGGGGAAGTCGGCACTCAGGAGCCCAGAGTTTGGAAGACATCTGCAGAGACCTTCACTGCCAGAGGGAAAGATATACGTGGACCTCACATCCTGCTTTAGAAGGGACCAGGTGTGGAGAGGATATGGTGAGCTATGCTTCAAAATCAAATGAAAAAAGAAGAACATGATGGTATAGATTCTCTTGATCTGTTGTTGACCGACCACAGATTTCAAAATATCTGTCTTTCCTTACCGATTACAAGAAGCCTTATATATCTTCGAAAGAAACTCACCATAAAATCATAAAGTACTTCCCAAGCAACTGGCTTTTTCTGGTTCTGGTTGGGTTTTTGATCAAGCCAATTTTTCATGGTAAACTAAAGTTTCATATTGCTACAGCAATATCATTCGTTTATTGTGTTGGCCACATATTTTAAATTCGAACTACGTCAAATGTTGTTTCCCATAACTACGAAGCTTTAGGGTTCCTAAAACTGTTACATCTGCTTCAATTCTTGGAAAGAAACTTACTATGAAAGTATCGCCCAAGCAACTGGCTTCTTCTGGTTCTAAATTGGGTTATTGATCAAGCCAATTTTACATGGCTAATTTCATATTGCTACAGCAAAATCATTCATTTATTGTGTTGGCCACATTTTCAAATTCGAACTGCATGAAATGTAGTTTCCCATAACTACGGAGCTTTAGGGTTCCTGAAACTGTTACATCTGCTTCAAATCCACACTAATTTAACATCTCGTTTCTCATACAATCTTCTTTTCCAACAGTACTGTCGCGGTGGAGAATGCGTGGAACGTGAAGGGTCTACCGTTATCCGCGGCTCTTGGGGACGCTGGTCTGGTTGGTCTGAATGTGCATCAGCTTGCCTGGTTGATGATACGCATGCCCCTGCAGCTGCCGGGGTAGCAGTGGCTACCAGGAGGTGTAATAGACCTAGGTATGTAAATCACAGTAGTATTATAAAAGCGAATGTTTGTAAGTGTGTATGTTTGTAACTTCTTCAGCCAGAACGGCATGACGAATCTGGATGAAATTTGGCACAGAGATAGATTATATAGTCTGAAATAGTATAGGATACTTTTTATCCCGGGCATATGTTCCCTTGGGATAATTTTCGACATTCACGCGGGCGAAGCCGCTCGCATAAAGCTAGTATAACGGCGACTCAATCATCATCTGCCTAGCCTTTTCCCAACTATGTTGGGGTCGGCTTCCAGTCTAACCGGATTTAGCTGAGTACCAGTGTTTTACATGGAGCGACTGCCTATCTGACCTCCACAACCCAGTAACTGGGTAACACGATACCTCTTGGCTAGACTGGTGTCAGATCTCAAGCGTCTGACTATTCGTAACGACTGTCAAAGATCTTCAAATGACTGCCGGGACCAACGGGCTTAACGTGCTTTCCGAGGCACGGAGGAAACTCGGTATGTTGAAATGGTCACCCATCCACGGACCGACTTCGTCAAGCGTTGCTTAACCTTAAAAATCGACCCGTGCGGCTGTTATTATTTAGCCACGAGCTCCTCCGGCGACACGGCGATAACGGCGACTCAATATTAACAGTATTAAAATTCATAACTACTTACGCTGGTCCAGGTAGCAGTAATTCCGAAACGTTGTATTAGACCGAGGTATGCAAGTTAAGATTCAAAACTACGTGTTTGATTCCCTCGTTTTCCTAGATAATCGTTCAATGATCCTAGGGAGACTAATATCAAGTACAATGTTTAAAGGAAGCCAAAACGTCTTTGTGACTATTTAAAAAAACCGGCCAAGTGCGAGTCGGACTCGCACACTAAGGGTTCCGTACTTGGTAAATTGCGGTTTACGATTTATGACGTATTAAAAAAAACTACTTACTAGATCTCGTTCAAACCAATTTTCGGTGGAAGTTTACATGGTAATGTACATCATATTTTTTTTTTAGTTTTATCATTCTCTTATTTTAGAAGTTACAGGGGGGGGGGACACATTTTACCACTTTGGAAGTGTCTCTCGCGCCAACTATTCAGCTAAGTAAAAAAATATATTAGAAACTTCATTTTTAAAGACCTATCCATACTCGTAGATACCCCACAGGTATGGATGTGATAAAAAAAAAATTTGGGTTCCAGTTCTAAATATGGGGAACCCCCAAAATTTATTGTTTTTTTTTTCTTTCTATTTTTGTGTGAAAATCTTAATGGCAATTTAAACATACCATGTTTCAACAGCATAGTTCTTAAAGTTTCGGAAAAAAGTGGCTGTGACATACGGACGGACAGACAGACAGACATGACGAATCCATAAGGGTTCCGTTTTTTGCCATTTGGCTACGGAACCCTAAAAACCGGTCCAGTACGAGTCGGACTCGCGCACGAAGGGTTCCCTACCATTACCGCGAAAAAAACACGTAAGTTGCATGGAATTGATTATTTATTGTACCTATTCTGTTTTTAGTATTTATTGTTATAGCGGTAACAGAAATACATCGTCTGTGAAAATTCCACAGTCTAGCTATCACGGTTCTTGAGATACAGACAGACAGACGGACCGCGGAGTGTTAGTAATAGGGTCCCGTTTTTACCCTTTGGGTACGGGACCCTAAAAAACACATAATTGTTTATCAATTTATTTTCCTTACAGACACGATAACGGCAAGAACTACTGCGTAGGACACGACAAGAAGTTCCAATCGTGTCACGCTCAGCAGGTAAATCAATCATTCATCTTCAGCCTTTTAGCGTTCCCACTGCTGGGACACAGGCCTCCTCTCTGTGAGAGGGAATGGGCCATAATCCAACACGCGAGCCCAGTGCGAACCCGCACTGGACCCTCAGTGAATGTCACATGTCTTCGAATTTATGGTTCTAAGAAATGCCGGTTTCCTTACGATGTTTTCTTTCACCATTTTGAGAGTAGTGGTGATGAAATAATGTAAAGCGCCTGCCTGGGTTCGAACCCGTAACCAAACTTGTCCACTCAATCATTATTCCTATATTTTTCATTTGAGAGTGACGAGTTCTTTCACTTACCATTATTTCTCAATTGCAGTGCAGCAACGTACCCAGAATGACGGTCAGAGAGTTCGCTGACCAGATCTGTTTGAGAGCTCGAGATGTGGACCCTGATCTCATTGGAACTGGACTGCAGAGGATCGATTCTGATGGTGAGTGCTTGAATATTACATCAATACTTATATCCATCGTATCAGACGGCCTGTATGTGTCTCTAGGTAGAACATTAGGAACTTTAACAACTTGAAATATAAAATTAACTAGCTGTGCCCCGCGTCTTCGCTCCTGTCAACTGGCCTTACCTACCCACCTACACTACCTACCTACCAACCTACCCTGCCCTACCTACCCTACCCTACCTACTATATCCCACCTTACCTACCCTACCTTACCTTACCTACCTTACCTACCCTACCCTAGCCTACCTACCTACCTACCTACCTTACATACCTATTGTTGCGTGAACGGTTAAAATTCATAAAAAGGAATAAATTTACCCCGTTTTTACAACATTTGTGAGAACCACAGCTCAGAAACTGTTGGCAAAAAGTTGGGGTTGCTTGGAGGCTTGATCTACCCAACCCATAATTATGAGAGATACAGGATTGATATAATAATAATATAATATAATGTTTATTATGCAGAACAAGTTTGACACATATTAATGTACACATAATTGTCAACTAGGGTACAGAGAAATATACAACAACAATGGTGTGCGAAAGATATGAAAGTACAGTCAATACAATAGATTTTAGCCCTGACTCCTAAACTAGGAAGATCCTGTATCTTAAAAGGCAGTGTCTTCGCTTAAATAGTGGACAATAATATTATGAGTCCCTCGCCTAACAAGTGCCGTAACTTATGATAAGATGCAAGTGTGTGTGCAGGTCCAATTTTGCAAGATGGTGAACTAGGTTTTTTTTTGTGCACTGCTATGATATGAGCATCAAATGAAAGGGTTTGCTGACTAGAATACGAAAAAAGCTTGTTTAAAAAAAAGATTTTATACCATTCCCCCTCTAAAAAGCTTATTTTATTCACTGAAAACAGTGAATAAAAAGCACTTTTAATCACTGTTTTGGTGTTTGAATTTGGAACACACCAATGGAACAACCTTCATCTCAATGCTATGTAACCTCCTTGCGCCTCCTTGCGCAAAAAATACTCGATACAAATTTCTTGTGCAGAGAATAATCGACTTTCAAACTCCTACCTCGATTTTAATTTTGAGTTTTTATTTATATTTAGGATTTTAATAATGATTTTGATTTTAGTCTATATATTTATTGAATACTTATTTGGATTGTAATTCTAATATTAATTGCAATGGTGTTTAATTAATTATAATTATGTAACGTAACGGACGTGGTCACTGGCCCCTCTGAAACACAGGTGCTGTTACCTAGCTCAGGGTTTCACATTATTTGTAAATTTTGAAGGCAATTAACCATTTATTTATTGCTCGTAATATTCTTTGTGCTTTTCGCTTAGATCTTTCTTTTCCTCGAAGTCATGGTATAAAATATAGTATGCAACTCATGAATAAAACGGATTTATATCGAGGGCCATGAATCACTCGCGTCGCTCATGATTCTAACACTTGAATCACTCGCTATGCTCGTGATTCAATCATCATGAACCACTCCCTACGGTCGTGATTCAGTCGTTAGTATCATTCACTTGCTCGTGATTCATCTATGGCCCTCGCTTTAAATCCGTCTTTTATTCACTAGCTGCTTAATATACTGTTTTTATTTAATAATTTTATTTAGAGATTTTTTTTAATGAAAATATTGTCCCACAACTAAGCAAAGGTTCATAGCCTTCAACTCTTCCCGATGTTTTGCTTTTGAGCTTAGACACTACATAATGCTCTTCTCAAACTTACTAACTCTTCCTCATGTTGTAGACGTGAGCAGCGCCTGCGCAGTGTGGTGCGACACGCGCGGCGGCGGCTACAAGTCTCGCGGCTGGAGCTTGCCTGATGGCACAGCCTGCTCTAATGTGTCGCCTATGTTCTGCATCAGCGGAATCTGCCAGGTAGCTATAGAAAATTGGGCTTACTTTAACAACCCACGGTTGGAAAACTAAAATTTAGTCCAATTCTAACAATTTCAAGCAACATAAAATAATCGAACCCTCTTATCAATACAGTAGGTACGTAGTATATATATTGGTCAAGCATGTTTTTACACCCAAACGTAAAATGCGAAAAATCTTTCTTCAAGGATACTAGCAGCCTTATTGCGTAAGTAAATACAGCAAGTTAAAGGGTTTGACCGGCTGCAGTATTTCTTGCCCTTTTTAGATACATTCGAACTCTTGACGACCCTATCTTTTGTTTTTCCAGAAATTTACATGCTCATCAAGCGCTGACATTGAGTTTTCACTAAAGCCAAGTGACTGTGAATGGGAAGCACTTAGAACTGCCACACCGCATACACCACCGTAAGTACCTACATACGGTATTTTAGCTTCCTACAGCTTAGTTATACCTTTTTATCAGGGCAAAGTCTTCAAAAGACGCCCGGACTTTAGGGGCAAAGACCTGGAAGTGTTGGACTTTTATCTGACTTAAATCACCCCAACAACCCCATAGAACCCTTCAACAGACCACCCTCTCTGTGCAACGCCTGTTAGGGCATGTCCCTGAGGACACTGGCAGAGTGCCTCGTCTGAGCCTGGCTGTGCACGGCAGCACATGATACCTGCCTACCGTCTTACCTGCCTGCTTGCGCGGATTCAGCGTTTTAGTCATCGTGCCTTCCTCCCTACCTTCTACTCTGAGTAAAATCGGCTCTCTCACGATCCCGCTCGGCAACCTTCTTCTGGATCCTACTGATACCTACCATTTTTTCCAGCGCAAAGACTTCAGGCACGTGGCGTCGCGCAGTAGGTGGCCAATGGCGTCCAGCATCAGGCTGCCACTACCACTGCATCTCCCCCGGCGCCGGCGTCAGGCTCGTCAGCTCAGCGCACAGGGAGAGGCCGCTCACCAGCATACAGCTGTGCTCGCCTGATAGTAGACCTGACTCCGTAAGTATTATGAAAGATCACTAAGCATTGATGTACCGATAACTTGGTTAAGTTTGCTGGGATCCAGTGAATGCGAGACGCACGGGGCCGTTCGATGTGGCGACACTTGGGAGAGACCTATGTTCAGTAGTGTGGACGGCTTTCGGCTGAATTGACGATGATGATGAGTAAGCGTCCAATGCTATGTAAGTGTGGACGGAGAAGTTTGCCACATCAGCTGCGCGGTTCATTTTTGTGCGTACCGTGGCCGTACATCACAGCGGACCATTTTCATTTTGATGATTCGTTCAACATTCACACAAAATGAAGCTTAGTACACGTGGGTGGTTTCGCCGTGGGCTGAGCATCTAAGAGTTCGAGGCACAGACATACATCTGAATGAAAACCAAGCGTGCCACTTTTTCACAAACAATTTAAAAACAAATAAAAACAAATTTACTTACCAATGAAAGAAAACATTTCCAATGCATCGGCCAACTTTTTCTATCCATTATTTACAGCTCAATATGGCATAGAAAGGCATCTTTCTAGATTTCAGTGGATTTCCGGTGCCGATAATGCTAAATGAAAAGCTCAGATTACGATCATTTGTCGTAACTTTACTCCGTTTTTTGACACGCGAAGTACATACAATTGCATCGTCTAGTTAGATTTGTGTCTGTGGTTCGAGCACATAACGACTAGGTGTCAAAAAGTGTGGTGTGCTAAATCTATTGTTTCTTTTTCAGGGTTGCACTCAAAGAAAGTCTCCATACCAGTACGCTACCATGGTGTGCACCAAGTACAAAGATAGAGTGAGAAGACTGTCCGGATTGGGGATGCAGATTTCACCGGCCCTGGGTAAGAAACCACTCAATAACCAAAACTTACTTTATGAGGTTTTATCATGATCTTTTTCATTGGTCCACTCTTGGCAGAGCGGTGGTGGTCGCCATATTGCAGTGACACTTCGGGCTGCCATGATTCGCCTCACGATCCTGACGCGACGCCAACCCTCTCTGTTAGCTGTGACTCGTGTCATAATCATCATCATCGACGTCCACTGCTGGACATAGGCCTCCCCCAGGCGTCGCCACATTGACCGACCCCGTGCGTCTCGCATTCAGCGCATTCCCGCAACATAACCTGGTCATCGGTCCACCTAGTGGTAAGCCTTCCAACGCATCTTCACCGGTTCGCATCTTCATCCGTTCTGCGAGCAATGTGCCCTGCCCACTGCCACTTAAGTTTCGCAATTCTTCGGGCTATGGCGGTAACTTTGGTTCTCCTGCGGATATCCTCATTTCTGATGCGATCACGCAAGGAAACTCCGAGCATAGCCCTCTCCATAGTCCTTTGGGTGACTTCAAGCTTTTTGATAAGGCCCATTGTAAGCGACCAAGTCTCGGTCGCATAGGTAATCTCTGGAGACACACACTGGTCATAGACTTTTGTCTTGAGAAACAGCGGTAAATTGAACGAGAAGATACCACGCAACTTCTTGAACGTCGCCCAGCCGAGTTGGATTCGACGGTTGACCTCTTTTTCGTTAGTAGACCTACCCAACTGGACCCTTTGTCCCAGGTAGACATAATAATAATAATAATAATAATAAAGTGTTTGCATGGGCAAACCGTATTCGTAGGTATAGGCGGAGAGTGGAGCGATACACCCAGAATCGCACATTCCAAAGTAATGAAAGGTGGGTTTATCGGGCTTGGGAGCGACCCAACCAAGGTGTGACTGATACGCGCCTGCCGGATGATGATGCCATGTGTTCATTCTGGCGCAGCATCTGGTCGGTGCCTGTCAGTCACACCGAAGGTGAATGGACTCGGGAGGTCGAACGAGCGTGCGATGCAATACAAGAAATGGGGGCTATCACGATCAGCCCCCAAGATGTAGCCCGTGCAGTCCGTCCGTTGCCAAACTGGAAATCTCCAGGGCCGGACGGGCTGCACAACTTCTGGGTAAAGTGGCTACAAAGGTCGCACGCTCGTTTGGCATCTCAGTACCAGGCAGCCTTAGAGTCTGGTTCGCTACCCAAGTTCCTTACAACAGGAATAACCCACCTGCTCCACAAGTCTGGTAGCACCGCGGAACCCAAAAATTATAGACCTATTACATGTTTACCAACGGTCTATAAGGTTCTTACATCCATTTTGAGAGTTAAAATTAATAAACACGTCGACGATAACTCGATCATGTCGGTCTCTCAGAATGGATGTAGGAACGGGTCCCGCGGTACTAAGGAGCTACTCCTTTTAGATATGGCCATTAGCCAACAGGTTCGGCGTTCCCGAAAGGATCTGTCGACATGTTGGATAGATTATAAGAAGGCCTATGACTCGGTGCCTCATACATGGCTCATGAGGGTGCTAGAATTGTATAAAATAGATACAACTCTACGCACCTTCCTGATATCGTGTATGGGGCAGTGGAGCACAGTCCTTCGCTATCCAGGATGTCGAAATATCCAGAGGAATAGCGAACCTGTAAGGATCGAGCGAGGTATATTTCAGGGCGATAGTTTGAGCCCACTTTGGTTTTGCCTGGCCCTGAATCCGCTAAGCATGCTGCTGGAGAATTCAGGCCTCGGCTATCGGTTGAAGAGAGGTGGTCAGGTTATATCTCACCTCCTTTACATGGATGATCTGAAGCTCTTTGCCCCCAGCAATCTTCAGCTGATGGAGCTACTGAAGGTAACTGAAACTTTTAGTAGCGCCATCAGGATGGAGTTTGGCGTGGACAAATGTGCGGTCATGCATGTAAAGCGAGGCGAGATTGTGGAATCCGTGGGAATTCAACTCGCGGATTCCATAAACCTGAGATCCCTCTCTCCAAACGAAACCTATAAGTATTTGGGTATGTCGGAAGCGTTAGGTATCAGCACTACTGACATGAAGCAATCGTTGAAGGAACGCTTCTTTGGCCGCCTGAAAAAGGTTTTTAATAGCCTTCTTTCGGGTGGAAACAAGGTGCGCGCCTTCAACGGTTGGGTCATGCCGGTATTGATGTACTCTTTCGGCATTCTCAAATGGACTCAAACGGAACTCGACACCCTGGATAGGCGGGTCCGTACACTGCTGACTGCATATCGAATGCATCACCCACGATCGTCGGTCATGAGATTGTATATCCCGCGGAAGTGTGGAGGCCGAGGCTTTTTAAATGCCAAGAACCTCCACAACCGCGAGATATGCAATCTCAGGGAATATTTTCTACACGCCGACGTGGGAATGCATCGAGATGTAGTAGCAGTGGACAAGGGACTCACCCCGCTCTCCTTGGCGAATGAGAACTGGCGCAAGCCTGTAGTGCTTGACACTAACGACCGCAGGGAGGTATGGCAGAGTAAGGAGCTTCACGGACGCTTTTTCCGGGCCCTACATGGGTCCGATGTAGATCAGTCAGCGTCCGTAGCCTGGCTGCGTTTCGGTGACCTCTTTGGGGAAACCGAAGGTTTTGTCTGTGCAATTATGGACGAAGTTATCATGACGAATAACTACCGGAGATTTATTGTGAAGGATGGCACGGTTGACATCTGTCGGGCATGTCACCATCCGGGTGAATCGATCCGCCACATTATCTCTGGTTGTTCTCGTCTAGCTAACGAAGAGTACTTGCATAGGCACAACCTTGTAGCCAGGATTATCCATCAGCAACTTGCTCTGAAATACACTCTTGTGGCATCGGAGGTGCCGTACTACAGGTATGTGCCCGACCCAGTTCTCGAGAATGGCAATATCACATTGTACTGGGATCGGTCCATCATCACTGACAGGACCATTATTGCTAATAAGCCTGATATAGTGGTGGTGGACCGAATCGAGAGGCGTGCAATGATTGTTGACATTACCGTCCCGCATGACGGGAACCTCGTGAAAGCCGAGAAAGATAAGCAAATCAAGTATCTTGACTTGGCTCGCGAGGTTGTCGACATGTGGGATGTGGACACAGCGATCATTGTACCGATAGTCGTGTCAGCCAATGGCTTAATAGCCACGAGCCTCGACCAACACCTTAGGAGGCTCTCGTTAGGCGGCTGGGTCAAGGGCCTGATCCAGAAAGCAGTATTGCTGGACACGGCTCGTATTGTTAGGAGGTTCCTCTCTCTGGAGCCCTGACCGCCGGTAGCTTGGACCCTGTTCCCGATACCGGTGGGTCTCTATTTTTTATATTTTTAAATGTTTTTTTTTTGTATGTTTTATAAAAATATTTAAAAATGTAGACAATAAGAAAGAATATGAATAAAGGAGATAATAATAAAGCCCGTTTATTTCCAATCTTCATTGTTATTACATGCTTTTTTAATATATATTACAAATATAACATGTAGTGATTAGTTTTAAATATATGTGTATGTATGTATAAATTTGTTTTCTTTTTCTTCTACTCGCTATCATTTCTTTCTTCAGTACCATTGATCGGAACCCCTTCTTGGGTAAAGGCCTCCTCGAGCTTCTTCCAGATCTCTCTATCCATAGCTTTCTCTCTCCATTCACTTCCTGCTATCCTTTCTATATCTTCTATCCACCTCTTTCGAGGGCGCCCTCTTTTCCTTTTTCCTTTCGGTCCCTTCCATATAGTTGACTCCAGTGTCCATCTTTTGTCTGTATATCTTGCTATATGTCCTGCCCATTGCCACTTTTGTTTTAGGGCATATTGTAAGGCGTCTACAACTTTCGTTTTTCGTCTTATTTTTTCGCTTTTTACTTTTTGTATTCTTCTTAATTTCAGTATACTTCTCTCCATTGCTTTCTGGCATATTACAAGTTTAGTTTTTATTTTAGTGTTGTATGTCCACGTTTGGCACCCATATGTAAGAGTAGGTAAGATGCAGGTGTCCAAGACAGTTTTCTTTAGGTAGATAGGATATTTCCCTTTTAAGATTTCTTTCAGGGACCAGAATTTTTTCCAGCTCATGTTAATACGCCGATCTACCTCTAGTTCTTCACTTTTGTCTTCGAATGACAGTTGTTTTCCTAGATATATATAATTGTTCACATATTCAAGCGGCTTCCCATTGAGGTTTATAGCGTTTATGTGGCTGTTTGTAAGTATTTTAGTTTTATCCTCGTTCATCTTGAGGCCCACTTTTTCACTTTCTTCATTTAAAGTGCTTATCATTTTTTCTAATTTGTTACTTGTATCAGCGAATAAGACAATATCGTCCGCGAATCTGAGGTGTGTAAGTCGATCTTGATTAACTCTAATCCCTTCTGCCTGCCAGTTAAGATTGTCAAAAATGTGTTGTAATACCATTATGAACAGTTTGGGAGAAAGGGGGTCTCCTTGTCTCACTCATCTGCAAATCGGTATATCAGGGCCTCGTGTCTCTAGTTTGACTTGACTTACGCTGCCCTCATAGATGTTTTTGAGTACTTTTATGTAATTTTCTTTTATGTTGTATTTTTTCAGCGCTTCCCAAATAGCGTCATGAGAGATCGTGTCAAAAGCTATGGTGTAATCTATGAAAGCGATGTATAGTGGCCTGTTGTACTCCTTGTATTTCTCCATTATCTGTTGCAGTACTTGTATATGGTCCGTTGTAGAAAATCCGGAGCGAAACCCTGCTTGTTCGACTGGCTGGTAGTTATCAATCTGCCGGCTCAGCTGGCTTTGTAGAATTGAGGTGAACAGTTTATAAACACTTGAAAGAAGACTAATAGGGCGGTAGTTAGAGATGTCTTGAGGGTCTCCTTTCTTGTATAAAAGGATTATATCAGATCTTTTCCATTGCACCGGTACCTGACCCGTGTTCAGAACCTTGTTGAATAAATATGTAAGTGGGTTAGTTAGCAGGGTAGCACCAGCTTTTAATGCTTCATTTCGTATGCCATCTGGACCAGGGCTTTTTTCTGCTTTGAGTTTTCTGATGTGATTGATAACTTCCTTCTCATGTACTTGTGGTATATCGTTCATGTTTTGAGAACTTGTTCCTACTATGTCATTTGCAGTGGTGCAGGAAAATGATTTTGCATATAATTCCTTGTAAAAATCTGTGGCGCAGGTCATGATTTCTCTTCTGGTTTTTGTTTCTTCTGATTTTGATTTTAAGTTTTGAATCCAATTTTTGTGTGTGATCAATTTCTTATAGGCTTTTTTCGTGCTTCTGTAGGTGTTTAGATTATTTTCGATTATTTTGTATCTGTAGTCTTTGTAGTCTTTATCTATTGCCTTACTTGTAGTTTTAAATAATATGCTCAGCTCTTCCTTCATTTCTTTGGTTTTTTGTTTTGTTTTCATTAGTTCAGTTCGTCTTGTGAGGAGAGTTCTAGTGGATTCACTAAGTATTTTGTTAGTAGTTTTCAGTTCATTATTTTTTAATCTGCATACAAGGCTGGTGTTGATGATGTTAGCTAGTTTATTGTAAAAAGTTTGAGTGTCTTCTTCTTGTTTTGTTTCCAATTGATGTATGTTGATCTCAAGGTTTCTTAAGTATGTTGATATATCGTCTTCCGTCCTTAATGTTTTAGGTTGTGATTTGTATGATGTTCTACTCTTTTTTTCTTGATCTAGCGTGTACGTAGCTCTAACTACTCGATGGTCAGATCTGAATCCAAAGCCATGTAACACTTCTACATTTCTGATCCTCTTTGGGTGGTTTGACAGTATAAAATCAATTTCGTTTTTTATGTTGCCGCAGGGGGAGAGCCAGGTCCATTTGCGGTTTTTTCGAGCTTTAAAAAAGGAGTTCATAATTGTCAGTTTATATTCCAATGCGTGTTGAATTAGTTTCTCTCCTCTTTTATTTCTATTTCCGTATCCAAATTTTCCCAGAACAAAGTTTTCGCTATCTTCTGTTTCGTGTTGGCCCACTTTTGCATTAAAATCACCGATAACGAATACGTTATCTCCTGCCTGGCTTTGAGCTACCTGCAGAGTTTCGTAGAATGAATTGATTTCTTCATCTGAAGCCTTTTCAGTGGGCGCGTATACTTGTATTATTGCAAGCAGTTGGTTGTTGTATTTCATTTTTAATAGAGCTACTCGATCTGAGAACGCTATAAAGCTGTCAATGTTGGTTTTATGTTCTTTTTTTATTAAAAATCCAACTCCATTGCCGAGTGTTTCACCTTTGTAGCAGAATATATATTCTTCATGTTCCTCTATTGCATAGCCCTTTCTTCTGACTTCTGCCAAACCGAGTATGTCGATTTTTATCTTTTGTAACATATATGTTAGTTCTATAAATCGTTTTGTTGTTGCTAGTGATCTTACGTTGAATGTTCCAATCTTGAGACTTTGTTGTGGTTGTTTTGTAATTCCATTTGTTTTTTCTGATCTTGCTGGAGGGTTATGGTCATTTTCCCCCACGGGGACCAGCCGGCTTGGGGGAGAGAATTTCTTTCCTATTGTTTCTTTATGTATTTTATGTTGTTTTTGTATCCGATCGCCGGTACCTGATTGCTATTGCTTCGTTGTTGTTGAAATTGTTGAAAGCGAGTGAGATCGGCCTCTCATCACCTCGAATGCATTTATTCTTTTGTTTTTAGACGAGTTTAGCGTTTGTTGTTTCCTTGGCTGTATTTCGACTTGCGGCGAGGTCGATTTCTCTCTCTTTCTTTTTTCTATGGCCCTTGAATTTTCCTTTACAATGAGTTTATCATGTTTTAAGTACGCTAAGTTTCCTTTTTGCCTCTCTTCCATTAGTTTGGGTTGCAATGACTTTCTAATTTCTAAAGTTTTCTTTGAGTAATCTTCTGTTATAAAAAACTCTTTTAGATTCTTTTTTTTCCTCATTATTTCGAATTTCTTCCATCCACTAACCAATGAAAGGAGCGTAGGCCTCGGTTTTTCATTTTTGTTTCTTAAGCCAATGCGGTAGATTTTATTTATTTCATAATTTTCTACAGTTATGCCGAGTTCATCCAGAAAACACTTTTGAATGCATTTTATTAAATCCAGGTAGACATAATCGTCTACAAATTCGCACTTCGCAAATTCGTGACTCGCGTGCAGGCATGCAATAGGCCGCCTACTGCAGACTTGATCTGGTCGGTCCCTCGCATCGACGACCTGCGGACGACTTCCCTAATGTGATATACCAACAATACTTCTAATAGTATCACACGAAACGATTATACTTTCAAAAAACAGTTACTTATGTGCACAAGTTCATGATCCTTCGTACCAACACATCTTTTTCATACATTTCTTATCTCCTATTATAGAGGATCCAGACCGGCCGTGTCGCATAGCCTGCCAAGACGAACGAGTATCCCATCGGTTCTACTTAGTCAACGGACACGAGGGCTGGTTCCCGCTGGGAACGTCGTGCGGCAAGAGAAACGCTTCCTATTGTGTTAGCGGGAAATGCTTGGTAAGTTGAACCATTTTAAACGAAAAGAAATATAACAACCTACTAAAAAAAAACTATTAATAAAAACGAAACCGAATCAATGAAGCATCGGATGCGGAAGACATTTGGTCTTCGATACACAATCTGTCTTTTATTTGGTTCGGGTGTTTGATTTTCATACCAGCTTCCTCTTCCAAGAATGAACCATAACTAAGTCAGTCGAATGATCACAATGTTTTGAACTAAAAAAGCCTTTTTCCACTATACCTTGCTTCGAATACATTGTCTATTATGTAACACATTGCCTAAGAAATTCGTTTCGAAATATGAACATAACGATTATAAAATATAAATTAAAAAAAAAACAAAATTAAATATTTACAGTTAAGAAATGACTTTTGTATTGGAGTTTTGATATCATTATGAAACTACAACGTAATTATTTCTCTTTCTGGCGGCCAAGTACGAGTGAAACAATTAGAAATTTAAAGAAAAAACAGTATCTACTTAACTGAATAGGCTACTGTTGGTAAATGCATTCTGCCGCTACGCCCGCGCTTTTTCCACCGCCCCATCCGGCAGAATGATACTGAACCTGTTACCTACCGAAAAAGCGCGCGTTTGTTGTGTGTAGTCTGTGATTTTAAGTCTAAACGTTTCTAATAAATTGTTGTTGGAACTTATTTGCATTTAATTAAGTAAGCTCATCAGGTAGTGGAAAAAGAATCGTTCGTGTCTCGCTTATGGCTTTATTTTAACACTCGCATGTAGCTTTCGATGTTCGCCTTCAGCTCACGTCAAAATTGGCTACATCGCTCGTGTTAAAATCTCGATTTTATGCTCGACACAAAATGTACTATTTCCACTTACCTAGCCTTTAAAACCTCTCCTAAATCTATTTTCTTTATTACCAGCATAATTTGTATCCTACTGCTGGGTAAGCCTCATCTTTTTCCTTTCGAAACTCTTTGTCTTTTGCGATCTGTGGCAAAGTCCATATAACATTTTTTTCCCCAGGAATTCGGCCCCGACAACACCCCACTATCCGAGATGGTGTTCACTCTCCCGCTGCTGAACCGCAACAGTTACAGCAGCAACAGCAGCAGCCGCGTCACGTGGCGCACTTCACGACATCGCCGCAGTCTGCGCGACCAGAGGATCACTGTGAAGGCCACGCTCGACCAGGCCCACTTACATGATATTATTGCGAGGCTCAATCTGACCAGTAAGTCTGCGTTCAATGGTATTTTTGCTAGCCTTTTCCCGCTACGCAGGGTCGGCTTTTTAAATCTTGAAGCGCAATTCTGCTGGTAAGGATCGTCATCAGATAGGCCCAAATTCTTCGTGTCTCCTGACCTTTTTTCATCCAAAAAGTTTGGTGCCCGCCACAGGCAAAAAAAAAAGTTGTTTTCCAATAAGAGTTTAAGGAATTGTGAAGAAGGTTCTTTAGTTCTTGAAAACAACTTGCGAACTGGCCAGATTCGTTGCGCGTTTCCAGTAAAGGATGAATCCAGTATCTTTTGCGTTGCCCATTTTCAGCGGATTTACACATCATTATTTTGTACCAAACCCCTTACAAATCAATGTTCTCTCTCTTGCAGATAATCTGACCGACCACATAACCTACTTCGACCCAATACCGGAGAATATTGAAGTGGACTTCAACAATCCGATACACATCGCACCAGAAGACACGCTACTACGGAAGGTACTGAGGCCTACGTGGGACTAAAACTGAATTTTATGACATGACAAGATAGAAGTTAAAAGACCACTGTTGAAGATTTCATACTGGTATTGCCCATACCTGCCTAGTCTTCTCCCAACTGTGTTGGGAACGGCTTTCAGTCAAACCGAATATCAGCATACCAGTAGATAATTTCCATTATCTGGGAAGACTGGTCAACTTCTTTGAATGGGCTTTAGCAGGACTGAGTTGTATTCAAGCTTGGATAAGTCACTGTAGAGAGAATAAAAAGCGAATAGTTTTAGCTACAAATAACACTGCCTTATAATGTGGAACCTCCACAAAACTTTACAAGACTTGATATTTTAAGTACACAGAGAAAAGTAAATTTTTGTCAAGTCTCAAGTATTTGTCTTTTGGCTAAAAGTCAAGGACCAAAAGACCAATACTTGGGTATGATAAAAAACATATTAAGCATAATGTAGGCCTGAGATAAGCCAAATAATATGAAGGAAACGAGAGTTTTCTACATTCAAAGTCCAAGGCATTATTTTATATGTTGCATTGCATCTAATCATGAGATTTTGAATGAGACTCATAAAAACATATCTTTGTATTTTGTTTTTTTAGTGCAATTTTATGAAGTGTCGAATTTTAGGTTGTTAAAACAAATATAATTTTAAGTCATTGTACATACTTGAAGAATCAATGTGATCAATTTTAGTAATTTATTCATAGGGATTTTTATACCTTTGTTATTAAGTAGGATAAATAAAAATAGAGTTATTTTATACAATTTATTTGTTTTATTTAAAAGGCACTTTCATTTGTAACTCGTGTTATATTATAATACAAACATATTAATAGCTTTAATTGTAGGTATACAGATTATTCCTTAGGTATAAAGATATAAGACTAGTTGTAGATCAGAGACCATGTTATAAAGGTTTAGAATTAGAAAGATAATTCCAACGTGCCATCTGACGTCAGATGGCACAACGTCCATGCAACTACTATAAGTAAACGGCGTTTTCGTAGACAGGGACGGATTTTTTTTTATTGTTTTATCTCGTTCGTTTTTCAATCAATATTGTTTTTAATTTTACTATAAGTAGGTATTCTTTTTTAGCATTTTTCTATAAACTGGTTAAATAACAATATTTTTGCAATCATATTCCCTATTTTGTATAAAACAAAAAAAACATGCATATTCCCTATTGTAGGTATATGAAACATCACATTTAAATACAAGTTACTTGACTATACTAATGCTTTATGAATAAATCTTGCAGTTAGCGTTCTTCAATGCATGGAGTAGCCGAGCAGGATCGGTCAGGAACCATTGCCACAGCTTTCGGTGACACTGCTTATCCCCACTCTGAAAACAGTAATAAATTAATTTAGTAGTAATGGCTATTTACTGTACTAAGTATATAAATCAATATCTATGGACCTGTTTATAATAAAAAGATCTGTAGCATTTTTACTACCCCTATCTTTAATTTTCGAATTCTTAATTAGATAGCGTTGGTATGGAATTAGATGGCGATATGGTTTTGTTGGTTCGCTACCTCCAAACTTGAAGGATATAATATTTATAATGACATACAAATGCTGTAATTATTTTTTTATTCAATACTGCCTTTTCTGGCCATATTGATTTATTATATCTATTAGTCCCCAGCATGTAAGTTGGCAAGGTTTTGGCTCTTGCGCGATTGGTCAGTCGATCCTTGTGTCAACTGACTAACCAATCGCGCGCTCGGAACGTACGACGCGCCCAGATTCACTATCAAAGAGACCTAAAAACGACTCCTGCGCATCTAACGACTCTTGATAACTTATTCGTGCCGGGGATTATACTAGGTTCATAAAATGGACCGAAGTATCGAAAAAACACTAGAAATATTGCATAGATCCAGATATTAATAAACAAGTGTGATTTTTGTTGCATGGTGGTAAATGCTTTGACCTTTTTACTTGTTCATAATACTAGCTTCTGCGAGAGGCATCGGTCGCGTGAAAAGTGTTTTATCATCCCAAGGGAAAATTATACCGGGATAAAAAGTAGCCTATATGCTATCCCATACTATAATCTATCAGCTGCTCGGCTGATGATGATGATAGTCTTACCTTAACACTAGTGAACAGGTGACTAGCGTCTAGGACCTTCTTGTCGACTGTGTCCATGTGTTGTGTGAGGGTGTGCGCGAGGGTGGCTACTGTGATGTCCCAGATGATCGGCTGGCGAGTGCAGCCGGACCAGATGTATTGACGGAGGGCTTGGGTTGATTGTTTTCTAGGGAATTAGAAAAATTTAAAAATTAGAAATTATGATTCTAACTGACATAAATTGGTAACAATCAGACTCTGATTAGTATAACTAGATCGACAAACCAAATTCGAAGTAAATCAGAGACCCTTGCAGCCCTGTATTGAGTTTAACAATTTTCTTTTAGACAGAGGATTAATAAATTGCCCACACGAATATCTAACAGTTTTTCGCAAGTGCAATTATATTAGCCTATAAATACAAAAAAATATCACACTTAATTGCAATGTTACGCAGTTACAAAACGGTTCCATTAGATTATTAGTATGGCTCATTTTCATATAGCCATTGCTGTCTCACCACTGGGCAAAGGCTTCTCTATGCCCCAATGAATCTCTTTAGATTCTCCCTCAATCAGAGAGCCGGGGTGGCCCAGTGGTAACGGCGGCGACTTACAAGTTGTAGATCGTGGGTCTGAACCCAGGCAGGCGGTTTACTTTGTGTAAATTATTTCATCACCACTGCTCTCAAAACGATGAAAGAAAACATCGTAAGGAAACCGGGAGGTCTTAGAACCAAAAATTCGAACACATGTGACATCCACCAACCCGCACTGGGACCGACCCATTCCTTCTCACAGAGAAGAGGCCTGCATTCACAACGGACCAAATAGGCGCCTAAGTGCGGAAAAAAGGGTATATCAATCCCTCAATCATTTAAATGAACCAAAAAATACTCACAACTCCACCGCCAAACTCTCCTTCCTCCTATACCCATCATCAACAGAACCCTTCATCTCTTCCACCTGATACTGCATCTCTTGATACAGCTTCACCAGCAGACCAGGGTCGCCCGACTTCGCGCCGAGAATGTGCAGTAATGCTTGCACTAAAACGTCTGATTGATGTAGTTTGAGTTCGCAGGAGGACTGTTCTGAGCATATCTCGTTCATTGAATCCTGGAAAAGTTGAAATGTTTAATTATTTATAATCGATAGGCTCGCGTTTGACCACTATCTCGCCTGATGGTAAGCTATTATGTGGTCTACGGTGAAACATGCTTGCCTAGAAGTAACCTATTCACTCTTGAATCCCAACATTGTAGCTATTAGGAAACAAAAAGTCCGGCAAGGAATTCCACTCCTTAGCTGTGCGCACAATGAAAGTATTAGCAAAACGCTTTGTGCGTATGGGTGGGATGTCCACCATGTACCGATGGCGCATGGCCGTACGTCTTGTACTCCGAAGATAGAAAGAGCTAAACGGAATCAAATTGTGCAGTTTTAGTTAAAGAGTGTTTACAACAATATTTAACACTTGACAGAAAACATAATTATATCCTAGAATCAAACTAAGGGTTCCTGACATTGTAAATATTACGAACGAACGCGGTAGAGCCTGGATGAATGATGAGGCTGGCACAAATTACTAAGATTGGGGAACTACGTCCCAAACAATGCCTCACCTCATGCCTCTGTGCAACAACACCTGCACCCTGAAATACCTTTGTGAGGCAAATGCGATGACGACACGGCAATATTTTGGTCAAAACATATTAAATGCAAACGAATCATCGATGCGACTAAGAATGCCTTGTAATTAGCACAAGACAAGAGAGGCCTATGCCCAGCAGTGGGTAAAGTTGGGCTGTGGATGATCATGATACTTAAACGTGAGCACTTTGAACTACAAAAACTACCCTCTACTTGTCAATTTGTTACCTACCATAGAGTAGTGTGGTTGGCTGGTTGTGTACGAATTAAAACAGTTGCTACTTTTAATCACAAAAGCTTGTGCCCAACTGTGTTGGGGTAGGCTTCCAGTCTGGGATTGACCACGGTGGGTTCCCGCATTGTCTAGGCGGGCAGGGCTCAATAGCCGTGGCTTGGTCACACACGGTGAAGCGCAGAGGAACCCTAGGAGGAGCCGCTCGTTAGGGCGCCTGCCGATAAGCCGAAGACGTAGCTAACATGTAGATTGCGGTGCCACTTGGTGCGAACAGAGGCGACATCGCAACTGAGGCGGGCCGCGATGTATGGGAGGCATCGCGGCTGAGGGTAGGAGACCGCGGCGGGAGAGGAGTGCCGGCATTGCGGTGCGCCGCTTTTCATACCTTCCGAGGCCTGGACGGTTTCGCCACCGTCTAATGGCGGACGCGGTGGAGCCGCAGGGGAGGAGGAGTGTCGGTATAGCGTTGGCCACTCTTCCTATCCCAAAAAGAAGGAAAATTGTAGGTGGTGGGGCCACTGACCTGACCCGTCACAGGGAGACTAATAGTGCCATACACGTGGTCGTCTGGCGCCTATGTGCTGGTTTGGTCCCTGGGGTGGCCACGTCATACAATGTATTTTGGTGTGCCGGCGATGAGGGGACCCCCCAGAGAAGGGTCTGGTGACGGACAGCCGCGGCGGGTTCGCGGTGAGTGCTAACGCGTGCTCGTGTTCCCGCCATAAGCGGCACAGGAGGACACCGTGGAGATTTAGTGGGTTGGAGTCCCACATAACTGCACAATCTCTCCACGGTAATGCAGTATGCATGGGCACTACACCACGCAACAAAAAACTTCCAGTCTATACCTCCCCACCGACCGTGACCGAAAGCGGTCAGGGGGACTATTATACTAATGCTGACTGCTGATGACTGCGCTAGCGTCGGCCACGCCGTACTGTCGTAAGTGAGCCGCTAACTGTAGGAACTCCTCGAATGAGCGCAGTTCTATACACTCACTGTAAGCTACATTTTACTCACAATTCTGCTTATCACTGCGCTAGCGTCGGCCTCGGCGTACCTACTGTCGTAAGTGAGCCGCTAACTGTAGGTCTTCCACTGACCGCAGTTCTATACATTCACTATAAGCTACATATTACTCACAATTCTGCTGATCACTGCGCTAGCGTCGGCCTCGGCGTACTGTCGTAAGTGAGCCGCAAACTGTAGGTCTTCCACTGACCGCAGTTCTATACATTCACTATAAGCTACATATTACTCACAATTCTGCTGATCACTGCGCTAGCGTCGGCCTCGGCGTACTGTCGTAAGTGAGCCGCTAACTGTAGGTCTGCCACTGACCGCAGTTCTATACATTCACTATAAAATACATATTACTCACAATTCTGCTGATCACTGCGCTAGCGTCGGCCTCGGCGTACTGTCGTAAGTGAGCCGCTAACTGTAGGTCTTCCACTGACCGCAGGTCTATACATTCACTATAAGCTACATATTACTCACAATTCTGCTGATCACTGCGCTAGCGTCGGCCTCGGCGTACTGTCGTAAGTGAGCCGCTAACTGTAGGTCTTCCACTGACCGCAGTTCTATACATTCACTATAAGCTACATATTACTCACAATTCTGCTGATCACTGCGCTAGCGTCGGCCTCGGCGTACTGTCGTAAGTGAGCCGCTAACTGTAGGTCTGCCACTGACCGCAGTTCTATACATTCACTATAAGCTACATATTACTCACAATTCTGCTGATCACTGCGCTAGCCTCGGCCTCAGCGTACTGTCGTAAGTGAGCCGCTAACTGTAGGAACTCTTCGACTGAGCGCAGTTCATGTCGCAGTGCTCTGTAAACTATACGGTCTAGGCAGAGCGCGCGGTGGGTCGTTTCTAGTAGGTGGGATAGGTCGGCGTGGATTTGCCTGTAAAGGTGAAGATACAATAAATATTAGATAGTGCAAAAAGCCACTAGCCGCCCTAGTGACAGTACCCAGGCGTGTTGCCGGCACGTTGCATGCACTGAAGGATGCTACGATTTACTTAGTGGCATTCATTCATCATCAACATCATTTCAGCCGAAAGACGTCCACTGCTGGACATAGTCCTCCAGGCGTCGCCACATTGACCGATCCCGTGCGTCTCGCATCCAGCGTCTTCCCGCAACATTAACCAGGTCATCGGTCCACCTAGTGGGAGGCCTTCCAACGTATCGTCTTCCGGTTCGCGGTCGCCATTCCAGAACTTTTCGGCGCCATCGGCCATCCGTTCTGCGAGCAATGTGCCCTGCCTAGTGCCACTTAAGTTTGGCAATTCTTCGGGCTATATCGGTAACTTTGGTTCTCCTGCGGATATTATCATTTCTGACGTCTTCACGGTTCGTTAGGACGAATCATTAGTGGCAATGGTATAACTAAATATCTATATAACAAGTAGGCCAACACTTTGCCAAATTTACGGAATCGTCGGTTGCAGCGCGATGTTTGCTTCGACTACAGGTTTTCGGGCACAGGGGGTAGGGATGTAGGTGGGACACTATGCTAAAGTCGACAACATCCAAATTTAGGGCCGACTCTATATTTATTACTATCATTACGCTAAGAAGAAGAATTTAGTTATTCTGCTTCACAGTTTTCTTTCAGCCTATTATGTTCCACTGAAGGGCAAAAGCCTCACTTTCTTTCTGTCAAAGCGCCCGATTTTGGACAATTACGTGGGACACTCAGAAAGTTTTGCGAAACTAAAAAAAATTGTTCTATACGTACATATATTTTTATTAAATCTTTTCAAAGTACTTTCCACCAGCCTCTATACAAAGATTCATGCGCCTAAACCAGTTTTCAAAACACTTTTTCCAGTCCGCCGCAGACACGTCGTTTACAGCCTGCTCGAACGCAGCCAGCGCATCTTCCGGCGACGAAAATTGTATCCCTTTGAGCTGATTTTTTATTTTTGGGAATAAAAAGAAGTCACACGGTGCTAGATCAGGGCTGTAAGGAGGGTGACCCAGGAGTTTGACTGGCGTGCTGTCCAGGAAGTCCCTCGTTTTGAGTGCGGTGTGCGCAGGTGCATTGTCGTGGTGGAGCAGTAGCCCGCGGAGCCCTGTGTTTGGTCGCTTGTTGCTTATAACAGAGAAAACTTCTGGCAAACATTTGGTAGTATACCATTCGGCATTAATGCTTCTTTGATCCCGTAAGGGAATTGATACCAAGTGGCCAGTCAAATTAAAAAAGCTAGCGATCAAAATCTTACCCCCGCTTCTAGATCGCTTCACTTTGGTAGGCGTTGGCTCATTTTGAAACACCCAAACAGTCGACTGGCGCTTGGTTTCTGGGTCGTATTGATAAATCCAGGACTCATCACCTGTAACGATGTCGTAAACACGCCGAGACGAGCCTGCTTCAAATTTGTTAAGCATATCACGGCACCATTCCACCCGGGCCTGCTTCTGAGCATCGGTGAGGTTGTGCGGCACCCAGCGTGATACTATCCTCCTCACGCGAAGATGGCTGTGTAGAATCTCGTGAACGCTTCCCGATCCAATCTTCAATATGTGTTGAATCTCCTGATATGTAATTCGCCTATTGTCTTGGATTAAATTTTTCACTGCTAGCACGTTTTCTTCGGTAACAGCCGTCAAAGGGCGACCGCTTCTTTCGTCATCCCCCAAAGTTGGTCGACCGCGCTTGAATTCGTTATACCAACGATACACGGTTGCCTTGGAAGGGCCTTCATCCATGAATGCCATTTGAAGTCTATCGTACGATTCATCCGGTTTCAGGCGACACTTGAAATCGTATAAAATCATAGCTCTAAAATGTTCCCGGCGCAGATCCATATTTCAGTGAGACACAATACTTTGAATTAACTCGCAAAAAATGTGGAGGGAAATTTTGAAATTGGAACTTACTTATTTTTACTTATAAATAATCATATTTTCGAAAAACATTATAACTGGCCAGTCTCCCATATATAAAAACTTTTTTTCGCAATACTTTCTGAGGGGCCTGGTATGAACCAATTCAGTCGATAGGCATCCTGTCTCGGGTTGTTGCGATGAGATTTTCAACATACTCAGTGGCGAGTAGATACAAAAAACCTTTATTAGTTGTTTTAAATAAAACCTAGATGCCAGGCGAAAATTCTCAATTTGTAAATAGAGGTTAAATATGTTTTAACATATTTTCTTTTTATTATTTAAATTGATCGAAATCAAGAGCTTACATACCGAGACTCGTCCGTGCCTCGGAAAGCATGTTAAGTCGTTGGTCCCGGCTGTCAGTTGAAGATCTTTGACAGTCGTTACAGTAGTCGGAAGCCAATAAAGGGTTGTTGTGGAGGTCTGCAGCCTTATTGCATAATGAATTCGGCATGGCAAAGGGCAAAGAGTATGAAAAATCGACCAATCACAAAGACGGAAACCCACATCGCGTCTCTCATCTCGCATGTGATTGGTCGGTTGATGGCGTCAAAACACTTTGCCTTGCCGAATTCATTTACCCAATTAGGCTGCAGGACTGATTCTGATCAGACTATAAGCCAACCCCAAAATCATTTGGAAAAGGCTAGGCGGATTGATTACATATTGATCAAAATAAATCCAAGTCACGGGGTCCCGTTGCTAAGAAAGAAAATTTGGTTCAAATAAATCTCACTAGATGGCGCGACATGTACACACAATTGGCTATTTGACAGATTTCAGAAAAGTATTGTAAAAAATTGTAAATTTTATTTTATACCTCTTACAATTATTTTTGTCCTAAAAAAAGCGTTATTATATAGAAAAAAAATTGTTTTTTTCCTAATAATTTGAAAAGCGCGCGAAAATAGTCGGTCACGTGACATTTCGGGCTATGACGTCATATTTTAATAAACAGACGCGAACACCGACGCTGTACACACTATTCGAGAGAATACTCTAAAATTTCTAAAGGTTCTTCATTGGAAATTGTGAAAATGTCAACCTACAGGACGTGTGCCGTGCCAATGTGTGGAAATACAACCAGTTCCTAAATGTCCTAATCGTCGAAAGCAATGGTTACAGTTAGCACGCCGAGATCCAAAGTTTACTTCTGATAAATCTGTGATTTTCTTTTGTCAAGATCACTTTGATGTAAGTAAGAAATCAGCAACCGCCAATCCTTCATAATTTATTGAACCTACTTAACATTTTGTGTTCTATAATCTTATTAAAAATATTATTTGTGTCCCTTTACAGCTGCCTAATGACATGGAAAATTACACAGAATATAGCATAATGGGTTCTGTTGGCAAAATAAGAATGAAGCCTGACTGTTTGCCATCGATATTTGAGTGTCAACCAGACAGAATAAAACGTACCGGTCTTCCACAGCCTCGATCAGCCATAAGCAAAAGGCGACGTATTGATATATTACAGGACATATTTGCTAAGAAAACTGAAATACCAGCAACATCAGGCATGACAAGTAATAGCGGTGAGTAAAATCTTTTCAGTACAAATGGTTCAATAGTTTTGGTCTGTAGTAGGTACTAACATTAAGTAAGTGTAAGTACTTACATAGCAATATTATAAATAATATATTTTGATTGTTACAGATTTTCAGTCCACTACTGAAAAGGATGACTGGTCTACTAATTTACAACATAAAGCGACACAAGCATGCCCTGAAGTAACTAATAAATTGGTTCAAGTATGCATAATATCGAAGATTAGGAGCAAAGCTGTACAAACTACTAGTCAAGCTAAGGATAAACATACTTCTCCTATGAAGACTAATACTACATGTACTGCAACATCACCTTTGAAAATCACAAAGTCTGAAGTTGAATCAGCGAGGTTTGGGAACATTAAAAGCAAGAGAAAATTATTATTCAGTAGTGAGATAAAAGTGTCATCTTCAAATAGTTCATCACCATCTAAGCATTCACAGTTAAATACTGACACTTCACCGTCTGTCCAGTCCTTACTTACAATCACATCAACTAGCAGTAACCAAGAAACTCAATCTGAATTGTCTGAAATAAAAAGGAAAATTGAAGCAGAAGCTCTCTATCAAAAGTCACTTGAAACTACTCTATGTTTAATCATGAATAATCCTAGATACTATATTGGTATTTCAAAGGATTGTTATGTTTTAATTGATATTATACAAAAACATTTAAAGCTGTCCAAAGAACACATAGTATTATGTTTAAAAAAAATTAGATTAAATACACCATTTTCTGAGCTTGGAGATCAATTTGGCATGTCTCTGTCTTATGCCAGTAAAATTTTTATGACATCAGTACCTCTTATAGCAAGTGTTCTCCATCCATTTATCATCAAATCAAATAAAAGAGCAGTAAAGCGAAACCTGCCTATGGCATTCAGACATAAGTACCATAATATCTATTGTATCATAGATTGCCTTGAAATAGAAATACAAAAACCATCAAAATCTGTAGAGCAGGCGTTAACATGGTCAGATTATAAAAAAGCAAACACTGCCAAATACTTTAATCAGTAGTACACCTGATGGTATCATAAACTACATTTCACCCGGATATAGTGGCAGAATCACTGATGTACAGTTAGTACAGGACTGCAATTTTTTAGATTGTTTAGAACCAGGTCTGTCTATACTTGCAGACAGAGGATTTAAACATATAGAAGAACTTTTACTGCAAAAAGGAATTATATTAATAAGGCCTCCAAGTGTTTCATCTAACTCAAAATTATCAAGACAGGATGTAATCAAAACAAAACAGATAGCTAGTTTAAGAATACATATTGAGAGAGTAATAAGACGTTTGAGAGAATTCTCCATGTTAAAACCTCATGCTGTAGTTAATATGAAATTGTTAAAACATTTAGATGACTGTGTTGTTATTGCATGTGCACTCATTAACCTGCAGGGTGGTATAATTAAAAATACATGATTTACTAAGATTAAATTGTTTTATTTTGTACTATTATACAACAATGGATAGATTTCTTTTTTCCAAAAAGTCACTAACTGACACAGTAAGTCTTTTATATATTCAGCATTATATTTTACAGGCACAATATTGACCTCATTATTATTTTCAAAGTCCCATGATGCCACACAGAACACACACACTTTATTTCTATCACAGTATCACCATTTAAAATCCCATCAGGTGATGCAGCTAACATAGAATACTCCACATTGAGAGATTTCACCGAGTTTCTTTTTTAATTTTATTTTTACCAGATCTTCTAACCTTCGACCTCTTTTCATGGGTATTGTGTCAGGAACTTTTGCACCCATTAATATTGCAATTAATGAACCATCTGATGTTTTACAGCGAGTCACATCAAAGGCTTTTGACGCTGTTACTCTTGCATATCGTAGTTCGTACCATGCTGAACTTTTATGCTGCTCACTTGTTAGCTTTTCCACATCACTGATATTCTTTTCTGTAAAAACTGGACATATTTTGTTTATAAATTTATCACAGTCATTTTCAGAATTAAATCTGTGACTCAAATAGTGCAATGAAAGCAGTTGAACTATCTCTTCTTCATAAACGGGCTGATGTTGTAAAATTTGGCAGTTTTGAAGTTTCCTTTTCCTGCTTAATTCTAAAAAGTCGCATAGTACGCCTTCATCTCGTTGGGTATAGGAACTACTTCTTTTAACCATTTCTTTAATTTTTAAGAACTTGAGTGCTGCCTACTTTAGCAAGTTTTGATTTCTTCCAGTAAGATTCAGTGGCAGTGCAAGATGGCTCCTCACTACGTCTATGAGTCCACATCAAAAAAGCAACGGCATGTTTGCAGCAACCTTGGGAAGCAGGGCAGTCATGACATTGAACATTTTGTACTACTCCTTCCTTTTCATCGATAATCATGGATGTCGAGTATGGTTGTTGACGAACCTTGTGTTCAGGGCAGATTTTGCATTTGATGGTACACAAACTTGCCTCCCTCTTCAGCTGAACATACCCTATAGCGTCATCACCATACGACTGTCGCGAAGATCTGAAATTAGAAACATAACCTCTATAAGTTATTTAAAAGTATCTTTATTTTTTTATTTTCTCAGAGTTATTTATATCGATTGTTTTTATAAATAAAATATACTTACACAGAAGTTTTTACATTCCGAAACTCGGCACAGCAAAAGTTAGGATTACAGGCAAAGAAATTTGCGACCATAAATGAATCGACTCTGGGTAGATTCGCACTATCGGCTTTTATGAATCCTTGCTCCATTATGTCCAACTTGTCAGAAGAATAAATTAAAATACTTAGAAAATAGTTTATTTTTAGATAAAGCAAGCAAATGGTAAACACAGTACAGCTCTTTGTTTGTTGTTTAAAATGTGACGTCACACCATGCATCAATCATGGCCGCTCCCGTTTTGGATCATTTGTTCCATAGATAAAAAATGGCAAATTTGTTTTCCAAAAATAAAATATTAACATTTTATATATTGACGAAAAAACAATTGTACATTTATTATTTACCTACAAGCTAACATTTCCAACACATTAAATATTTTATTGCAATATCTGTCAAATAGCCAATTCAATAGAACTGTGTGTAAAATTAACATATTCTGGAATTGAACATAAAAAATACTATAAAATGAACCTTCACTGTATTTAAAGAAACAAATATTTACGAACCTAGTAACACCATCTATTGCCGTGAAAAGGGATCGAACGCGATTGATGTACTTACAAAAATAACAAGATCAATCAGATGAAAAACGCTAGTTACGTCAACACGGTTTCTTTGTATGGGATGAGGCATCTTTATGCTAGTATTATATTATCTGTGTCCAAGTTTAACTTACTGCCTAACAGCCAGATCACAGCAAGCAGCGGTTTCAGCAACCAGTGTCGTCCTCGAGTCTACGAGCTGTCTCACTGCATTTTGTAGCTGTTGGTAGATGATGGCTTCCTCTTGCTCTAGCAGATCCACTGCGCTTTGAGCTTCCATCAGACATGACCTGGAAAATAATTAGAAGAACTAGGTAAATGTTTAGTATGAATAGGGATGATGATAAAAAAATATTTATTTGTCTTTCAGGTATACTCCATTTGAAATAACATTTGAAATTTTTACAAACCCCTTTTTACAGTCCGTTCAAACGATTTTAAAATCGTTTGAACGGACTTTAAAAAGGGTTTGTACTTAAGTTCTATCCTGTAAATATAAGGATGGCATAAAAAGCATAAACCCTGTTACCAAAACTAATTGTTTAATACAGCTGCCATTTGTCATATCACCAACGCAATAGAAGTCAAAATCGGTTGAACGGGCAGTAAAATAGGATTATTTAAATGTCTAATGTTATCTCAAATAGAGACTAGGATTAATAAAAAAAAATTGAATAATTTTTTTTTTGACCCAAAAAAATACGACGATACCGTGCATTGAAATTTCATTTGACATCACGCCGAACGCTTTGGTAATTTTTTTAATCAGAAGTGACGTCACAAGACCCCAATCCTGTACTTTGATGCGCTTTATCTTTGTCTATATTTATTGATTTGATAAAGAAAAAAACTTGTTCAATATTTTTTGATAATCTAATTGACGGACTAAGTAGAATCATTACTTTTTACCCAGAATTCATCCCTATTGCTATTCGCTTTCATAGGAAAGTTCCATGCCAGGGTAAACACTCTTAGACCTTGGTCATGGCTAATAATAATTTGTATACGGGGTGTGTCTGACACCGACGCGAAAAAAAATACCATGGATTCTGTACATGATTCTGGACCTCCTAGTGTTGGCATTTTTCGTAGGATATTGCCTATTTTTTTTTAATCCCCTATTCCCTGTTTCACAAAAAAACAGTAATGAAAATAAAATTCAAAAGAGCTACCTATCTGATTTCCTAAATTTCACGATAGAGGTCAACGCCGCCGGCTAGTATATACAAGCGCCGCGCTGTGTGCACTTTTTCTCTTTGTCGGCGAGTCGACAAAGAAGAATAGTTTAAAAAGCTAGATAGGAATAACGATTATGAACTGATTACAGTAAAAAATAGAAGATATTTATTTTTTATTAGGAATTAACCGACGAAAAACTAACTCCAAAACTAGGGGGTCCAGAAACATGTTCTGAACCATGGTTTATTTTTTGCATCGGTGGCAGACATCCTGTAAGATCTTTGATAGTTTTTACGGTTACTGAGAAGCCCGAAAGTCTAACAGACAGTGTTACAAAGGAGTATCCAGTAACTGGATTGCAGATGCTACAAAGTTAAATACTGCATTTGGTTAGACTGGGACCCGACCCCAACACCTTTATCTAATTGCTCTCATGGCAATAGAACTCAATATGTCTAGCTTTATCGCTAGACATTGTATTGAGTTTGTGACGCTCAACATCTTCGGAGACGTTGCCAACTGGCGCGCAACATGGACGCGAGGAGACATAGTTACTAATCAAAAGTTCTTCGTTGTCGTTCAACATGATTTGCAACATATTCTGCATCTTGTCGCACGTCAAATGTTGGCTAGTGGATACGAGGCTTGAAACTCAAATTACTAAGCAATTTATGTAGTTTTGAGGACTACATAAGTAGTATATAACATGTACTTACGTAATTTGGCTTGGATGAACATCTTTATAGTTGGCCACTAAAGCCACTTTAGCTTGCTCTCCAGACAGCTCAGCTTTTGCTTTTATGTATGTCCACATCGCATCTGATAGCCTGCAAAATACAAAAATAATTTTGCTTAGATAAACCGTTGCATGGACTGGTAGAACTTTAATACACTAATATGGAAAAGGATGGAGTACAGTAATTAACTGTGCTGTTGCAATATAAGGTACAATATAAATCTAAACCAAGAGGTATAATTGTTTGCTACGTTTGCTACCTTTTATCCAGGTACAGGGTGTCCGATGGCAGATTTATTTATTATGATTTTTGTGTAATTTTATTTATTTAATAAACCCATAAGTTTTTCTTTCATTAGCTTTTAAAATCATGAATCCGCCACCGGACGTAAAAATCGCCACTCTTAAAAACGCCTTAATAGCGTATGGTCGGTGTTGTCCCGACCACTGCGGCATTGCCCATAGTTTTTTCATGATATCTAGACTCCCAAAGGTCTGTTTATAAAATTTCGCGCGCTCGTTTTCGTCCTAAATCATCATCCATTTAGATACAAATTTGCAAAAGCGCTAATTCGTACGCGAACTAGCTTCTTTCTGCTCATCACAGCATCTATCTCTTTCGCACGTGTTGTCGGATGAGATAGCATGCATTTTAACCTCGCGCACAAATTAGTTCGTGCCGTCGACTAGGGGAACCTTAAAAACCTAAATCTCCCACCGGACACCCTGTATAATTTTCCCTTGGGCGGAAACTAGTTCATTATAAACACTGAATCATATCATATCATAATCATACTTTACTTCTAAGATAAGATCTGTAAAAACTTAAAAAGAACAATTCTTATCAAACAAATTAAGCTTTATATCTCACCTCTTCTCCAAAATCTTGGCTTCAGCTAGTGCTGACCTCTGCTTGTCATCAGATGAGGTGTCATTTTCTCTCTTGGCAAATTTCTGGGTTGTGTACAGATCAAAGTGGGACCTGAACAGTGCCTGAGACTGTCTGTAAGTCTCAAATGGACCAAATGTGAAGAATTTGTTGGCATTATCCTGAAATAAGATGACGAGATGAAATTATTATGTGTCTATTATTATTTATTTATTAAATCTTTAGGCACAAGAACAAAGGCAGTCTTAATATCTTACGTAGTTTTATACCAGTCGATATAAAGGGATGGTGCAGTGATAAAATATGGCAAGTACAACTAAGGCCTAGTTTTTTGATCTGTAGTAATTCAACGAATGTTAAATATGCTGCAATGTTATTAATTTGGAGAATTTATTAATTGCCCATTTGTAAGACTAAAAGTTAAGCAGTAGTGGCTAGGGAATAGGGATGTTTGCTGGGTAGAAACTTGATAATTCTATTTAGTTCGTCAGTGAGATTATCAAATCATCAAATAATATTGGACAAGTATTTTTTGCTTTACCAAAAACAATAAAAATTTACAAAGTAATAGCGCATCAAAGTTCAGGAGTGGACACTTGAGACGTCACTAAGGCAGTATAAAGTGTACTTGCGGCGTGACGTCACACGATATTTCAACGCATTATATCATCGTCACTTTATGTTTACATGTCAAAAGAAAAAATACGTGTCCAATATTTTTTATTAATCAACCCGACAGACAAAAAAAAATTCCAGTGAACTACCCTATTCGATCCCGGGATTTCGGTATTGACAAAAAGCAATAAGGGGATAATGCCGTATGTAAGGTCTATCATATTGGATCAGTATTCTGAAGCATGGAGAGCAACATTTTATCTCCTTCTTGTTCTTTCATTTAGGCCCAGTTTTTTTAACACTTATTAACTCAACTAATGGTTGAATATGCTAACCAATGGTTTCAAATTGTAACGTGTATATTCATCAGTTATTAGTCTAACCAACAGTTGAATAATAAACTCTTCAACTGCGCTTCAGCATCATTGAAATAGTAATAGTAATTATATAGCAATATTATTTAAATGTGGGAAAAAAAAGGAGTGAGTTTATGGTATGTATATCTATCTAATACCTTTTAATAAGCAATTCCAACGATTTTCATGAAAGAAGAAGAATGAAGATTTAGTATGCAGGGGGTTTCAGGGGCGATAAATCAACCTAACTAGGTTTCATTTTTAGAAAACGACGTTTAGAAAAAAAAGAAAGAAAGAAAAATATTTATTTGTGACCAGCACAGGTGACATGAGATATAAGCCCACTATTCACCCGAGCAGTGCTGTACTGTAATATTATTTAAAAGAGTTTATTATTATATTATATTCCAAAGAAACTTTATGAAAATTGCTATACCTTATCGCAATGGCAGCTGCTATACACATCCAGTGTATCAGCTATCACATTGATCACCTCATTGGTGCTGGTCTCCACTTCTTGAGCGAGAGTCAAGCACTCTTCAGCGGCAGCACTCTCATCATCCTTCCACTGTAAGTGCGAGGAGTTTAACTTTGATATCTCCACAGATAATTCTGCATTTGTTAATCTGCGGAAGGTATTTGAGTGAATAAGAAAATATGACTCATTATATACGAAGGCCTAGGCAGTTTTACAGATAAGGGTTAAAAGTGCAGCCACACTCTACTAAAACAGCAATGGCAATTTTTTCCATGTTATAGAGGAAGCAAATTAAATAATTAGTCTGGAAACATACAATACAATATATTCTTAGGGCCGATTTCACCAATGAAACTAATCACGATTAGTGCAACTAAACTTAGTTTATGTAAATACAGCGTTTTCTGTTTGGTTGAGACCACTGAGAAAATCTCAATCAGAACGTTGTATTTGTTTAAACAGTGTTTAGTTGACCTTATTGCAATGGTTTCATTGGTGAAATCGGCTTTTAGCTGCACAGTTTTAAATACATTAGTAAAGAAAAGTAAGTATCTAATACCAATAAGATGCCAAGATCCATGACAAACATATTAGGATTCAATTACATACATATTGGAAAAATAGTTTATAACCTAGCAAAAAGGTAACTTTGGACTAACATTAACTAGGTACCTATAAAGTTTTCTCTGATTTTTTTTTTATATAATGAAGCCATAGCAGGTCGCTGCCTGTAATTTCATTTAAAGTTTTCTCTGTTTTTTTTTAATATATAACGAGACCATAGCAGCTCGCTGCCTGTTTTTTGCTGGTCTCTTCCTCCATGAGAAAAGATGCAGGTTAAGTAGACAAATGAGGATACATGTAAAATAAAGCCAACATGCCAGTGTCAACTTACTGATTCTGTCTCTTCAGGTCACTAAGCACTGTCTCTTGTTTTTGCAACATATGATAGCGTTCCTGAAGCATTTTGATGTCCAGTTCAACATCCTCCTTAGCATCCTTATCTCCTGGTAGACAAATACCTTCAAACTGGTCCTGTATGCCTTTTATAGAAATTTCTAGATCTTCTGGGGAGAGAAGTTGGCTTTTCTTTTCTAACTCTTTGTATCTGTAAGAAAATATGATGAAATTTTGTTTATCACATCTATACAAAAAGACCTAGTTTATTCTTCGTAAACAGGGGCTAAAATAGCTCATTAATCCCTAGGGACTAAGTAGTGATTTGAATTTGGAATATGGATATTGTTAGTATATTTTCCATCAGCAAAGAAATGAATCACAAACCATGTGGACCAAAATAGGATTACATCTCTAAAATCGCTCACAACTATATGTATGAGGTTAATGAGGGATTATTATTCTATTTTGGACCACACGGGAACATTGTATTGAACAAGTGACTGGCTGGAAAAGAGGGCAAGCCAAATAAAAAAAAATATACCTACAACTATAACAAACGGTACTAATAAAATTGTAACAATGCACTTCCATAATTTTTTATATATAAAAATTTGTCTCTAAGTAGTGCAGAAACCAAACCCCACATGTATTTATTTATTTATTCATTATGGCATGCCAACAACATATTTACAAATTCATTGCCGAGTCAGTGACATACAAGATGATCCTGTGCAAACATGTCAGTTACAGGCGTGCACATCATTCAGTCTTTAATTACATTTTTAAATGACAAGTTTATTGCAAATTAACTACAATAATTGTACTTAAATTAATGTAGAATTAATCAAATTGAGCTAGAATAAAAATTAAAATAGATTACAATTACATTACAAATTAATTACTAGTAAGGTCAAATATAAAATTATATGCATTACAATTAGATCACAATAAAATACTAGTGAGTCAAGGACAAAATTAAATTTTTCATTATTAAATTAAGTTACAGTTGTTTCACAAATAAAATACGAGTGAGTAACAGATAAATTAAATTACATAAAAAAAAGGACTAGTGAGTCAATGTTCAATATAACAAAATGCTAATAAAATGATATCAAAGTTAATTGTTTGATAATTAATTAATCTTAATATTTTGAGTACACAATAAAACAGAGCAGGCAATTCGGGTGAGACTACGGATCAATCTGCGTGACTTTAGACTTAAACCGAGACAGAGAGTCAAAGAAGACATCCATGTACTCATTGCAAGAGCTGATTTCGTTGTATGTGCTCATCATCTTGTTAAAAGGAGCCGAACGTCCGAGATTGGTACGAGAAGTTTTGCATATGAATGTTCTACGAACTCTCGTTGACCTAACAAGACCCCGGCGTGGCACATCAAGGCTGATTTGTTTGAGTAGTTCGGGGGTGCATGTCATGTCATTGACAATCTTGTACAAGAATATCATATCTGCTGAGACCCTACGGTCTTGTAAGGAATGTATGTAAATAAATAAACATAACATTCTTGTTTATAAGTTGCACTTATTATCTCATATAGGGATAAAAAGTAAAGTTCATCTTGGAAGCAACACTATTTTAAGCTCGAGTGACATACTTTTAATCTCTCGCTGCGCTCAGGATAAAAAAACACTCTCGACTTTAAAATAGTTGTTTGCTCTTTATGTAAACAATCAAATAATTTAATATTTTTTGTGGTAAGAGCAATCTTTGTTCTGAAATAAGTATTGTAGTATATTATTGTTGTTCCCTATGCACGAAAACTAAATAATTATATCTTGCATTACTACCGCTGCTCTACTACTACTAAATTAAAACTTCAATAGAATTTGGAATCAGTATCAAAGAGAATCAGGAACAATCACTGTTAGAAAAGACCTGATATTTTGCTTTTGAAGCAAAAATATGGACAAGAAAGGTATGTATTGGTAATAATAGACTTACCGACATTCCTCACGAGCACTCAGAGCATTATTGTGATCCAAATTGTTATGAAGCCAGTGTAAAACGCCAGCGAAGTCCCGGTCGTTGAACATCCACTCAAAAGACTTTTTATAAGTATCCACACCCAAACTATGGAGAAATGGCACGAATTCTTCATCGGAAATCTCATTTACAGGGTTCATTTTTGAAATTTGTGTATAACTTTTACGTTTTAAGATTATTTTTTCATGAAACGTTCACAAACCGTTATTGTTCTCCAAAAATCAAATTCAATTTTTTTTTTTTTTTTTTTTTTCTTCGCCCTTCTCGGGCAGGCTAAGATCTTAGACCATACCGCCTCGTCTTCAGTGTATTATATCCTTCTTGATCAAAAGTAAGGCCAAAGCCTCGTCTTTAGTTTCATCCTTGTTTTTAATTTATTTTAGGCCAGAGCCACGTCTTCAGTATTCATTATATAAAAATATATGGTGTCATATCCGTGTATTCGTCTTAATCATGTCGTTATGTAAGGTCATATCCGGGTCATATCCTTCTATTAATTCGCTCCGAACGGTCAAACTGCCCATCCAGTGCTGTCAATAAATTTATACAGTGCTATGTATGTACTGTAATTTTCCAGCAAACCTTGAGTATCGCGCGGGATGCTTGCTGGCGTTTTATATATATCCAATAATTTATCAATTAAAGGAATTCTTTGAAAAGCATATGCAGGGCATTCAAAAATTATGTGATCTAGGGTTTGATCACTTCCTATGTCACAATTGATACATACGGGTGATGTTATAATTTTCATTCTGGCTAAATGTGCGTTGAATCTTCCATGTCCAAATCTAAGACGATTTAAGGTAGTATAAAATTTTCTGCTCTTAGGAAGAACAGATCTGGTGAACCAGGGCGCAGAACCAATGGTTTGATTTATTTTCGCATACCATTTTCCTTTAGTTCTTTGTGTTTCTTGCCAGTTCTCTTGCCAAATACTGGTTCTTTGTTCATGTAATTTGATAAGCAGGTCGGAACTTGGTATGGCAACATTTCTCGTCTCTGGGATGTCAATGTCAACAATAACTCTTGCAAGATAATCTGCGCTTTCGTTTCCTAGTACTCCTATGTGAGAGGGTGTCCATATTAAACTTATTGTAAATCCTCTAGAAGAAAGATCAGCGTATAATGTCCGAATCTGATATATAATGTAACCGGTATTGGCATCCAGTTTCGGGTTTTGCAAGGCCATCAGAACACTCATGCAATCAGTCACTATTAGCCAAGTTCTGTGCCCAAGATTCTTTTCATGTATATACTGCAGAGCTGACAAAATGGCCAGAGATTCTGCTGTAAATATAGTCATGGCTCCAGGTAACCGAACTCCATGTCCAACAGTAAGATGAGGTAAATATATGGCTAGCGAAACATTTCTATTGTTTTTGGATCCATCAGTAAATATCTGCCTGTACCCAGGGAACTCTGCAATTGATTGATAAACATCTTCTTTACTCCTTAAGTCACGGTTAATGGAAATGTCCATGGGCCAGAATTTGCTGATATAATTACCAGAGTAACATGGCCATCTGTCTTTACATTTCTCAATTTGATATTGATCATCTATACTGATTAGATTAGAAAAGTCATGAAATATATAGGGGACATTTACAGAATTAGAGGGACTATATACTCTATGATAAAATAATATTTTCATAAGTAAAGGATGATTTTCGAAAGATAAAAGCTTGAGGATGTATTTGGATTTTAAAAACTGAAATCTTATACTCATAGGAGGAGTGTTACACTCAATTTGAAGTGAATTGATTGGAGTTGTCTTCATTGCACCAGTTACACATCTAAGATTATGATTTTGAAGAATCTCCAGTTTGTGAATCAATCTCTGATCAGACCCAAAGCATAAAAATCCATATTCAAAATGACTACGGACTAAAGATTTATATAGCATAAGCAAAATTTTAGGATCAGCTGCAATTGACAGTGATTTTACAAAATTAAATGCTTTATTAGCTCTACCTAACAGATAATCAACATACTTAGTCCATGAAAGGTTGCTTGTAAAAATTATACCTAGAAACTTCACTTCATTCACTATTGGAAGAAGACTATTATTGTAATAAATATGTAGGTCTGTTTCACACTCTCCAAACACTATAACTTTAGATTTTTCTGGACTAATATCCAAGTTTAGATAATGAAAATAGTTCTTTAGTCGAGTTAAAGCTGTGTTTAAAATACTTTCAACAGAACTTATATCTGAACCTGAAGCATAGATAACCAAATCATCTGCAAACTGCAAATTTGCCACTCCGGGACCAAGTACAATATTTAGTCTATGTAAATAAAGAAGATAAATCAATGGACTGAGGATGCCACCTTGACATACCCCTTTGTATGAATAACGTGGCCCTATTAAACTTTTATTCACTTTGACATATACTTCTCTACCATGTAAAAAGTTAAAAATCCATATTATAATTTTTTCAGGAATACCAAGGGCACGAAGTTCACTGCACAAAATGTGCAGATTGATGTTGTTGAATGCACCCACTACATCAAAGAAAACACCAACAAAATGATGGTCCATTTTATTAGAATTGTATATAATTATCTAGTTGCAAATGGGAAATGCTATCTCGAGTGGAGCAACCACGTCGAAAGCCAAATTGATTGGATGGTAATAGACTATTACTTTCTATATAAAATTCTAATCTTTGTTTAATTAATTGTTCAAAGGTTTTACCCATGCATGATGTTAATGCTACTGGCCTATATGATTCTGCTTTGTGTCTTACTTTGTTAGGTTTAAGTACTGGGATGAGGCAATCTGTTTTCCATTCATTAGGGATGATCATTTCCTGCCAGAGTAAATTAAAAACACTTAGTATGTCAGAAAGTGCCTTAATTGATACATTTTTCAACATTTTATAAGGTATTCCATCAAGGCCAAAAGCTGAATCACGTCTAGATGATATTGCAGATTTTAATTCCTGAAGAGAAAATGGATAAATTAGATATTTATAATGTCTTGAATATTTTACTTCATGAGGAATTGATTGGAATGGCCCCTCAACTGTATCTGGAGTATATTTTTTAAGAAAATCAAATACCCAATGTGAAATATTATTACTTGGAGGTGTAAATGTTTTATTAAATCTTTTTGAGATTTGCCAAACTCTAGATAGGGGAGTAGTTCTATTAAATGACTCACATAGAGAAATCCAACTTAAATATCTTTCTCTTTTTAACACTAACTTTTTAAGAGCTTGTAATTTTTTAAATTCAATATATTTTTCCAATGTGGGATTGTGCTTGAATACTTTATAGGCATTCCTAGAGCCTTCTACTGCTTTAGTGCAATTCAAATTCCACCATGGTAAAGGGATGCGTTTTCTACGATTATTATTAACTAATGCTGTATCACAAGATGTAGCAGGTCCTATAGTTGATGGTAATGATTTAATAATAGCTAAATTTAATAACTTTATCAAATCATTATATGACTGTAATGGGTTATCTTGATTAATTTTAAAATCCATTAACAAACTATCAACACTCTTCTTATATATTTCCCAATCAACCAGGTTAAAATTAAAATGTTTTGGTAAATTTGAGGTTTCCATATCATGTGGGGTATTATAATTGTTATTAATAAGTAACCTTGTAATTACAGGCAAATGGTAACTACCTAAAGGATCATCATGCACAGACCAGTTACAAGACAATGAAATTGAAGCTGATACTACAGTTAAATCAAGTGCATTTCTTTGCCACCTGTCAGAGCCTACAGTAGTCATTTCTCCATCATTTAATAAAACCAAATTATAGTCATTAATGATTTCAAGCACCTCTCGTCCGCGGATGTTCACACTGTTACATCCCCAAGCCGAATGAAATGCATTGAAATCTCCACCCACCAAGAGAGGACCAGGAATACTGCGAATTAAATTATCAAACTTGTACTTAGTAAATGAAGTGTTTCCGGGACTATAAAAACTGACTAATGAAATTTCTTTATTATTGCCATATTTTAAACGAATTGCTATATTTTGAATGGATTCATCATATAAAGTATCTATTTTACTAAATTGTAAACTGTTATGTATTAAAATAGCTACACCATTGTGTGTATTACCTGAATCTAATCTTACTATATTATAACCTTTAATACTAAATCTCATGTGAGGCTTGAGCCAAGTCTCACACATTAAAGCAACATGTCGATGCCTTAGTTCACAATTGCACTAACTACAAAATTTTCATTTTTGAGGAGAGAGCTTTAAAGTTTTTTAAAGTTTAGACGAGAACAGTAGAAAATCCAAGTAAAATAACAAAAAAAATATGCATCTATTCATAAGACTAGTCCTTTTACTCCATCATATCTCAATATTGTAATATTAGTTTAAACGTTACCTTTTCAAAATGGCCAAATAAACATAAAACCCCCCATTTAATACATTTGTGCACTAAGATTGATTATGCTGACTGGCATTAAGTGAAAAACTCTATACTATTGCAAATGTATATAATACGTTTGTGTTTTGAAATTTCATGCAGTTGAGAAACTTAAAATCAGTTAAAGTATATCTTGATTGGTTTTACAAAAATAAAGACCATTAGTATAATACCACATTCATGGAACATTAAACGAACTCATTTAATACAATTGTGACCCACGGTTTTGGTAGATAGAGACGGAATAATGGTATTTCGATGCGCGGAAACGAAAGAGCATGACATTTAGTGTATTTGGCATTAAAAAAGTAAAAATTGAAAATTTTGTAGTTAGTGCAATTGTGAACTAAGGCATCGATGTATGTTATACTCATGTAAAAAATACGAAAAAGCATTTTTGTTACTACTGATGCTCTGAGCATTCCACTGTACAATATTTAGCTGATCCATAAAATTAAGGTTTATTTATATTATTCTGAATGTTTGATAATAGAACATCTTTTATGCTTTGAGTACAAATACTCTTTTCGTTATTTTTATTTTGAGACATTAATGTTACTATTGTCTGTATTAAAATATTTAAAATTGGTTCTGTTTCAATTAGTGATTGTAGTTGTTTAGCAGGACTGGACTTTGAAAGAGAAGGAAATGACTTTTCATTGAATAAATCTGCATATGATTTTTTATTAATTTTGTTTTTATTTTCTTCCACTTTTTGCTGTTTAACTGGGCACTGTGACGAAATAGCTACATGTTTACCTTGACAGTGACAACATGTTGCCTCAGTTGATGGTATTGGACATTCTTTATAATTATGGTCCTTTGTACATATGGAACATCTTTGGGAGTTCTTACAGAATTTAGCTATATGACCATACCTTAGACACTTCAGGCATTGTTTTACCGGCGGAATGTAAGGACGTACTTCGAATCGCCAGCTGTCCAGGTCTACACTATCAGGTATCGCTGCACACGAGAATGTGATGGACACCGTCTTCGTAGGCTGAAAGGACACCCCCCCTCCTTCTGAAATAGTGCGTCGCATAAATCTTCTGATAGAAATAATATTCTTTGTGCTAGTTATTGCGTTATAAATGTGTTCGTTACTCAGGTCAATTGGAACATGCATAATAACACCTGTATTTTCCGTAGCAGCTGCAGGAATACTGGCTTTCAATTTATAACCATCCAAAAATTTACGATTCATTAACGCTGCATTGGCTAAACCAGGACGTTCGAAAATAACACCAATTTTGTAACGATTCATACGTAATAATTGTTTTACGCCCTTATTGTATTTTTTAATGCTGGTTGAAAGGGACATCATGTTTCTATCACCGATCGGGACTGAGTCAATACTTTCTAAAAACACAACATATTCAAAATTGCCACCGTTTTCAGGATATGACCTAATGTAGTCAGGAATCCTGAATTCCCGATACTTATCCTTTTCGACTTGTATCGATTCCTCTGAAGAGCTTGAGGCTCCACCGTCATCTTCAGAGGACACCAACGGTGGAGCAGAAGACGGACTATCTCCTTTTTTTCTTTTCTTTGCATTCCCCTTCTTTCCCATTATGAAAAAAGCAAGCAAATGTACTTAAAGATTAATAAAATAATTATTTGAAAATTTGTATTAAAAAAGGCGCCCTTTCGTTACGAATTTCCCGCGCTCTTTCCAATCAAATTCAAAACAATTTTTGTTTGACATGTTGCTTTAGGGTTGCAAGACCTAATTACAGATATCTACCATTAGCAATTAATTTTTGGTTATTGATTTTGATGATTTCATTAAAACAAATAAAATATTTATTTTATAATAATTTAATTACAACAGTAAATTATTGTGATACATGACATCAGTCACACAGTCACGACCGTTTTTCATAACTGGCGAAATATTGTAGTCTTAACGAACACCCAATTTATTTTCATACAAGCTTTCAGTTTTGTTTTGCTGGCACGTAACTTGGCAAGAGTCGTTAAATGCACACAAGTCATTTTTAAGTCTCTTTGGATCCTATCCGACAGTCTGGCTATACTCAAAGCTTAAGAAAAATAACAAACTAACAACAAACTAATCTTTGAGTGCCATCTAGCCCTGGAGAGTATAACGACGTCCTTAGAGCATTTAACCTATGGAGATGGCATAGCTGAGCGTACCCCTCTGCCAAAGTCGCTTGGCCATATGACCATACGCGTTATATAAAACTAGTTCATTCGCCGACCGCCGCCATTGTGTATCGTATTGTGTCGCAAGTAAGTTCTCCGAAAAAATGGTTAATTGTGCGGTTTCCTCTTGCAAAAAACGAGCTGCCACTTTCAGTTTGCGAAGCCATGGTGTTTCCTACCACATATAAGTATAAATTATACATAAACATAGTTTTATTTAAGTACAATGTCGAAATAATGGTTAATGCCTTTACGATAGAAAAATTCAGTGGTACGTTGGTAGCACAAACGCAGTACAGGGGCTGACAGGGTAGCGATGTGCATAGTGCTGGGACAACGTGAATGAATGATTTATAAATTAAATGATTTTTTGAATCAGTATGTTCAGTATCAAAATAATTTTGTTTGTGTTTGTATCTGGACAAGACAGGTTGAACCAATGATATTCAAATAAACAGATACGTTATACACTCACAAAACAATTGAAAAAAGTGTTCCGCGCAGCAGCGGCAGCACACATACACACTTTTCATTCATCTGACATTTCACTACAATGTCGAAAGGGATGGCTTGATAAAACAAACAAGAAAAAAAGAGACAGCTAGTGTTTGTCACTTGCGTGTGAATGTAAACAAACATTATTCTGACAACCAATGTTTTTTCTTTTTTTAACCTCCAAATATCAGAAAATTAGGAAAAAAAATTGAAATAAATTAGTAAATTGAGGTGTATTGCGTATTTACATATGGTATGAGATCCCTTCTGTTTTATGTAATTTGGTATTATAATTGGTACACTTTCTAAATACACACGATGGCATTTTTTTAATTTTGTTTTTTTTTCAACAAAGCGTATCGCTCTTCGCCATGCGTGACATAAACTAAAGACTAAATCATACAATTGTCTACTATTCGAGTCTTCACAATGCGCGCGCTTATAACATATCTGTTTATTTGAATATCATTGGGTTGAACTAAAAAAAATATATTATGTATAAATGTCTATGAGAATAGATTTAAATTATTTTCATTTAAAGTTGTAGGCTAATAAAAAGTAAGTTTGTTCGTTTCGTTAGTGAGTTTTTCAATCATTTTGTAACCCCTGACAGAAAAAGAGGGGTGTTATCAATTTTACGTGTATTGCTGTGTATCTGTGTGTTTGTCTGTGGCATCATAGCTCCTAAACAGATGAAGCGATTTAGATTTTTGTTTGAATTTTTGTTTGATACCTCTATCGAGAGGAGACTATCGCAGCCATGGTGGTTACAATGACAACCCCACCGCACATCAATTCGAAGCCATATACAATTGCGAAAAGACTCAAATGTTCGTATAACCTTTTTAACCAAAAAATTTGATCCACAAAAATGTGTTCGACGTGTATATAATAAACTGGTACATTTAAAAAATCAGTGATTTCCTCTAGTCATGATCATTGAGACATGTATATGAACTAGATTATGGCTATGAAACCATATGTTTATGATAAATTAAACAAATAAATTTGTAGAAATTAGTAGGTTTAATAAAGACCTTACAATCTTTTTTTATAATTTTTAAAACGAGCAACGTACAGAGTTGTATGAATGATATAGAACGAGTGAATATGAATGAAGTACATCGAAGAATGAAAGTTTATGAATGAACAGCGAATGTGTCGTAGACACCATACACGTATGTTTTCCTATCTAGCAGCGTTGCCAGAACGTAACTTTTGTTACATTTTACGTAACCTTTGACCGTCTCACGTAACCTCCATGTAACACGACTCAAAATGTAACTTTTACGTAACTTTTAGGACTTACTAAAAATATTAAAATATTTGCTTTCAAGCAAAAAATAATCGTGAAACGGAACGCATCTTTGAAATCTTTTGTTCGACGTGTTGTCGCACTGTGCCCTGACTTTATTCAATCACTCACTCACGTATATTTCTAAATCTTCCATCCCGCTTACTCCGGCGAGTGAGTGAGCGTCGTGTTTTGTTTGCTGAAGTTTTATTATCTCCAAAGCAGAGTAAATAAACACGAAAGAAATGTAATTTTATTAAATTTATTTCGTCAATAGTGTAGTGATTGGTTTGTTTTCGACACGTTTGGTTAGCTCTAACGGTTTGAGCTAACAACTTGGTTACTAAATACTATTACTATTAATACTAATTACTTGGTTGGTAAATGTTATATTTATTGTAGTTTTAATTTAATAATTAATGATTTAGGGAATCAGTAAATCAACAACAAAGTCGTATTTGCAACTGAAATAAGTTTATTTTTGTATCAATCGTCAACTAAATATCAAAATTATGAAGTCAAATAGCATAATATATTATTATGTGTGCCATGCACTGCGCATAGCTTCAAGAAGTTCATTTAGCTATTTATTACTCATTGTTAAGTAACTTTGGTTTTGTTTACAAGAACTAGAGTGGGCTGAATACCTACCGGCCGGAGTAACCTAGATTTGACCCAGTAGGTACCTAGCATGGTTGTTTCTCGAAGTAATTTGAATGTTCTAAACTGAACGCAACGGATTTACCCGTGGTAGACGCGGGAAAGGGCCTGCCCGCGCGAAAATTCAAATAACGGGCGCGTTCCGCTAACAAAAAAGTAGAAAAAAAAGTCAAATTGTAGTATTTTATTATTTTAGTGTCGTTTTCCACATAAAATAAGGTAATGTAACTTTTCTCATGAAAATGTAACTTTTTGAGATGTCTCACGTAACATTTGACTATCTGCCACTGGCAACACTGTATCTAAGATATCAAACTAGCTTAGCTAGGAAACACCGTACTCAAATAGTTAAAAAAAAACGAAAAACTGACGTGATAAAGTGTTACATAAAAAAGTGTCAAATAAAAGTCTATCCGGCTGATTGTATTATTTACGCTTTCTTACTATTTAACACGTATACACAAGGTCCGTATTAAAGAACGGGGCTCAAGTATGAATCCCGAATGACCGAACCTAAATAAAACAAAATGTCAGTGACAGTTTCATACTATTCTATGCTGAAACCTGCAGGCATGGTAGAACAAGACATGGTAATCTCTTCCCGTGACAGCTGGGTCACGTGATTGGCCTAAGACTACGTCATCAATTGCGTTGCGGTTCTTAAACTTTTTTTGTGGGGAAAAAGATAAAAATAATACAATAAGTACAAATGTTTTATAATTCTTAATAAATCGTCATATTTGATACTTTTTGTTTTTATTAACTTTGCTTTCTTTTAATTGATTGCATTTTAGTATTTTTATTTAGTTCGGAACGAAAACTCACAAAACTTGACTTGACTAAAATAAGTCAAAAACTAATTAGGTTAGGTTAAGTTCGGGCGTAAAGACGTATTGACACAACTATGCCTTGAATTATGGAACACGTATATAAATTAAAATAATAAATTAATGAAAGGCACATACTAGTTATTTTAGGTGAGGTTAGTTACAATATTGAAGCCACGTTTAAGATAGCGTCTCTTCATTGGGAAAATAAAAAAATATATTACGCCGCCTTTTATACTGCTGTTTTTACAGTTTACGGAACAATTAACAATTTTTCTTGTGTATCTTTCTATGTTCACGGGTTCATCACAAATGTTTGGGAGCCACAGTATATTTCTCACCGAGCGAAACAACGCTATAAGTGTGAGTGACACGACAATAGCGATGAAATGGCTAGTTGTCAGTATGACACTTGTCAATCCGATGTGTTGCCACTGTGTGTTATTGAAATACCCGAGCAAAATGCATTTTTTATCTTAACAAAGCAATTATGAACTAATAATTCAAAATATAAATTAATTTAACACTAAATATACATGACATAGATGAACATAGATGAATCAAATGAGTTACTAAATAGATAAGCTAGTTAGTAATTTATTTTATTTTCATTAACTACGTGAGAAAGTACCTAAATTTTCTAAAACAGATAATCAATGGTAACACTTATCGTGACGTAGGCTTAGGCCATCCTGGGAAGAACATACCAGGCGAAGTATACGGAGTATGTTATTATACCATGCCTGCAGGTACTATAGTTTATGATTAACATTGTTCCAAGACGTATGCCACCATTTTATTAGGTACTATCTCCAGTTCGTCTACCATGCATGGGGTATTTGGATATTACATTTATTTGTAACGTCATTCTTTTAGGAAAGACACGGGTCCAACAATAAGTAATTATGAAATATTATTGACAAAAAATAAATACAATCGTTCTTTTTTTAGTGTATCTTACATTCTTTACCTACCTACGTAGTTTAGCAGACCACAAATCATATTGCGTATTTTTTACCCGACTGCCGAATGAGGGTAATGTGTTTATCAGTCTATGTATGTATGTATGTATGTATGTTTGTTCCTATGTGGCGTTCCAGAGACCAAACGCGTTGGCCGATTTTGATGATTCATACGTCAATCGATTTGTCTTAATCCTGCGAGTGTCATAGGCTACATTCAGTCGATACCTTTGGGTAGAAAGGTCGTATAAACCAAAACCCGACTTTTCAGGAGAGCAGGAAATCATTTTTTTTTTTTACATAAAAATTCATAACTTTTTTGTTTTTGAAGTTATAAAAAAATTATCTATGAGAAAGGTTCTTACAATTTGCAAATGAAAAAGGATAAATCATCAAAACCTATATATCTTCTTTAGTTTTAAAGTTAGCTTGGATTTACGTCTAAGAAAAAATCAATTCTTGGTTAATACACCCCATGAAAATATACTTTAAAAAACTGTAAAGGTCGTATATCCATTTTTGGTAAGCATATGGTCACATTTACTGTCGTAAAAACCCATTTAAGTAGTTTTTTTTTGTATTAAAAACCATTTATAATCATAGATCAATCGAATTCTGACTAAAAAACAATCCTGTTACTCTTAGAATTAGTAGGAACTCAATTATTATTATTCTTATACCCAATAATGGTCGATTCAAATAAAATAAAACTACCTGAAATACGAAATCAACATTTATTAAACCTTCTAATCAACATTTACTATTATTTCAATATTGGTACAACATACCTAACAGGTTTAACATTTTTAAATTGAAAAAATAATTATAACAACTTTAACTGAAAAGTAAAATAAAAAAATCGACTTAGTCATAAAAAAACAAAAATTATTCAAAATTCTTCTAAATTAAAGAAATCAGACATTTTAATCATTTATAAAATTATGACTTGTTGTTCTTTTTCTTGCACAAGGCACGTGTGAACTTCGTACCAACCAATACTTTCGACGTTGCGAGTCCAAATTCCAGTAGAAATTGAATGAAGTAGCTCGTCTCTCCTCCGTTATATTGTAGCAACCTCTTGTCGGGATTACTAGGATTACTTTGCATCTTCTTCTCCTGTACAACCTTTCCTTTTTCAGTTTCATTTTTTTTTCCCTTTTACCTTTTTAATTTTTTCTAACTATCTTTTGTTGACTTTTAATCTTTTTTTTCTTTTAATAAAATCTGTTTCTTGTTTTTTAAATATCTTCAACTTTTTTTTTTAGTCTTAGAAGTGTTTCATCACTTGATTCACTTGTATTTTCTTGAGCACAGTCGTCTGAACTCCCTGCAGAATAGTCACCAGTATCGTCATCAGACAAGAAATCTAAAATATTTTTATACATGGCACGTACTGGATGCTTTTTAGCTTTTTTAGCAGACAAACATAGACTTGCAGCGTTAGCGTTCTTTATCGAAGAAGTATCAGTATACAAGTTAGTTTGTATATTATTATCTACAGAAGGTAAAACAGGGTCTGCAGCGGCATTGTAACCTGAAGTACTGGCAACGTTAAGGACGTTATGTGCATCAAGAGCGGGGTAAAACGGGATCAGTTTTGTTCATCGAACTTAGGTCAGTATTAATGTCAACTGTAGGAGATAAGCCTGAACTTGCAGCATCAACATTGTACAAAGAAGTATCCAAGTGAGTATCTATCGGGTGTCCCAAAAAGGACGCAAGATTTCAATTTGCCGCCAGATTTGTATTTTAGTGCTGGCAACCCTGAAAAAAAAAACATTTGACAGCTGAATGTTTAGGATTTGTAAAAATGGCGGGTTATACGAAAGATCAACGCGTTTTTATTATTGAACAATATTTGAAAAGTAATGAAAGTTTGGCGGGTACGGTTCGAAAATTCCGTGCAAAATATGGTCGGAATATTGGCTTGAGTTCATCAACTGTGAAGAGACTGGTTGCAAAATTCAGGGAGAGTGGATCAATTAATGATGTTCATTCCACTGGTCGTCCAAAAACAAGCCGTTCAAATGGCAATATTGAATCTGTGCGTCAGAATGTCCGTGAACATCCAGGAACATCCATTAGGCATCGTGGACAAGAATTGCAAATTTCAAGAAGCTCTCTCCAGCGTATTCTCACTAAAGATCTGCATCTCCATGCTTACAAAGTTCAAATAACACAAGAACTGAAGCCCCGTGATCATGGACAGCGAAGAGAGTTCGTTGAATGGATTATCGACCGCCAAAACAGGGATGCAGATTTTTCAAACAAAATCATCTTTAGCGACGAAGCACATTTTCATCTCGATGGCTTTGTTAATCGTCAGAATTGCCGCATTTGGGGCTCAGAGAACCCACATGTGATTGTTCAAAAACAAATGCATCCACAACGTGTCACTGTTTGGTGCGGGTTTTGGGCTGAAGGCATTATTGGACCATATTTTTTTCAAAATGAGGCCGGTCAAGCGGTTACTGTTAATGGGGCTCGATATCGCAACATGATAACAAGGTTTTTTTTGGCCGAATTAGAGGATATCGATGTGGAAGCAATGTGGTTTCAACAAGACGGGGCCACTTGCCACACAGCCGGAGAAACGATGCAATTACTGCATGAAACTTTTCCTAGTCGTGTGATCTCTCGATTCGGTGATCAGAATTGGCCCCCTAGATCTTGCGATTTAACGCCTTTAGATTTCTTTTTATGGGGTTATTTAAAGTCTAAAGTCTATGCCAATAAGCCTACAACTATTCACGCTTTAAAACAGGAAATTCGACGCTGCATCGGGGAAATTCAGCCGCATCTATGCAAAATGGTCATAGAAAACTTTGACAAAAGAGTGCGTATGTGCCAGCAAAGCCTAGGAGGACATTTGCCTGACGTGTTATGCCACAAATAACCCTATTTTATGTACTTCAAGATTTTATATACAAATATATTATAACGAAAAAATAAAAGTGCTTTTCTTCAATTTCAAATCTTGCGTCCTTTTTGGGACACCCTGTAGATAAGCTGGACTAGACAAATCTGGGTCTGCAGCATCAATATAGTATGTCAAAGGTGTCGCAACGTTATAGTCAGATACAATTACTGGAGCTAGTGTATTTGGTTCTGTGTCGCTGACAACGTACATCGAAGGTATAACGGCATTAAGGTCAGTATCGTCATCCACTGGGGCATTGTTTTCATTCACATTGCTCGTGGATAAGGTGACATTTTATCCGGGGAATTATTTACAATAGTTATAGAAGATTAAGATAATACATTTTCTTTGATACGTTTTGTACTTGACTTTTTAATTATTATGTTTGAAATTATGTTATTTTTTTATTTGTGTCAGCTTTTACAGGACTATTAATCGGTATAGCATCGTTGTCATAATAAGGATGGGATAGTGAAGACGTATTCATAGACGTGCTAAAAGTATTGTCACTATTACTGGTGGTTGAATCCATAATTATTGTTTGTGGTTTCGTGGCACGTTTTGCAGGTCGTTCAGAGTCACTGTCTTCTATAACGTCACTATTCGATAAAATACTCTGTTGTGATATATTGTGTGGCATATTAACTGCGGGATCTACTTGTTGGGTTGAACTGAAAAAAATAAATAAAGTCACAGACAATAGGTATAGGAAAATAGCTAAGATAAAAGTTACGGTTATTATAAAGGTTTAAATCATTTTGCAATAAAAAATTTCGTGTCAAGTCCTTAAAAATGTTTATTGTATTATTTTAAATTAAGCTTAAGTAAAATTAAAACACTATCTATCTGGCTACATTTTAAAATTCTTTTCGTTATCATCACCGCAGAACCAAAATTTTATGCCATACTATATTGAACCTTATCTGTATAACAATACGCGTTGTTTGACTATGTGCACGGGCCACGATTTTATTTTGCGATTTAAGGGTTTTTAAGCCATCCCTTAAAAAAACCTGAGTTGTAAATGCAGGTCTAATATTAGGGGTGTTATTTAATACTTTAACTGTAATTCCCCTTTTTTCAATCAAAATATTCGAAATTACTACCAAAAATACTGAATTGCACACTAAATTTGCTCATCAAATAAATGAATTATACTATACTGCTAGATCTTTAAAGCTTAACTGTTTTACTGAATAACTATCTGTTAACTAAAAGTTAATCTAATAATTCTTCGAGTGCAACAAAATATTTAAGTTTTAAGGGAGGGGGGGAAACGAAACAAAGTCGACGGAGCCCCGCTGCGCAGGGCTCCTATTTCTGTCTGCAGGGTCTAAAGTAACCTAACATGAAGGAGATGACGGGAGCTGAGTTCGCTCGCTTTGCTCGCTCACTTCAGCTCCCGTCATCTCCTTCGAACCTAACCTATCCGTGTCGGGGTGCCCTAAGCTCCCGAGCTCGCTTCGCTCGCTCTTGGACTAATTCACATTTATTTTATATTTAATTGAATAATTTGTGTGCAAATCAGTATTTTTGTTTTACGGTGAGTAATATTGTTTTGCAGTAGGTTATTAGTGGAGATATTTTGTTTGCTTAAATTTCTAAATAGAGGTGCAGTTAAAAATTCCCCTAATATTAGTAGCATGTCGTTTGAGGAAATAAAAGAAAATATTTTAAGCGAAGAAGGTCTTAAAAACCATTTCCTGCAAGATGACGAAGATTGTTTATAATTTTTGTTACTTCGTACTTGCTAGTCTATTATAAAGTATCATAGCTTGAAGGGTGTATAAACCATTTCCTATAAAATGGTTGAGTCGTTAATGCGGATCCAGCAAACGTTACATGTCAAATTGAAGGAATGAAAGAAAATATCAGTTTAAACGCAAGGAAGTGTAAACAAACTGCAAACGATCAAGGCCTTTTTAAATCCATACTAGGTCGTATATCTTAGTCTATTATAAATAATAGGTATCAATAGCAAAGGTAAATTATCAATTAGATACTGTTAGTGTACATTTTAAATCTATAGTAAGTCATAATTCATTAATTAAATATCGATAACACGAATTCATCTACAATAATTGTTACCAAATAAGCTATCAGTGTTAAATTAAGTGTGTAGGTACTCACGTTTTCACAGGTTTAACTGTCGACTTTCGTACATTGGACTAAGCACTTGCCTCCGGCGAAGTAAAACATCCAGGGTTCCTTTTTAGTGTCTCCCTCCATTTCACAGAATTATTTAGTTTTTAATTATTAATTATTTGTTGTAATAACAATAAAACTTGTAAACAAATTAATGTGCCGGTATCTGTCTATCCCGCTCGCTCTTCTGCTTGTCGCTGCGCACCAAATGCGAGCCTTGTGTGTTGGTCGTAAAGTGCTTCTTGCAATGAAGATGGTTTATATACCAACGTCGTGAACTGCCTTTGGATTTACGACGTCGAATTTAAACTATGTTTAGGTAATGCATTTAACACGTTAGGGCGTATAAACCATTAACAATTAACGACTATTTTTACGCCCTGAGTTAATATAAATTATGGTCATTACATCAAAACAAAACTACAAAAAAAAAACATTCGGCTTTTACATTGAAAATTTACCTTTTTTAAGAGGCTATGACCGAAAATTTCTGGGTCGTATTAACCATTATTTGTGCGAATTTCTGCATTTCGTATATACAGATCGATAGAGAAAAAAATACTGAGAAAAATGGTATATATAACTCAATTTGGCCAAAATGGTTTATACGACCTTTCTACCCAGAGGTATCGAAATAGGTTAATAGAAAAATGGCGGATTTTGGGCGCCATATTGTAGGGGCCCAAATTTTTTTTTTCTTCCAAACCCATCGTGTGGGGAATCAAAATAAAGGGTTTTAAGAGGTGATTTCAAAAATATATAACACTTATATGTTTAAATGTATCTAATTCGAAAAAAACTTAACTAATAAGTTATAAATAAAAAAAGTTAAATCAAAAAATCAAAAAACCCGACTGCTTCAAAAGCGAACTAAAAAGTCGTAAACAAGGAAAAAATCATGCTGTGCAGGAGGAGGATACATCTGGTTTTGGTCAGCCAGCTTGCGCGTATGTATCCTCCGACTGCACAGCATGATTTTTTCCTTGTTTACGACTTTTTAGTTCGCTTTTGTTTTATTTGTGAAATTAATTACTTAAGTTTATTATTATTTAGTATAACAAAAATAAAACGAATTAACATTTTGCTCATTCATTCATGCATTAAAATGAATTTCCAGTCATTCTTTGTATCACATGACTAGCACTTTGTATTTGTTGTCATAGGATTATTGCATAGATACACACAAATATGTCAATATATGCGTGTTTTTTGATTGTGTGATTATTATTTTTTCGTGTGCGTTTGTAGCAATAGGATGCATGTATCTGTGAGTGATTGACATTTTTTTGTAGTGTGCTGTATGTGTTTTCCTCGCCTCCCGCAGAAAGTGGCAGAAAAAGTTGTTCGGTGATTCGCGGCTTGCCGTCTCCATAGGTTAAATGCTCTAAGAACGACGTCTAATCATATTACCCCCCAGTGGATCAAAGGGAATAGTGGATCCCTATGCAATGCCTTTTATTTTTATTTTTTATTTGTTGATAGGCTCGCGTTTGACCACTATCTCGCCTGATGGTAAGTGATGATGTGGTCGACGGTGAAGCACGCTTGCCTAGAAGTAACCTATTCACTCTTGACTTAAAGACCCCAAGGTTGAAGCTATCAGGAAACAAAGACTCCGGCAGTAAATTCCATTCCTTAGCTGTGCGTACAATGAAAGTATTCGCAAAACGCTTTGTACGTATTAGTGGGATGTCCACCATGTAGCGGTGGCGCATTGCCGCACGTCTTGTTGTCCGGTGATGTAAAGGGCTAGGCGGAATCAAATTGTGCAGTTCTATCGCACACTCCCCGAAATGTAACCGATAAAAAACCGACAGACTGGCCACTTGGCGTCGATGTTCCAGGCTCTGGAGCTTTGAGGCGACCAGTGCATCGTTGCCGATAAGCCTCTTGGTCCGTTTGTCAATGGAATCAAGCGCATCAAATTGATATTTGGCAGATCCGTCCCAGAGGTGAGAGCAGTACTCCATGCATGACCGAACTTGCGCTTTATACAATTTGAGCAGCTGCTGCAGCATGCCTCAGATGAACTTGCGAAGAGAGGCTCCCATATGATAGTGCTAGGCCCCTACTTCTCCCCTTGCCTCCCTCATAAATTCGTGCGTGGATTCGCTAAAGATCTACCGAACTTCATAACAACAGATGGTCACGGGCAACAGACTGTAGACAGTCAAAATTGGCTATAATTAATGTATACCCGCGATTAACCAAACATCTTCTCAGCCTGAGTAGAAATAACCTAAGAATAATCATAGGAACAATTACGGGCCATAACCTCCATAACAAACATCTTTTTAATATAGGCACCATAGACAGCCCGCTTTGTAGGGGCTGCCTTGACGCTGAGGAATCAGCCACCCACGTCACCCGCCATGCGAGGCCGTGGCTTCTCAAAGTGAAGAAATCCTCGAAACATTTTATTTATTTTTTTATTATACAAGTCTCGTTTCCGTAAGTGTGTCCGTGGCATCAACAGTGGGCCCTATCAGAATATCAGCGCAGCGTTACCTTTTTTGGTTATCGCTGCACATGCTGAGATAGGAGCCTTTTTGGTCTCGCACGGGGTTTTTATTTTATTATTGTTTAATTTTATGCTTATTTCTCGTGTCTCCTGTGCGGGTCACAAATAAATATTTTTCTTTGTTTCAAACAATGAGTTTGCTCCGCGAAGCCTGTAAAACTCCCAGGAATCTTCTGTGCTTTTGAGCAGAGCTAGGCTGGCTTTGTTAGTTCGAACGGACCGAATGAGAGTCTAATTACGGAAAAGGGAGTCCCCATCATCAACATCATAATCATAGGTTTCTTTCGTTACCAAGTGGGACGCGGAGAACGCACCGTTCCGAGAGCGCGATTAGTTGGACACAAGGATCGACCGACCAATCGCGTTACGTCCACGTTCCGTTTGCTCTATATGGTGTTCGGTCAGTTCGCGCGCTCTGCGCGAACTTACCTCCACTCACATTAACATGTTATGTAATTTCTAATTGAAATAATAAACTATTTTGTATTTGTATTTTGTATTGACCATCTGTCTATCTGTCTAGATCTGTCAAGACCCATTTTCTCAGAAACACGACGAGTATCAAGTTGAAATCAATATCATAGACTTAGGTCCGCAATCCCTTGAAACTATGTTCTTTTTTATATTTTAATACGTTTAAAATATAATAATTTAATATTTTGATTACTTCTGTGACCTCAGGGTGGCTTCGCCATTGACAAATTATCCACAAAACCTTTCGTCGTTTCTCACTCTTTCAATCGGAGAAAACCGCATGAAAATCTTTTGAATTGTTTTTTGAGTTTATAGCGTACAGACAGGCCTCCGTCACTCCATGTACTTGCGCGCTATAATTACCTACCATCTACGACCTAGCGGTCTCGGGCCACTAGCGGACCAAATTCAGTGCGGTTTTCGCAAGCGGAGTGCACGCACTCTGTTCAATTTTAATAGTTCCATTCGTTCGTACGCGTACCTACGATGCCGTCTGGTGCCTTATGTGCTGTAGATGGGTGCAAATCAAGTAAAAGAAGGGATAAACACCTAACATTTTTCCATTAACCTGTCAATGACGAAAGGTAAGTATTACTATTTTTTGTCGTTTAAAAATTATTTTTATTATGTAGGTATTAAGCATTAACTTGCCTTTCAGACACAGATTTACATATTTTTGTTACATAGAAACGTTATACTTATCATAAACACTATTTTAACAACGTTTAAAAAGCTATTTTTATTAGAATAAAATTGTGATAATATTTGACGGACAGTCGCGCAAATACCTACCTACGAAACTTCCAACACAAGTTGCGCGGCGCGGCGACCTGTCTCAATAAAACGATGGATGTTTGAGACCACAGAGACATGCAGATAGCTCGCGCCGCAGTATACCTTCGCTTTTGAATTTAAGTGGTGAAACTGATTTTTCTTCGGCTTGCCAACTGATAACGCCTTAACATATATATCGGGTTATTTACTTTTTAAATGTAGCAAGAAGCATACCTGTCCTGACTTTGTTGCTGAATTACAGAACATTCCCGATTTAAATGAATCTACGAATAGAATGTTTATCCATTTTAAAGCATTCAACAAAACATCGTCTTTTTACGGAAAGTTAAAAGTGCCAACAGATGCGTTGCATAATTATGTAAGAGAACTTGAGACTATTTTATTCATAATTTTGAAAAAAATATGAAACGAAGGCCGAGTATTACTCTTTATGAAATTTTAAATGACATACATTTTGATTCTCCCTGCCCTTGTTTTCCAAAACAATATCTCATAAAACTTTTTATTAGATTCAGGATTTTTTCTACACTAAAATTTAACAACCGAGAATTTAGAAAGGGTAAGAAATTTATAAAAAATTATATAAAAATAAAACACATGTAACTTTCAAAGATTTTATTATTTTACCTACACATTGACGTCTATAATTATGTTTTATCTAGATGTATTGCACAATCAGCACCAATTTATAAAAAATATATTTTATAAACGATACAATTTTAAACTACCACATATAAGTCAGAACATATTTACAGTTCTCAATAACATAGACACAAAAAGTTGTTTTTTTTTATAATCAATAGGCTCGCGTTTGACCACTATCTCACCTGATGGTAAGTGATGATGTGGTCGACGGTGAAGCACGCTTGCCTAGAAATAACCTATTCACTCTTGACATAAAGACCCCTAGAATTTTATGGAAGAGGCAGCCCTGCGATTGCTGTGGGATCGCGCGGTGCGAAGCAATCACAACTGTACGCTTGAGCATTTAGGCACATTTTAGCATGCAGTGTTTGCTGACGCAACGGAGTAGGCTATTATAGCAATAGGTATTGGACATTTTCTACTGAGTGAAGGATCTGTTACGTAGTAACTAATAAGTAATCTGTGGTCATACATAAACAGCACCTTTTCGTGCCTTTCGCATCGGAAAGACAACTTCAGGACGACTCAGGTGTTTGGCGAACTCTATACCTACCTACGTAACTACAAGTGTGACACATAGTAAAAAATACTACCCTTTCTGTCTTATGAAATTAATTGGCAACACAGAAAAGTTCGTTTACAAAGATAGCTTCTACTCTAACTTTATCATCGTAAAACACGCCTATATTCCTCGTGGGCTGTACCAAAGACTTAGAGCATTTAACCTATGGAGATGGTATAGCTGAGCGTACCCCTCTGCCAAAGTCGCTTGGCCATATGACCATACGCGTTATATAAAACTAGTTCATTCGCCGACCGCCGCCATTGTGTATCGTATTGTGTCGCAAGTAAGTTCTCCGAAAAAATGGCTAATTGTGCGGTTTCCTCTTGCAAAAAGCGAGCTGCCACTTTCAATTTTGCGCACCAAGGCAGGCCAAGGAGGCACTGCTCTTCATCGACGGCCGTTTCACGAAAAAGGTCCTACGACTAACTAAGCTACAGTTGCCTGCAGTCACAGCCGTAACGACTGGACATGGGACCTTAATAAGCACCTTTTTGTCATAGGAATCACGGATAGCCCACTCTGCAGAGCATGCATGATGGAAGACGAGACAGCAGCACACCTGCTCCAAAGCTGCCCTGTAATCGCTGGCTACAGGGCCAAATACTTTGGTGACCCAGGTACTTACCCTGCAGGAGATAGTCGACAGCACCAGGGCGCTGCTGGCCTTTCTCGAGGAGCTGGGGTGGATCGAATCAATGTAATTGAATCCCACCCGTACGCAAAATACGCGTTTAGTCGTGGAGTTGCGGAAACAGCACGTCGAAACAAAACTAAACTAAAACGCTATCGTCGTAAATGTCACTTGATAAATCGCTTACATTTTAGCATTTCGCTAAAATATTGTCAATTTTGTCTAGAGCCTCAGAACCTAGATTAGGACATAGGCTACTTTTAATCCCGGTATTTCCCTTGAGATAATAAAACACTTCACGCGGGCAAAGCCGCGCGGTGAGGCTAGTTCAGGGGGGTGACCACAAGCTCTTAGAGTAAGGTTATTTTGAGATCGAGTAAGGGACAGATGTATCTGACTTGTATACATCTGTCACTTACTCGATCTCAAAATAACCTTACTCTAAGAGCTTGTGGTTACCCCCCAGTACTAAGTCTAAGCCTGTTTAAGCAACTTATTTCAAATCAATAATTTTTATTTCACATAGGCCTATATGGGCACTTTTAAAACGTTGACAAAAGGTGCACGGTTCGGGTTGGTTGTTTCCTATGGAGAAGAACCGGCAAGAAACTCCATGGTTACTCTTTTAAAAATTGTTTGGTTTTACAATATTCCATTTTGCAGCAGTACTTAGATGAGGGGACACAAGACAACATAGGCCCGACAATAAGTCGTAAGAAACTAAAAAAAATATTATTTAGTAAATAAACGAAATATTAAAAAAGGTAAAACGAGATAAAATGTTAACAATCTAGAAGGCCTACAATATTCACCCATTTATAAAACAATCTGTAAAAGAATCTATACAAAGTAGGTATAACAAGACTAAATTTAACATGTGGCACAAATGTTGTTATCAGTGCTGTATTATTCGCTGCTTAAATAACGATTATAATCACAAACACGTTTATCTTTAATTACACGTTAGACAAACTTCAAAACACGAATACCAGTATTTAATTACGTAAACTATATAATTTACCTTCATAATGCTCACTAATTCTGACAAATATAATTATACGTCCAAACAACCGATAATTTCAAAGCAAAACCGACAATTTCTTCGAGCTCTCATTAAAAATGTTTGAATCGTGAGAACACAAATGTGGTCTAACTTGACGACAGCGTTCGACACTATTGACATAATTAATAAGCCTTTAATACTCTGTCCTTTAGTTGAACCATCACTTGTTTCAGTTTTGAGTCAGTATTTGCCTATCTGCTGACAATATTCAACATGAAAATGTTATTTCCACCATTGTTTTTGGTTTTTTCCTTGTTACTAAAGGAGGGATACTCCAAGGACCCTACTTGGGTCCACTTCCTTAAAAGCTATGTTGAGAACGAAGGGAAACCTACTATTATGATCTTTAGTGACCTTTGCTGGGCGAAAAGTAAGTAACTTTGCCACTAAATTTTTGTAGGCAATATAGTAGACTAGGCAAAAAAAAAAACTACTCACTACTCTAAATATAAGATATTCTTGAAGTAAAAAGTACTTGTTTTTTTTTTGAAAGGACATGGACAGAAAGTACATTCTATTTACAAATACATAATCAATAATATTGTATAAAAAAATTGAAAAATGAATTATTACATAGTTTTTTTACCTCTCTGAACTTAACGTTATTAATTCCAAAATAAAAAGTAACGCAAAACGAATCAAAGTACCGTGTGTCACTTTCCGCCATAATAGACTATAGAGAAAGATAAGCAATATATTATTGGACGTTCCTCACCACGCACGTAAGTTATTAGACGTGAATTGTACGGCGAGTTCTCCTATTAAGAAAATTTTATTCACACAAAACTGTATCTATTGGGATTGGTTACATTTAATAAAATGTTTTTTTCTTATTTTGATGCGTTAGTTATTTTTTTATTTCACACAAAATAGAATACTTAAAACGGAATGCGACGTGTTTGACAGCCGATGTATCAGACTTGATGTTTTTGTCTATGTCTTCAAAAGCAACGTTCACTTCTTACAGTGACAGTTTGTTTTTTCGATTTAAAAATATATTTTTATTGCACCTTTAGAAGTATACATAAAATAAATAAAATACTTAAGCTATTTTTTGTTATTAATGCCACATTTTTAAGGCTCAACCAGGCTCAGTTTATAACATGCTAATCATTATACAGCTTAGGAGTCCATTACTTTGTTTAAATTACTAGTAATGAGATTGCCCTGTGCGATAAGACCGCCCATTGTACACTTGCTTTTATGATTGTTTGTCCTGTATATACATTTTTGTGGTGTACAATAAAGAATATAATAAATATAGAATGCTAAAACCATATCAGTTAACTGTATTCTCACAACTGTTTGCTAATTTAAAGCGCCTGGCGTTTTTTTAATAGCGAGATCATTATCTGTACACTTATTGCAACAATCTGAATAATAGGTTTAATGAAACTGTTTTCGTCTAGTCTGTTGTTGTGACGAGATCTTGAAGTTTTTTATTTATAGAAATTGAATGTGCTCATATTCACGAATATAAAACAGCAAGAACCATTGTTGTAAATTAAATTCGATAACTATGCCGACGCCCATACAAAATCTGTCCATGTCCTTTTCATTTGAACTTTATGTATGTAGAATACCTAGGTACTGTACCGTCTAGTGTTATTTTCGTTACAGATATTATGGTCAATTTAGCAAGCGAATTATCAAAAATTGGAAGCAGATCGTCAACATCACTGGATGTTGACTCCAGATATTACTATCATGATTTACTATATCTTGTTGACCTGGACTGTCCAAGAGCTGAAGAAATCATTGCATTGGTAATTTCTTTTTGGCCATTCTTTGAATTATGTGTAAGTAGGTCGAAAGCAGTGGTGGCCCGGTGGTAACGACCCCGACTTACTTGTCGTAGGTCGTGAGTTCGAACCCAGGCAGGCGTAAACTTTGTGTAAATGATTTCATCACCACTGCTCTTAAAACGGTGATGGAAAACATCGTGAGGAAACCAGCATGTCCCAGAACCAAAAATATGAAAACGTGACACATCTACCAACCCGCACTGGGCCCGCGTGGTGGATTAAGGCCCATTCCCTCTCACAAAGAGGAGGCCTGCACGCACAACGGACCAAATAGTATTCTAAAATTAAGGGGTACCATCTATCCTACCTATCCTATGAAGTTTTTATCGTTTTTTTTCAAGGCAACAAAACGTAAACTCTTTAGTTCACCGTACCGCTGGCTGGTCATCACCGCTTGGGCTAAGCACTCAAACATGGCGGGATTATGGAACAGCCCAATACTGGCCGACAGCGACTTAGTACTGGCTGCGCGTACTGGCAGCTATATCAAACTAACGGAACGTGAGTAGCAGGTTTAGCCATAAAGAATAGACTGACTGAACAACATACAAAATAGACCTTTCTGTTGAAAGATACAAAGTGTCTGTTGACCAATCTTGGTAGGGTGGAGAGAAAATCGTTACAAAGATAAAGCGATCATGGGTATATCGCTTCCGCGTCGTCACTACGCCATCCATTTATGAGCATAGTTGCTTCATCTCCTTCTACAAAATGGTCAATTTTGAAAAGGTTCAATCTATTCTGTATGCTTTAACCCGGATTATTTTCTTCACAAAAAGCTCTACTGCACTATTACAACTTATCTTTCGTTCCTTTCATTTCCTGAAGTCCACAAGGCTTCACCCAACGGCTCCATCATATCCACCAATCGCGGCTACTACAACGGCAGCCTGGTGGACGAACGTCCTCATCGGACGCTGTATCGAAGACGCCGTGACATCATGGGACATACCCTCACCATGTCAAACGTCATTCAGGATAGCAACACCACGCGGGAGCACTTGTTGAAAGAGGATAGATTGTGAGTGGTACATTGGTCTTTTGATTTTCTAATTTTATTCAATACTGAAGTAGCCGCCCTCAAGCTTTGACGGAGTCGCTGACAAGCTACTTCCAGGAACTTGGTTTATAGCTCGTCTCATAGCAGTAGTCACAGCGAGGCTTATCGTCTTGATCTGTTCTAATAAGCGAGTAGGTGAAGACCACTTGGTCTTTTACGTCTACTCTTACCACTGCAACCAGTTTTTGGAGGTAAAGAAAAGAGAGGATCCTCCTTCCAGACGGGTGTTGTGTCTGGTCTAGGCAACTGCCCGCCGGTTGATGTCGGACTGTTGTATGTGTTTAAATCGCGCCGAAAACTCTGCTTGCGCGATGCAGGATTTGTGTTACGTCATGTCATTTGTTCATAGGTGGCAGCATAGATGCCGCTACACCAGTATTTCTAAGTTATAAACGTCTCTGGGCGATATTTCCAAATAAAAGGAAAGGAAAGGAAACTTAGAATTTCCTGGTAGCAAGTGGTGGACATATCAGTTTGATGTTCAGCTGTTCTTTTTTAAAAAGGTTTATTCAATGAACATCTGGCCATTATTTTTATAATACTTTAATTGTTACAATTTCGTGTAGGGAACGCCAATACGACTCGATAGCAAAAGTCTCCTGGATAAACGTGAAGCTAGCGTTCCAGATGTTGAACGCGACGCCTGGGCATGTGTTTAGCTACCGCTGGGGCTACAAAGTCAATGGCAATTGGTCTGGCATGATCGATGACTTGTATTCTGGAAGAGCGGACTTGGGTGAGGATCCATTCACTAATTATCTTATAACGAACTATTAATTAAATTTCGCGAAATTTTTACCTCTCAGTTATGGAAAAGGATATATTGTGAAGAAAGTTTTGAAAGTGAATTTGGGTGCACGAGAAGGTCAAAGAATGAATGGACTGTATGAAAAATAAAAGGGGCTGATTACTAAGAAGATAAATCATCATCATATCAGCCGAAAGACGTCCTTTGCTGGACATAGGCCTCCCCCAAGCGTCGCCACATTGACCGGTCCCGTGCGTCCCGCAACCTTCACCAGCAGCCTAATTGTGTAAGTGAATTCGGCAAAGGAAATAATCTGGTTCTTTCCCAAAAACACACACATACACAAAAAAATTGAATTGAATCTTTATTCAACTTTTTTGTGTATGTGTGTGTTTTTGGGAAAGAACCAGATTGTTTCCTTTGCCGAAATCACTTACACAATTAGGCTGCAGGTCATCGGTCCACCTAGTGGGAGGCCTTCCAACGCAGCGTCTACCGGTCTACCCCACAAGATCGAACGGTAACCTGATGAAGTTCACAGAGATCCATGGTCGGGGGAAGCACCTGATCGGTCGTTGTGGCAACGCCTGGGCCAGACCTATTACTAGCAGAAGGCAGATTTCGACTAAATGTTGATGATGATGAACGCCAATTTTCTTTTAATTCTCCAGGCACAAACTGCGTGGTATCAGACTTGGAGCGTCTCGACGTGGTTGCCCACACAGACTGTCTAGCCCCCTTCAGGGTACGGTTCATATTCCGCCAGCCCCCTTTGCCGTATGTGGCTAATATATTCTCCATGCCGTTCTCTACCGACGTGTGGATAGCTATCTCTGTCTGTTCTGTGCTGTCTACGGCGACGGTTTATTTTGCTACGAAGTGGGAGGCTAAGGGAGGCAAGGTAAAGATGCTTCTGTTGTACCTACGTAATGCATTCTGTCTTCTAGAACCTATGTATATAAATCTATTTATTCCGTAGTTACAACCACATGAGTAGATAAACGGAAGTTACAACACAAATCAGTATTTTTAAATAAACAGTTTATTTGTTAACTAAAGTCGTGATAATTTAAGAAGTCGGATTTGACAGCTATAAAACTTGATGCTTACAAATAATACTCGTTGTTATAGTGTATGGGTAACATCTATACGTGGGACACTCAGAAAGTTTTGCGAAACTAAAAAAAATTGTTCTATACGTACATATATTTTTATTAAATCTTTTCAAAGTACTTTCCACCAGCCTCTATACAAAGATTCATGCGCCTAAACCAGTTTTCAAAACACTTTTTCCAGTCCGCCGCAGACACCTCGTTTACAGCCTGCTCGAACGCAGCCAGCGCATCTTCCGGCGACGAAAATTGTATCCCTTTGAGCAGATTTTTTATTTTTGGGAATAAAAAGAAGTCACACGGTGCTAGATCAGGGCTGTAAGGAGGGTGACCCAGGAGTTTGACTGGCGTGCTGTCCAGGAAGTCCCTCGTTTTGAGTGCGGTGTGCGCAGGTGCATTGTCGTGGTGGAGCAGTAGCCCGCGGAGCCCTGTGTTTGGTCGCTTGTTGCTTATAACAGAGAAAACTTCTGGCAAACATTTGGTAGTATACCATTCGGCATTAATGCTTCTTTGATCCCGTAAGGGAATTGATACCAAGTGGCCAGTCAAATTAAAAAAGCTAGCGATCAAAATCTTACCCCCGCTTCTAGATCGCTTCACTTTGGTAGGCGTTGGCTCATTTTGAAACACCCAAACAGTCGACTGGCGCTTGGTTTCTGGGTCGTATTGATAAATCCAGGACTCATCACCTGTAACGATGTCGTAAACACGCCGAGACGAGCCTGCTTCAAATTTGTTAAGCATATCACGGCACCATTCCACCCGGGCCTGCTTCTGAGCATCGGTGAGGTTGTGCGGCACCCAGCGTGATACTATCCTCCTCACGCGAAGATGGCTGTGTAGAATCTCGTGAACGCTTCCCGATCCAATCTTCAATATGTGTTGAATCTCCTGATATGTAATTCGCCTATTGTCTTGGATTAAATTTTTCACTGCTAGCACGTTTTCTTCGGTAACAGCCGTCAAAGGGCGACCGCTTCTTTCGTCATCCCCCAAAGTTGGTCGACCGCGCTTGAATTCGTTATACCAACGATACACGGTTGCCTTGGAAGGGCCTTCATCCATGAATGCCATTTGAAGTCTATCGTACGATTCATCCGGTTTCAGGCGACACTTGAAATCGTATAAAATCATAGCTCTAAAATGTTCCCGGCGTAGATCCATATTTCAGTGAGACACAATACTTTGAATTAACTCGCAAAAAATGTGGAGGGAAATTTTGAAATTGGAACTTACTTATTTTTACTTATAAATAATCATATTTTCGAAAAACATTATAACTGGCCAGTCTCCCATATATAAAAACTTTTTTTCGCAATACTTTCTGAGGGGCCTGGTAAGTATAAATTATACATCAACATAGTTTTATTTAAGAACAATGTCGAAATAATGGATAATGCCTTTACGATAGAAAAATTCAGTGGTACGTTGGTAGCAAAAACGCAGTACAGGGGCTGACAGGGTAGCGACACAAAATAGATAGTATACAGAAGGGCCACTCACGCAGTTTAGAAAATTGACAGTTAAACTTGACAGATTCACTAGGGTTGCTACTATACTGATTCCGAATTAATAAAAAAGAGTAGGTTGCCCAAGTTACAAACATAAATACATAGATTCGTCTAAACATACATCATATCATGCTTACATGCCTTAGAGGGTAGACAGGGCATCAAATATCCATTTAATATCACGAAACATTTAATATTACGCCACTTACAATGAATATTGGAGAGTAAAAAGGCATAGTAATAGTGTAATAATGATCCCACTTAAAAAATTAAATTGTAAGAACTCCAAGCTCGACAAAAATATAAATGTGAAATAAAGGTACCTAATAAAATCAAAAAAACCAAAGATGATCTTAAACAAGAAGAAAATTATGCTTTGCAGTCGGAGGAAACATATTTGTAAGCTGTATGACTTGAACCTTATTATTATGACAAGTTCCCAATTTCATCTATGGGCTTAAAATAATTTATTATAATCCTAGATAATTAATTTCTAATTTGTCATCTTGAAAGATTATTGATAATTTTATAACTTAAAAATAATTGAAAGAAAGTATTCAAAACAAAAAAGTAAATTCGGTCTGTAACAAATAATAAAGGTAACCCATCCAATGCAACGAACCTCGTTACAGTACTTAATGTATGAATGACGTGAAAACGCCTGCACAAAGCAATCATAACAGCCGCGACTGAGCTCGGTCCAATATTGCCCAATATTCCCTGTAAAACCGAAATGTCAAAGTGAGAGTGGCCCCTCTGTCTGAGGCGCGCCGCCGCTTCCGTACTTTGTGGTAGCGATGTGCATAGTGCTGGGACAACGTGAATGAATGATTGAAAAATTAAATGATTTTTTTGAATCAGTATGTTCAGTATCAAAATAATTTTGTTTGTGTTTGTTTCTGGACAAGTCAGGTTGAACTAAAAAAATATATCATTTATAAATTTCTATGAGAATAGATTTAAATTCTTTTCTTTTCAAGTTTTAGGCTAATAAAAAGTAAGTTTGTTCGTTTCGTTAGTGAGTTTTCAATCATTTTTTAATCCCCGACGGAAAAAGACGGGTGTTATCAATTTGACGTGAATTGCTGTGTATCTGTGTGTCTGTCTGTGGCATCATAGCTCCTAAACAGATGAAGCGATTTAGATTTTTGTTTGATACCTCTATCGACGAGGAGACTACCGCAGCCATGGTAGTTACAATGACAACCCCACTGCACATCAATTCGAAGCCATATACGATTGCGAATGTTCAAAATACTCAAATGTTCGTATATCCTTTTTAATCAAAAAAGTTGAGCCACAGAAATGTGTTCCACATGTATATAATAAACTGGTACATTTCAAAAATCAGTGATTGCCTCTAGTCGTGATCATTGGGACATGTATATGAACTAGATTATGGCTATGAAACCATACACGTATGTTTTCCTATAAAAGATATCAAACTAGCTTAGCTAGGAAACACCGTACTCAAATAGTTAAAAAAAAACGAAAAACTGACGTGTTAAAGTGTTATATAAAAAAGTGTAAAATAAAAGTCTATCCGGTTGATTGTATTATTTATTATTTACGCTTTCCTACTATTTAACACGTATACATAAGGTCCGTATTAAAGAACGGGGCTCAAGTATGAATCCCGAATGCCCGAATCTAAATAAAACAAAATGTCAGTGACTGTTTCATACTATTCTAAGCTGAAACCTGTAGGTACTATAGTTTATGATTAACATTGTTCCAAGACGTATGCGACCATTTTATTAGGTACTATACCCAGTTCGTCTACCATGCATGGGGTATTTGGATAGTACATTTATTTGTAACTTCATTCTTATAGGAAAGACACGGGTCCAACAATATATATTATGTAATTATGAAATATTATTGACTAAAAATAAATTCAATCGTTCTTTTTTTAGTGTATCTTAAATTCTTTCCTACCTTTCTTACCTACCTACGTAGTTTAGCAGACCACAAATCATATTGCGTATTTTTTTTATTTGTGAAATTAATTACTTATGTTTATTATTATTTAGTATAACAAAAATAAAACGAATTAACATTTTGCTCATTCATTCATGCATTAAAATGAATTTCCAGTCATTCTTTGTATCACATCACTAGCACTTTGTATTTGTTGTCGTAGGATTATTGCATAAATACACACAAATTTTTCAATGTATGTGTGTTTTTTGATTGTGTGATTATTATTTTTTCGTGTGCGTTTGTAGCAATAGGATGCATGTATCTGTGAGTGATTGTCATTTTTTTGTAGTGTGCTGTATGTGTTTTCCTCGCCTCCCGCAGAAAGTGGCAGAATAATTTGTTCGGTGATTCGCGGTTTGCCGTCTCCATAGGTTAAATGCTCTAAGACCAAAGATTACTATTATGGCTGTACGGCGTGTACGCTGCTGTTTGTTGATACCTACCTAAGTCATGTTGGCAAAGATAGATTCTTTGTCTAGATTCCAAAGAGTAATATAATAATACGGAATCTAGACTCTCAGGGCCAAATAACAAGACTAACAATGGAGAAGTCTGACGATACCTAAGTTAAATATTCTATTTTTTTTTTTTTTTTTTTTTTTTGTTAAATTTTCTTTTTTTTTTCTCTTTGCTCATAAGTGCCAGCCGAATAAATGAATATTAGTCTATCAAGGTCAAAGGCAGGCCTCTCTGCTATCGATGATGATCACTAATTACCGGATTTGTTTAATTGAATAAAATTGATTTTACGCCTCGCTTATGAAGTAAAGAAAGAAAGGAAAATACATAAGTGAATTTAACTTATCTATAAGTACCTACCTACATATGCTAGTAATATAATAATATTATCTATGCTAAAGCTGCAGGCTTTGGCATTAAGTTTTCTTCTATCCTACCATAAACACCAACTGTTGCATTTTTTAATTATTATTACAACCAGCAGTCAAGCAGGTCCCTAAAATATCTATTATTAGTCATACCTACTGTGCCGCTTTCTTGCCCGAGCCAGACAAACATACCCGAAAAACCCAGACACCTACATTGAACCCCACTCAATCCAGAACATACTCATACCACTCCAAATTCCCGCGTTCTTTGCTCTTGACCCTGAACTTGTCCCAACGTTCAAGAGCGAGGATGCCAAAACAGAGGGTCCTGATTGGCTAACTACATGCCAAATTGTCACTTCCCTCGTTCTTTGTGTCACCATGATAAAATGATTTATCGAATGACGCCGTAATTTTTGTGAAGTTTCTTTGTTTGGACAATAGTTGTTTGGTTTATAAGCATTAGTTATCTGTCTTTTGTTCGTTGAGGAATTAAAGGGGCTCATGAACGAAAGATTTTATTTTTATCAAAGTATGAATCCAATCTTCTAAATCTAGACAATATAGCTATTGACCGCCAAACAGAATACAATTAAGTAAATACTTTCAGGGGAGCCACTATATAGCTGGAACCGCTCTGCGTCTACCAGAGCAAAAGAGAAGTAGAGGCTAATGGTGGTCCAATGTATAAAAAGACCTCAAGCAAGCCCAATTGGCAGAGCAATCCACCCAAGACAGAACAACTTGGCGCAAGAAAGTGAGAAGACCCACTTTAGGCAAGAAAGAAGAGCAACTTTCAGGGGAGCTATAATACGCCATAATACCAGCAGCAATTGACGCTAGAAATGGCATCTGAAAAGCTTCGGTGTTCCTCCTAATATCGCATTGTTTTTCTACTTTTCAAAACCGCTTATTCTCACATTTTATTTTGATCCCATTAATGTGCATGAAAGAAGCCCGAGTGGCGTTAACCTCAATCGTAGTGCGATTCCAAACGCCCGGCGCACCCTCCTTAGTACCTACTCAGTAAAGCGAGTCTAGGTAACTAATCCTTTCATCACGATGGTAAATGCATCCCGTTGGTTAGATAGTGTCAGCAAACCATCTTTATGTCTACATCGTCAGCTGTCGTCTTTGTCCACATGATAAGCAGTCCTTCTATTGTGTTTCATTATGCAAAGTGTTCGTAACCGCTCGTGCGACGTCGAGACTACTCGAGCAGTCGCCGTCGATGTGGACTCGCTTCCGTGTCCACTACATGCAAAGTTTTCTAGTAAGGGTCCATTGTTTTACGGCATGACATGGAGAATATGTCAGCAGAGAAAATGGTTATTAATATGCTTAGATAATGAAGACATCCGTAGGAAAAACAGGGTTACCGACATGGCCCGAAGAATTGTCATACTCAAGTGACACTGGGAAGGGCACATTGCTCAGAGAACGGATTGTCGTTGGGGCCGAAAAGTTCTGGAGTGGCGACCGCGTACCGGCGGACGCAGCTTTGGAAGGCCTCCCTTTACATGGACCGATGACCTGCAGCCTAATTGTGTAAGTAATATTCAGCAAAGGAAACAATCTGTTTCTTTCCCAAAAACGACTTTGCGCTATACGAAAAGTAGTTTTTGGAAAAGAAACAGATTGTTTCCTTTGCCGAATTCACTTACACAATTAGCTGCTGGTTAGGGCTGCAGGAATTAGCTGGGTGCGTGAGACCTACTGACGCTTTTATTTGCAACTAGAGACATCTTTTTTTTTGTTTAAAAATTCAAAAGTACCTCTAATGTTTATTTGAAATAAACTATTTGATTTTACCCAAGAAGCACGAGTAACAGGCTCGCAGTTTTTGCGAAAAAGATTTTGAACAAGAGTAGACATAAATTGGTGATCCCTAAATCAGACGGTGTCGTCCAAAATACTCAGCAAAGCTAGTTACCTACTTGATGTTTCTAAACAGCCAAAATCAAGTAAGTTTCATTATTTTTTTGTTGTACATGGTTCGGTTACCAGCCAGGTGCAATTTAGTCCTAGAAATAAGTCGTAAGTATTGTCTTTCCATTCCAGACTTTATCATACAACAATGGAAACGCACATTTATTGCCTACATAGGAAATAGGCGACATGAAGCACCCTCAACGTGGCAGCGTTGTCCTCACAAAGAAAAACAATGCAGTCAGCTTGTTCAGGCACACAAGCGAATCTTTCAATCATCCTTTTTATACCAAACCTTATCTGAACCATACACGGTTCAATATCCCATAGCTATTGGTATAGGAGTTGTGTTGAATGAGTGTCAAAAGTCCTTATCGACGTGGAGAGCTCTAGACTGCCTCGTGCTTCATGAATGTCTGATATTTTCTATTTGACTTGGTTTTCGCTAGCTTGCTGGATGCAACCACTGTGTCGAGGGCTTTACGTAAGCTGTTTATCGGTTGGTACTCCTCTCTTAAAATACAAAGAAATTATTTAGACATTAGCTGTCGACACTCGATGTATTTTGGTAACTATATGACCTCTATAATGCTTGCATCCGAGGTACGACAGTACCTACATAGTACATAAACGTTTTGTTTAACTGATAGGTAACTATAAAACGAAACTTGTAGGTAGGTAACTTGGTTTGCAAGTAGCGTGATTCATTTTCTTCTTCTCTTCGTCGACTGGATCATTAGATAATTTAAGAAGCAGTAGTTTCTTGCACATTCTTCTCCATAGAGACATACTGACGCTTGCGAATGTGCAACTATACTTCGTAAAAGATAGCTTGATCTCTTTGACATAATATTAAACTGACGTACCGTACGTATTGATACTGATAGCTGTTGCAGAGATCATTTATTTTTATTTTTTATATTTAAGTTTTATGGCCTGGTTGCTAGGACCTTTTAGCCATTTTATTATTTCGCTCTGATATTCTTTAGTATGCATTAGAATGCGGATGTAACAGATTCTAATGTTTTCTGGAGTATTTGGCAGCAAATTGTATCGAGTCAGTCTTCCCAGTAAGCTTAGGCAGTCAATACTACAATAAAATACTCCGCTCCACTATCCCGAGATCGCTTCTGTCAATGATTTTACAAATTATCCAGTTGCGTAAACAGTTGAGACACAAAACTACACCAATAATATACCACAATATCCACTAGGAATCAATTTGCAAATAATATTAACAGCCACTGAACTTCACTCGACAAAATCCCGCCAAAAACTCCTGCAGAGATCAAGCCACCTTTGAAGTATAGATTCTTAATTTGTTTGACAATTCAAAGTTGGTTTAATTCAAATAAAAACATTTTGTCTCTGGAACTCTCTCCCGCACTCGCTACGCGATAGCCCTTCTCTGGAGGTCTTCAAGAGGAAGATTAAGGAACATTTCCTAGCGCAATGACATGATACTAGTAGATATGTATATAACAATATAATATTTATGTAAGTATATTCATATTTAATCCGTCGTCAGTTTTTACCTTAAGTCTTTTAAAATTGTACACTGGATCCTGCCCTCTATAATGTCATCTTTCTCTGTCACCCTAGGGTTTGCTGTAAGAGAACTCAACTTTGATTTAAGCTCGCCTTTGTACATGTACTTTATTATCACACTGTATTTTATTTTGTTTTGGTGTACAATAAATAATTAAAGAATTAAAAGAACATTTTGATTTTGATTGAAGTCTATAAAACATTGGTACCTATCCGAGTACTTTGTACCTATAATTTACGTACAAAATGGAACATGGAATTCCATCTCTACCTACCATTTCTGACATCATATTATCTACCCCTAGATATCCCTAGCTATTTGCCAGTTTGCACATGTTGGTTGCACACCACACCGACTTTACGTAACCAGTAAAGAGTACTAAAAAAATTGACTGTGAACCGTAAGTATGTAAGTACCCACACTTAAACAAAGATTTAAGGGCTTTTTAAAAGATCACGCGTCAAATCTTGTGTGTGAGGGTCTTGCAAACATTGCATAGATAAGTGACTTGCTCTTCACATTTGAACAGGCGCTATGAAATATTAATACGAAACGACAGGCAGCAGTTTTTATCTCAACTTGCCAATACGCAATAGAGAGAAGCATGCTGAATGTTAAGAGATTACACAGATTGAAAAATCGAGTCATCAGGAGTAAAACAAAAACTATAGATGTAGTACAGAAAATTAAAAGACTGAAATGGAGATGGGCAGGTCATATTACAAGAGGTCAGGACAAATGGAGCAAAAGTGTATCAAGTTGGTATCCCAGGATGAAAAAAAATCAAAAAACCCGACTGCTTCAAAAGCGAACTAAAAAGTCGTAAACAAGGAAAAAATCATGCTGTGCAGTCGGAGGATACATATTCGCCGGCTGGCTGACCAAAATCTGGTGTATCCTCCGCCTGCACAGCATGATTTTTTCCTTGTTTACGACTTTTTAGTTCGCTTTTGAAGCAGTCGGGTTTTTTGATTTTTTTAATTAAGTTTTTTTATTTATAACTTTTTAGTTAGTTTTTTCGAATTAGATACATTTAAACATATAAATGTTATATATTTTTGAAATCACCTCTTAAAACCCTTTATTTTGATACCCCACACGATGGGTTTGGAAGAAAAAAAAAATGTGGGCCCCCACAATATGGCACCCAAAATCCACCATTTTTCTATTATCCAATTTTAATGTAGCCTATGACACTCGCAGGGTTAAGACGCATCGATTGACGTACGAATCATCAAAATCGAACAACGCGTTTGGTCTCTGGAACGCCACATAGGAACAAACATACATACATACATACATACTTACATACATACATACATACATACATAGACTGATAAACACATTACCCTCCTTCGGCAGTCGGGTAAAAAGGAAAAGAGGCAGACCGCAGAAAAGATGGGATGATGATATCAGAGAAGTGGCAGGCACAACGTGGAATAGAGTAGCTCAGGAACGATCAGAATGGAAAAGGTTGGAGGAGGCCTTTGCCGATTGGCAACCAGATCTACAGAAAATAAAAAAAACAACTAATAATAGAATAGTTTAAAACTTAAGTGTTTTAGAATTTTGTTATTAGGTTAAGCTGCTAGATCTGAATAAAAGGGGGTTCCCTCTATCTGGCAGAATCTTGATACTCCGAAATTTATTTGGCATAACACACTTGGCATAATCTTCTTTAAACGAATATTCTTAAGGCATATTTTTTTTTAAATATAATTATTGTTTGGCCGAATGTTTCTATGTCCGAATTTACAATGGCTTACTTTTAAGATGGCAGAATTTAATTTGACATAATTTCACTTGGCATATTATGAAGATGGCAGAAATACATTTGGAATAATTTTATTAGGCATTTCTATAAAATAGCATCTTTTACCTTAAATTAAAATTGCAATACTGTCTTAATAAAAAGTCAATATGTTGTGTTAGTGACAGAAACGAATCGCTGCAAAACCGACTCCACGTAGTCTTGTCTGCCCTACCCCTAGAGTGTAATTTAAGCCCGCGTAGGCGCGTAGGGGCGAGGCGGCCAGCGAGCTGAGGAGCAGGTGGTTTAATAACGGTCGCCACCGCGGCTGAGGCTGGCTGGTAAAGCCGGCCAGCAAGCCGAAGCTGCGGTGGTGTGCGTTAAAACCATCTGCGACGATAAGGTCGCGTGGGACCGCCGGAGCCCCGCAGCGCCGGAGCCGTGACAGAAACGATGCCTGCTGCATGCTGCATGCTCACTTGCATTCTTGCTTGCATGTTGCATGCTTGCTGCATGCTCACTCGCATGCTTGCTTGCTGCATGCTCACTTGCATGCTTGTTTGCTTGCTGCATGCTCACTTGCATGCTTGCTTGGATGTTGCATGCTTGCTGCATGCATGGTGTATGCTTGCTTGCTTGCTGCATGCATGGTGTATGCTTGTTTGAATGCTTGCTGCATGCATGGTGTATGCTTGTTTGAATGCTACAGGCTTGCTACATGCATATTAACTTTTAAACTTTCTTTAAAATTTCCCGTGATAATTATATTGTTTGCTAGATGCATGGTGTATGCTTTTTTCGCATGCTGCATGCGTGGTGTATGCTTGTTTGAATACTCATGCTTGCTGCATGCATGGTGTATGCTTGTTTGCAGGTTTGTATACTTCATACAGCGAATTATTCAATATTTTATTGTAATAAAAAATACAATACTATGCATTATCTGTATTGTGGTGGATGAGTATTTCAATTAATATAGATATGAAATGTATGCCAAAAGACGATTCTGACTGTGAACTTTCTGCGATATGATGGTTCTGCCTTTCAATGACTATCGATATGAAATTTATGCCTAAAGATGATTCTGACTTACAAAATTATGAGTTTGAATGTAGGCTAAATGAGTGTATGCGAAACGATTTTCTGCGAAATGATGTTTATGCTATCCGTTGTTATGCATTATAATATTATGACATAAAAAGTTCTGCTATAAAAGGTAGACCCAATAAAAGGCTATATTAATATAGAAAACATGTATAATTATTATTAAATGCATTTGTTGGTTTAGTGGTTGTAAGGGCTACTGCTAAGAGTCCCAGGTTCGAATCCCGGGTAGGGCAAAGTGTTTTAGGAATTTCCATCTGGAAAATCTCAGTAGCAGTCCGGGGTTCGGATTTGAGCACGTTTGGTAGCAAAGCAATATGCTCGCCCCCAGTGTAGGTTTATACGTGTGTACTATACCTCTTTTTATTATTATATCACTTTCGAATTAATCCAAGCACTTGTAGAGTTATTTTCTGTTGTCTATTAAAAAAAACCGGCCAAGTGCGAGTCGGACTCGCGCACGAAGGGTTCCGTACTTGGTAAATTGCGGTTTACGATTTATGACGTATTAAAAAAAAACTACTTACTAGATCTCGTTCAAACCAATTTTCGGTGGTAGTTTACATGGTAATGTACATCATTTATTTTTTTTAGTTTTATCTTTCTCTTATTTTAGAAGTTACAGGGGACACACATTTTACCACTTTGGAAGTGTCTCTCGCGCAAACTATTCAGTTAAGAAAAAAAAAAAATTAGAAACCTCAATATCATTTTTGAAGACCTATCCATAGATACCCCACACGTATGGGTTTGATGTAAAAAAAAAAATAGTTTCAGTTTCAAGTATGGGGACCCCCAAAATTTATTGTTTTTTTTCTATTTTTGAGTGAAAATCTTAATGCGGTTCACAGAATACATCTACTTACCAAGTTTCAACAACATAGTTCTTATAGTTTCGGAAAAAAGTGGCTGTGACATACGGACGGACAGACAGACAGACAGACATGACGAATCTTTGCCATTTGGCTACGGAACCCTAAAAAGAATCATCAAAATCGGTTCACCTAGTAAAACGTGTTGAGGGAACAAATAATATAAATACAGCCGAGTTTAGATCCTCGTCCTTTTTGAAGTCGGTTAAAAATATAAATGTCACTTAGGAATACAAGCAAAGATTATAAAACTGTAACCCGACTACGAATCGATTGACAACTTATTCATCAAAATCGGATGAATAGTTTAGGCGTCACGGAGAAACATACGTAAATACAAACATAGACTGCTAAAATCATAACCCTTCCTTTTTGCCTCGCCATAGTCGGGTAAAAACCATTCTTCAAACAAGCACACTTTTACTATTCAGTCCTAGATCACAAAGGAAAACGCCATCATACTTTACGCTTAGCAACTCTTTTAAAGGCAAGGGGTTCTATACAAAAGAAGCACCCTATAGGTACGTAGTGGTATAGTAAGGGGTTGTATACAGGGCGTGTCTAATTAAGGGGGCTATAAAAAGAATCTATTTGTGTTTGTAGTTGTCTGTCTATGTCAGTTAGTTTGTTTGTCTAGGACGCGCCATCGAGCGACTGTTCTTTCAAATATAGGTGGACAGTGGATGGAATGGAGTCAAATTATGATTAAGTTACGGAACCCTAAAGTTCCGTACCCAAAGGGTAAAAACGGGACCCTATTACTGAGACTCCGCGGTCCGTCTGTCTGTCTGTCACCAGGCTGTATCTCATGAACCGTGATAGCTAGACAGTTGAAATTTTCACAGATGATGTATTTCCATTGCCGCTATAACAAAAAATACTAAAAACAGAATAAAACAAATATTTAAGTGGGGCTCCCATACAATAAACATGTTTTTACTGCCGTTTTTGCGATTATGGTACGGAACCCTTCGTGTGCGAGTCCGACTCGCACTTGGCCGGTTTTTTTATTCTGTATAATGCAGTAGAAGCTGTCAGTAGCACAGAAGAACAGATAGTTTCCAAATATTTGTTTTATTTAAGCAGTGGTGGCCCACTGTAACGGCCGCGACTTTCAAGTTGTAGGACGTGGGTTCGAAACAAGGCAGGCGCTTTACTTTGTTTAAATTATTTCATCGCCACTGCTCTCAAAACGGTGAAGGAAAACATCGTGAGGGAACCGGCAAGTCTTAGAACCAAAAATTTGAAGACTTGTGACATCCACCAACTCGCACTGGTTCCGCGTGGTAGATTATGTCATATTCCCCCTCACAGAGAGGAAGCCTGTGTCTCAGCAGCGGAAACATTAAAAAAAAAGGCTGATGATGATGATTTTAGGAAAACAATTATAGAAATTAACATATCAAGATCTTAGCTATTGTCTATAAATGAGACGGAATACTTAGTAACTGAGTTCCAGATCAAGTTTTTGTGCAAGATTTTGTGTCATGATGCGCTATTTAACTAAGAACTTAGTGTTCATATTAACTAGGCATTATGGGACCTGGACACTACTATTCATTCGTTTTCCTTATGTCTGGTTTTCTACACATTTTGAAAAAGCTTTAAATTTGTGGCCTATTGACCCATCGCCATTTTGAATTTTTCTAAGTTGCGACGCACAATGATAATGCCATGTAGGTATGGACGGTTATAGGAAAATGTTTCAATAATTAACAAACTCAAAGCTACTCCACAGTTCTCCTCAACTCACCTCAAACAATACAAACAGATTCAAAGTCAGGATCATCTCGTTGGCGCCCGTACAAAAGGACAGGCCTAAAGAAACGTAAATAAATAGCATTAGCACGCCTCGTGCCCGCCCCCTTGGCGGTATAGCGTAATAATAGCGGTACGAAGTAATAGTAGTTTGTTGTACCTAGATATACCTACTTTAAGATACTTTTAGAGGTGAGGAAGAGTTACGAATACCCTCCTTTTTTGAAGTCGGTAAATATGGTCTAAATCCAGTTGTAGTCTCCAAAGAACTAGATTGACTGAGAGGTCATCTCTGAGAAAACAGCATGTTTAAACTGACGCCTTTTTTCCCATGGGGGTAGGCAGAAACAACAGAAGGCCACCTGATACGATCCTTACATCCTTCTTTTGCTTCGCTCACGTTCATACATCTAGTCATACACGCACGCCGATTATGAGTACTGCGCGCCTGGCATTTCTGAAGAACATCACCAATAAGGTCTATGTATGTCTTTCTAGCTAGGGCCGAAGCCCGTTACCATTCAAGTCTGCTTTTTAAATACTTTTTGTTAGTCGCCTTTCATTCATCCTAGAATCATCATCATCGACCTGCCCTTATCCCATATTACGTCTTCAACACCGTCCTGTCCCCCGTCACGCTATCACTAAGGTACTTCATTTTCTTTCATACTCCTCACACAGTCCATCCATCTTATCTTTGGCCGTCTCCTCCCTCTCCATCCGTCCACATTTATATTCATAACTCTTTTAGTAACATGCGTTTCATCCCTCCTCATCACATAACCATACAAGCTCTAGATAAGTGTCATTCGGTGTCAGCGAAGGCGATAGTCGAAAAGTAAAAATGTAAGGGATTGATCGCGTTATTTTTCGAAATCTCTTGTCAATCCCATACAATTTTGCCTTTTTACCCGACTGCCGAAGGAGGGTAATGTGTTTATCAGTCTATGTATGTATGTTTGTTCCTATATGGCGTTCCAGAGACCAAACGTCGGGTCGTTTCGTCGTCGTTCAGTCGGGTTTTTTGATTTTTTTGACAATCGCTATCGCCGCCCAACCAGCCAAGTCCGACTCGCACTTGGCTGGATTTTTACTTTACTACTACTACGCTCTGGGGCAAAAGCAGTTCAAAATCAAAGTATAAAGACGGAACCACACTTACGTGGCGTGGCGTGTCGTGGCGCGTTCTGACGCAGTTGATTGGCTACGAAACACGTTGCGTTATGACGTAGGCTGGAACAGAGTCGTTTGATTGGTGGATCCTGCGCCACGCCACGCCACGACACGTAAGTGTGGTTCCGACTTTATACTGTATTGTTGTAGCCCAATGATATTCAAATAAACAGATACGTTATACACTCACAAAACAATTGAAAAAAGTGTTCCGCGCAGCAGCGGCAGCACACATACACACTTTTCATTCATCTGACATTTCACTACAATGTCGAAAGGGATGGCTTGATAAAACAAACAAGAAAAAAGAGACAGCTAGTGTTTGTCACTTGCGTGTGAATGTAAACAAACATTATTCTGACAACCAATGTTTTTTCTTTTTCTAACCTCCAAATATCAGAAAATTAGGAAAAAAAATTGAAATAAATTAGTAAATTGAGGTGTATTGCGTATTTACATATGGTATGAGATCCCTTCTGTTTTATGTAATTTGGTATTATAATTGGTACACTTTCTAAATACACACGATGGCATTTTTTTAATTTTGTTTTTTTTTCAACAAAGCGTATCGCTCTTCGCCATGCGTGACATAAACTAAAGACTAAATCATACAATTGTCTACTATTCGAGTCTTCACAATGCGCGCGCTTATAACATATCTGTTTATTTGAATATCATTGTTGTAGCCGTTGTAGGTCTCGACTCAATTTTGAATCTTTCACATTCAGATTGATTAGGTATTTGAAAAGTAACAAAAGTTAACAACGAACAGAAAAGTTGATGTAGCACCAGGTACCTACCACTTAGTAAATAAGACGTGCAGGCTTTATATAAGTTACCTACGCAGCTACGGTGCGTAGGCAGCAGTGTCTGATTTACCCACAGGTTTTTTCAATATTGCCCAAGAATCCCTGTAACATCATAATGTCAATGTGTGTGTGTAAAATGGCGCTTTGTTCTTAGTGGACTCTCTGTCTGCAGCGCATCACCTCTTAAGTACTTTGTGGTAAGACTGTCCCACTGATGATCTCATATTATTACACTATCTGGGATATCTCTTATTATTGCACTATCTTTTTTTTTATACTTGCAAATTTTAATTTATGTGACGTTCAAAAGTGCCGTTTATTGGCCTAATTGAATAAATATATTTGACTTTTGACTTTGATTGGAACTAAGACACTCGTTAAATATATGCATATTCGTGGGCTGGGGCACAGGCATAAGCTAGGGCACTTATTGAAAGTTAGCCTGGGGTGGGAAGAACTCTAGGCCCTGGTAGGCAGGTGGGGGCAGGGCATCAGAGAAATCAGATATTATAGGCAAGTAGGTAGATAAAATTGATGACTCTTTAAAACACTCCTACTAAACTCCATCAAATGACAATAAAATACCAATAAAAGAAGCAGCCATTAAAAATCTACTAGCATCTAAATATAACCGTTTTCATCAGAGCCATAAATTGTTACAAAATAATCTATGTTTAGAGCCATTTATCAATCACCACTTAAATTCATTAAGCTTTTATAACCTGTCAACACTAAACACGGTTGATTTGACAGGTTAGAAGTATTTTCGGAACTTAAGACCACATTTTTTAAAGTATTGCCTTGTTGCTGTGATGGGTAAAATAGTCTGTGGAGGTTTGATGGGATTCTGCCTACGCTTTTGATTTTGGGTTTATTGCTTTTAAATTGTTTCCAGCGTTTTATGCTATAATAGGTAAATTCATCACATACTTACCTTTCTGCCTACAATAATGCAAAGGTTCGCCATGAGGTACCGCATTACAAACTACCCACTCACGAAGATTAAATGATGTTAAAAAAAAGTTAAATCAAAAAATCAAAAAACCCGTCTCACTAAAAAGAAGTAAAAAGAAGTAGGTAAACAAGGAGAAAATCATGTTGTGCAGTCGGAGGATACATATTGGCTGACCAATATCGGGTGGTTTTTTGATTTTTTGCTTTAATTTTTTTTTATTTATAACTTTTAAGTTTCAGGTACATTTAAACATATATTTTTGAAATCACTTCTTAAAACCCTTTATTTTGATACCCAAAATCCACTATTTTTCTATTGTCCAATTTTTATATAGCTAGTGACACTCGCAGGGTTAAGACGAATCGATTGACGTAAGAATCATCAAAATCGGCCTACGCGTTTGGTCTCTAGAACGCCATATAGGAACAAACATACATACATACTTACATACATACTTACATACATACTTACATACATACTTACATACATACTTACATACATACTTACATACATACTTACATACATACATACATAGACTGATAAACACATTACCCTCCTTTGGCAGTCGGGTAAAAAGAAACATTGAAAACATTGAGATTATTTTCTTTAAGGCCGATTAGTCTGATAACTTTAACTGAGGAATCAAAATGGCGGTTTGACAGCTTATGTATACAAAATATGTCAAACGGCCATTTTTATTACTCATTTAAAAGTTATATTTTCACAATTATTTAACAAAAGCAATCAGTAGATGCAAAGATTTAACAAACCTACAATTTTATTGATGTTGCTTGATATAAACACAGCCAGTGTACACCTAAATTTAGCCTGTAAAAGCTCACTGCATCGGATTACAGCTAATGCACATCTGACGTGGGATAACGTTTAATTGCTCACTAATAAACATCGACTCACTATTTACATCAAGGTTAATAAAACATGGACGTCGTCTTGGTAGCTGATTGGTCTTTGCGAGTGACTGTTGTAGTGACATGGTTATGAGGTACGCTAAGTTTGAATTTGTAGTCGTCTCTTTTAGTGACTTATTCAGTACTTACTACCAGCACAAAGTACGTAAGCGGCGGAGCGCCGCAAACAGAGAGGCCACTCTCACTTTGACATTTCGATTTTACAGGGAATATTGGGCAATATTGGACCGAGCTCAGTCGCGGCTGTCATGATTGCTTTGTGCAGGCGTTTGTCACGTCATTCATACATTAAGTACTGTAACGAGGTTGGTTGCATTTGATGGGTTACCTTTATTATTTGTTACAGACCGAATTTACTTTTTTGTTTTTAATTCTTTCTTTCAATAATTTTTAAGTTTAAAGGTCATTAAATCATTCAAGATGACAAATTAGAAATTCATTAACTAGGATTATAATAAATTATTTGAAGCCCATAAATGAAATTGGGAACTTGTCATAATAATAAGGTTCAAGTCATACAGCTTACAAATATGTTTCCTCCGACTGCACAGTTTTTGATTTTACCTGTTTTTTTACATTTATATTTTTGTCGAGCTTGGAGCTTTTTACAATTTAATTTTTTAAGTGGGATCATTATTACACTATTACTGCGTCTTTTTACTCTCCAATATTCATCATATGTGGCGTAATATTAAATGTTTCGTGATATTAAATGGATATTTGATGCCCTGTCTACCTTCTAAGGCATGTAAGCATGATATGATGTATGTTTAGACGAATCTATGTATTTATGTTTGTAACTTGGGCAACCTACTCATTCTTTTAATTCGGAATCATATAGTAGCAACCCTAGTGAATCTGTCATGTTTAGCTGTCAATTTTCTAAACGGCGGGAGTGGCCCTTCTGTATACTTACTATTTTGTGCTACCAGTAACTTCTGCTAGCGGCTTCGCCCGCAAGAAAGTTGGAAATTATTCCAAAGGAACACTCCCGTGATAAAAAACCTATATGTCCTAATCTAGGACATTCCAGGACGTGGTCTAACAATGAGCCAAGTTTCATTTTAATACGTTCAGAAGTTAAGGTTACACTAATCGATCATTCTTCCATACAAACGTAGTCCGGCGATTACTCCACTGATTGACGATGTACGTTCAAAATAAAATATTGTTATCAATTTGTCTCATCATTATCTAGCTCTGTATGGGAAAAAAAAGGAAAAAAAAAATTAGAAAGTAATGAGCGTCGAAAGTTCAACACTAATTTTAACGCATCTTTGGGCGGCAATAAATACCTTAAGAAGAAGGAAAGTTGCGAAACGGCCTCCATACAGGGATAGATTAGTAGTTTAACAATGCAAATAATTTAATTTTGAAAATATACATTTAGTAGTTTTTCATGATAACTTGACTCCCAAAAGTCTGTTTATAAAATTTCGCGCGCTCGTATTCGTCCTAAATCATCATCAATTTCGCTACAAACTTGCAAAAGTGCTAATTCGTACGCGAACTACCTTCTTACTGCTCATCACAGCATCTATATCTTTCGCACGTGTTGTCGGATGAAATAACATGCATACAAAATAGTTCGTGCCGTCGACTGGGGCAACCTTAAGACATGAAAAGATAACAAACAGACAGACTTACTTCCTTACTTTCGTATTATAATATTTAAGTAAGGATGCTACAACATTCATTACCGTATACTGACATATTTTTCACTCCAAGGCAGAAACTATGAACACCACCTGTAAAAATCCTTTGAAATATTGGTCTTGCTTGCGGCAAGGATTATTATATTGCTTGGTAGGTACGTGCCTGCTGTAAAGATTTAACCAGTACAATAATCTCATAAATCCTTCAAGAAATCCACTATTTCTAAGTGACATACCTACCCTACCCCTACCTACCTATCTGAAGCACCTACCTATATTCACAAGCTTCTCAAACTGCTAAGTTACTATCAGATGCTAATCAACACCAAACAAAATGGTAATTCATTTCCTTCTGTTAGTAAATAGCATGTTGTCGAAAAGAAAGTTATAGCCTAAGATCCCACTGCAAAAATCTGCAGGTAATGGTTTTAATTCATCATCATCATCAGCCTATTAATGTGCAACAGCTGGGACTCAGGGGGGTGACCACAAGCTCTTAGAGTAAGGTTATTTTGAGATCGAGTAAGGGACAGATGTATCTGACTTGTATACATCTGTCACTTACTCGATCTCAAAATAACCTTACTCTAAGAGCTTGTGGTTACCCTCCAGGCCTCCTCTCTGTGAGAGGGGATGGGCCGGTATCCACCACGCAGGCCCTGTGCTGGTTGGTGGATGTAACATATATGTATAGTGGTGTATTTTTGATTCTAGGACATGCCGGTTTCCTCACGATATTTTCTTTTACTGTTTTTGAGATCAGTAGTAAAGAAATAATTTTCACAAAGTAAACTGCCTGCCTGGGTTCGAACCTACGACCTTGTAAGTCGCGGCCGTTAACACTGCTCCACCACTACTCATTGTTTTAACCTTAATTAAATAAGTTGTAATTCACATTTGATAGTTAACTCTAGATAAGTGTTGCAAGTGAAATAAAGAAAGAAAGTAATGTAGAATATAGGAAAAAAGGTAAACTGACAACCCATAAATTGCGGCTAATTGTGAGCTGGCTGATGTTGCTTATGCACCCGCAATACAGCAGGAATCCTTAGTGTAAGGCAAAGTTAGAAAACAAAAATAAAACAAATTGCGAATATTGCCAGGCAAACCTGTAGAAATCTATTCTACTATCAAGTTTCTTTCCTAAAAATTTAGTTTTATCAAAAAATAATGTACCTGCGGATTGTTGCAGTGGGATCTCGCACTATTAGGTACTTCGACATCTTTGTAATTCGTCAGATATACCGTAAGACCAATTTGTAAGTGCTGATAACAAACGGAGAACACCGGATTTCCTCATTGTCACTTACGACAAACATTTGGTAAAGTGAGGTGTTTATATTAATGAAAATAGCAACTGCATGCTACGAAGATAGCATCTTGTTGTCCAGAGGATAAATTAAGATAGCAAATAGGGGAATTGAAATAGAAGAAACCTACTCCCTAATCAGCCGTTGAGTATAACAGTAATTAGGCATGCATTTCCCATACTTTAGTTTACTAATCTCATTACAGAAAACCGGCCAAGTGCGAGTCTGACTCGCGCACAGAGGGTTCCGTATAAACAGTGACATTCACCAAAATAAATAGGTAACATTACTAAAGTTCATAAACAATGAAAGCACCGAACATTTATTTATTATTTATTTATATACACTTTATTGTACACCATAATAAACAAGAAAAAGAAACACATTGTTCTAACGAAGGGATATAATTAACTTTACCGTTCGAAAACTGTTGTCCCCATACATAAATATACATTTTTTTTACTTTTCCAAGTACATTTTATAAGTTGGTCGTAAACGATTACTCTTAAACTTGTTAATCTACTTAGCCGTGATAGATTTCCGTTTAATTTCGTGATACCTATATATTACTTCCGTTAATATTTTCACATATACAAAAGCAACCATTTAGCTGGCAGGAGGGAAGACACTTGACTCTAACAAAAAATATCAAACGGATCCCTGAATCGAAAAATGGTTTTCACATATTTATATTATATAATTTATTTAATATTTTTGAATAGCTTATCCAACGATCACTACACCATGGGATAGACGAAAAAAAATATTTTACCACTTTGTCGGCGTGATTAATATGTAAGTATATCCATGCTAAATTATAGCTTTCTAGTACTAAGAGTCTCTGAGCTAAGCTGCGGACGGACGAACAGACAGACGGACATGGCTATAAGGGTTCCTTGTTGACTACGGAACTCTAAAAGTTAAGGTGAGAGAAACGCTAGCTATACTGGTCGTCAGTACCTGTCTAGATCTTTGGAAGACTCTGTAATAATGTAGCATGGTACTCCATTGTTGCTAGAAAGACGAGACAGTAAAATAAACCTAAGTAAAGTGGTTTTTTTTCAACAAGCCCGCCAAATTTTCACATCCACTGAAAGCCAGCATCAACAGTGGCGATCACCAGAAAAGCTACGATGCAATTAAGCTCGTCGAGTATGTATAGTATAGTACTAGAGTACCTACCTATAGGTACCCCCAAAAAAATACCTTTTCTTATGAGATTTTACCAATAGAGACGTCATAGGTACTCATTATAAAAAAAATAAAAACATGGCGACATTTTACTTTAGCTACCTACATAGGACCTATGAAATTCAAATTTTATTTCTATCACTGAGTAGGTTAAAATATCACAGACGTATAAATAGGACCCCGTTGTCAGAAAGAGAAAAACATACTGTTAAAACGTAAGTTCGTGTCGCGGCCAGACGCAGGACGGACTGATTGCACTCAAGCTGGTCAGCTTGTGTTTGTAAGTATTGCCGCACAAATGTCGGTAAAACGTATCTAGCACCGCATATATTAAGATCGTTGACTTTACCTTGGCAGTTTGGCACAGATAATATAATACTAGCCTTAGCCCATACAAAGAAACCGTGCCGATGTAACTAGCGTTTTTCATCTAATTAAGAAGATTATTTTTCTAAGAACATCGATCGCGTTCGGTTCGTTCCACGGATATTAGATGGTGTTAGCAGCGACTTGCAAGTAAAAGGGTTTACTCGGTTCGTGAATACATTTTTTTTTAAATACAGCGAAGATTTGTTTTATAGTATTTTTGTGCACGTTTTTACAGTTTCATTGTACCAAAATGTGTTACAAAACTAATTAAAAAAATCGAGTGGATTCCTGAGACATTTTAAACCGCGCCATCTATTGGCATCAGTTTTAATTTATCCATTCAAATAATCTTCGAAATGTTAATTTAGAGCCCAATATTCCTTAATTTTGTGCTTAGCTGAGTTAATTAAACTTAAGCATATTTTTTTTATAGTCGTCTCTAAAAATCGAAATATTTCACAAAACTCAATAACAATTAGTTAACACGCCATCTAGTGCAATTTATTTGAACCAAATTTTCTTCCTTCGTGTAGGGTGCCCGTGACCTATCTATCTTAAACCGTCTCGTCTTCCTAGAAGCTAGTTAAACAGTATCAGGTATGGTCTGTCTGTCTGTACCTACCAGAAGCATTTAATTACTGTTATCATCTTTTATTAAGGACAGTCAGTCAGTATGACAACGAGAACAGTGATTGGACATTACAATTTTAGACATGATCATACAATAATAGTCTAGGAAATCACAAGTAAATGATAACGTTATTATATTAGCGAGAAGGCGAACAAAACAGATGTTTACCCCAGTTCATTGGCACTATTCTGTCCGGCAAAATCCTGCTAAAATAATTAGATTCAAACGGTGTTAATTATTGTTATAATTGAGATCGTTATGCGTACTGAGTCCAATTGAAATTATGGACTGTGTGCCTGCCAATCAAACAACGTGGAATCTCATCTGAATACCACGAAGGGTTTGGGTGATGTCTATCTAGAAAACCTAGTACCTACCATAGTTGTATGTTTAAGGTTGTTATCGATCATTCTTCCATACAAACGCAGTCCGACGATTACTCCACTGTTTTGATATCAATTTGTCGCATCATTATCTAGCCCTGTATAGAAACAAAAAAGTAAAACAATATATATTTGAAAGTTATGAGCGTCGAAAGTATCATACTTCAACACAAATTTTAATGCATCTTTGGGCGCAAAAAAAAACCATAAGAAAAAAGAAAATTTCAAAACATTCACCATACAGGGATAGATAAGTAGTTCAACAATGCAAATAATTTTCTTTTGAACAGATATATTTAGTCGTTTCTCCATGATATTCATACTCCCAAAGGTCTGTTTATAAAATTTCGCGCGCTGGTTTTCGTCCTAAATCATCATCCATTTAGCTACAAACTTGCAAAAGTGTGTATTCATACGCGAACACAGAGACACAGCATCTATCTCTTTCGCACGTGTTGTCGGATGAGATTTTAACCCCGCGCACCAAAAAGTTCTTGCCGTCGACTAGTGCAACCTTAAGTTCCACGAATAAGGGGTGAGCCTATTGCGATCAACTGGGTATAAGTCCAAACTCTGGGCAGCTACTGAGAAGCACTATATGCAAGAACCCAATAACTCTAGGCCAGACCCGGGAACCAAACCTGAGACCTCATCCTAATGTCCACTCGACAGAAGAAGCAATTGAATAAAATACAGTTAATGCCATGAAATTTCTGGTACATATTAGCATTAAAAAAAAATCCACCTTTTATTCAAAAACCCGAGCAATACAGCTAGAAAACAGAAAAAACTTCGTAACTAATAAAATGTCTTTGATTTCAGTGTGCCTCTTGACATAGGCCTCCTCTAACAGTTTCCACTGGGGTCTGTCTCGAGCAACTCGTCTCCACCTTGGACCAGCGGTCTTTTTAATTTCTTCCTCCCACCTCAGACACTGTCTTCCACGGCTTCTTTTCCCATCTCTTGGGTACCAGTCTGTCACTGCCTGCCTTGCTCCATTTCCATCGGTTGTCGCGCGTCATGTGGCTGGTCAGAATTAGTATGATTCATTAAAGTTTCTTCTTCTTATAATTTTGTTAGTGGTAGCAGGATCCAAAACAAATTAGTTAACATCATCATCCTGTAGAGTCCTATCGAGTTCCTTATATTTATAATCAAATCCTATCTTAATTTTAAATCCGCCCTACAGATATCCTGTTTTATTCAATCAGACGTTTCCTTTTTCACATGACTCATCGGAAAAATCCAACCCTGTACTCAAAACAAACAAAATAATTACAGGCAACATTGTTTTTGAATGCAGCCTTATCATTCTATATATCCAATCATGATTTTACCACCCATACCTCATGCTATATGCTAACAACAGTTGCATGTCCCAAGTACATAAATACATCTCTGTCGCATAAATTATCAACAGAACATCGCATAATATACTTTTAAATGACATGTAGCTCAGTGGTCAAGATCTCACCTCTCATGCTTTTGAGATCGTGGGTTAAAAAACGGGACATGTATGTACCAATATAGGTTTTTAAATTCAATATGGACTTTCAAGTTAAGTTATAGGGGAAAATTTACAAGTCCGTTATTAGACCTGTCGTACTGTATGGAGGTCACGCTGCGAAACAGATGGATGCCAAGAGATTTCATGTAGCAGAGATGAGATTGTTGAGATGGATGTGCGGAGTGACGAGAATTGATAAAGTAAGAAATGAGTATATTAGAGTAAGTTTGAAAGTGGCGCCAGTGACAGAAAAGTTTAAAGGAAACCTTTTGTCCTGGTATCGTCATGTAATGAGGAGGGATGAATCATATGTTACTAAAAAAGTTACGGATATAAATGTGGATGGATGGAGAGGGAGGGGACGGCTAAAGAAAAGATGGATGGACTGTGTGAGGAGTGATATGAAAGAAAAGGGAGTCAGTGATGGCGTGACGGGGGACAGGACAGTATGGAAGAAGAAAACGTGTTGCGCCGACCCCAAGTAACATGGGACAAGAGCAGGAAGACGATGATGAACTTTCAAGTTAATCTTGGATATAGCTGACATGAATGATGGAAAACATCGTGAGGAAACCTGCACTTAAAGGTAGTTAATATAAGTTTGAAATCGCCAACCTGCCTTGAGCAAGCGTGGTGATAAATGCTCGTGCCCGGCAGTGAAACAGAAACACAGGCTGGTATTATTATTTTATATGCTTCTGTAGAAGGCACCAATAAAACAATTGTTTCGGTACTTAAATTATGGATCACTATCAAAAAACCGTTGGTACAAAACACACATTGCGAATAAAAACGGTTTAAAAGAGGGCGATGCGGTGAACGGGTTGGGCCAGGGTTCCTTAAACTTTTGGGGGATCCCCTCACAGTTCTTACGTCCACGTCGTATCCCCTGGAAACGTCCCAGTCCTGACCACCGTAACGGAGTGGCAGGCTGGGTACGGCTAAAGTGAACTGTGCATCGTAGCGAATCTGATTTTATTGCCTTGAGTGCTTCGAACTGCGGTGAATTTTATTTTATTTTATTATGTCTCAGCGACCTGCGCGGGACACCCGCGGGCGTTTTTTAAAACCCAAAGGCCCTTCTAAGGGCCAACCCAAAGGCCCTTCTCAGGGCCAACCAAAAGGCCCTTCTCAGGGCCAGCGCGACGCTTCAGCGTCGGCGGAGGAAGGTAGGACTTTCTACGGAGGAAGGGCGGACGAGTCCGACAACGAGTCCGTAGTGTCGAGGTCGAGAGCGAGTTCGATGGAGGTCGACTCTCGCTCAAGTTCGCGGAAGAGGTACTACCTCAAGGAGGTTTCCGATGGCTCAGCCTCAGGTTCGGCGAAAGAGTCGAGGAGGGCGAAGGCCAAAAAGCCGGTGACAGCGGCGGACACCCACGACGTGGGTCTCGCAGACGCCCAACGTCATTTAGACCTGGCTCGGCGGGAGCAGCTCCAGCAAGACCTGGAGGAGCAGGTGGCAGCCAAGGAGCAGCAGGCACAACTCGCCCGGGCCAAGTCCGGGTACGGCTCGTCCCGCGTATTATACGCGGACCACTCAATGACTGAGCTGGAGCGGATGGCTGAGGAAGACGTAGAGGAGATTATAGTGGTCGCCTCTAAGTCCTCCCACCTAAAGGGCACCTTTCAAAAGTCCCTGAAATGCCGGGCCGCGAGCATGCGTGGCATCGTCGCAGAGCTGATGCAGCGCAAGGCGACTGACGAAGCGCGGCAACTGCAGGTGAGAGTCGATCGCCTGCAGTCGGAGGTTAGCCAGCTGCATCTTAAGCTGGCTGAAGCCACGGCCCGGCCAACCCAATCCGAGCCCAGACCTGCGGCAGAGGGTTCCGCCTCCTCCGACCTTGAGGACACCATCCGCAAGGTCATAATGGAGGAGCGGGACTTCGTCCGAGCCTGCCTAGCAGGCATTGAGGACCGGCTGCTGCCGGAGAAGAGTTACCGGCTGCCGCTTGCCTCGGACAAGAGGAAGGGTGGGCCGGCGCCGACCTCAAACAGGGAGGAGGACCCCCTTCTCCCTTCCACCACCCCGACCAACCAGCAGGGCTGGACGAGGGTCGTCGGCAAGGGGAAGGGGAAGGGTAAGGCCACAAAGGCGGCAGCGGCCGTCCCAGCCATCCCCGCCACCACCCCTCCCAGCCAGTCGCAGTCGACTGGCAGGGGAAAGGGGAAGGGGAAAAGCTCCCCCCCAGCCGTCCCCGCCACCAACCCTTCCAGCCGGTTGCAGTCGACTGCGCAGGGAAAGGGAAAGGGGAAGGGGAAGGGGAAAAGTTCCCCCCCAGCCGGCGCCAAGAGGAACCTGGTTCCTCCAAAGACCGCAGCCGTCGTGGTGACGCTCACCACGGAGGCTGCGGAGCGGGGTGAGACGTATGCGTCCGTAATGATGCGGGCGCGTGCGAATGCCGATCCCACCAGACTAGGGATCGGCAAGGTCTCATGCCGCCGGACGCAGGCTGGGGCTCGAATATTCGAGTTCCCGGGGGCCGAGGGTGAGGCACACGCGGACCTCTTCGCAGCAAAGCTGCAAGAGGTCATCGCGGACGCAGCCAAGGTGGCCAGGCCGGTGAAATCGGCGGCCATAGAGATCTCCTCCTTGGATGACACAGTCACCAAGGAGGAGGTGGTGGCGGCGGTCGCAGCCATAGGGGGCTGCGATGTTGCAGCGGTGCAAGGCCGGGACATCAGGCCCGGCCGCGGCGGCATGGGCAGCATCCGCCTGGAGTGCCCAGTCGTCGTTGCCAAAGCCGTCCTTGCCAAGGGACGGCTAGCCGTTGGCTTCAGCTCGGGTGCAGTCCGGGCACTCGAAGTCCAGCCTCTGCGCTGCTTCCGGTGCTTCGGTATCGGACACACCCGGGCCCTCTGTCCGTCCAGCGTAGACAGGACGGACAGTTGTTACCGCTGCGGCAAAGACGGGCACAAAGTCGCCTCCTGCAAGGCCGCCACGCCGCACTGCGCGGTATGTGCCGCCAGTGGCCGTCCTGCGGGCCACATTATGAAGGGGAGGAACTGCAGTCCTCCCCTAAAGAGGGGCAAAGTACAGGCGCCGACCCGGCCTGTTACTGCCACCGCCATCCCAGAGACTGGGACCACGGCGGCTGTGGAGGAGGGGGGTGCGATGTCCGATTAATGCATAGAGTCGAACATCGCATCCTCCAGGCGAACACCAACCACTGCAGAGCGGCTCAGGATCTGCTGATGCAGACCGTGGCTGAGTGGTTGGTGGACGTGGCGGTGGTCGCTGAGCCGTACTCGGTACCTGGCAGTTGGCTGGGTGATCGAGACGGCTTGGTGGCGTTGGTGTCGCGGCCCGCCACGGACTCCCCTCCCCTCTCGCTTTTAGAGAGGGGACCGGGATACGTGGCCGCCGCGTGGGGAGGGATAGCCCTGGTCGGGGTCTATTTCTCCCCAAACCGCCCTCTAAGGGACTTCGAGAACTTTCTCGAAGTCCTAACGGCAGTCGTCGGGAGGGCGGCACCACGCCAGGTCGCCGTGTTAGGCGACCTGAACGCGAAGTCGGTGGCCTGGGGCAACCCGGCCGCCTCTTGCAACGTCCGGGGACACGCCGCCGAATTATGGGCGGCTTCGTGCGGTGTGTCTCTCCTAAACAGGGGGGATGTTCACACGTGTGTGCGGCAGCGGGGAGGGTCAGTGGTTGACGTTTCGTTTGCCACCCCCGTGCTGGCCGCCCGCGTTGTGAACTGGCGGGTTGAGATGGTGGAGACCATGTCGGACCACCGTTATGTGCGGTTCGACATCTCCACCCGGGGCCCGCGGGAGGGAACAGCCCGCTCGGGCCAATCTCCCTTCCCGCGGTGGGCTCTCACCCGCCTGGACCGGGAGGCAGCTCAGGAGGCAGCATTCCTCCAGGACTGGCTCTCGCCCCCTGTGGAGACCCTGGACGTTGACGCCGCAGCGGTCCAGCTCCGTGGGTCCCTGACCGAGGTGTGCAACTCCAGCATGCCTCGGTCACGCCGTCCGCCTCCCCGTCGCGCCGTCTATTGGTGGACGGAGGAGTTGGCGAGGCTTCGGGCCGCCTGCGTGGCGGCCAGGAGGGACTACACGCGGTGCCGGCGGCGCACAACCCGATCTCAGGCCGAGGAGGACCGCCTCTACGCCTCGTACCTAGAGGCAAAGACGGTCCTCAAGTCGGCAATGTGCGCCGCCAAGGACTCGGCAAGGGCCGAGATGCTGGAGGGTCTCGACAGGGATCCATACGGGAGACCGTATAAGCTGGCGCGGAGCCAGCTGCGGCCCTATGGACCCCCTCTGTCGGAGACCCTCGAGCCGGCGTTGCTGGATGGGGTGGTCCGGTCCCTGTTTCCGCGCAGGGCCGACTTCGCCCCTCCAGTGATGGACCCTCCGCGGGAGGCAGCTTCGCCGGAGGAGGAGATTCCCCCGGTGACGGTGGATGAAGTCCAAGAGGGGATTCTTCGCCTCCGTGCGAAGAAGACAGCCCCTGGGCCTGACGGCGTCCCTGCACGGGTGGTGGCAATCGCTGCCTCTCAGATGCAGGACAGGTTTCGGGACCTCTTCAGCGCGTGCTTTGCGGCTGGGAGGTTCCCGAAACTGTGGAGGGAGGGGCAGCTTTGCCTCCTCCGAAAGGAGGGACGCCCGGCGGACTCCCCCTCGGCATACCGGCCCATCGTTCTGCTCGATGAGGTCGGTAAATTGTTCGAGGGGATAGTCGCCAACCGGCTCAACAGCCATCTGCGGGGGGTGGGGCCAGACCTGTCGGACGCCCAGTTCGGATTTCGACAAGGGCGTTCGACGGTCGACGCCTTGGCCCTGTTGAAGGGCCTAGTGCAGGAGGCGGTAGAGTCGGGGGGCGGGGTGTTGGCGGTGTCATTCGACATCGCCAACGCTTTCAACTCCGTGCCCCACTCTACGATATTGGAGGCACTCCGGTACCACGGAGTGCCCCAATACCTGCGGAACCTCCTGGCCAGCTACTTGGAGGACCGAGAGGTCCTCCTTGTTGACAAGACGGCCACGGTCAGGAGGTACGGCGCGGAGTCCGGTGTTCCACAGGGGTCAGTTCTAGGCCCCCCCCTGTGGAACATCGGTTTTGATTGGCTTCTGCGGGGCATCCTCCTCCAGGGCACGAGTGTCATCTGCTACGCGGATGACACTCTCCTCGTTGCCCGGGGGAGGGACTTCAGGGAGGCGGCCTGTCTGGCCTCGGCTGGCGGATCCTTGGTCGCAGAAAGGATCCGCCGGCTAGGATTGAGGGTGGCGCTGAACAAGACCGAGGCCGTGTTCTTTCACGGGCCTCGGCAGCGCTGCCCTCCTGACGCCCACATAGTCGTGGAGGGCGTCAGGATCGAGGTCGGGGCCCAGATGAAGTATCTGGGCCTCACGCTGGATAGCAGGTGGCGCTTCGGCCCACATTTCAGTGGGCTGTCGACGCGCCTGCTGAAGGCCGCCGATGCCCTGTCGTGGCTCCTGCCAAATCTGGGGGGGCCCAAGGCGCGATGCCGGCGATTGTACGCCGGCATCTTAAAGAGTATGGCCCTTTACGGGGCCCCAATCTGGGCCGACTCCCTCCAGAGGAGGGAGAACGCGACCGCCATCCGCAGGCCCCAACGGGCCATTGCACAGCGGGTGGCGAGGGCCTACCGGTCGGTAGGCTTCGCGGCGGCGTGCGCTCTGGCGGGTACGCCTCCGTGGGAGTTGGAGGCATGGGTGCTCGCCAGAGTGTACTATTGGACGGCGCGGCGGAAGGCGCTCGGGGAGCGCCCCGCCGCGGAAGAGCGGGAGGCCGTGCGGCGGGAGGCGAGGGACGCGATAGTCGTCCACTGGACGGAGGACCTCGCCACCGCCACCTTTGGCCGCCGGACGTTGGACGCGCTCGGTCCAGTCTTGCAGGGCTGGCTCGAGCGTCCCCACGGTTTCCTCTCATTCCGTTTGGTGCAGGTGTTGTCCGGACATGGTTGTTTCGGAACGCACCTGCACCGGATCCGGAGGGAGGAAACCCCGGCGTGCCACGACTGCGGCGCGGAGGAGGACACGGCGCAGCACACCCTCGAGGTGTGCCCAGCCTGGGCGGAGCTGCGCCGTGTCTTGATCGATGTTGTCGGGCAGGACCTCTCACTTCCCAGTGTGGTCAACTCCATGCTGGGGAGTGAGGAGGCCTGGGCGGCGGTTGCCTCCTTTTGCGAGGTAGTGATGTCGCAAAAGGAGGTGGCGGAGCGTGCGCGGGAGGATGATCCTCTCGCGCCACCGCTCCGCAGGCGGAGAAGGGGTGGGAGAAGGCGGTTGTTCGATCGTCTCCTCCCACCTCCTGGTGGTGACTAGCGGGCGACAGGTGCGGGGGCGCCTTTCGTCTGCATTGCACTGGTCACCACCCTCGAAGGGCGGGAATGGCCGAGCACGTGGTCATTCCCGGGCCCCTCCACTAAGGGAGGGGCGTGAAGGCCCCGCTGTAAAGGCGGGCGGTCGTCGGCGGAGGACTGGACGTAAAGGCTCTGCCAGTTTCCCAGTCCTCCTCCACTCAGAGACGATGCGGGAGTGCCGCTGGGTTATTTTAGTGGGTATACCGGAACTTTCCGGGGAGTCCCACATAGCCCGTCCCCATTCCCCCAATGGGCGGGTATGCGTAATGCATTTTTTCCCAGCGTGATCAAAAAAAAAAAAAAAAAAAAAAGGGTTCCTTAAACTTTGGTCTACTTATAGTGTTGTTATTTAATTAATTCCTTGACCATCAAGAAGCATTTGATATTAAGAAAATCAAGCTGTAGAAGACAATTAGGCTTTACAGGAAATTAAATACGATTTAAAAATTTTCGTCTGTTTCAGGGGTAATTAATCGTGCAGGTTAATTGTTATAATCACTATCACTTCACTACATATTATAACAAAGTTCCCCGCCGCGTTTGTACGCGAGAAACACAAAATCAACTGAGCGGATTTTCATGCTGTTTTACCAATAGAAAGAGTAAGAATCGAGGAAGTTCTTGTGTTTAATATGTCACTGGCGAAGCCGGGGCGGGTCGGTAGTAATCTATATCTCTATACCAATATTATAAAGAGGAAAGATTTTTTTATTTGTTTGTTTGTACCGAATAGGCTCCGAAACTACTGGACCGATTTAAAAAATTCTTTCACCTATGAAAAGCTACATTATTCCCGAGTACATAGGCGATAATTTTGACTGGAGCGAAGCCGCGTTTGGACCGTTGAGGTACGGAACCCTAAAAATGAGAAGAAGAGAAGGCTTGAAAGTAACTAGAAGAGTTAGCTATTGATATCTACAAGTATGATGGCAAATATAAATAAATAGAAAATGTTGCACCGACTCCAAGGATCATTTATTCGAATCTTATCAGTATCAAGTCGTTTCATAATAAAATGTACCTACGTCTAACTAAAGTTATATCGCGGTACTTCTAGAATTACACTAACCCAACTTTGAGAAACCCTAGCTAAAGCTAATTGCACCACCTGACCCGCCCTATACCTCCGGCGCATGACTCACGTCCGTGGGGTTTCCCTCCAATTAATACCTGATGGCTGCACTTGATGTATTTGCGTTCGTTATTTATAGCAGCAGCGGTAGAAAGTGTACTTGAGGGGATTTCTAGGCCCGTTACCCACCGGTATCTTTGAAGGGAATTTTGATAAAAGCTGCTTTTCTTGGGGAACTAGATTGATATAGTATACCCTATGATTGTATCGTTTTTATTTTAGACTAGCTGAACCACGCGGCTTCGCACACGTAAAAAATATAGCCTATGTTACTCGGGAATAATGTACCTTTCCATAGATGAAATATTTTTTTAAATCGGTCCTGTAGTTGCGGAGCCTATTCGTTACAAACGAACAAACAACCAAAAAAAATTTTCCTCTTTATAATATTGGTATAGAATGGCTGGCGTTTGACCACTATCTCACCTGATGGTAAGCGATGATGTGTTGGACGATGTAGCACGCTAACCTAGAAGTAACCTATTCACTCTTGACTTAAAGACCCCGAGGTTGTAGCTATCGGGAAACACCGTTTCCGGCAATTCCACTCCTTTGCTGTACGCACGTCAAAAGTATTCCCAAAACGTATGGTGCGTATAGGTGGGATGTCCACCATGTACCGATGACGCATCGCCGTACGTCTGGTAGTCCGATGATGAAACGGGCTAGGAGGAATTAGAACATGCAATTCCAACGCACACTCCCTGAAATTTAACCGATAAAAAACCGACAAGCTGGCAACTCGGCGACGATGTTCAAGGCTCTGGAGCCTAGATTCGACCAGTACCTCATTTCCGATGAGCCTCTTGGCACGTTGTACGTTTAATAGTCCCGATAGACGCTACTTCATGCCGAGTTCTTGGAGTATGGAGACGATTGTGTGGCCAATAAACAATATTCAACCCGTCACATGAACTAGCGTGATGTTTGACGCACGAACCGCGTTATATTGCAATTTATGGCCACATTCCCTTCCCCTTCGACCACAACGGAAAAATAAATTACCTACGTCTATAGACGTCCCGGCTATGCACGGTTTATGGGGATTTACACGTGAAACTTATGTGGTGGTGGAGGGTTTTCTGAAGAAATAATCAATAAGAAGTTTATAGGTACTGTTAAGGTTGCCTGCTTAAGGACTTCTTTCATAGCATGTAGGCTGGTAGGAAAAATAGTTCTGGCTAGATTTTATGGTCATGCTAATTTAGAATCAGTTTAAATATTGAAGAACTTACTAAGTGCGGTACTCGTTTGATTTATAAATAAAAAATAAAAAAACTTTAATTATACACAATTTATTCCTTTTTTTTAAACAAGCTTTTTTCGTATTCTTCTCAGCAAACCCTTTAATTTGATACTCATATCATAGCAGTGCACAAAAAATAACTAGTCCGCCATCTTGGGCTGTGCGCCATATTGGATTTAGTTTGAAGTCACTTAGCTAACCATGCATTGTCATCAAAACTAAACGTTTTTGAAAATTTCTTCTTAATCGGTGGACGATAACTGCTTACAATTCAGTTGTAAGATTTGACCCGAACACACTTACATACATACATACATTGCAAGTTAATTAAAAGCTTGTAAAAAATTCAAGTACACTGAGACCCTAACACTCTCACAACGGAACCTGTCCATGTCTAAAGTTTCTAGTACTGCTGGAAAAAAGATTAGACCTTCTATTCTACGCGAAGATAGTATTGCCCTAAAAGGGATATTGAATTATCGACATGAAATGTCGAAAAGTACGGTACCTAATTCATTTTATATGACTATAGGTTCAAATACAACTTGTAGGTAGAAACTATGAAGTGACACTATTTATTTGTTTTTACTATTTTGCAGCATTACTAATTAATATTTTGGAGGAGCTCGTGGCTAAATAATAATAGCCGCACTGGTCGATCATCAAGGTTAAGCAACGCTTGACGAGGTCGGCCCGTGGATGGATGACCATTTCAATATACCGGGTTTCTTCTGTGCCTCGGAAAGCACGCTAAGCCGTTGGTCCCGGCTGTCATTTGAAGATCTTTGACAGTCGTTACGGGTAGTCAGAAGCCTAAGATCTGACACCAGTCTTGCCAAGGGGTACCGTGTTACCCAGTTACTGGGTTGTGGAGGTCAGATAGGCAATCGCTCCATGTAAAACACTGGTACTCAGCTGAAGCCGGTAAGACTGGATGCCGACTCCAATGTAGTTGGCAAAGGCTAGGCAGATTGATTGACTAATTAATAATTAGACATTACATATTAACTTATTTAATTTTTATTTGAATAGCATGACTGTTTGATGTTTTGTATTGTAACAAGACTGATATTATGAATTTTGTATGCCTCAACGGCGGGACATAGCAGATCTACTTGTAACCAACACAACATCTTATGTACCAATGTAAATTTAAATGTGTGAACATTGTAGGCCTTCTAGTTTTCTAGATTGTTAACATTTGTTAACATTATATGTAGTTTTACTTTTTTTTTTTATCTTTGGCTATTTATTATATAGGTAATCATTTTTTGTTTTAGTTTCTTACGACTTATTGTCGGGCCTGCGTTGTCCCCCCATCTTAGTACTGCTGTAACATGGAAATATAGTAAAACCAAACAATTTTTTTTAAAAGAGTAACCATGGAGTTTCTTGCCGGTTCTTCTCCATAGGAATCGACCAACCCGAACCGTGCACATTGTCGACGTTTTATAAGTGCCCATGTAGGCCTATGTCAAATAAAAATTATTGATTTTGATTTTGATTTTGAATGATCCACAATAAATTATTTGAATTTGGACAATTGAGACACTAAAGGTGCTTCCACACTGCTGAAAAATATTTTCATGTTTTGTTAGTAAACATTGTTTATTCTTTTTTAATTGCTTTTTTTAAACTACATAATTAAATAAATTGCATTCCTGATGACGCGCACTGGTAAGTGTAAAACACATACACATCAGTCCATGCATCACTATGAGGGTGAGGTTTCCACACATTCGATTCCTTGGCCGTCCACTCCAGATAGTATTCACTGCAACCTCATCATGTGAGATGGCAGCAGTAGTGTTCTTAAATGTAAGTAGCTTAGAAAGCGAACAACAGCAGGAATGCCATCATAAGACAGAAGAGACCCATAGCATCAGACAGGGTGAAACCCAAAATGGCATAGGAGAACAGCTGCTGCTTGAGGGAGGGGTTCCTGGCGTAACAAATCAACCGATGATGAGGGAGCCGAACACTGTTCCAATACCATGTACCAGAGCCAGCTACTCCTACTGTCGCTGCGCCAGCACCAATGAATTATATATATACATATGTAGTAATGTTATCATCAGTGTAGGAGCACTCAAAACATTTAACAATTCCTAACATTTGTTAGTAAATGTATTGGTATTAGAAAATGTTTGTAAACATTTTTAACAGCGGTGTGGGAGCACCATAACAAGTGATAATTAGTTATAAATTTGCTTTCTAAGTTATAATTAACTCTAAGAATCCAGGCAATTAGAGAAATCTAGAACAAACCCCAGTTCCAATGAAACCAATCAGCTAAAATGCTAAATCTATCAATTAGAGCCTTTCACTCATAGTCAAGGAGTCAGACGAGAGAGCTTAACATGACACATCAACTTGACAATTAATTACTAGCTCCTAGTCTACATACGAAAGGAGATAAAAGTGACGGCCCATCAAAAGTTGTGAACTCCTGAACTAGCAACAATTTCTTGCAAAATTCCTCGCAAATTTAAATGTGCCTTTTAACTATTCATATAAGGTTTAAAATTGCAATGATAGACGTGTGTTGTATTTACATGTGAACTCCTGAACCGCACTAATTTCTTGTAGTCTTTGCAAATCTCAAATTAAACTTTGTGTCATTGGCGTAAGGTTTAAATTGCAAGGATAGAAGAGGTCTCGTGAAATGTATCATTAGAGCGATAGATATTTAGGAGTATATTTTAGGTTATCGAAATAAGTCTTTGTTTAGTCCTTGTACTAAGAAATTCGTCGGAAAGATGAGTGTAAGTAATTGATTTTGTTTAGTTGAACTTATTAAATCAATCAAAATATTAATTACTTAAGGCGCCAATTCCCTTGAGTAGCTGATTTTAAAATGAGAATCACGTCTAAACGGCTAGTCGTAATTTATTGGAAATTTATTGAAAATATATGTTATATTAGACCATTTTCTTAATAATTTCGCGAGCAAATTTTGAGTTTTATTCGTATAACATAGCGTAATTAATTTGTAAAGTTATGTCTAAAACGGACAAAAACACGACAATCACACCAAAACCGCTGGGCGTATTTTAATGAAATCGACACCATATCAAAGACAATTTAATTATCTACATTTTGATCTGAAGCTTTTTTTTTTAAAGTCAAAGGATAATAAGGAAAGTACAAAAAACTACTAAATTTTGGGTCGCGCGGGTGTGAAACGAGTGCGGGTTTTGTTCCCTCAAGGTCGTTGGCGTTAGTCGTCGTCTTAAGAAATTAAGCTTTGTTTGGTACATTTACGTCACTGTTGACTCAAATGACGTAGAATACTTTACACACAAGTCATAAGTTTATTTCGTATCTAATTAACGGATTATTATGTCATATGTAAGTAATAAGTGAAGTAAAGTGTAAGTTCTGATAAGTGCAGAAGAGCCCTCAAGATCTGCCAGAATAAAATAGAAAGAAGAAGTATTTTGAATATCAGATTACAAGATAAGGTTAACCTAACTGTTATACGACAAAAAACAAAAGTTACTGATGTCACATACACAATAAACAAACTTAAATGGAAATGGACAGGCCATATGATCAGAAATAAGACAGAAAAATGGTCCAGGAGTATCACCATGTGTATATGGTATCCTCGCGAAGGGAAAAGGAAAAAGGGGCGACAGAAGAAAAGATGGAAAGAAGACATTAGGACCATTATGGAGAAGAATAGCCACAAACAGAAAAGTATGGCAAAATCTGGGAGAGGCCTTTGCCAAAGAGCAATCTGATACAAATGTTGATAATACAAATGTTACTGATGTCACAATTAGAAGAACAATAACTAGAATATAATGATAGATTTGGAATTTGAATCGTAACAATTGATTTTTGTAAGATGGGTGATTCATTCATGAATTTGATTACTAAATTGAAAAAAATAATAATAATAAATAATTGCAATTTGTTTTTTATATTTTAACTGTGACAATTGATTTGTATACTTTATATAATTAATTCAGAAATTATATAAATTATTTGACATTCAATAAATGCAATTACTATTTGTTTGAACTACATAAAGTATCTTAATTCATGAATTTTATTACTAAACTGACATTAAATAACCGCATGCATTGTGTAACCCTTAATCTAAAATGTGATAATAATATAATAATAACTTAGTTAAATGCTCTAAGAATAATAATTGTATAATGTAATTTATGTATCAGAAATAAATGCTATTTGAATTTGAATGTCAAATGTAGATCAGAAATTCACTGGTCTGTAATAGGTAACTCGAACTGCTGAAGAAATTAGTTAATTTTCCTGGTAAGCCTCTTGGTAACCTCGCAAATTAGGTTACCAACATTCCAAAAAAATAACTCTTCAAAAAGTAGGTCTGTACGGTACTACGTAATTTGTGAAAAGACCACTGCCATGGAAATACTTTACCAAACTTAATAACTTTTATGTATTAAATCAGCCACAGTCCTCTTAACTGAAACCAAAAAAAAAATACACTACAATTTACCCACAACTTACAAGTAAGTGCCAACAGGTCGATTAAAACTTAATGGCAGCTCCGAACTGACCTTTCGCTGCACCGAATCCCACCCACAGACATAAATCTAACTAGATAACGCAAGTGACAAATCCCTCCATCAGCCTAGCGAGCATGGGCGTACCCAAGACATTTGTGACAAGACATGATAAATTATGTCATGTCTTACAATTTGTCTTAAATGCTAGCACGGGTCAAACATGTGACATATTTTAAAGGCGCAACATGCCTTTCTTGTTGCTGCCCGGCGAGCACGGCCTACTGTGACATGGCTTGAGTCACACATTTCATCGCAGTTTGGGCGATAACGCCATTTTGTCCTAAATAATAGCACCGGCGGCGTGAGAAAATTTCCTGACGTTTGTTTGGGACTCATCGGGTCTTAATTGCTAATACGGGCGCACCCATTTTGTCACAAATGTCACATTTTGATAGATGATTTAGAAAAATTTATCACTTTCGTTCGGAGGTGGTGATAAAATTTTATAGTTGAAAAAAATATATTTGCCTTCTAATTACGGCACCAAATGGCAATAAATTCATTTTGTGTGTATGGTGAATTGGTGATCAATGCTTATTATTAATTGAAATGTAACAAGATTATTAATTAATTTTATATTATTACTTTTTCATAATTGTATTTTTTTTATTGTTGTTCTTATTTTAATTATGATTATTTTTTTATAATTATTTTCTTATATACCATATTCTTCTTGCTTTCTACATTTTTAAATGTTTCTTAAATAAAATCCCCAAAAAATATATAAAATATAAAAAATAGGGGCCCACCGGTATTGGTCCAAGCTATTATATTTTTTTAGTAATTATTAAAATTTTCACAATAAATATATCTTTCTAGTAATCAAACAAACAAAGAAAAATAAAGTGTGCATAAGTCTATGGTCGTGGGTCAAATATTAATTTATTCCCAACAAAATTAAAAAGTTGTTTAGCTGTATGAACGGCATACTTTTTACGTATTATTTTATTTGGTCGTCTATTCAAATTATGTCGCACTATAAAGTCAACAACAAGAAAAGCAAGTCGCGCCTGTAAATTATGTCACATGGTTGTCCCGTGCTAGCATTTAAGACAAATTGTAAGACATGACATATTTTATCAAAACTTGTCATGACCGAGTCGAAAACCAAGCAATGTAAAAAAAAAAACTTGTAATTCATGTTGGAATGCTGCTAACATGGGGGCAGCAAAGGGGGGGCTAAATTTTGGTTATTTTTGGCCTAGGACATACCGTTTTCGAGATATCATTTTGGAAATATGCAAAATAAAATAAGATACGGAGGCCCATAATTCGGCAACAGTGCGTCGTAGGGCTATGCTTCTCAGAACATAAATGGTTTTTATGGCCAAGGTTAAACCGAAACTACAATAAAATAGGAACATTTCCGAAAAAGAAAAAAATAAACGTCAAGAAGTTATGCCACAAGTCAAGAAAATATCTCACGCCGCCGTGCTAGCATTTAAGACAAAATGAGTTTATCGCCCAAACTGTGATTAAAAGTGTGACTTAAGCGATGTCACAGTAGGCCATGCTCGCCGGGCTGTATGAAAAGCAAGTGTGCTACTTTTTCACACACAATTTAAAAACAAATTTACTTACCAATGAAAGAAACCATTTCCAATGCCTCGGCCAACTTTTTCTATACCGCCTTTAAAGCTCAATATGGCACAAAAAGGCATTTTTCTAAATTTCTGTGGATTTCCGGTGCCGATAATGCTAAATTAAAAACTCAAATTACGATCATGATCGTAATTTTACTCCGGTTTTTGGCACGCGAAGTACATACAATCGCGTCATCTAGTTAGATTTATATCTGTGATCCAACTCAATGATCCCAGTCCCACCGTCACCTCCACTATTACTTAGCTATTGCGGAGCGACCCGCCTTGTGTACCGAGCCGCCAGTAGGTTTGCATATACCTATACCTCGAGCCTCTCACGAGAATCGAACCCATGATCGCGAGCATCCTTATTCTGGTAATAGCACATAAGTGGCCGCGGTGATGCAACGCTATTATTACGACCCATATATTGGCCCTTCGCCCTAGGGTCCTGAGGTACGAAGGGCATTACGCCATAGCTATTTGTGAGTAGGTAATTTTGTTTATGTAGGTACTATTATCTACTGAATTGGTCTCTCAATGTTGAGGCTCAAATCTGGGTCGTCATGGAAGGACATACACGGATATTATCATTGATTTTCTTCAGACGAACCAGTGGGCTTAGTGCGAGTTTTTACTCACGATAAACGTCAATTTGTATTGTAACTGGATAAACGCCGTCTGGTGACAGTAAGGAGAAGCCTCTTTTTTGTGTCCAAATTGACAAGTTATCGTTTACGTTATCACCATGGCGTGCGTTAAAAAAGTCGGTGTACGCCCACAGGTGCGTAGTACTCACGCACTCAAAATCGGTGTGTGCGTACGTTTAACCAAATGCTTAGCGTAAACGAAGCAAAAGAATTATGTACTAAGAGTAAGGATCGTAACGCCGGGAGGGGACGGCCTAGAAAGACATACATAGACCTTATTGGTGATGTTCTTCAGAAAGGCCAGGTGCGCAGTACTCATAACTGACGTGTGTATGACTAGATGTATGTATGTGCGTAAAGCTAAAGAAGTACCTAAGTAAGGATCGTAGCAGGTGGCGTACTGTAGCTGTAGTTTCTGCCCACCCTATGGAAAAAAAGCGTCAGATTATGTATGTGTGAACCTCAGATTACAGAACAGCTGAGGTGTGGACCTTCACTAAATCTTCTATTTAGGTACGATCTGTCCCTTGATGGAGTACCAGTACCGCCGGCGCTTCTAGACATCGTCATGTTTGAGTAATGCTTTGGCCTAAAGTCTCCGCCAGATAACACAAAAATTAAAGTCATTGATCCGACTTGCACCAAAAAGTATAATTACGTCACTTGAAAACATGATTTTTAGGGTTCCGTACCCTAAGGGTAAAAACGGGACCCTATTACTAAGACTTCGCAGTATGTCTGTCTGTCTGTCACCAGGGTGTATCTCATTAACCGTGATAGCTAGACAGTTGAATATAAAGTTGTATTTAAGTGGGGCTCCCACACAACAAACGAGATTTTTTGTGTTTTTTTTCTGCGATAATGGTACGGAACCCTTCTTGCGCGAGTCGAACTTGCACTGGGCCGGTTTTTTGTTTATGGAGATATTTTGATAATTTTGGTCTCAAATGAAAGTTATAGGCGTAGAATTATATTATCCGATTAAATCATGTAAATCGGTCCACGCGTTTAATATATACTTACTCATTAGCATTACTAAATGCCAAGTGAAAGGGTCAAGAACGCCCCTTACCGTGATACGTGTGTTTGATCGTGTCAGCGACACTACGGACACCGCCTTTAATTTTTTTTCGTATCGTTTTGAAATATTGGAATACATTGATAGATAGGTGTGAATGAATTTTATTTTCTTGTTATTTGGTGGAGACTTTAGCTTCAACTCTATAGATAAAAATATAATTTACGAGCATCTGTAGCAAATTATTAATATTCTGTAGTTGTATCAGTAAATAGACATTAGAGAAAACTACTTATGTAGAATACGAAAAGCACGAGCTACCTTCGTGCAGTTGAGACCTGTTTGGCAATCGCGGCAACTGACCCGAAGGATTAAACTCAAAATCTTCGGGTCAAATATCAAATCCGTGCTGCTTTACGGGTGCGAAACGTGGAAGGTCACAAAAGACATCTCACGCCAGATACAAGTCGTCGTCAACCGCTGTCTTCGTCGCATACTCGGCATTTACTGGCCCGAGACCATCACCAACGTAGAGCTGTTGGAGCAATGCCACGAGAGCCCGATCGACCGCCAGATCAAGCGTCGCAAGTGGAGTTGGATTGACCACACGCTACGAAGGGATTCTGATCATATACCGAAGCAATCGCTGGATTGGAATCCCCAAGGGAAAAGAAAGCGTGGTCGTCCCCGTCTGCCCTGGCGTCGCACCGTGTTGGCGGAAGCGACGAGCATCGGTATGACGTGGAGCGAGGTGAAGCGTGAAGCTCAGAACTCGCGATGGAGGACTACTGTGGACGCCCTTTGCCCCATCCAGGGGACGTAGGACATTAAGTCACTTATGTAGAATAGAGTACAGTTCAATCTGTCTAGATTCAAGGTGGGCATTGTAGTCGTGGTGAAAATAAAAGTGAGTCATTCAATTTCATACTTTTTATTAACAATATTGTAACGGTTTTCATTCAATCGTAAGGCACAATTTTCATTATCTTAAAAAAAAAACAATTCTCATGCATCCTTAAAAATGTTCAACCAAGCTAACTTAGTGCTTTGGAGCACATGTTTTTTTCTCTAAAATACATTTATTAATACTGATACTATGTATCTACAAATACTAATGCAATAAAAATAAAATACCCAAAAATATTTCGTAGCATTAGGCTAAAATAAATTATTACACTATCATAAAAAGGCATCTTCTTACTTATAAGTAATTATAAGTTGGTCAAAACTTTGTTGTATATACCTATTTAATTACATAATTAAATATTGAAAAACATTTTACAGTATACTTCATAAAAGATAGTTTGATCTCTGCGACAGCTGTCAGTATCAATACAGTAACAATAGCGCTTGACAGGCTAACAATAACGTAAACGTCAGTTTGACATATGTCACAGAGATCAAGCTATATTTTACGAAGTATAGACACAAAATTATAAGTACCCGGCAGACGAAAATATACAACGCAAAACACGTGTAGAATTGGTGGCAAAACTTATAAGAAATATCTAAATCTTCACCATATTTAACTTTCCTGAATAGCATTATAATCACACAGAAAGTCCCATTCAAAAAAAAATACTTACTCATAAACTATCTAACGGCTAACCTATTATGGTCCATACAAAATGCATCCTGTGGCGGAAACGCATCCCCGTCATCCTTTACTTCATAAATAACTTAGTTCATACAAAACTATTTACATGACAATAATCATTGTGCTTTCAGACACAAAATACTTAAATTATAACTTAAACCTAACTTAGAGCTACGAATAAACTTAAGTGGAATATGGCGGACATTTTCAGTTGCATTTCTCAATCTTATTATTTTTATAAAAACACTTTCAGTGCTTCTTTTTCTTATTTCTCCTTACAGTTTTGAAGTGGTTTGTTTAGTAACTGACTTATTCCGAACTTCAATTTTGAGTAAGTAAACTTCAAAATTTAAGAAATCACTAAACAGAAACACAAAAAGTATAAGTATGCATGAATCAAGATTAGCAAGTACTTAACAACTCAGAAACTTTAACTAATAAACAATACTCAATTCAGAAATCGGCTAGAATCGGGAGAAATCGGAATGAATCTCAGAAATGTTTTAATGGACTAATGTACCAGCAAAAGTCCAATAAATGCCAACCATTTTGATTAATAATGACAAAACACTCCGTTTCGGGACATATCTGTTCGGCTCGCCAGTTCACGACCCGATAAGCCCTGCCTTTGAATAGTAAGGCCAAGTCTTGAAGAGTTATCTTCTGTCTTCTTTACATTTCTAAGCACTTTCATTTCTTTTTTCTTCTTACAATTTGTTAACCAGTCTTGACTATATACATAACACTATGACACTGTCACCGGTCTTCGCTCGTCATACAACAAAGTCCTCACTGTATGCCGGCTTTCCTGAGATTTGAGGTCACTGGTCTTCTGCGAGTGGTCGTATGTGAAGTTAGCGCTGATGATCACCTGGGAAAGAGATAATTGAGTAAATATTAATTAAGATGGCAATTAAATTTAGCTGTATATGGAAAAAGAAAACAGTCCATCGTGATTCGAAGATATTGTCGCATATATTAGAAAACTAACAGAAAGTAAATCCAAAAAGATATATCTGGTCAAAAAATTGTATTTCTTGACGACCCATTATCATAGTGATCTGCCATTTATTTCATTGCAACATCACTTGTTTAACAACTCAACAATATTTTGTCATTTATCAACAATATCCACAAATTAATTTCAACAGAATTTGTAATTAATTGTGACATTGTGACAACCTGTTTTACAGTGTAGCAGAATTTATGAGTGTACGTACGGGTAATAGTGTAAACAGATTTTGAATAAAATTTAATATGTAAATAAATAATAATACTTACAGCATAATAAACAGTAAAAAGTCCAATAACAGTGCCGACGAGCACATCCCACCAGTGATGCCTGTGGTCGGTGATCCTGGTCAACGAGCAGGTGGCAGCGTACGAGATGCAGAGCAGCTGCAGGATGGGCACGAGGAAGACGCTGCGATGGGACCAGTCGAAGGCGCGGCGTTGGAGGTACCACTGGAGAGAAGACAATAAAAATTAGTATCAGGTGAAAACAGACACATAATACAGTAATGTTGGTAGTTTTGCAACAAGATGTGCGCAGACTACATTGTTGCCATTACGGGTAGAACCCAGATAAGGGTGGAAGAAGAAAAGAGAGGCCCAGATGAGGACGAAGTCTGGTTGCGGATTACTGTGATGATTACGTCAAATTACAATAAGGAAGTCTTAAAATTAAATTGGGTAAAGCAAAGCAAAACAGCACTAATAGTAGAGGAGCATACAAGGAATAACTACTAAATTGCAAATAAAAACCATGGCAAAAGTCTTCTAGAGGGCTTTATATGATGCTAGCTTTTGTAGGCTTCAGGGACAGGCTATGAGCTATTAAATCAAATACTCGTTAAATATTGGCAAGCTTTACCAAAACGATACTAAGAAATTCTGAATGCCACATGGAATATGCAATTTTAGCTTTAAATTTAATGGCGTTTTATTGTTTATTGGTATTCAATTGAAGGATAACGGTAAAACCAAGTCGTGGGTGACACTATTAAGTACCTTATGCTGTTATCATGGTGTACTTAACAGATGTGTTGCTGGGAAGTTTGACGCGCCACTTCTTCTTCCAGCTAAAACACTTGGAAGAAGTGACAGGCCGGCGTTTAAAGGGATTGTCTTTAGTAAATTTTGATGATCAAAAATTGCTAATTCTCTAGACTAATTTGAATCAATTACTTTTGATATTGATTATGTTTTAAAACTTACCGCAACGAAGAAACCGCAGTACACCGACAAAGAAGCATGTCCAGAAGGGAAGCTCCTGTAGGAGTCCATCTGGTACCAAGCAGCATACTTTTCAGATGTGCACGTGAAGTCACTTACAAACTCGGAACTGGAACAAAGAATAAGAAACGAATTAATATCCGTGGAAGCATAAGTAAGGCTCTTGCCATAAAGACGATTTGGATGAGGCTTTTTTATTCGGAATACGCTGAAAGGCTACATTACATTTTGATATCGTATATTATTCCATACATTTTTGGTTTTTGACGACGGAAAAATAGGCGTGTTATAAGTTTGACCGATATATATGTGTATCTATCTGTGGCATCATAGCTCCTAAACGGATAAACCGATTTTGATTTAGTTTTTTATTGTTTAAATGGTGACATTATTGAGAGGGTTCTTAGCTATGTTTGATGAAAATCGGAATCGGGGTATTTTCGCAAGATATCGTGTCATTAGTACTTGTTCGATAGATTGTCGATCGATGATAAAAGGACTCTATACATTTTGACATGTGGTGAAGGTCGAAATGCTAAAATGTATGGGATTGATCCGGTGACCTTTCGATAGCGCGTGACAATACCACAAAGTGCAGCGTGTCACAATACCACAATTTAAAAAATCCTATCGCTGTCGCGACGCACTCGCTGACAGAATGTCACTTGCTTTTGCCTCGTCGTTCTCCATACACCTACTATGCATATGAGGATATCCACAAAATAGGTTTATGGAGAACGACGAGGATATCAATGATTTGAAATTTTACAGTTTCACAGCACTCAAATTGAGGATTCATCCAATTATTCTCTACTAAAACTTTTTACGACCCTACCAGTGTCAATAATCTCATGAATTTCCATCCCCATTGACACTTTGATATGCCCACGTCAATCTTAAGATTAGATAAGTAGTCTGAAGATGTTCAAGATCACTCAATGTCAAATGTATTACTCCTACGAGTCGAATATATTGGTATATAAATGCGGATGTCGTAAAATGTACAGTCAGTGACCGCAAGTCTCTGGGAAGAACTGTCATTGCCTTTTTGGTTGTTTGAGGAACCATCTTGGTCTTGTATTTCAGAAAAACTTCATCATTATAAGCATCAATTTGAAAAATACAATTAAATGCATTGATGCACATACCAGGCCCCTCAGAAAGTATTGCGAAAAAAAGTTTTTATATATGGGAGACTGGCCAGTTATAATGTTTTTCGAAAATATGATTATTTATAAGTAAAAATAAGTAAGTTCCAATTTCAAAATTTCCCTCCACATTTTTTGCGAGTTAATTCAAAGTATTGTGTCTCACTGAAATATGGATCTGCGCCGGGAACATTTTAGAGCTATGATTTTATACGATTTCAAGTGTCGCCTGAAACCGGATGAATCGTACGATAGACTTCAAATGGCATTCATGGATGAAGGCCCTTCCAAGGCAACCGTGTATCGTTGGTATAACGAATTCAAGCGCGGTCGACCAACTTTGGGGGATGACGAAAGAAGCGGTCGCCCTTTGACGGCTGTTACCGAAGAAAACGTGCTAGCAGTGAAAAATTTAATCCAAGACAATAGGCGAATTACATATCAGGAGATTTAACACATATTGAAGATTGGATCGGGAAGCGTTCACGAGATTCTACACAGCCATCTTCGCGTGAGGAGGATAGTATCACGCTGGGTGCCGCACAACCTCACCGATGCTCAGAAGCAGGCCCGGGTGGAATGGTGCCGTGATATGCTTAACAAATTTGAAGCAGGCTCGTCTCGGCGTGTTTACGACATCGTTACAGGTGATGAGTCCTGGATTTATCAATACGACCCAGAAACCAAGCGCCAGTCGACTGTTTGGGTGTTTCAAAATGAGCCAACGCCTACCAAAGTGAAGCGATCTAGAAGCGGGGGTAAGATTTTGATCGCTAGCTTTTTTAATTTGACTGGCCACTTGGTATCAATTCCCTTACGGGATCAAAGAAGCATTAATGCCGAATGGTATACTACCAAATGTTTGCCAGAAGTTTTCTCTGTTATAAGCAACAAGCGACCAAACACAGGGCTCCGCGGGCTACTGCTCCACCACGACAATGCACCTGCGCACACCGCACTCAAAACGAGGGACTTCCTGGACAGCACGCCAGTCAAACTCCTGGGTCACCCTCCTTACAGCCCTGATCTAGCACCGTGTGACTTCTTTTTATTCCCAAAAATAAAAAATCAGCTCAAAGGGATATAATTTTCGTCGCCGGAAGATGCGCTGGCTGCGTTCGAGCAGGCTGTAAACGAGGTGTCTGCGGCGGACTGGAAAAAGTGTTTTGAAAACTGGTTTAGGCGCATGAATCTTTGTATAGAGGCTGGTGGAAAGTACTTTGAAAAGATTTAATAAAAATATATGTACGTATAGAACAATTTTTTTTAGTTTCGCAAAACTTTCTGAGTGTCCCACGTATGACCACTACCAAAATTAACAATCCTGAAGGTAAAATGTCATGTCACCATACTTGGAGATAAAAGTTGGTGGTTGTAGTGTTAAAAGCATAAGAAAAGGTTCTTATTCGTCTTGTACTAGTCAATGGCATTTTTAATTTTGCCTTTGACGAGGTTATATTGAAGAAATATGGTCCAAAATTCAGTATTAGTCTGCTTTAGCGTTTACACCAGGCAAGTTAAATTTAAGGGTCCTTGAAATAAGTAAAAAAAATGCTTACCCATTGCAAGTCTTGGCAGCATCAGGCTCGCATAAATCGAAGAAGCTAGGCCTAGGGCTCCCGACGAGGCCCTTCATGACCTCGACAATACCCAGGTTGACGATAAAACCGTAGATATATGTTCTGTATAAATAGAAGGTATTCTTGCAGGTCCGTCGAATTCTTGATTCAGAGAAGTCACCGTATAGGAAGGTGTACTCTGTTATAACGATCTGGAAAGCAAAGAATGACATACATTTTATTTAGGTATTCAAAATCAACAAAATTTATATGAAAATGTCAGAAAGATCTGCTGTCAGGAAAAAAAAAGCTCTTCAAACGATTTAATAATGTCTACCATACAAAAATTATATGGACTGAGTAGTACCTAAAATTAATTGATTGTTTCTATGAACAATAGTGGTTTAAATAGGCTTTTTCATTTAATAATTATTTAGGGTAATAACCCCGTTTCTATGAGTGAGGAAAAGCCATGTCAGTACGCTTGTTAAACTATATACGGAGGACAATTTAATGCTTTTTTCTGTTAGGCTTATTTACCTAGGTACCACTGAAGTTTGTAGTAACGTTACAGACAGACAAATACCATGACGCACTTTCCGCACTGCGTGCATCATTTGGTTCTCGGCAAAGATTTACCTCTTTCTCAAAAAGATGACTTATATGTTTTGCATCCTGTTTTGCGAAAATATAAACATGTTGTGATCCCTGATCCATTTCCCTAACTTACTCATCATATTCTGTCTAGCATTATTCCAGCTATAGTCGGATTACGGATTCTTGAACTAGATAAATCTGAATAGCATTATTACCATAGCAGTCTTGTGACTGGAATAGTCTTTCCTTCTCTTACTAATACATGCGTAATTCGTTTGTAATAAATTGGAGATGATTGAAGCGATTGTAATAAAATAATACAAGCTTTTATTTAACTTGCCTAGTTTAGTGCTTATCATGTAGATATGGGTCAAATCTTGCAACTGAATTTTAAAACAGTTATCCCCAACCGATTAAACTGACATTTTGCAAAAGTACCGTTACACGTTTGGTTTGGATAACCATGAACGATTAAAGAGTTTTTATTTATAATTTTATGTTAATATCTACTTACGAAAACTAGCGGCAATCCGTACAAAGTTGACATAAGCGTCGCAGTGTTGACTGTGTCTCCGTTGAAGGGGAAACTGAGAGCTGGGTCGTTGCAGTAGAAACCAGCTTTGTGGTTCGGGATGATGCCCAGCTCAAAGAGGCCGACCAGGGCTAGCACTGTGGAAGAAAGAGATTATGTTACAAGGTACTGTGTAGATAGAATAAAAATAAAATTAAAATAAATTCTGCTGCTATAAGCCACGAGGTCTATTTAAAAGTACCTAAGAACGACGAAAGTAGATCTATGCGAGACATAATAGAAATGAAAACAAAGAAATATTTGTTAGTTTCTCAGAGCCTTGTTAAAAATTAATAAGTAAACTTTGTGATCACCAAAAGCATGGACTAATACCAAGATGATACCTTGAGCTATCTCAATACTCAATTAATGTACGCAATTGCGGTAAGTTACAAAATTAAACAGCAATAAATAATGTCATTAACACCAAAAATTCATTCATAAAAGGAAAATCAGACAAGTATCATGCGCATTGCGCAGCTCGTGCGCATTATAAATGTTAGTCTAAGACGTCATATAGACAATGAATCAAACTTACAACCATATTGGTCATAAGGTATATTAGGTACTTAGAGAATAAATGAATTATTACTGAATTGTACAATTTATTTTTAGTTTAGCACCTAGTATATTATTATTTATAGTGTCGTCCTACAAAACCGAACGGTCGGAAATATATACGAGTATAATTATATAGCTCGCAATGGCTATGACGAATTTTATCATTGAAAATGTATGTTACGCATCTTATATTATGTTTTCTAAGATGCAACTGTTTGGGAGACAAAATGACTTTTCCATGGGCAACCAATGGAGAAACTGTTGAACTGATGAAAATGAAGAAGTTTAAGGAGAATTACAAAGTATTGTACCTAGAGGATAAGACGATTATACCTAGTAAGCTAGCAAGTACTGAGATGACAGCGACTCATAGAGAAGTTAAGAAGAAGACATATTGTGCTGACCTTAGTAAATTAATTGGGACGGGGGCAATCGATGATTTAGATGAGTGACTACCTAGAAATTTATGATAAACAAACTAGAACAACTTGGCACAGGAAAGTGAGGAGACCCAACTCCAAATAAAGGGACCTGGGGAGGAAGAAGAATTTAGTAACGCTAAATAAGATGTTCTTACTGTACCTACACTAAATCATATAGACCTTCTACTAACTAGTTGAACTCAGATTGAACTGTCTTCCGGGTATCCCAAAACGTATAAGGAAATCTTTAGCTCCGTCATAATAGACCCGGAACGAACAGTCCAAATCTGGCTCTAGTATTATCTAACGACTCACTCACGCAATTTTCACTCGCTCTCCTGACATTGCAATGGACGTCGCCCTCCATTATGGACAATTTATTTGCCAATCCCCCAAACTGTGGATGTTGTTGAGTTCAAAGTCAATGTCAAACTACCAGGAACAGACTACAGCTAATATATCCTGACATATTGTGGTGGCGCTGTCTGCAAAGGCAGAGCCAAATTCGGTATATATGAAATCTAGTTTTACTGTTTGCCGTGGTTTAAGCTATACTGGACTACTGTCGCAGATTCGTAATGCTGTAATGATATCAAGGATTTCAAGGTGAGAGGTTAGACTGGTAGATGTGTGGGATTTGGCAGTTCCTGTAAATTATGCCGTTAAAGAGATTCCTAGAATCTCAATCTCATCTAGGAATGTTGGCGTTAAGTTTCATTTATTTTAGCTGTTGGTAATGGAACCATTTAAGGTTTCTCAACGATCAAACCAAGTGATCGATCTAAATCTTTCTACAAACAAAATTCTTTTGGTGACACGGACCTAGGAAGAAAAACCTTACAAGAAGATATCGTCACGAACTCACATAAATAAACTAGTGATTCCTTCGAATCTAGAGGCTATTCTAATCTGTGTAAGCCTATTTGGCTGCGTAACATTTAAATTCATAGGATCGATCACAAACTTTTTATTTTTGTCAATGTCAATTCAAACAGCATTCATTGCGTGTTTTACGCTATCGAGTAGATGGATTTTTATAGATGGATTAGGAAGTCTTTTCGGTTGTGATGTAAACGTGATTTGCAGTTCTCGACTTGGAATCGAACACATAATGGTATTACTAACAACTCTGGAATCCGGACTTTAAATAATTAGCTATTCTAATTAACTAATCTTTATTGCAGCTTAGACAGATAAGCATCGATGCAATCTCATGCTTTCTGAGCACACCTGTGTATTGTGTATTCTAAGCAAATGGAACGCTCATATACACGTGGTAAATGTTAGCAGATTAGATAATATAAACAATGATAGTCGTTTTAGATAGTGTATCTATTATACTTTTTATGACAGTTTGGTATGACACTTATTGTCTACATTTTTCGTAGTATTTATAAGCCTAAAAATAGTGTTAGGTACTGTTATATTGTAGCCAAGTCGAAAAAATAGTGGGGTCTGACTATGCAGGATACATCGGTTGTAGAAAGGCTTTCGAATCATCTTTCGTCAAGGTAGCGGACTAGCGTTCCCTGTAACATCGATGGGAGTGATCTGTATGTTTTCGTTGTACTATTCTATATCTTGAGCAACGTTGTCTTCATTTTAAATAATTGCCTACTTAGGTATATCACTTTTCCTTGAATCAAATTAGTGAAAATAACTGGAATGACACGTAAGGCACGTTCTATTTCATTTTATCTATTACAATTCCTGGTAGTTACCTATTGCATGTGTAATAGTTCGATTTGTAGAGATTTTTACTTAACATCAACACCTTTATTTACAAAAAAAAATCTGGAAGGTCCAGCAACTGATTTGTAGATTCTAAATTCAAATTCTATTTAAGGAGTATTGAGTGCGGTTCCGTACTGCATCCGTTCCGAATACGATTTTATATGGATCTAATTCGCAACACCTTCTACAAGTAGGTAATAGTACCACAGATTACTTAATAGTTACTACGTAAATAGAACTACGACTATCATCGGACCGACATTTCTCGGATTTGGATCTGATGCAGTGCGGAACCGCCCTAAGAATCTGCTAGTCAGTTGGTGAACATTGAACCTCTCAGATATTTTTAAAAATAATACCATAAATGCGAATTTTTTTTCATATACTCATTTAAATATTTTTATCATTCTTCTAGAACAGCCTATAACATAAATTTATCCGCTCCACGCCACGAGTCCTTGATGCACCGCACTTCAGATAACGTGTTCCACAGGAGAAGTCGATTACGAACAGTGACGTAATGTTTCTAATGGTCCAATTGCAGTGCATCCGTCACGTTGAGACCCACGTTAGAGTTCCATGTGGAGCAGCGACGTGATCAGCTAGTTCAGTGTTCTGCCACGCATTAGCAAAGGGCGTAATTGAAAGATTGTACCTACTGCCGATTTTTTAAGTGGTTAATCGTAGTTACTGTATGGTATGATATTTATTAATGCGTTTGTGTATAGAAAGACGGCAAATTGTTATTAAACCCAATTCTAAAAAAAAGCAAAACGTCACGAGGTAAAATTAGTACCGCTACTCGACAACAGAGGGCGCTGTTCACAGTTTTGTATAGGTTGGAAAAGTTTGATCGAAAAATACATTGAAATACTTAAAATTAATTAATATTAAGTGAAACTCTATCATTATCGCTTATCTTTAATCAAATTAAGATGAATTATGGTTTCGTTTTCGTTCATTCACAAAGAGAACTATAATTACCGTCACGATTACGAATATTGGGAGACGATTACAACCGATAATGGCCGTTAAATTGAAAGCCCTTAAATAGGTACCTATCGATTAAAATACCTTTTAAACGACGCGGAAACAGCGGGCGACTCAACGTGGTGTTAAATGTAAGGTAAACGGTGCTGTTTTCGGTAGGTAGTGATAGTAACAAAGTAACAATGAAATAAAATAATAGTACCTACGTAGGTACAAAAAAATTGTAGAGAATAAACTGAATCATTTTAATGATTTTAAAATAATTCAGTTTTCAATTCAGTCAAAATTCTATAATTTTAGATCTATTCTAAATAAAAATATTTGTTCTCAATGGCTGCCCTAATGAACGCTTGTCAAAAGGTCGTTGACCCTTTTTTTTTTCGTATTTGTAAACAGTGACTGCGATTGCGTGCATTCTGCCACATGCGGCGAGTGTTACCAGCTGCAAACTTTTAATTATACATTGAAACTTTTTTGATTACCTTTCTTATCAATATTTTCTTGAAAGTGAAACGATACCAATTTAAATGTAAGATTGTATGTATATTGTTGTTTGTATCGATTCCATAGTATTTTAAAGGTTTTTAAACACATGCAGCGCATTGTAATGTCATACGCCAAGGTATTCATAAAGTAACATAATTATTGACGGCAATATTTTCTAAGGATGCAAATAAAATTGCCGACGTTGTCACATAGCCTCATCTATCAAGTATCAGTTTATTTTACTGAAATTTGACGTAAATAAATGCGAGACATACTGAGTGTGTCTACTCGTCATAGATGTAGATGTATCTGGTTTTCAGTATTCCAAGCACGTAAAGTATTTTGAATAATTATTCCTTAGTGCAAATGTATTTAGAATACTGTATTAAACAGAAGATAATAGGGCGATGTTTATAGTTAATAAAGTATTTGTAATAAATTTAGTACAAGTATTTGTAATAAATTTAGTACAACCTTATACAAGATTACAAATTACTTGTAATCTTGTAAAAGGTGCAATTACATGCTATTTGACAATATAGGATTCATCAGATACATTGTTACTAACATCCTAGTAGGTATATAAGTACTAACATAGGTCATTAGCTATACTTTTATTTTTTTGTTTTTCTTTTCTGTGTGGGCGGTTATTGTCTCATAAATAAATTATAATTGTAATGTTATTATTTTTATTTAAGCACCCATCTTTATTAAAATACTCAAATACGACTAGATAGATAAGTTTTTTTTGAATAAAATTTGTGCAGCTATTTTGTTGTAACTACAATAAAGTATATTCTATTCTATTAATTTACTTTACTATTTTAAATAGATGTTTAAACCAAATTCCAGCAGACAAAAAATACTTCAAAAGCTATTAGAGATTAATTTACTGTAGCTTAGTATAAAAACCAGAAAGTAACAAAAAATCTGTAAGAAATATTCCCACATTTTTTTTCGTGACAACCCTTAACGTGACGGGGTCTCCACGTGTGTTTCATAAAAGGACTTTTTACCTTTTTTCCATTCGAAGCCGATAATCTATTTTTAATTACATTGTCAAATGTGTCTCTTTTATGGGTAAAGTGTGTCATTTTTAAGGTTTTTTTTGGTTTTGGACAGCTACAGATCTTTGTCAAGGTTTACGTTTAGAGACTTAAAAGCATTATTTGTAGATAATTTATTTTTTATTATTATTCCCTCTTAACTGATGTTATTAAACTTATTAAGAACATATATCAATCTGCCTAGCCTTTTCCCAACTTATATTGGGCTTGGCTTCCAGTCTAACCGGATTCAGCTGAGTTCCAGTGTTTTACATGGAGCGACTGCCTATCTGACCTACATAACCCAGTAACTGGGCAACACAATACCCCTTGGTTAGACTGGTGTCAGATCTCAAGCTTCTGACAACTCGTAACGACTATTAAAGATCTTCAAATGACAGCCGGGACCAACGGCTTAACGTGATTCCAAAGCACGGAGGAAACTCGGTATGTTGAAATGGTCACCCATCCAGAGACCGACCTCGTCAAGCGTTGCTTATCCTTGAAGATCGAACCGTGCGGCTGTTATTATTTAGCGACGAGCTCCTCCTCCTTATTAAGAACATATATTTTAAGCATATTTATAATTATTATCTCCATGGCAAAAATTCTCAATAAGTATTGTGCAGTAAACTAGATATAAGTAGTACCTATTTAACGTTGAATTTATTTTGACTTCGAATTATTTTGCTTGCCGTACCGTACTGGTAAAATACGGCCGTACTTTTTACTGTTTTTCTTACTTTATCAATGTACTTTCCATATTTTCAAAATAAATAACTTACTTAATTAATTGTTAACTCAATAACGAAATAAGACAGTGTTGTTCATTACAATAAACCAATAATTAGGTATTATTTTTGATGTGTATTACAGAAGGAAATTCCTGAATCCGTAGTAGGTACCTACATCCGACCATTTATTACCCGACTGCGGTGAAGCCCAAAAGGAAAGTTATGTATTTGTTAAGCTTGAAAGTACGTACCCACCCAAATGCCTACCACAATCATCATCATCTGCCTAGCCTTTTCCCAATTGTTGTTGGGGTCGGCTTCCAGTCAAATGCCTACCACAATATAGGTACCTAAATAAGAAGCAATTAATAATGTATTTTGATTTAAATAATAATTAATAAATTCTAATCAGTTGTTTACTTACACAGTTTAAATAACAATTTATAACTATTAACAATATTGTAACTATTATTTGTATTGTGTGTGTTGAGGTTTTCGTTTAGTTTTTCCTGAAGCAATAACAATATTGAAATGAAAACTTAATAAGTACTTCAAAAAATAACATAGCTGGTAGACGTACTAAATATAAATTTAAGTAACCATAAGAATTCATAACATAAACAAGTACAAAAACCGGTCACATTCTAAAATACGCATATAAACGCGTTGCATTGATAGAAAAAATAAATCAAGTAAGGTATACGCGCGTAAAACCAATTTATAAGATTTAATTTTTAGCATTTTATTTACATAAACCGTTTCACTGAAAACACAACTTTACACACTCAAGAAAAAGTTTAAAATTGAACGAACGTGTCTTCTTCCTAAAATAAATCAGCTCAATTTATTATTACTGGTAACATTATATCTGTCTTCGTTGCAATGAAACGGGAGCCATTTTTGGTAGTCAACGAATTACGGCTATGCATTTTTATTTTATTCGTGTACGATAATTAGTTGCATCCGTTATTGGTACAATATCAATTAATTGAATAATTTATTCAATTAATTCTGGATGCATAAGTCTCTGGAGAGCTTCCTTATTGGACTTGAAATTAGAGAAAAAACCTGGTGCGCCATCATGCTCCACGGGCCAAATCTGTTTCTCGGTATCAATTTCGTACGATACCACACACGAAGTTGAAATAAAATAAGGGAAATGGCTTGAAATTTGGGGTTTATGGAGTAATAGTAGTAATAAAGTATACGGATGAAATATTAACTGGAACATTAGGTACTTTATAATAGTTAATATTATGTGTATGTATGACCGCAACTCGCAGCTGACTTTAGTAACAAAATTTAGTGTTATTTTTGCTAAATTGTCGACCTTAGACAAAGTGACATTATTTTCTTTCAACGACAAGAATCGACCCATATTTCGAACTTTTGAAAATTGAATGTGACTTTTTGGTAGCGCATGTCAATTCATACACTTGGAATTTTGCGACAGTCGTAAGAGGATCTTGCACAAAGGTACAAAGGCGGACTTTATGTGTTCTCTACCAGTCAGCCAAGGGTCGTGCTATAATTTCATCGACACCATTGAAGAGCTGCTTGGCGGCCGATATAATCGAGTACACGTACTTTCTGTCTAGCATCAATTTGTACAACGTAGCATTCATAATTTTCACAAACATACAAAGTTTATTAATGTACTTACAGATTAGAAGCAGAGGAATATCGATGCCAAATGTCCACCACAAGCCATTTCGCGTCCAGAAGCTTGTCTTAGTAGACTGTGACTCCACGTCTCTTCTCTGTAACAATGAAAAATACAAATTAATAATATTGCTACAATATCCTAAGCATAGACCAAATAGTTATCTCTATAGTTATATTTTAATGATAAATCAAAATAATAAAGTACTATTGAGGCTATATAAAAGTACTGGTAGTTTGGGGTTAAATTGAGATCTGGGGCAACTTTGATGCTCCGTTTAGACCCTTTGGGTACGGAACCCAAAAAAGCAATTCGAGTCTCATCTCCATAAGCAACTTTTTTAGACTTATCAGACATAGCCAAGTCTTTATGACCTAAAAATCCAATCGGAAAAGTAATAAACCAGTCCCGGATCTAACTTTGATGGAAAAAATAAACGCTTCGTCCAAAAGTACTTTCTAGACGATGAATAAAACAAGGAGTCTCAGCTATTCACTTAATCCTAAGTGGAATCCTGGCAACTCGAGCGTAAAGGTAGGATTACCTCAGACCCTTTCAGAGCAAGGTCGGTTCGACCTTGGCGCCTGTGACCTTCGAAGGTCGGCTAGCCTTAAACGTTTGTGAGGGTAGTGACCTCTAGTAGAAAAAGGGGAAGGAAGAAGGTCTAGTCGATGCAATGTCTGTTGGAAAACACGTGCAGAAATAGATAGAAATATAGTTTAGTGGCAGATTATAATTTTTCTAGTGATATCTAGATGAGCCTTTTCCAGAGACTCTGGTTATGTCCTGGTATGGTAATGTAATGAGGAGGGATGAAACGCATGTTACTAAAAGAGTTATGAATATAAATGTGGATGGATGGAGAGGGAGGAGACGGCTAAAGATAAGATGGATGAACTGTATGAGAGAAAAGGGAGTCAGTGTTACGGTGACGGGAGACAGGACGACATGGAAGTGGAAAACATGTTGCCCTGACCCCAAGTAACATGGGATAAGGGCAGGAAGATGATGATATGGGTATTTCGTGTTGTTGCAATAGGTTTTATATATTAAGATACAAGTTTACAGTGTATATCTAAAATATATATAGAGCAGGTGTATAGTTAGCTGCTTTCTGGGCAGTAATTGCATAAACCCAATCAATCAATTCCTTTAACTTTGTCGAATCTACAAATTCATTGCATTCTATGTAGTCGAGCAAATGTTTTTTAAACATTTGAAGTCATGGATTGTTTCTTTCAAAATCCTTTGGATTGTCATAGAAAGTGTGTAACATAATTGGGCTGCTTGTTGTCAGTTTTATCTGGCATTTTTGAGTAAAATGGAACTTCTGTGTCTCCATTTTGCGTCTCCAGTCCAGTCTATCTAGTATTTACTCAGGGCTACGTACAAAGGGACTGAATTAGCGTATTTTACTTACGTTTGCGGTCCCCTCTGTTTATTTAGGAACAAAGTGCTTAAACATCAAAATTTCTGAGTTTACTCTGTTTTGTACAACGTTTCTGTGGTCGTTTTGTGGTCAGCAGAATTACTCAAATAAGCTGTATTTTCGTCTGCTTGTTTAGGAGTTCTAAACCTAAGTTGTTTAGGGGAATGAGGGCATTCCTTTGTGCCAGTTAAGGCATAGGCGTTTCTATTCCCTAAGGGCTGTGTCAACAAGTTTGTGCTAGAAAGCCTAACCTCAATTTCGTAATCTGTGACGCAATTGGATATTGCTTCAAAATGTCAGAATTCTGAATTGTTACTTTTACTAGGCTCGCATTTGACTACACTGTCTTACCTGATATGGTGGACGGTTGAGCACGCTTGCCTAGAAGTAACGTATTCATTCGTAATTATAGACAAGCAACAACAAAAATAATCTGTAACGAAACTATTCAGGCACCTTCCTAACAGAATCCGTTCGGTACAGACTCTTTACCGAACGTGCACATCCATACTGATTCGGTACAGAAACGAAAAGGTACAAACCCGGTGAGGAAGACGCCTTTGTCAAACATCTTCGTTTTATGTCCTGATATATCTGCATTATTGACCTACCATACCTACACTGCAGGTAATGCCGACTTTTATGACATAAAGCGTTTGATCGCTATCATTTTGCTCTTGCAAAAGATACATAATAAACCTGCCGGTGAGGAAGACGCCTTTGTCAAACATTTTCGATTTATGTCCTGATATATCTGCATTATTGACCTACCATACCAGGCCCCTCAGAAAGTATTGCGAAAAAAAGTTTTTATATATGGGAGACTGGCCAGTTATAATGTTTTTCGAAAATATGATTATTTATAAGTAAAAATAAGTAAGTTCCAATTTCAAAATTTCCCTCCACATTTTTTGCGAGTTAATTCAAAGTATTGTGTCTCACTGAAATATGGATCTGCGCCGGGAACATTTTAGAGCTATGATTTTATACGACTTCAAGTGTCGCCTGAAACCGGATGAATCGTACGATAGACTTCAAATGGCATTCATGGATGAAGGCCCTTCCAAGGCAACCGTGTATCGTTGGTATAACGAATTCAAGCGCGGTCGACCAACTTTGGGGGATGACGAAAGAAGCGGTCGCCCTTTGACGGCTGTTACCGAAGAAAACGTGCTAGCAGTGAAAAATTTAATCCAAGACAATAGGCGAATTACATATCAGGAGATTCAACACATATTGAAGATTGGATCGGGAAGCGTTCACGAGATTCTACACAGCCATCTTCGCGTGAGGAGGATAGTATCACGCTGGGTGCCGCACAACCTCACCGATACTCAGAAGCAGGCCCGGGTGGAATGGTGCCGTGATATGCTTAACAAATTTGAAGCAGGCTCGTCTCGGCGTGTTTACGACATCGTTACAGGTGATGAGTCCTGGATTTATCAATACGACCCAGAAACCAAGCGCCAGTCGACTGTTTGGGTGTTTCAAAATGAGCCAACGCCTACCAAAGTGAAGCGATCTAGAAGCGGGGGTAAGATTTTGATCGCTAGCTTTTTTAATTTGACTGGCCACTTGGTATCAATTCCCTTACGGGATCAAAGAAGCATTAATGCCGAATGGTATACTACCAAATGTTTGCCAGAAGTTTTCTCTGTTATAAGCAACAAGCGACCAAACACAGGGCTCCGCGGGCTACTGCTCCACCACGACAATGCACCTGCGCACACCGCACTCAAAACGAGGGACTTCCTGGACAGCACGCCAGTCAAACTCCTGGGTCACCCTCCTTACAGCCCTGATCTAGCACCGTGTGACTTCTTTTTATTCCCAAAAATAAAAAATCAGCTCAAAGGGATACAATTTTCGTCGCCGGAAGATGCGCTGGCTGCGTTCGAGCAGGCTGTAAACGAGGTGTCTGCGGCGGACTGGAAAAAGTGTTTTGAAAACTGGTTTAGGCGCATGAATCTTTGTATAGAGGCTGGTGGAAAGTACTTTGAAAAGATTTAATAAAAATATATGTACGTATAGAACAATTTTTTTTAGTTTCGCAAAACTTTCTGAGTGTCCCACGTACCTACACTGCAGGCGATTCCGACTTTTATGACATAAAGCGTTTGATCGCTATCGTTTTGCTCTTGCAAAAGATACGTAATAAGGCTGCCGGTGAGAAAGACTCCTTTGTGAAACATCTTCGTTATATGTCCTGATATATCTGCATTATTTATAATTATATTGGTTAAAAATTATACAAGCTTTGAAAACAGAAAAGTTACTTCTCATACCAAATAGAGAACTTATTAACATTACAACTTTGTAGTAAGTTTTAAGTAGGCACAATTACGAGTATGTATTTAAAGGTACCTTTGTATAAAGTAATTAACTTCACAATATAATTCGTAAAGAAAGTATCGTCTTCAAGTACCCTTGACATCATCCGGACATAGAACCCGGAACTTTACGATCCACGTGAATGAAGAAAATAGAAAATGATAGGCACAATACACCTACTTTATAGTACTTCATCTGCTAATAATGAGACGTTACTATGATGTTGCAGTTTTATTTCTAAATCAGGTGTTTTACTAAATGCCTAGAATCATAGCAAAATCCTAAGTTTTGGTTTAAGCTAGAAATCTGGGTAGGGTTAATTTTTAAGAGCTAGAAAAAATAAGTTTCGGCAGTGAAAGTATGGATGTGAAATTGCGGACACTTAAAAATACATTGCCGTAAAACATAGATAACTTAAAATAATGCAGGTAATGGATAGGTGTCAGAAAAACGAGCAGTCACAAAAAAAAAAAGAGCGTTCATATAAACCGGTAAAAAGCATTTAATAAACAACGTGTCAATATTAGCCCACGGCAACAAGTTACTCATGCAATTAAACTGACAGATTTGACACTTAACAAACCGGTTAACGACTTAACGCTGTGTTTTAGAAAAGTCGACAAATCACCGATTATATTGACAAGGCATATAATCGATCGATCAAGTAATCCGTTGTAACTTGTTAGTAAACAGACCAGTGAAACAGACCTATTGAAACTTTCCACTGGGGTTAAAAGGGCTTATGTTGGTGTACTAAGGTGCACCTCTGTTTAACCCTTCGGGGATAACAGGCGTGATCTTATTTATTTAATAATTTAAGCACAGAGTGGACATGTACAGAGGTGGACTTAATACCTCAGGCATTTTCTACCAGCCAACCTTTGGGTGATGCAGAGACAATAATGAATAGATTTATATATATATATATATAATATATAAACATAAGCTATAACTATATAATTCTACAATAAATAATCAACGAAATATACGAATATACCTAAACAATTAGTAGAAATAGACAATTGGAAAAAAGTAGCGCTATGATCTTATAGGATGTGTTGTAATTAAAGGCTTCTGGCTTAATAATATCTATCAGCCACACAAGAATTAACCTTCTTCAATGTTTGTGCATCCATTGCCTGGGGTCCGTTGATGGGTGACCAATGATAATCCATTATATACCGAGATCCCTTCGTGGGTCTAAGTCCAGGCTGTCATTTAATTTTATTATAATAATTTATTTATTGACACACACAAAAGTTACTACAAAGAAACATTTTTTTTTTTATATCGTCCATAGGCTTGCGCTTGACCATTATCTCACCTGATAATAATAGGACCTCCTACCTCATATCTAATTTGCACAATGAGATATGATAAACTTGATTGATTTACAATTTAAGTGGCAATGGGCCCCAAACTAGGCACGGCTTGCATTTGCAGATGATTTAGATCTTTGACAGTAGTTACGGTTAGTCTAAAGCTCTAATGTCTGTCAGCCTAGTTGTATCATATTACTCATTACCTAACTGATTTCTGGAGGTCAGATAGGCAGTTTGTGAGATACAGGTATTCAGCTGTATCAGGTAAGACTGCAAGCAAGACACAACATTTTTGGGAATAGAATAGTCAGATTGATTGTTGTAAACCCGGTTAATCGGGTAAAAAAGGCATTATTAAAAATGTCCTAAACCAGAACACCTCTACAACATAAGATGATTCAACGCTCCAAACAATAGCATCTTAACTATAAGTACTAAGTACATTAATCTGGCTTTAAGAGTCGTCTCAGAATTTTCACTCCATCGTTTTTGCGAATACTTGACATGTAAAACATTTCCAAAATAACTAGACACCATACTTTCACATTATGAACTTTAACCTATTTGAATTACGTACTACATTCAAAAGCAAGGAGTTCTAATTACAGTGGATGGTAAAGCGAATCTTGCCGAGTTTGTTTCAGGAATTAGAACTTTAGTGTCCAGAAAATGGAGTAGGTTTTCGTTTGTAGATGAATTGTGAGATTTAGTTCGAATAACTGTCGTTTCCTTGCGACCGTGAACTCTCTGACCGAAGCGTGACATCGCAAAAGGTATAAAAAATCTTCAAATTCTTGATTAAGTGCGCTTAAATGTGGTGAAGTCCTTTAATCTTTAATTAAAACAGCTTTTGTTCGCAGAAATTGTTATGGGACAGTGATTATATATTTAGGTTTGTGTCCTTCTTAACTTAGGTATCGCAGTTCACGGTGCTATGAATTATTATTTCTGAATAAAAAAGGCCGACACTTTAATTATTTGGGTCCTCTTTTGGTCTAGATAATAAGACATTCTAACAATGATAACCTACTAATGTCAAAAAGTCCTTAATGTGCGGGATTGACATTGTACTGCCGAATGTCAATCCCAATTTTTTTGACACTTGGCAATAGTTTGTTCCATAGAGAAAAAGAAGTATTTATTTGTCACGAAACGACCTACAAAAATATTCATGAACTTTAACCTATTAAAATTCCAATCCTTTTAAAGTTGCCAGTGTTTAATCTCACAGACGTTTAATTTCCACTGGAGTCCTCAAAGAATCTTTCTTTGTTAAGTTTACTCAACAACACACATTCAAAAATTTCGTAATATCCAGTTGCTCAACAAGATCCTTAACGTAAATAATAAACACCAAAAACCGTGTTTTATAAAAATTGTTATGAGAAACTGTTGCATGTGTTACTATTACAACATGATATATTTCAATTATTGAACAGCTATTAATCTTGGTGATAGGCAATTTTTCAGTCCCGGCGTGGGCATTTCAGAATCAGGATAATAATTCGGGGTTCTTATACTGTTCATTTTCTACAATTCTACTCGCAATTAATAAAGTTAGAAAAGATGGCAATAGCCAAAACCACTTTTTGCATTTCGTTAGCCTTTTGTGTCTTATTTTTAGGGTTCCGTATACCCAAAGGGTAAAAACGGGACCCTATTACTAAGACTCCGCGGTCCGTCTGTCTGTCTATATGTCTGTTTGTCACCAGGCTGTATCTCATGAACCGTGGTAGCTAGAGAGTTGAAATTTGCAAAGATGATGTATTTCTGTTGCCGCTATAATAACAAATACTAAAAACAGAATAAAATAAATATTTAAGTGTGGCTCTCATACTACAAACGTGTTTTTTTTTTGCTGATTTTTTGTAATAAAGGTACGGAACCCTTCGTGCACGAGTCCGACTCGCACTTGGCTGGCTTTGTTTAAAATATTCCCTTTGATACTCTTACTGTAACTAAGAATCTTATAACAAATATCTAATAGTAGTTTTTGAGCTACGATTGAACATACATAGTCTAACAAACTTGTTGCCTTTCCCTTTTTCGTAGTCGGATAAAAAGTCAAGAGAGGCCTCGTAGAGGAAGATAAAAGAATTTTAGGGATAAACCCTAAAATTCTCTTTCCTCGTGATTAGTTATTTTTCGTAGGTACATGTCCAAAATTAGCTTATGACGCGGTCGTAGTAAATATCCGCATCCATTATATTTATCCGTTTGTTATCAAATATTTTACAAAACGACACATTGATTCATTTCCTGTGTGACGTTATAGAGGTTATTCTCGTTCACTTCAAATCAGTATTTTATTTGCACAATACTTAGGCCAAATAGGAAGTAATATTCAGTTGAGATTTGGATGGTAGATAACCATGTAGACAGAGAAGAATACAAAAGTACCTAACACCTGTTATTTTTGTATTTTGGCAGCGCTGAGGCTCTAGAATAAGTGACAATCTATAATACGACTTATTTTAATCCATTTGTCAAAAATGTTACATTCAAAAAAGTAAAGTAGGTACGAAGGCTACTGCAATTCTCCTGTATCATACTGACGTATAAACTGAAGTCATTAACAATAGTTAATGACATATCACTTCAACTGTTAACATAGTAACATTTATTATTTACATTGATTCAAGAAACCCTGATAATAGCTCAAGTAGTTTTATTGAATCTTCTAGCAGTTGTCACAAGGTAAATACTGACCCGTAGAGAAAATGTATGAAGTGATCAAGATAGCAAGTTATAACAACTATAACAAATCTGATGGTATTCATCTAAGTAAAGACTCCTGGCATTCAGAATTATAACAAACTTCTACAACAAAAAAAAAAAACTAGTCGACAGACTTACAATACATTCATACTTCCGAAATGGCTGCATATTTTCACCGCTAAGAACAGACTTAATATCAAGAAACAAAAATAACGGTCACAATTTTACATGGTATGCACTATTATATTGTACAAGTCACAACTGGTAGAGAATGACGTTCACTGAAAAAATATTTGATCGATTTAATTAATATATATATTATTAGTATATCAATACGTAGTATCTATTATCTTGATAGACACTCGACAAACAGGCGTCTGGGACTTTGAAAGACAATTCAGGTGTTATGAGAAGCTCTTTTGTGATTAATAAATATGAAGGCAATTGTCTAGATTAGTAGCCCAATCACAGATAATACCTGTAATAGGTACTACAGACCCAATGATGTGAAAATGTGCTTTGCAATATACAAATAATGTGACTGTAAAACTTTAAAATATCGGCAGTCGTAACACCCATTTAGTAGGAGTTATTTTAAAATGAAATAATCTAGTCGTTCTATAACATCCTAGGATCTTCGCGAAGAAACGAATTTTTCAATTAGGTATCCTACAACATATTTTATAATGATGCGTAAAATTATAAACCGCACCAAGTTATATATTATCATCTTTATAGTAGAAACATTTGTAAGCCTACTGCAGTCCTGCAGAATCCCAAATGAAATAAGAGACACATTTCTGTCATTACAAAAACAAAGAAGAATTAAGAAGAAGACATGTTAATTTATGAGAATGAAGATAATGTTGACAATAAAATACAGCTTACATTTACCGCCACAGATTCATAAGACTGATACAGAGGCATTATCCAAAATTCACTTCACGACACAAAAATCACAAAAAAAACACGTTCAAATATAATAAATATCACAAACTATGAACTATATAAAACACGTTGACATATCGACACGATATTTGCAACTGATACGAAATCAGAATCTGACTAATTTTAACTAGGTGCTAACGTAGGCTTATCTTGCTGAAAAGTGGGTTTGTAAAAAAGTGCCAAGTCCTTGCTATCTTTTGTTGAGTTAGTGAGGTATGACGAGGTTCTTTGATTTCATAAGTATATTTTGTTTGTTTGTGTTGTATTTATATGGTGAAAGAATTTGATGGAAGCAGTGTAAAATTTTCACGTTACTGGAGATATCTGATTTTGCTTTTTTACATAGAACACGGCTCACGGCTAATATCAAGGCTTTATTCGGCAATGGATAAGGCAGGCATTGTATGCGTATATATATAAATACATAATCAAATAAAAAATAAAAGTAAAGTCACTTTTCGTTCATGATTTTTAAAAGTGCTTTCAAAAGGGCTGTTTGCATTTAATTTATGATTAATTTGTATTTATTATAACCCATTTCACAGCACAGGTATTCCCGATGAACCCTTTTCCAAAAAGTTACTAGTGTTTGACGTAATCGAATCTCTCACCTTGATTCGATACTTTGAAGTGTGACTCCATTTCCTTTGAGTAACTAGGTCATCTATAATGACGAGGCAGAACCGAGGAGTTCTCATATATCCATAGAAAAACCACTGAACCTTGGAAAACTTGGAAATGGAATCGTCACTGGTGATAGAATCAAAGTTATTATAGGATTGTAGAGAACTATTGCACCTAGAAGAATGGGCAAAGATTGTCCCTAACGGGACAACTAAGGGAGGAAATATCCGTTGTATTCGATGGCGGCGAAGATGGTGTCCAGGGAACACCCAAAACAGAGGAAACCCTTGCTCAAAAGTGTTAAACTCGACACAGACGCATATGTGGCCAGTGGGATAATTCCATACAATTAATGGCAAAGCCTTTACATTTTGACAATTCAACAACATTCATTGCGTTCTTTACATTGCCAGGGGGACAAATTTTTCGAACAAACAGAAGCAATGGACTAGACATTTCCTTCTAAATTTTTCAGTCTATGTAGAACGAGTTAAACGCAATTAGATTGATATTTGCTTAATAAAACCGACAATGCAACGATTTGTCAAAAAATACAAAATTGTTGGATTGCCTTTCTTTCAAACAATTTCTGCTCTGCATTGTGCCATTCGAAGAAGGTAAGAAGAATTTTGGGTTTAGAATTTTTCGGCATTTTTATTTATAGGAACATATTGAAAAGAACTTGGCTCACATCATATTTAAATATTGATAAGATAGCGCATGGATACACTATCCACTATCCATATCAACTACAATAAATTGTTACAAACTGATAATTTTATATACGTCTTTAAAAAGATAAATATAATTTGCATATCAGCTATCATTGGTACAGGTAAATGGTGATTCAATAAAATCCAAGAAAACATGACTGAACCAAACGTAGGTGCATTTGCAAGAACTTGGGCTGATAAAAATGTGTTCTCATTCTCACCCGAATCAAAATAAGAAGAATATAAATGTGGATGGATGGAGAGGGAGAGGACGGCCAAATAAAAGATGGATGGACTGTGTGAGGATTGATATGAAAGAAAAGGGAGTCAGTGATGGCGTGACGGGGGACAGGACGGTATGGAAGATATAAAAGTGTTGCGCCGACCCCAAGTAACATAATATATAAGAGCAGGAAGATATGGTATCTTTACTAAGTAAAAAGTTAACCAAATTAAGAACCTTACTTACGAAATTATGTGGTTATTTTTCGAAAGGTTTCAAGAACAATCCCGGGTCGTACCTATGCTCTTATCCTTTCCTCTATGGCCCGAGCGGCCTAATCTGTAAACCCTAATTTTACTGAATACGAGCAGCTTATTCTGTAAATCCTAAATTTACTGTGATTGAAAAACCAATTGGTTTGCGTTATTGTCATTCGTCACAGGACCATGTAATCGGTCCACGTAGCGACGCTTGGGGGATGCCTATGTCCAGCAGTGGACAGGATGTTCACCCGGGCTTTACGCATTTCAAACTCCTGTTCACGCGTCGTTTCTAAGGGATTCCCATTCCTTACCACAATAATATTTACAGCACTACATACGTCCTCAAATAAACGGTGAAAAACAATACCTCTTTCCTCATGTTGGCTGTAATTGAAGCTATCCTTTTGATCTCATGAACACTCGTGCGCAATGGCGAAGCAGGCATTTTGCACATTCAAACTTTTTTTTACACTAACGAAAAAGTTGTTCACACTCCAATTTATTTTAATGTTATTTAATTGATTATTTTTCCGTGCAATTATAGTTATTAAATTAATTTAAAACACAAATCACTCCGTTTCAATGGACAGTTAAATTGTAACTGAAATCTGTACGTGACTTCAGTTAATAACTGCTAATATGATGAGTAAACTTGAGGAAAATCCTTTGCAAGCAATACGTCACTAAAGCCTCGTTAATATTAAGTGAATTAATAAAAAATAATACTCATTTTTTATTAAGAATTAAATACAGTCAACACGTCAATAGTAACCTGTAAAAAACAAAAACCACCTTTACAATAACGAATTTAAGACGCTACTGATTCTCATTTTTTGCCAGAGACTTGCGGTTGACCGTACTTAAGTCATACAATAATGAATTGCATGTTCCGGTAGTTTACTGACCCACATTGAGTGCAAGTTTAATAGAAATTTGTGAAGCCGTCGTCATCAGTGACGATTTTGATTAAGGTACTCCTAGGTTAAACCCGCGAACCTGTAATGTGTAGTATTGTAGTAAGTAGTACTGTTTCTTGCGGTTGCAGAGTAATTCGTTCGAAGAAGTACCCGTACCTCTTACATGCGAGTTTGTTTCATCTGCAAATGCACTGTGGCCTCTTTTTTGTAAGAGATCGACCGTAGTGTTTTAAAGAGAGCCAGTGCCGTGTTATCGAACCATTTTGTTAATCAATCCTGTAAGCGCCAAGAGCCTCTGTCATAGCTCAAGAGCAAGTATGCGAATTTGATAATCTAACTGAATTTGATAATTCATATTTAATAATATTGGAGAACAGTTGCGGGATCTATTTTCCCTAATAGGGAGGAATGAGGAGGCATACCTAGGTCGAAGCATCCCGGGTATAAAAATCATAATTCTATTGAGTCCGTCAGTGACACTATCAAATAATGTTGGACACGTATTTATTGCTTTACCAAATCTATAAAAAAATCAAAGTTAAAGCCCTTTAAAGTTCAGGAGTGGGGGCTTGTGACGTCAATAAGGTAGTAAAATGTGTACTGGCGGCGTGACGTTTCACAATATTTCAACGCATTATATCATTGTCACTTTATGTTTACGTGTCAAAAGAAAAATACGTGTCAAATATTTTTTTTGACGGACAAAATACAAAGTTTCAGTAAACTCTGGACACTGGACGAGACGCATTCACTTCTAGAGCATTATTACTGAATTACGGCGAGTATTATTATTCTGAAACTTCTTCTGACTTTGAAGGCTTTTCAAATTCGTTTATAGGGCTGTCAATAATTTGTAGTATCAAGTACTACCTACTACTGGGCCCAACATTTATAAAGAGTTTCTCATCGACTCGAAAAGATGAAGAAGAAGTATCAACAAACCTATTGGTAGGTTGGAAAGGGTAGAATCGGGTCGTTCATGTTTTCTAACTTATTATTAAAACTAACATGGAATAAAACTATTGTAACCAGTCGCTCATCCCGTGCTAACTTCTCTATATCATTCTATGAGTCAGCTTCAGCTAGAGGAAAATTATAATTGATGTGGTTAAGTCTTATCGCTTGACGCTTGGCAACTCGTCATTATTGGCTCCAACGTCCATGGGACGGCGAGAACTTGTATCCACCCATATCTGAGTACGACTGGGTTTATTTATAAGTGCTTCCTCCGAGACTAAATAAATAATATTTCTTTCTAAAACTATAGTATTTTTTTAACCTTAATTATCTCTGTGCTAGGCAAATATCTCGCCCAATGTAACCGGTGTTTTGATTTCTTCGGCTAAGAGACCTTTAAAAAGCCGAGTAGTCAACTCGGCTTTTTAAAGGTCTCTTAGCCGTTGTTCCAGCGTTTCCTAAGCCTCCCTCGGTAACAATGTCCGTTTTCTGGTCCCCGCATAACGAAATAACATTGTTCAATTGTTTTCTTGTATGATTTAGCCTGTGTATGATCCCACAACATGTACAATTGTACATCATCACGGCGTCTTTTTTTGCTTCCTTTTGGGACGAAATTAATTTCGCAATAAAAAAAAAATAACTGACAATCCTTAAGAACATAGTTTTTGCCAAATTTCACCATTTTAGCGGTTTTGGCAGACATATTACGTATGGCACAGGTCTTCTAACAGAAGAAACAGTTTCAAACATAACAATATGTCTTACTTTATAATTAAAACGTTAAATGTTGCAGACGCAGACGCAGACTCCACAACCGGCGAACCGTCTAGTTAGTGAAACACTGCACCGGCCACAAATAACAACAAATCGAATAGGAATAAATCACAGTATACTTTTATCTACGATCATTATTCGAGACACCTAGCCTTCGACAAATAGATACTATATTTTACCCCCTTAGGCTACTCTCAGACGATTTAATCAAGTTTTTGATATTTTATATTTTTTTTGGCATAAAAACAAATTATATAAAACAAATGGTCATGACACTCTGGTATGCGAACCTGTATAGCAGGTCACCAGAATTCCATCCCCCAGCAATTGAAACACATTATCAATTTGTGATACCAATAAAATCAAGCATAAAAAATACTTATAATAATTAAATTAAATTATGTCAAAATTAAGTTAAATCATAAATTAACTTAAATACAAATAAATTTTAAATTAAATTAAAATTATATCAAAATTGACTACGAAATTATGGTGTGTTTAATTTTATTACGAAATAGATATGTAACTCTGGCAGACTAAAAACGGTGGAGAGAGTCCAGATGATCTTGCTTCAAGATTTTTTTATACAAATACGGTTCTTAGCCAGGTAACCAGGAGTACCTAAAAATATAAGCAGTTAATAGAAAAAGGATAAGATCTAACTCACAGATAGAATCAGTTACTCGTTAACTAAAGTTGGAATAACTAAAAAAAACCATGTCCTACTTTTTGGGAAGTCAGTAAAAATATATTACAAATCTGCGAATCAAGAAGTCACAAAGTCACAACCGAAATTGAAAAAACACCAAAACCGTTTTTTAATTTTATCCTTGGAGAAATGCTTATGCATACTGCACTACCACGGGGAGATAGTTCAGTTATATGGGACTCCGACCCACAAAACTCCAGGGGTCCTCCAGTGCCGCTTATGCCCGGGAACACGGGCACGCGTTAGCACTCACCGCGAATACAATACCACCCTTGTAAGTCTATCTCGATATTCGTTTGTATACAGCCTAAGACATAATAAATAAGCTGATGGTGATAAATAAAGGCTCTCTTCACCGCGGCAGCCGGTCACAGGTCGAGCGGTTATCTGTTATATCGCGGAATGAAAGTTACGATTGGAGACGGAACCAGTAAAGGAGCAGAGAATATCAAATACCAAAATTAGGTTGAGAAAAACATACCGAACCTAAGACTTTATTTAACCGAACTTAATTTATTAAATTGGTCTCAAAAATTCAGCACATTTCTTTTTCTTATTTCTCCCCTTTGATCTTTTTACTCTTCCCGGGGTTTCACTTTCTCCGACAAATTCATTTATTGTAATTGCAAAAGTGTGTATGTCTGCTAATATTTTTACGACTGTACGGACTTTGATGAAACTTGGTACACGGAAAGACTATGAATGAGTGCACTAGGATATTTTTTATCCCAATAATAAGTTTTCTAGGGAAAATAAAACACTATTCTCGAGGGCGAAGACGCGGGAAGACGCAAGTAACTAAAAAAAAATAAGGAATACTGTTTCAGTAAACATGTTGAAACAGTTTGCCTTTAAATGTGTTATAAAGGCGGTGTTTTTCATTACATTTAAGTTACTACAATTTCCTGTTTTACCTGATAAATAGGAAATTTTGTTGTAATAACTAAAATATTAAACAGTATTTACTTCGAGGATTTAGTGAATGGAGCTAAAACGAGAAATGAACACAGAATGACGCTTGAAATGTGACATTTCGATTTTGTGCTGGACATAGGCCTCCCTCAAGCGTCACCACACTGATCGGTCCTGTGCGTTTCGCATCCACCTGACTCCTGCAGCATTGACCAGGTCGTCGCTCCCCCTAGAGGGAGGCCTTCCAACGTTGCGTCTTCCGGTACGCAGTAGCCACTCCAGAATTTTTTGGCCCCAACGGCCTTACGTTCTGCGAGCAATATACCCTGCCCACTACCACTTAAGTTTGGCAATTCTTCAGGCTATGTCCGTAACCTTTGTTCTCTTGCGGATGTCTTCATGTCAAAACCAATTAAGTCATTATATGTTTACAAACGATAATAGGCCTCCTATAAACCTACAATCATATTGCACATCAATTTTATTTAGTCAATAATATTGAATACCTTCTTATCCTGCTGAACCTAAAGTTTCAATAAAATTTCTAGATCTCAACCGCTCCCAACAGAAACCTAAAAAAACATTGCGCAATATTAAACCTACACGCTGCAAAAATATTGCGTAGTAAAAAAGCTTCCTCAATCTTGTTTTAAATCACCGTGCAACCTTTCAATGCTACCACTAAACGTTCAATTATATTTTCGCTTTCGTCAATATAATTTCAATCGAAAGACGTCCACTGCTGGATATAGGCCTCCCTCAAGCGTCGCCACACTGATCGGTCCTGTGAGTATCCACCGGATACTCGCAGCCCTGACCAGGTCATCGCTCCACCTCGCTCCTCGTCGTCTTTCGGCTGAATTGAAGAAGATGATGATAATCGTCAATATTGTGCAATAATATTGTAGATGTATAGAACGTCTAACGTGCTTACGAGCGTTACCTGAATCTTGTGCATAGGTATATACATATATGGATATGCATTACCTGTAAGTGCTAACTATTACGACTGGGAAATAATATTCACCACATTATGAACAACTTTATTCTAGTTACTTTAGTTAGAAGAAAAATGACTTCACGAAAACCGGTCAACAGTATTTTTTAAGTTTTGAGGAAATATAAAAAGGTCAAAGTCCTGAAAAAAAATATTGCTTCGGCATTTTTTTTATTTATTTAAAAGCCTTATAAAACCAAACTAAGTTTTTTTTTGTAAGTTTGTGTGTTTGTTTGTAAGTTTTTATTTTTGTTGTTTTTTTTATCGAAACGTAAAGAAGAAGAGAAAGAAAAAATATATTATAATTTTTCTTTCTCTTCTTCTTTACGTGTGAGGATGTGGCCACCTCTGGTGTCAGAGTTAACTAAGCCGCCTCTGGGAACCCCACATATTGTATCGTATTGGCTATTTTCATATAATAAAATGTTTGATATCGCCAATCCACATTGAGCAAGCTTGGTGATCAATGATCGTACCTTCTCTGTATGAAAATAGGTCTTTGCCCAGCTGTGGGCCTGATAAAAGTCTGGTAATATTATTAATTAAAAGCTATACAGAACTAAGCTAGTATAATATTGTTTTGTGTGTCCGATGGAGTTTCCCATCACTAAAACTGGTTCATCTCCTATTTAACATTATTAAGAGACCTCATAAAATTAACCCTTTAACATGACAAGCGATGGTTGGTCTAAGCATTTAATATATTTTCTGTGACAGAACAAACTCACCCAACTTTATTTTTCTATACCTTTTAGTACGTACAAACTAAAATAAAAAAGAAAGATAATTTTACTTATTGCATCACTACCACATAAACCCATCCGCACCTCGCAAGCGCCTGCGCATAATTCAAGATGCGCCGGATAATCGAGGCGGCGCGAAGTGATAGCTTTACCGCCAGTTTGCGCAGTAAATAACTCTATTGTTTACTTTAAATAAACAACTCCATTTCAATTATAAATAATTTACTCACTTGTGAATAATAAAGGTGCTGTTTTCTTTATGTTTGACTTTTTCACAGCTTTAAGGGATTGCAGACCTGAGTATATGATATTAATTTCAACTTGATACATCCAGGCGTTTCAGAGAAAAAGTTCTTGACGCACGGGCAGACAGACGGACAACGAAGTGATATATAAGGTTTCTTTTTACCCAACCACCGAAGGAGCGTAATGTGTTTATCAGTCTATGTATGTATGTTTGTTCCTATGTGGCATTCTAGAGATCAATGTATCCTCCGACTGCTCAGCATGATTTTCTTTATGTTTACGTCTTTTTAGTTCGATTCTTCGTTTGACAATTCATTAAGTACCTTTAAGTTATATTTGAAAAAAAAAACTATTTGATTTATTGAGCAGTCGGGTTTTCTGAATTAATTTTTCTTAAGAGGAACGGAACCCTCACAAAAAAGTTTTGCTATAAAAGGGTATTAAATAATATTATCTACCTAATTTTAGTGTAAACAAATGTTGGGTGATAAACTGTACCTATTTATATTTTAAAACTCATAATGAACAAAGCAACAAAATTCGGAGAAATAGTTTTTATCATCTCTAATAGTGTGGCCCTTTGTTGACCGTTATCGAATCTACGAAACAGAGTCGCAAGTTGAAGATTAAAAAACATAAAATAAAATAAAAAGTACTAAAAAAAATGTCAGCATTTCTTTTTTGTCGGTGTTCTTCGGTTGGTCATTCCAGTCAAGCTAATTTTGAGTTCTAAGATTTATCTATACTAATATTATAAAGAGGAAAGATCTGTTTTTTTGTATGTAACGGATAAACTTAAAAACTACTGGACCGATTTCAAAAATTGTTTTACCGTTGGGAAGCTACACTATCCCCGGGTGACATAGGCTACTGTTTATCCCTGTATTCCCACGGCAACGGGAACTACGCGGTTGAAACCGCGAGGCGTCCGCTAGTCTGAGATAATTATTTATGCTGTTGCCAAAATATTAGTAAAATCGATACGTACTACTTATATTCTGATGGCTAGGTATGTGGCTCTACAGTCAGGCCCCAAAATAATGTAATTAATGCCGTATTGGCGATTGCTGCAATGGTGAAACGGTTGCAAATCGGCTGCTGCGCTGCGTGTCGCGGGGTTGATGCCCGCACACAACAAATATTTGTATGGCCTATTGATAGTTTTTTGAAATCTGGCTGTTTATGTAACTATGTGATTTTATATGTTGGTAAACCTCCACGATACAGAAAAAAAATCCTAGAGTTGAGCAACCATTTGTACACATCATACAAAATATCTAATGTGACCTAGTAGGTACCCTAAGCAAGGGTACATACCTAATACCTACTAAGTATTGGTACCTAAGGCAATTTCGCTCAACGTTGAAAACATCCAAGAAAACTTGAAAATCAAATAGGTGTTTATAATAAATACTCAATTAAATCCCAATTAACAACTAGCGGTCAACGAAAGGGTCACTTCAATATTCACACTTTCTAACAGGTTTTAGCAATCCTTCTTCCTGTCCTACCCAGGAAGGTTCTATCCTACTACGAGTTTAGGTAAATGTGAAAGTCTGAATGTTTGGCATTTTAGAAGTCACGCCTCAACGGCGAACTTTGGAACTGAATGAAGACAGCTTTCTTGGACGTCAATCCTGACTGTCATGATTGTGTTCACGAATGGAAGAATCTGGATTTTTTTGAGATGAGTGTGTGAATTTTTCTGTGGTTTTAACTAATGTCATTGGCGTATATATAGCCATGTTAAAGAAAAACAATAAATAAATAGGATACTGTTTATCCCGGTAGTGCGTTCCCGTGGAAATAATTTATAATTTCTACGCGGGCAAATCCGCAGGCAAAAACCAGTTTTCTTATAATTTTCAAAGAAAATTATAATGCTTTGAATTAAGCGTATTCAATTATGGAAGAAGTTTGATAAAATTATATCTGATTACGAAAGCTCATTAGTACCTAATTTTAGAAGCATGAAACTATCGACATTGATATTCTGTACCACGCTGAATAAATTTAATTAATTAGCAACCATTTAAGTCTTTTTAATCATATTTAGAACAACTGCTCATTAAAAACCTAAATAGAACGTCAGTTCTCGTCAATTTACAAAGTGAAAAAATAAAACTTTAATTTATGTTTAACATTTAGTACAGCGCCATCTGTTGTCGAGTAGAAGAACTATCTTTCTCAAACATTAAATATACATAACTCAATTAGCTCCTTTCATTTATGCTTAAGGAATACAAAATTTTATTAATCCTATTACTTATTGATTGGAATTGGTAGCTATAGGTAATTTGTTTATTTTATTTCCTACTAACCAAGCTCATAGACTTCAATAATAAATTACCCACCGCATATTCAGCACCCGGATTCTCATACCTCCATCGTTTTAGTTCAAACTGTTTATTTTCATTAACATCTGGTCTACGTATCTAGACTAGCAAAAACAATGTTAAAAATTCTGATACATTTTTTTCGCAAAATTTCGTGCAACTACGGGAATGCTGCGCGGATGTTAGGTTAGTTCAGTTTGTTATGCACGATTTTTAGTATGAAAATCGATGAACCACCTTTTAAGCGGATACAGCTGAAGGATAAGTAAGAGTGCAATCAGTTATGAGTCACGAGAAACGTAAATAGTGTGGCAAAGTTGGTTTTATAGATAATACCGACAATTTATGTGGTAAGGAACCTATATCTGTCGACAGTATTTTTGTTCTAGGAAAGGCGGATTTTAAAAATGCAACCGCAACTTGAGAATGGACCTGGACGAAAATTATAGTAAAACTCGCTTGTGCTAGCGGCTTCGCCCGCGTGAAAAGTGTTTTCTTATCCCAAGGAAAACATTATAATAGGATGAAATCCATGGTTATAATGATGAAGTCTGGCATAGCACATAGGGTATGTGCTATGCCAGACTAAAGGTAATCTATCTCTGTGCCCAATTTCATCTAGATTCGTTCATTCGTCCTGGCGTGATTGAGTAACAAACTTCCTTCCAACCTTTAGCATTTTAAATATTAGTAGGAGTAATGTGACAAATAGATAAACGCTACTGCCCTAATTTTAATAGACAATCGCTCCAGGTGACTTTGGTTATATCTGCAGTTCATCTATGTTTTATTTCTCTTCAGGAATAAGGAATAGATTAAGCTATAAAAATAATGAATTACCTATTCAAGTTGTTAATTAAATAAATTTTCTGCATCATTTGCAATTGCTCCGATTTTCAAAACCACTATGACTCTATGAGTAATGAAAATAGTAAGAAAAGTTTACACTATCTTCTTCGAGTATTCTGCAACAGTAAATATTTACTCAACAACATAATTATATTATGTAATCGGAAACAAACATTCAATAAAAACAACAAAACAATTGAGCATCCACCTGTTAAGGTTGAACTAGTCGACTGCACGAACTATTTTGTGCGCGGGGTTAAAATGCATATCTTATTCGACAACACGTGCGAAAGAAATAGATGCTGTGATGAGCAGTAAGAAGCTAGTTCGAGTACGAATTAGCACTTTTGCAAGTTTGTAGCGAAATGGACGATGATTTAGGACGAAAACGAGCGCGCGAAATTTTATAAGCAGACCTTTGGAAGTCTAGATATCATGAAAAAACTACTAAATGTATATTTTCAGAATAAAATTATTTGCATTGTTGAATTACTAATCTATCCCTGTATGGAGGCCGTTTTGCATTTTTCTTTCTTCTTATGGTATTTATTTCCGCCCAAAGATGCGTTAAAATTAGTGTTGAAATATGGAAATTTCAACGCTCATGTCTTTCAAATATATTATTTCTTTACATTTTTGTTTTGTTACCATACAGGACTAGATAATGATGAGAATAATTGATATCATTTTTAATTTTGTACGTACATCGTCAAACAGTGGAGTAATCTCTAGACTACGTTTGTATGGAAGAATTTTCGACTAGTGTAACCTTAACATAATCATTTGCAAAGTTATTAGTTACCTACACAGTACATACGAAATGAAAACAAATTTTCTACAAGTATATTATATCTCATCAAGACAATAGATAGAGCAATCAAGATCAAAGATACAATAAAAACAATTGCGCATCATCTTTTTACATAAAAAATACATTACAAAGTGAAAAATAACTTCAATTTCTGAAGCCGGAGTTTTTGTTTCTTCGTTTTTGTAATGTTTTTTTTTAAAGTCGATTGTTTTTTTTTTGTAAAAAAGATTTTTATTTTCCACTTTTAAGTGGTATACAATGGAACAGTTCTAAAGTAAGGTACCTGTCATGCCAAGAGTCATGCCAGAATAGATTACCTAAATAACATGTAACTTGAACATAACCGGTGGAATGAGAGTGTACCAGTGTGAACTGTACACATCTGCGTACCCATTTAGAGGCTACTGGCGTGATGATATGTTACGAAATTGTGTAAACAATAAACAGACGTGCAATTGCAGCAATCCCGAGAGATTTGCCGTCATTTATTGAAGAGTTCTGTTGTATGTCTCCGAAGTTCTTCATCAGAATTTTACTAAATGTAAATGGGACCATTTTGGAATAAACTTCTTTCGAACATAAAAATAATTTTGCAAATCCGTTTATATATGACGGAGTTATGACCCAAACATACATCATCATCTTCCTGCCCTTGTCACATGTTACTTGGGGTCGGCTCAACACGTTTTCTTCTTCCATACCATCCTCTCCCCCGTCACTCCATCACTGAAGCCCTTTTCATTCATATTACTCCTCATACAGTCTATCCATCTCTTCTTTGGTCGTCCCCTCCCTCTCCATCCATCCACATCTATATTCATAACTCTTTTAGTAACATGCGTTTTATCCCTCCTCATCACGTGACCATACCAGGACAAACGGTTTCCTTTCAACTTTTCTGTCACTGGCGCCACTTTCAAACTCCCTCTAATATACTCATTTCTCACTTTATCCATTCTCGTCACTCTGCACATCCATCTCAACATTCTCATCTCTGCTACATGCAATATCTTTTCATCCATCTTTTTCACAGCCCAACAATTTGATCCATACAGTACGACAGGTCTAATCACGGACTTGTAAATTTTCTTGCCCCAAACATACATAATGTATATATATATATCCGAATTGAGAACCTCCTCCTTTTTGGAAAGTCGGTTAAAAACAATTGAACATCATACGAGTATCTTTACATAATCGATCAGCAAGCTACACATCCGTATCATTTTCATCTTGAAACCTAATCGGTACATAATGGCCACGTCAATTGAACCAATGAGGCGATTAAAGCTAATAATAGACTCACGTGGATCTAGTCTGGTGGAGTATCAAATTGTGTCTTAACCCAGTGTCACATGCTTGATTGAATCCATTTACATGAAGCTGGGTATTTCTTTTTCAGCAAAAGAAGAATAAGATTGCACTGAAATTACGACAATATTAGAAAAACGACAACATTTTCAGGACAAGTGCTGTTTAAGACGACGACTACCGCCAACGACCTTGAGGGAAACGCACACTCGTTACACACCCGCGCGACCGAAAATTTAGTAGTTTTTTGTACTTTCCTTATTATTCTACGGCTTTAAAAAAAAAAGCTTCAGGTCAAAATGTAGACAATTGTCTTTGAGATGGTGTCGATGCCCAGCGGTTTTGGTGCGATTGACGTGCTTTTTCCGTTTTAGACATAACTTTACAAATTAATTACACCATGTTATACGAATAAAACTCAAAATTTTCTTAGATCTTAATATTAAGAAAATGGTCTAATGTAACATATATTTTTCCAAAAAATTACTACTAGCCGTTTAGACGTTTTTCTCATTTTAAAATCATCTGCTCGGTGGCCTACCTGCGCCTTAATAGAGCCGACAAAAATATGTTAACTTATATTTACAGGTGGGTAATTTGCCTTATCAAAGATTTAAATCGATTGGTCGTCACGTCGGATTGTGTGAGCTCACTCTTCAAAGTACGGACACTTTTCTCAGTTCACAGTGTTTAGCTGCAACGGCTAAAGGCCCTCACGGCCCCGTCTCAGGAACACTTCATAAATTCATAAACATAACTTTGAATATTCTTCTAGATACTAGAGCAGAACAAAAACTATGTGATTTTTTTGCAGTCCCGAAATTCCAGCGGTTTCACGGGATAACCTCGATCCCGCAGGCCTGCGGGTTTGGCATTCCTAGTTACGAATCTCCTCTCTGTCTGTCTATCCGTGCCGTGAAATTGTACTAATCTATATATATAAAAGAAAGTCGTGTTAGTTACTTCACTTATAACTCAAGAACGGCTGAATCGATTTAGCTGAAAATTGGCAGGGAGGTAGCTTAGAACCAGGAGAAGGACATAGGGTAGGGTAGGGTAGGGTAGGGTAGGGTAGGGTAGGGTAGTGTAGGGTAGTGTAGGGTAGTGTAGTGTAGTGTAGGGTAGGGTAGTGTAGGGTAGGGTAGTGTAGGGTAGTGTAGGGTCGGGTAGGGTAGGGTAGTGTAGGGTAGGGTAGTGTAGGGTAGCGTAGGGTAGTGTAGGGTAGCGTAGGGTAGTGTAGGGTCGGGTAGGTTAGGGTAGGGTAGGGTAGGGTAGTGTAGGATAGGGTAGGGTAGAGTAGGGTAGGGTAGTGTAGGGTAGGGTAGGGTAGGGTAGGGTAGGGTAGGGTAGTGTAGGGTCGGGTAGGGTAGTGTAGGGTAGGGTAGGGTAGGGTAGTGTAGGGTAGGGTAGGGTAGTGTAGGGTCGGGTAGGGTAGGGTAGTGTAGGGTCGGGTAGGTAGGGTAGATAAATGTTTGGTCTTTTTATGGCAAAACAAAGTTTGCTGGGTCAGCTAGTATGATATATTTAGAAGTTATAGGTACTTCTTAGTTAGGTATTTCGGGAATTTCAGTGACGTTTTCAGGACTCAATTGTGTAAAATTAGTTTTAATTTTAGTGCGTCTCTTGTGTTAATGTGTGAATGAATTTTATGCTAATCTGTCATCCAGTAATAAATGCGGTAACAGGATAAATTATGTTTATTTTTGGATTACTTACCTACTTGACAAAAATGTAAAAGAGTATGCTTACATGTTTTTGTCATGTACAGAGGATGACTCTTTTGGTTTACAAACAGGGTTACAGAACCGGGTCGAGGGTGACTACGATCAGCTACAACAATAAAATACTCTTCTGATATTTAATTCATTCACAGAAAACAACAACAAAAACAAACTACAATTACTACAAGACGAGCTAAACACATCGTCGTCTCTAACCAATCGGGTTCACACTTAAATAATAGTTCTATACTAATGACAATATTATGCTTATTTGAAACACTTTTTTTCCGTCTTTGTCTCAAAGGGTTCATCGGAAGATCAGTGTCGGACAGCATCTTAAGGCATTTCTGTTGAAATCAACCTTTTTGGTGAGGCTTTCTTTGTATAGGTCAAACCAATTTAGTCATCATATTTCAGCCAACCTGTCATCCAATGCAGATTTATCTTCAGCAGGAAACCTTATAGAGAATTCCTAGATAAGATCATCAAGGTATTAGTCAGTGTTAAGGATTATAGATATGAGACGCAGTCTTATCTGTTCTGATCTTGATCTTGTTCTTATCTGGTCTGTCTTTTTTAGGGTTCCGTACCCAACGGCTAAACACGGGACCCTATTACTAATACTACACTGTCGGTCCGTAACTCTGTCTGAAACCAGGCTGTATCTCATGAACCGTGATAGCAAGATTTCACAGATGATGTATTTCTGTTGCCGCTATAGCAACAAATACTAAGAACAGAATAAAATAAATGTTTGAGTGGGGCATACAACAAACGTGATTTTTTTGCGATAAAGGTACGGAAGCCTTCGTGCGCGAGTCCGACACGCACTTGGTCTGTTTTTTAACGAAAACACGATACTAATCACTATATTATAAAACAAAGTCCCCCACCGCGTCTGTTCGCGATAAACTCAAAAAATACTGAACGGAATTTCATGCGGTTTTCACCAGTAGAAAGAGTGAGGAACGAGTAGGGTTTTAGCTAGTTTATCATCATCATCATCATTTCAGCCGAAATACGTCCACTGCTGGACATAGGCCTCCCCCAGGCGTCGCCACATTGGCCGATTCCGTGCGTCTCGCGTCCAGCGTCTTCCCGCAACCTTAACCCGCTAGTGTATAATAATTAACTATAATTTTAAAAGAAGTTGTAGATTTTTTTTATATAACGTTTTTTATTTCAAAACTCTATAGTTTAGGAGAAAATTCAATTTTAAAAATATGGTACCTACTAAGTTTTGAAGCTTGTGTAGTTTTTTGGTTTGCGTAGGTGTCTGTGTGTTCGGTATATATAGATGTCACAGATAATAATATAATACTTAGACGTGATGTCATGTTATGTTCTACGGTTCAATAATATCTAAGTATTGAAATATAATGAATGATGTGGTTTGGATACAGGTGTGACCTATCGTGTTTATACTCCATGTTATTTTTAATTGGCCAAATTTTTTATATTTTGGGAAATATTAATAATGATATTAGGAATATATTATATATATTTATTATATGATTGAGGAATGATGTTATAAGACAACGTTGTGGTTTAAAAGAAGATGTAGTGACTAAAATTGAAAAGAGTATGTTAAGATGGTTTGGTCATGTTGAGAGGATGAATGAAAGGCGACTAATGAAATGTATTTAAAAGGCAGACGTGAATGGAAACGCCGGGAGGGGACGCCCTAGAAAGACATACATAGATTTTATTGGTGATGTTCTTCAGAAAGGCCAGGTGTGCAGTACTCATAACCGGCGTGTGTGTATGACTAGATGTATGTATGTGTGTGAAGCAAAAGAAGTATGTAAGGATCGTAGCAGGTGGCGTTCTGTAGTTTCTGGCTACCCCCATGGGAAAAAGGCGTGAGTTTATGTATGTATGTATTAGGAATATCCTTCAATTATCATTAGATTGACCTTTCAAGCATTTGACCTCGAGCCGCAAATATTTTCCAACTGAAAAACCCAATGACATGTTCAACCGAACTACGGTTCGTAATTACCGTAATTACACTTTTTTTGTGCAAAAAATGTATGCATCACCCGCATTTTAACAATTAAGGGACTGACGTCACCAAACTACATGGCTCACACATGAAAATAATAAATTCGTTCCGAAACACTGCACACATTAACAATAAAATGAGAACAATACAAAAAACATAGTTTACAGAATACAATATAACAAAAGACAATCATATATGAACAAGCGTTAACTCTTGTATGTTTTGTAGTACGTATATGATAGCTGTTATGTAGGTAAATAGCACAGTACATAGGCGTTATAGGCACGTAGTTGCGTGACATCGCAATTATGTGGGTTATTATGAAATCATCATCAGATCATTGTCGAAATAATCTTCTAAGATAATGTAAAATACAAATTTTACATTAACATCTAATTAAATTGTAAATAAATTATTATAAACTAGCGGATGCCTCGTGGTTTCACCCGCTTAGTTCCCGTTCCCGTGGGAATACAGGGATAAAAGCCTATGTCACCCGGGGATAGTGTAACCACAGTAAAAATATACAAACAGTATGGAAACTACCGACAAACGCTCGAAACGGCACACTAACACAAAAACACACGTGACCACTCGTCGCGACGCGGCACTTAGTACTGGAATTACCTCGAAAGTGCCCGAGCGGTCTCGTCGGTGCGTACGTTTGTGTGAGTGTGCCGTCTCGAGCGTTTGTATGTAGTTTCCATACTGTTTGTATATTTTTACTGTGGTGTAGCGTTCTAACAATGAAAGAATTTTTGAAAATCGGTCTAGTAATTTTTAAGTTTAATCGTTACATATAAAAATCCAAAAATGCAAATCTTTCCTCTTTATAATATTATATTATATATATTATATATATTTTATAGTATAAATAGATAAAATAGAAACGGTCTGAACTAATAATTCTAGTAACTAGGAGTAAGAACACATACTACGTAACAGATTTCACTTTCCGAGATTTAAGTAGGTACACAATTTTGAGCTCAATACCCGTAACGGTTGAGTTGATTCTTGACGGCTCGTTTCTTGCAAGGCTGCTCGAACAAGACTCCGGCACCCACCAACCACGCACTTCACACGCGTGAGCTCAGCGCGCGAGCGGTGACAACCGGTGGCGGAGCGGTGCCGGGACCGCGCGATAGTAGTACGTTCGAGTCAAGAAGGCCTGGTAAGGGTGAATAGTTATTTCTAGAAAAGCTAGGGCGTCGCCAGCCGATGGGCCAGGGGCTAGTTGATATATGGAGGATGGGAAAAAGTATGTATTTTAAATACGGTACAGTCAAAAGCATATGAAGCTTAAACTGGTAGTATGTACGTCTTACCCCTACGGCGCGGCGATGGTTATAAGAACGGCATAAAGTCCGTTGTTCGTTCCACGAGCTCAATCATCGGGGTTTTGGGTAAACTTCTCGACCACGTATGCAAATCTTATAAGTTTTCATTAATAAAGTCTTCTGTGCACATTCATCATGACCAGACCGTTGAGGCGATTTTCCCTCATAGTACTTCTTAACCAGGTTTTTAGTCTCCTGAGGCTGCTTAACGATTGATTTTTTAGACCGGCCAAAGTTTTCAACGCTTTTAGTACCCTTTTAGGACATTAACAAATGGCTAGATTTGTTGGGTTTTGGGTTTATGTAGACTGGTTATTGATTTCTTTCCATTTGGCTACTTATTTTTTAATCTCTACGGAGGGGGGGGGGGCACTGCCCCTTACCTGCCTTACCATCGACTACATAATCACTTACCAGGTGCCATCATGAATGTGAGATTTTGGTCAAGCTCGAGGCTATAAATTATAATACAAAACTTAGGTATTCTTACAATCAATCTGCGCATTCTTTTCCAAACTCTGTAGGTGTCTGGTTACTGTCAAACAGATTACAGCTGAATTCTACATGGACTGAGACCGACTGCCCATTTGATCTCCACAATCAGGTAACTGGGTTACACGATGTCCCGACCTGTTTCAAATTGCCTGGTTTCTGACTACTCGTAAAGACGTACCAGTGACAGCCGAGACCAGAGCCTTATCGTTCTTAATTCTTAATTCTTTATTGTACACAAAAAACAAAATTACATAATTATACAACATGATTATAATATTGATGTACAATGGCGAGCTTAACTCTTAGAAGAGTTTTCTACCAGCAAACCTTTGAGTGATAGAGAGAGTTTACAAAGTGAAGAAGAGAAGTAGTCCAGTGTACAATTTTAGAATAATATAAAATAAATCATAAATATACATACATAGGTAAATAAGTACAAAAAATAATAATAATATATATACCTATATACATAAACTAATATTATGTCATTCCGAAAGAAAATGATCCTTGATTTTCCTCTTTTCATCGTTATTTCCGAATCACGGAACAAATTATACATTATTGCCGAAAATTATCCGAAGGCAACATATTCCCGGGATAAAAAGTATCCTATGTGCTATTGTGACTATAATTTATCTCAGTGCCAAATTTCATCCAGATTGTTTCAGTAGTTTTTGCGTAGAAGAGTAACAAACTTGTTACACTCACAAACTTTCGCCTGTAGGCTTTTATTAAATTTGACCCCGCCTTTGTATATTATTTGAATTGTTATTTATTTTCAGAAAATATATTTTAACCACATAAGGTAAATATTACTTAATCATCGGTATAACCAATACGTGCCACTTTGTAGGTAACTCTGTAGCGGCCACTGACTACATAATCTTGAGTGAATGCGTGACATACCTACAGATAGGCACCTTACATTGCAATGCGTGGTAGGTCATCCGGATCTGTATTGCGTGGAGTTTTGTAAGATACCTACCATTGTGGCAAAGTTACAACAACAAACAAGCGGACGTTTACCAGGAAGTAAGTTTCGTTATAATTATATGGTATCCAGTCTATGTATCAGCTCACACCGAGACGCAACACGACCCCACAACGCCACGTTGTACGTAATTTGTACACACATTTTACAAGTAAAATTTAAAATATCAAAAACGTCCCAACTCATTTTAGTAGTAGACACGCTTCGATCGACAATCAATTGAACACGTAATAATGACACGATATCTTGCGAAAACACCCCGTTTCAAACAGTAAAACGCCTATAACTTTTGAACGGCTGAACCGTTTGTCATAAAACATAGCTAAGAACACTCTCTATATGATTATATTTGAAAGGTGATTACCTTTCAAAAAAACTAAATCAAAATTGGTTCATCCGTTTAGGAGCTATGATGCCACAGACAGATACACAAATACATATATACACAAATAAACACGTCAAACTTATATAACACCCCTTTTTCGTTCGAGGGTTAAAAATATCATCCTATCATATGAATTCAATATATTTTATAGAGGAATAATATTTTTGGTTGTAAAATTGTTTGGAATCCGATTATGATGTGAAATGCTGACAGAAAGCTGCTAGAGGGTACCACAGGCTACTCATCATCGTCATCTTCCTGCCCTTGTTCCATATAACTTGCGGTCGGCGCAACACGTTTTCTTCGTCCATACCGTCCTGTCCCCCGTCACGCTATCACTGACTCTCTTTTCTTTCATATCACTCCTCAGCCTCACACAGTCCATCCGTCTTTTTTTTTGCCGTTCCCCTCCCTCTCCATCCATCCACATTTATATTCATAACTCTTTTAGTAACATGCGATTCATTCCGCCTCATCACATGACCATACCAGGACAAACAGTTTCCTTTTAACTTTTCTGTCACTGGTGCCACGTTCAAACTTCCTCTACCCACAGGCTACTATTTATGCAAAAAAAAAACAATTGTTTCTCTTATAGATCAGGGGAGTGAAGCCGAGGGAAACGCTAGTAACAATATAAAATCTTAATACGATATACTACTCGATAAGCTGATTGCACAAGAAAATTTAAGGAATCTGGACTGAATGACTAACGCTACAGGTATATTGGCAACCTTAACTGGTGAACCAAGTCCATGAGAGATTTAAACTCTTCAAGGAAAAGAAATACTGACATGTTACAGTTCCAAGTATTTGCCATGATGACTAATGCTTAAAGTTTGTCTTTTTAAAATGCGGTTTTGGGAAGAGACACATTCCCGAAATTCTTTACAGTTCAAGTGACTTCAGAAATATATTTATACCCTATAAAAAACTTTTTAACAAAAAATCAAACCGACTTCCAGAACAAAAAACTACAAAGCAAAAAATAAATTTATTTTCCGAAGTCGGTGTCTTTTGTACCCATTGTTTTCAGTTTGTCGACACCGACTTCGGAAAATAAATTTATTTTTTGCTTTGTAGTTTTTTGTTCTGGAAGTCGGTTTGAATTTTTGTTAAAAAGTTTTTATTTTTCTCTTTTTAGTTTTGGTAGGTACCTCCAATTAACATGATTTTCATTTATAGCCAAAGTACCTGGCGATTCAAATAAGCCCAAACACGACTAGGATACATTGTTTTATTTTAGAGCTAAAGTGCCTACCTTCCGGCTTCATCACCAGATCAGTTTGATGGTACCATTTTCATCAGTATCATTTATTTATAAGTATTTGCTTCATAGTCGGGATATCTTATGCCCGTGACATACTTAGCATTTAAGAGTTCCAGTGGCCATCTGTGGTCTTCTTCATCAGTTCCACTTCACCAAATGATACTTTTTGAGTGCAAATGATTGCATTGTTGATGAAAATACCAAAATTGCTATATGTTTGCCTATAATATTTGAGGAGTTCCCTCGATTTCTCTAGGATTCCATCATCAGATCCTGACCTGATGACTATGGGACCAACTAGGAAGTATACTCTTTCAAACAAAAGAAGAATTTTTGAAATCGGTCCAGGCGTCTTTGAGTAATCGGGGAACATACATAAAAAAAAAAAAAGATTCCGACGAATTGAGAACCTCCTCCTTTTTTTGAAGTCGGTTAAAAATAAAGGTCCCTTGTCTCCTATAGTTTCTTAGAAATTGATGTGCCTAGGAATTTAGGCTCCCACGGATAGGACGACAATGAGACAATGATAGGACGACGCTTATTCATAGCTGTTGTTTATATTGCAAAGAAAGAATGCCTGTAGAGCAATTTTAGAACGATTTCTATGAAAACGCGACTTCGCATCGTTGTCGTACTGTCATTATCTGTATGTGGGAGCCATTTAGATCATATCCCATGCGTCAATAGTACCCAAAAATATATATACATACTCATTTGATTCGTCGACGTTCATTCATCTTGCGATACCGGTTTTAAAATGTACGCACCTGGCCAGTTGGAAAAAAAACTGTGAATTAGATTGGCATAAGTATAAGTACTTCTTATTATATCTTTCTATTAGGGCGTTCCCTGCTGAATAACCACTTTATGAATTTCTTTGTTAATCCAGCAATTAAAGTCTCCCAGTTGACCTCGATTACGTCTGATGGAAAACGATGGTTATGGTCTACGATGAGACGAACATGCCTAGAAGAAGTTTATTCAGGCTGATGGGTCATAGGTGGTAGGGAATCTAGATGTTGGCACAGTTGTAGATGTAGCACTGAATATAAATCTTCGGGTATCAACGAACAATTTACGAAATTTCACGACAATTTTGAAACATATGAAGCAATAGATTATTATTTTCCTTCGAAGTGGTTTGGACTGATATAGAAAGTATCTTACGCAATTGGGGCGCAGAACTTTCTTTGTGAAGATCGCGACGAACAAAACTTTCGACGATAAGCTAACATTTCCTTCAAGCTATAAAAAATGATTCTCGTAAATAGCTTCCAAATTCTTCCATTAATTTACATGCACCCTCGCATCCCACATAATCCAACAACAACTATCACTTAACTTTTTTACTGAAACACATGAATTTAATTGTAATTCAGATTTTTTTCCCATTCCTGTCGTTCACGCGTTGAGAAACCACAAATTACATACCTACATACAACATCAAATAAAATTACGGGTTGAGAGAGAAGATAAATCTAAATTTTTTGCTTGATTATCATTTAATGTTAATAACTGAAACGCCTATGACTAAAGAAATCTCTCTCTCTGTCTCTTCTTCAGTCAGTGTCCACCCAATGCTAAGAGTAGGAGATCTACGTTCGGTATTGATGGTAAAGTGGCATGCAGAGGAGGAGTCCTTTCCACGTCTCATTACCCGGCCTACCGCATCCAATCCTTTCTTGCTACTATAATAGAGATGAAGTTAAATAAGTATCGATGAAATGGATGGATTTGAAATGGATGGAATGGATTTTAAGGCTAATAAAAGATGGATGAATTGTAAAATGAGTATGAAAGAAAAGGATTCTCAGGGATGTATGAAAGAAAATGGTAACGTGACGTTTGACAGGCGATTTTAAGGTGAAAACGTGTTTCATCGACCCAGAGTAACATGGGGTACAGGCAACAAGTTAGTTATTTTAACATTGTCAAGCTTAAGACAATGAATGTTAACAAAAAACTGGAGATTGCCTCAAAATACACTTCTGTAACGACACCATACGGCAGGTATTATCATAATAAGTTTGTTATTGGAATAGCAGTCTCGTCATAATACCTGATCGGTACAGTTTTTTTATGTTTTCTGATACATCACTCAACCGATACATCGCCGTGACTTTCTTTACGATTAGTAATAACTAGTTCAAACCACTATTACTTAGTGTAGTTCCCTGCAGTATTGCTCACTCGGCCTGGCATTTTCCGAGTATAAAACGAAAAATCAATTAATGTATGAATTTTCAATTCGGCCAAGTATTTCCAGAAATTTAATTTTACAAAAATGTATCCAAATCTACAACCTCATTTGAAGAACCCTCTAACTCATGAGGGTTAGAAAACTGGGGTTTGAATGAAAAAAGGTTTCAGTCTGTACTTGGGAGTGTGGATCACTGATGCCAACACTTTGACCCCCAGTCTGATTTATTCGTAGATGTAGTGATTACACCGTAGAATACAGGTTATGGTTGTAGTAGTGGTAGTTGTTACAAAAATACTTAATCCTAGACACATATTATCGGCGGAAAATCTTAACATCGAGATTCAGAAATGGATCGAAATTGGACAACGCCATCTAGTGACAAATATACGAACAAATTTGCCTATCAAACGCGGTGTTTCCGATATGTTTGCTGTGCGGTTAGACATTCCGCCCACCAAGGACATTTTGTGCAACATTATGTCCTTCTCAAGTTAAATGTTACAAAGCGTTTTTTTAGATTTTTGCACATCAACAGTTTTAATAAGCCTTACAATATGACATATACATCTAATTTACAACTTAAACAATGATTATAATCATAACTTAAACTAAAAAGTGTTTAAAATTATTACTTATTCTATTAATACCATTCTTAGGCAATAGGCAAGACACACAGTTTCGATGTTGGCCTTTTAAATGTAGAACCATTACTGCGAAGTGTGACTACTCGTGTAAGGTTGTCTAACCCCGGATGCTTTTTCAACCACTCTGCCAAGGAGCCACCGACAAGGAGGTAAGTTGTCCTCTTTAATTAAAACTACATCCCCTACGTTGGGTTCCGGAGTTTGTTTAGACCATTTATAACGATGGAAAAGTGTAGTCAAATATTCGCTGGACCAGCGACGCCAGAAATGTTGCGTCATCTGTTGCACTAAATGCCACCTCTTCAAGCTAGAAATATTTGCATCTTCATAGTTACGGTCAGGCGCGTTTACAATTGGTTCTCCCACAAGAAAATGCCCTGGCGTTAATGTATCAAAAGTGTTCGAATCGGTCAGCCTGCACAAGGGACGTGAGTTCAAGCATGCTTCTACTTGGCTTAATAAAGTGCTCATCTCTTCAAAGGTTAAAGTAGAGCTGCCTATTACTCTATTTAAATGTTTCTTGCATGACTTTATTCCAGCCTCCCATAATCCTCCAAAGTTTGGAGCATGTGGTGGAATGAAATGCCATGTGGTACCCTCACTAGCCAAGGCCGCAGCAATATCCTTAGCTATCCCTGAATTTTCGGAGCGAAGTAATATATCTATTTCCCTAGAAGCTCCCATAAAATTAGTACCGTTGTCACTCCATATATCCTTGCAGTGACCTCGTCTTGCCACAAACCTTTTAAACGCGGCAAGAAACCCCGGTGTTGTTAGGTCGCTAACGACCTCAATGTGGACAGCTTTAGTGGCCATGCAGACGAATAAACAAATGTATCCTTTATACGCATGATGACCCCTACCTTTTGATGACCTCAAATTAATAGGACCAGCATAATCTACCCCGCTATTCTTAAATGGCCTATTTGGTGTAACCCGTGCAGGTGGTAATTGACCCATCAATTGAGGTTTTGTAGAAGCTGCATAACGCAAACAAATTACACAGTTTCGCACGTATGCAGTAACCAACCGTTTAGCTCCCTGAATATAATATTTTGAGCTTAAGTAATTAAGCATTAGTTGAGGACCGCCATGAAGATTCCTATGATGTGCGTCGGCAATTAGAAGATTGGTAAAATGAGTATTACTTGGAATCAACATTGGATTTTTGCGATCCTTGGCAAGATCGGAACGTTCCAATCTACCGCCCACCCTCAGGATATTAACGGAATCTAGGTAAAGATTTAAAGGTTTAAACAAATTTCTTTTAGGGTTTTCTTTTTGCAGGTCCAGAATTATTGCTGCAAACTTTTGACTTTGACATACCCTTATGCATGTCTCCAACGCTAATCTCATTTCTTCTGCCGTTATAAAATTATAATTCTTTCTTTCAGTCTTAGGTTTTCTCAACTCTAAGGGACGTCTTAAATATGCTACTATTCTAACAAGTTTGGTAAGTGATGAATATTTGTCCCATACAAAATTATCATTTAATGTTACGTGTACCTTTATTTCTTCTATATTTGTTGATACCGTCTTGCGTTTGTCGACTTTAATATTTTTATCCTTTAGGAACCCCGGACCATCTAACCACAATTTAAAGTTTACAAACTCTGATGCATAAAGACCCCGCGAGGCGCAATCAGCAGGATTGCCTTTCGACTGAACATGATTCCATTGCTGAGGTTCACTTAAGCTCAGAATTTCAGAAACGCGATTTGCCACGAATGTTTTCCATCTGTTGGGATGGCTGTTTAACCACGCTAACACGATCTCCGAATCGGTCCAGTAGTACAAATTAAATTTACTTATTCCCATCACTTCTGAGACTTCGGATAAGAGTTTGGCTAAGAGGACTGCTCCGCACAATTCCAATCGAGGCACTGAAATCGTTTTTATAGGAGCAACATTAGTTTTTGCCGTGAGCAAAGTGACATGTATCTCACCGTCAGCATCGACAACCCGTGCGTACACTACCGCAGCATATGCTGATTTTGACGCGTCGCAAAATCCGTGTAAGTCAATCTGCTTGTCACCGTGCTTCATACTTAACCATCGAGGTATTGAAAAATTCTTTAAACCTTGTAACTCTTGTCGGTAAGTAAACCATTCTTTTCTTATGTCATGTGGAATTTCCTCATCCCATCCAATCCCAGAAACCCATAATTTTTGAATTAGCATTTTCGCAACAATGATTACGGGTGCGACCCATCCTAAAGGGTCAAATAGTCTTGCTATGTCTGATAATATTTTTCTTTTTGTTACAGGTTCCTGCAGCGGAGGCAACTGAACAGAATACTGGAAGGTGTCGCAGCTTCGGTTCCAGGTAAGTCCCAACGTTTTAAATATCTCATCTTGTTTTATGTTGATCTCTCTTTCTACACCATCTTGTCCTTTGAACGAGAGTCTTTCCCCGATTATTTTCTCCAGTAATTCACTGCTATTACTTGACCATTTTTGTAAAGTGAATCCTGCTTTTGCTAATAACTCGTTCATTTGATTAAAGATTTGCGTGCCTTCTTCTATTGAGTCACAACCAGTCATAAGATCGTCCATGTAATAATCTTTAAGGACCTTTTCAGCTGCTAGTGGATATTTGACTCCTTCATCGTACGCGACTTGCTGCATCGATCGAACTGCTAAGAAAGGCGCTGCAGAGGTACCAAAGGTAACTGTAAGTAACTTATAATCCTTTATTGAAGATTGTTTGCTGTCTCTCCATACGATGCGCTGAAAATCTGTATGATGGTCGGCCACACGCACCATTCGGTACATTTTGACAATGTCTGAAACGAGGCAAATGCGGTGAATTCTCCAACGAATCAATAAATGCCGCAAATCTGGTTGCAGCCCCGGACCGATCATTAGGTCATCGTTGAGCGATATTCCATTTTTTCCTTTGCAGGAAGCATCGAAGACAACCCGAACCTTGGTCGTGTCTTTATCGTCACGTATAACCGCATGATGAGGTAAGTACACCGCATGTTGATTTTGTTCTTCTTCTTTGGTTATTTGCCTCATGTGTCCCAATTGCAGGTATTCATTGAGGACTTCTTCATATTTTGTCTTTAAATCTGTGTTTTTATTTAGCTTAGCTTCTAATGCATAAAACCTATTCATTGCTACCTTTCTTGTATCGCCATATTGACAGCTCGGATCTTGACTTCTAAATGGTAAGTTTACTACGTAACGACCGTCACTGTCTCTTACAGTTGTAGCTTTAAATATCTCTTCGCATCTTGATTCTTCTTCGGTAAGTATATGTTTCTTAATTTGATTTGGTTCCTTTTCTAATTCCCAGAATTTTTTCAGGAGTTCGTCATCACCAAGGTGAGCATGCATTACGGTAATGTTTGATGTATTCTGAGCAGCAGAGGCTACTGTACCGGATAAGATCCATCCTAATGAAGTAGACTGAGCTACAGTGCTACCATCAGGAGCCTTTTTCAACCCATTTTGTAAAATCTGACCATATATTTCTGCTCCTAACAACATATCCACTTTATCCGGTGTATGATATCTAGGATCCGCTAATTTGATGTCGCTAGCTTGAGCCCAATCTAAATATACTGTTTCCCTACCAGGTAATAATGACGTAATAGATTTGAGAACATATGCTTTGACTACAAGTTCAAATGATGGATCGACCCTGGACTGAATCTTAACCTCAACAACCGAATTTAAGGATAATTTGTTGTTAACATCTATACCAGTTATTAAACCTTTAGCTGGTTTTTTCTGAAGCCCTAAACTTTGCACAGTATGCTCTGTAACGAAAGACGCCTGAGAGCCTTGGTCTAACAGGGCCCTGATTGTAAACATAACTCCGTTTTTCGAAACAGCCCTCACTAGGGCTGTGGCCAATAAAACTTGGTTATTCGCTAAACCTTTCGAAAAACAAGTTACTACTTTGTTTTCAGATTCTAATCCTAACGTGGTTGTATGTTCTTTCATAGATGAATCTCCCTTTTCACCTACTGACTCCTGTTCATCTTTAGGGTGCAACAAGGAGTGATGTCTCCGCTTGCATATTTGACAAGAGGCTGTGCACTTACAAAATCTGGCAGAGTGGTTGTGCCCCAGACAATTGAAACATAAATTGTGATCCTGCACAAACTTACGCCGATTATCCACATCCTGGCTAACAAATTGTTTGCAATTTCTTATTTTATGCTCGTTACTGTTACAACACGGACAAACTATGGCTGCATTGGCCGCCGCCGTGTGAAAAACCTTTGCCTTACTAACATTAACATTATTTTTAATTGGCTTAGTACCTAAAAATTCAAATGCCCTATAGCGACCTGTTAAAAATTCTTTAAACTGTTCAAATGTAGGCAGCTTATCTGAATCAGTATTACTAGTTACCTTTAGTTCCCAATCCTTTCTACTGTCTGGATCTAGTTTCAATGTCATGATATGAATGATTAAAATATCCCATGAAGTAATATCAATATCTAAGTTAGTGAGTGCATTTAGACAGTCTGATGTTGTATCCATTAATTCTTTTAAACCACTAGCTGACTCTTGTACTATGTTCCTCTGACTGAGCAATCTTACCAAAATACAGTGAGACAAATATTTTTTGTTGTTATACCTGGTCTCCAACTGAGCCCAGCATCTTTCATAATTTGATTCCGAAATTGGTATATGACGAAGGAGCTGCTCGGCTTCCCCAGTCAAATAACTTTTTAAATAATGTAATTTTTGAACATTATCAATAGTGCTATTTTTATGTATTGCTGATACAAATAAATCTCGGAAAGTCGGCCATTCGGTATATTTCCCCGAAAATGTTGGGATAGTTATTCTAGGTAATTTTATAGACACGCTTTTATTTACGGAACCATTATTTGATGATGACCCCGTAGCTGGATAAACATCACTACTCTTAAATTTATTTAATTCGCTTCTTAAGTCACATTTCAAATCTAAATATAATTCCTCAGTATTATAATAAACTTCACTTATAGTGTATGGTGAAGATATCAACTCCTTAGGTTCAAAATCTTTAATAATTTGTTTATGTGTTAAACTAAATTGCGCCCACAATTCTTCCACATTTTCTAATCTGGTTTCTAAATATTGTTCGGTAATTCTATCCTTTGGCGACTTTTTAAAATTAGTTTTAGCTCTTGACAACCGAGCTTGAATATCATCTTGCAACTTAACGTGTGATTGCAAAGACATTTTTGAAGTATACAATAAAATATAAGTTCGAAAAAATTTTATAAGTCAATATAAACAAATAAATTTTTTTTTAAGTCCCAAAAAAATTATAAGTCCAAAAAAGTTTCGAATATTTTACAAGTCAATGTAAACAAAGAAATTTTTCTAAGTCCCAAAAAAATTATAAGTCCAAAATATTTTCGAAAATTTTACAAGTCAATGTAAACAAAGAAATTTCTCTAAGTCCCAAATATATCTTAAAATTTTACAAGTTCTAAAAAGTTTCGAATATTTTACAAGTCAATGTAAACAAAGAAATTTTTCTAAGTGTTTGACATTAAAATCTACTAAAAATCGGGCATAGGTTCCCCGTCTGAACCTTATTTGGCTTAAATCTAACTAAGTCTAAACATGCACACATGAAATTATTCTAAGTCTAATTTACTATTCGAAAGTTAAAGTTAAAATCTTCTAGGCAATAAAGTTCACTTTTGCTTGGCACATAAGAAATCACAAAGTACTCACGATTTTCGGCACTATCACTCACTTCCTTACGACCTTAGTCGTCTGCAGTGTTGCCAGTGGCAGATAGTCAAATGTTACGTGAGACATCTCAAAAAGTTACATTTTCATGAGAAAAGTTACATTACCTTATTTTATGTGGAAAACGACACTAAAATAATAAAATACTACAATTTGACTTTTTTTTCTACTTTTTTGTTAGCGGAACGCGCCCGTTATTTGAATTTTCGCGCGGGCAGGCCCTTTCCCGCGTCTACCACGGGTAAATCCGTTGCGTTCAGTTTAGAACATTCAAATTACTTCGAGAAACAACCATGCTAGGTACCTACTGGGTCAAATCTAGGTTACTCCGGCCGGTAGGTATTCAGCCCACTCTAGTTCTTGTAAACAAAACCAAAGTTACTTAACAATGAGTAATAAATAGCTAAATGAACTTCTTGAAGCTATGCGCAGTGCATGGCACACATAATAATATATTATGCTATTTGACTTCATAATTTTGATATTTAGTTGACGATTGATACAAAAATAAACTTATTTCAGTTGCAAATACGACTTTGTTGTTGATTTACTGATTCCCTAAATCATTAATTATTAAATTAAAACTACAATAAATATAACATTTACCAACCAAGTAATTAGTATTAATAGTAATAGTATTTAGTAACCAAGTTGTTAGCTCAAACCGTTAGAGCTAACCAAACGTGTCGAAAACAAACCAATCACTACACTATTGACGAAATAAATTTAATAAAATTACATTTCTTTCGTGTTTATTTACTCTGCTTTGGAGATAATAAAACTTCAGCAAACAAAACACGACGCTCACTCACTCGCCGGAGTAAGCGGGATGGAAGATTTAGAAATATACGTGAGTGAGTGATTGAATAAAGTCAGGGCACAGTGCGACAACACGTCGAACAAAAGATTTCAAAGATGCGTTCCGTTTCACGATTATTTTTTGCTTGAAAGCAAATATTTTAATATTTTTAGTAAGTCCTAAAAGTTACGTAAAAGTTACATTTTGAGTCGTGTTACATGGAGGTTACGTGAGACGGTCAAAGGTTACGTAAAATGTAACAAAAGTTACGTTCTGGCAACGCTGGTCGTCTGCAGCTTGCTTGCTGCTGGTTTGTACGCCTTCCACCGTACTGCCCCGCTTCTGGATCCGGTATTGCTATCTCCTTCTCTCACCATCCAAGACCACTCGGCAGGAACGTATGGGGTTGATGATTCTCCGTCCAATTAGGAGAACACACCTGAACTGTACAGCCCTTGCCACATTCGGCTCCGAAGGACCATGAAGAACCCTCTAACTCATGAGGGTTAGAAAACTGGGGTTTGAATGAAAAAAGGTTTCAGTCTGTACTTGGGAGTGTGGATCACTGATGCCAACACTTTGACCCCCAGTCTGATTTATTCGTAGATGTAGTGATTACACCGTAGAATACAGGTTATGGTTGTAGTAGTGGTAGTTGTTACAAAAATACTTAATCCTAGACACATATTATCGGCGGAAAATCTTAACATCGAGATTCAGAAATGGATCGAAATTGGACAACGCCATCTAGTGACAAATATACGAACAAATTTGCCTATCAAACGCGGTGTTTCCGATATGTTTGCTGTGCGGTTAGACATCATTATAAAATTAGTTTAAATGAATATGTTATTTTATATTCATACGTAAATAGACTGAAAAAGGCCGTAAGATACAGCATTTTTTTTGGAGTTTAACACATTTTCGTCGGGATTTTAGATTTTGGAGTCAGTAGGTAGGTAATTTGGAAAGTTTTACAAGGAAAACAAAACTATTGAAAAAGGATTTTTTTTTTATTTCATGGCAGATTTTCATCAGCTACCTAATTGGGAAAACCCAGAAAAATTTACCTTTTTTTTTTGACAGATTAGTGATGAGTTTGTCAGACTTTTACTGACCCTGGTCTTTCAGTTGCTTGTGCCAAGGCCGCGGTAACTCTCTTTCAAAGGAGATGTTTGATTTTGGGCCATCACTATATACACTACATAGATAAATAGGCTAAAAATAGAGGAATACCATAAAAAAACTAACAAATTTATTTGAAGAAGGGTACATGAGTAAAAAAATATCATTTGATCAATTTTTTTACTACGATAATCCAAAGACCTTATACTTCGTAGTAAGAAATACGTATAAGGTCTTTGCGATAACCCTATTTTTAGGGCAGCCATGACAGTTGTGTTTGACATGACATTCGACGACTTTGACAGTTTTAAGAAGTGACGTCTTTGAGTCATTCTTTGCTTTGGCTTTGAATTGGACATGGTTCGGCGTTTTTAGTGGTTGTTTTAGTTTTGCAACCCAGTTTGCTAATACGGATATTGATTGATTGATTCTCCGTTGCAATTGAACTCGTGTTGTTTTTTTTAACGCAGATTTTACGATGACACGTCAATCAAATGCCATTGTCAAAATGTAACAAATGTAAAAATGTAGGTACTGATCTGATCCACCATGTTTAATAGATGTTGTGTTGCTCTACTTGACAAAGTTAATTTAAGTTTACATTGAAATGAAGTGAAATTAAAGAAAATTAACATTATAAACGGTTACTATAATATATAGCGATATTTACATAAAGTGTACATAGACCTGGCCCAGGCTCCATAAATTTCTGGAACATCTCCTTTATCCACGACCCAGACAGGCATCGGCACTAGCGGACCCCAGAAATATTTACCTAGATATCAACTTATAATACCTACCTATTTTTCATGGTTTTTCCGATCGGTTCTGCATTAGTAATAGCAAGCGTACTAAACCACTGCACAACCTAACCTAAGAACCTATTGTTTAATAAAATACAGCTATTTTTACCAGATAAGGAATGACTAACACAGTTATAATTATTAAATGAAGTTATTCATAAACCTAATTATAAATCAGGACAATGTAATTATTCATGAGAACTATTATGAAAAAATCTGTGTGAACTTTAATTATCTAATTAATGCATGTCAACTTTAAGGAAAATAGGGCAGAGTTATTGTGGAGCGTGGACTCAGAGTTTTATCATTTCATGCATTATTTCTGCGATTTAATTTTATTAACATGACTTTTTTTAAATCCTGATGACTGGTCAAGAACTCAGTCATGATTTGATTACTTTATTTTCTAGTCTCTACTGTCCTATTCTGCAAAGCTTCGTGTACGTTGTTCATACTTTACAAAGATTTTTTTTATGGTTTTCTAACATTGTTAATGGGGGATAGCGGTATGGGTTAGAGAAAGAGTTTTTAATTTACATCCTATATAATATACCTACCGTTGGCTAAGCTTTCAACCCTGTTAGAGAAAGACGTTGCGTTGTAAGGCCTCCCACCAGGTGGATCGATGACCTGGTGAAGGTTTCGAGGATCCGCTGGATGCGGGACGCACGGGACCGATCAATGTGGCGACGCTTGGGAGAGGCCTATGTCCAGCAGTGGACGTCTTTCGGCTGATATGATGATGCTGAAGGGGTTGATTTATTTAATGGCATTGAACTAGAAACAAAGTAGCCACGTAGCGTAAATAGGTCTGTAAAACGTGCACAATGGTTAGATCTATACCTTCCTCTTTCATTAATAAACAGGAAGATGAATACAAGTACATAGGTATTACTGCTAGATAAAGGTATTATTAATTTACTGAATAATAACAATTAATAATTAATTATGTACATTATATATATATTTATGTTACAGCCGAGCGATGTTTCAAGGTACACTTCAATCAGCAGCCAAGGTTGACTACTTTTATATGTTTAATAGGTACCTACATGGTAGATAGGACTAACAGTGGTTGACAATGAAATCATGACAGTAACAGCTAGCATACCACCAGGGTAGCCAAGTTGGCGAATCGTGGGGTACTATACTTCTGTATAGTATCCCACGATTCGCCAGCTTTGTTACTAGTAAATACCACAGAACAGATAAAAGAGATGTAAATACCGAGGTAACAAAGGGGCAGCCTATGTTTTTACCCGACTGCCGAAGGAGGGTAATGTGTTTATCAGTCTATGTATGTAGTCTATGTTCCTATATGGCGTTCCAGAGACCAAACGCTTTGGCCGATTTTGATGACTCATGCGTCAACCGATTCGTCTTAACCCTGCGAGTGTCATAGGCTACATTAAAATTGGATAATAGAAAAATGGCGGATTTGGGCGCCATATGGTGGGGGCCCAAATTTTTTTTCCTTCCAAACCCATCGTGTGGGGTATCAAAATAAAAGGTTTTAAGAGGTGATTTCAAAAATATAAAACACTTATATGTTTAAATGTATCTAATTCGAAAAAACTAAAAAGTTATACATAAAAAAAGTTAAATCAAAAAACCCGACTGCTTCAAAAGCGAACTATAAAGTCGTAAACAAGGAAAAAATCATGCTGTGCAGGAGGAGGACACATCTGGTTTTGGTCAGCCAGCTCGCGCGTATGTATCCTCCGACTGCACAGCATGATTTTTTCCTTGTTTACGACTTTTTTATATTTTTTATTTTGTGATGAGCCAGCTCGCTCTTGTCCTCGATCTCGCCTGATGCAAAACGATTTAGGATGACTTCGATGGAACGAGCGGGTCGACAAGCCTGTCCACTCTTTTTTATGCACAAATCAAGACTAGTTTTATAAGAATTTTTCGAGTCTTACTATTTTTCTCAAGTGCGAGATCGAGATCGAGCCAAGTCTCGGTAAATATATAAGTTTTTCTGCATGGCAACCAACACCGTTGTTTACCTCCTGCTACAAAATTATTAATTCAGGTATTTGCATATTTTTGTCTGAATTCTTTTTACTAAATTGCATGCTTCCAAAAAACAGGTAAATAACGGCCGTTCCGAAAACCGGAACTGGTTCAACGTCCTTTCCAAAACCGACGTCAGAACCGAACCGGTTGCAAACCGGAATGACAGCCCTGTTCGAAAGCGTGCAGCTGTGTGTCTCAAGCATAATGTACTGAGTGTAGAGCACAATCGTTCAAGGATGATGTACCACCTATTATGGCTTAACGATCTAACAATAACTCCGTGATTATTGTTGCTTCATAGTTGAAGAATAAACATAATCAGCCTGTAAAGTTTCCACTACTGGGACATGAGCCTTCTCTCAGTGAGAGTAAAGCTGGAAACAAATTATCGGACGCGACTGACAGCCGCGACTTATAGAGTATCTAGGTAATGAATATACATTATATTGTGCAAACTATCGGACGTAAGTCGCGGACGTGACCTTGGGCGTTCGGACGTCTGATAGAGATCTGGCAGCCGCGTCCCATACGACTGTGCACACATATCAGCCGCGGCTGTAAGTCGCGTCCATCAGCCGCGTCCGATAATTTGTTACCAGCTTTAGGCAGTGATCCATGAGCTTAGGGGTAACCACAAGCTCTTAGAGTGAGGTTATTTTGAGATCGAGTAAGTGACAGATTACAAGTCAGATACATCTGTCCCTTACTCGATCTCAAAATAACCTTACTCTAAGAGCTTGTGGTCACCCCCCTGTAATCCACCTCGAGGGGCTGGTTGGTAGATGTCACATGTCTTCGAATTTTTGTTTCTAGGGGTTCTGGTTTAATCACGATGTTTTCGGTGACGCCGTTTCAAGAGCAGTGTTAATGAAATACACACATATTACACAAAGGAAAGTGCCTGCCTCGGTTTGAACCCACGACATACTACTCGTAAGTTGAAGCCATTACCACTGAGCCTCCACTGCATTGCTGAAGTTCTCCTGTTATCATTAGACCCCGATGGATAACGAGTCTGTGTCTGTGTATCTATGTATTTGTGTCTGTGTATCTGTGTATTTGTTAAATCCCTACGAAAAAGGAGGGGGTGTTATAATTTTGAATCTGTGTATTTGTTAAACCTCGAAGGAAAAAGATAGAAGTTTTTTGACGTGTGTTGCTGTCTCTCTATATGTGTCTTTGTTTTTCTGTCTGTGGCATCATAGCTCCTAAACGGATGAACCGATTTTGATTTAGTTTTCGTGAGTGTTGAGAGTGTTCTTAGATTATATTTGATAAAATCGGTTCAGCCGTGCAAAATATAGAGTGATAGGTATTTAATTGTAGTTTAAAAAGAATTAAATAAAAATCTAAAAAAACCTTAATAATGTAAAAAAATAAGCCTTGAACTCGCGTCTTGAGACCGCTAAGCGCATAATAAAAACCAAAATAATAAATACCTACTTAACTTTAGCGGCCCTCCAACGCGAGTACGAGGATTATTTTTCACTTTTTCGAGGTATTTGTGTCGGGGTGATATTTTTGTGATGTTGTCCAGTAATTGGGTTGTAGAGGTTAGAGAGGTCGTTTCATGTAAAATAGTTTTGTTCAGAAGCATTTGGTTAGCCTGGAAGTAGACTCCAACCAACATACTTAGCCAAATGTTAGGCAGATGATAATTTAGCTGATTCAACAGCATAATCTTCTAATGTGTAAAGGTCACGCTAGGTGAAAAGAAACGATAACGTAACGAACACTAAACAAAGTGACATTCCATAAGTGATAATGATAATAATTCTAACTAATATTATAAATGCGAAAGTAACTCTGTTTGTCTGTCTGTCTGTTACCTTTTCAAGCTTAAACTGCTGAACTGATTTAGAAGAAATTTTGTATGGAGATAGTTTGAGAGCCTGGCAAGGACGCATCTAGGTTTTTATCCCGGAAATCATCTTTAAGGGAATGGAAAGGAGGTTGGAAGTTTATATGGAAAACCTACAATATTATTGCGCGATATAAACAAATAGGCTATTAGAAGTAGGTACTAATGCTACGCAGATAAAGTCGCGGGCAACAGCTAGTGAAAATATATTTTTGACTTTCGACTTGTTGTCGCTTATACGAGTAGAACTTCACTTTGTGTAACTTTAAAGGAGAATGCCCAAAAGTGGTACCAAAAAGTCTCACGCATCAAGACCAAAATTTTATAGTAATTAGTTTCACAATTTTTTACGACATTACGCGTCGCTGATTTGATTTTTGAATAGGGAATTTAATTTTGAGTTTAAAAGTATTGATATTGTTTTACTCTCTTTATATGACGTTCCGTTACACATGATATCGCACACCTAGATGAAGGGTAGCACAACTCAAAATAATCCAAAATTGAGTTATTGCAATTATCGGAATCAGCGCCGAAAAAGAAGGAAAGAGAAAGAAAAAAAGAAAAAAAAAAGGTATTTTGAGTTGTGCTACTCTTTATCTAGGTGTGCGATATGATTAACTTAACCTTATTTTTGAAAGAGTTATGACCACTGTAAAAAAATTATACGATTCCAATTCTACATTAATTAAAAAAACTAGAATAGAATCTTATCATTTACTTATAAAAGATTAGGTATCATTATTTTATCTATGGTTAATTGGCCGTTCACAGCAGCCGGTCATAAAGATGTAGAATGCAATAGAATCGATTTTTGATGAATCGACTAACCAGTAATGGTTTCTTTTGTTTAATAAATAACTATAACGTTCATGTATGACGTGTCTATAATAAAACACATCGTTGATAGTGTCGAACAAAATAGACCTAGTTTTTAGGTTATTTTCGATTTTATGAAATAACTCCGAAACCCGGGTTTTGTTTTCAAAAAGAAGTTTTGTAGGAGTTAACATAGTCAGTGTAGTCTATAAAAAACAAAGTTTGATTTTGATGCAGCTTGGTATGGGATTCCATACATCGATGAGCATTCTCCTTTGTCTCGACTTTATTCAAAATTCAAATCATTCCGACCGTTGCAAAATCAATTACAAAATGGTTACGATTTATACCGCGATTAATTATCTAAATCTAACTATTATAACATAGACAATAAGGTATAAAACTGTGTAATATATTATACTCTCTACTACTTTCCAATTCTCATAAGTCCGATGGCAAATATACCTACCAGTTATATGACATAAGTTCTGCATAAGGAAAATAATTTAGTTCCCATATCAGCTGCGTAAGATTAAAATCTTCATGCCGAAGTAGAAAGTGAATACAATAGCTATTCTTATGAGTGTGTGTACCTACCTTTACGTGTATATTGCTGTTTTTACCGTTATGTAAAGATAGCCTACAATTCTTTCTCAAATTTTTCGCAAACTGATGATTCAACCGCAATTACAGAGGACCAAAAACCGTAATTCGTCCCTTTCTCTTTGCTTTCAGTTTTTTTTTCGTTTTTTGTCAGAAAACGTCAGTTTTTTCCAACCATAATTTACAGAAACATGTAAATTTTTGCCATTAGTTTTTATCACTACAGATTTTGATACTATTCATTCAGAAAAATCGATTTTCAAACTTCATAACTTCTCCTCAATCTTGCAGACAATCTGACAAGGATAATATAGCGGGAAACAGATAAACTCTATCTTATCTCTGATTTACATTAAAACATCAATATTTAAATTACAAACAATACAATAACAACTTACCATAGTCACTGTCCCATTACTGCCATTCAGAGTTTCATTTGAATTCATGTTTATCGTAAAAACTTCCGTACTTTCCGTAGGAGAGATTTTACTAGCACTAACACATTCAAAAACACCCATAATTTATAACAAAAAAAAAACACTAGCACAGATTATCAAACTGTTAAGTCAAAAAAATACGATATATTTTTTAAATTTAATTTTGGAACATGTTTGATTCTTTTTAAAATTTTTAAACTTAATTCTCAAGTGTTCCAAGTTGAGATATCGCGTCGACTGCTGTCAGTGGCAGCGTGTGCGCACCGGTGTACGTTGATACACTGATATATAGCGAGCGACTGGATGTCCTAAGAGTGTGGGTGGTGTTCTTAAAGTTCGATCAAATCGGCAGACCGGTCTAGTGTGACTTGTGAGCTGCAAACTAGAGCATAGGGGTTCCTTGGAATTTATTTGTTTATTTGAGTACTGTTCTTATGAATATTTTGTATGATGGATCCCAGAATGATTCTTGGATTTTTAACGTTTATTATTTTTATTAATTTGACATTCCAGGCACAGTATATTTTTTTTTATTTGCTATCCACAAGACTTGCAAAATTGTTACATTTTTAACGTTACCTATAATATTATTTATTTTATTTCTGTAATTGCAACAATAACAATTGATTAAAAAGCCATAAGACAAAAGTAAAGATAAAAAAAAGAGTTGAAATTTTTTAGAAGAATTAATATAAACTCGGTTAAAAATATTTCCGTCAAATTTTTCGTGCAAAATGGAATGTAATGCAAACAGCTGTACCCGTTATTAATAGGCGTCTGATTTGCTCATTCTGGGTTACTATCAAACCAAAAAGCCAACCAACCCAAAATCTACTGAATAACTAGTGGGAGTATTATTTACCCAACCAACCCTAAACCCCTTATTTACGGATATCTCGATTAGACAACTTTTGTTTTTATTTCGCAGGTTTTGAGTATTATTTAAAGCCAGCACTTCTCTGTTCATATGTTCTTTTTTTTTCTTTTTTCTTTTTGTCGATATCTATCTTTGTTATCTACCGCAAAGGGCAAAGTTCGTCGGCTCATCTCACTGTATGTTGCCTCTACATGACACTGGCAGAATAGTCGGCATCAGCTCAGTTGCCAAAGAAAAAAAAAATATCTTCACATGACATATCTTTTGACATAAACATGCGCTTCATGTCAAAAATACCTATGAAAATAGTCACAAAAATATGTACCGTATCACCGTTATCACATCCAGTCGCATTACAATCAGTGAAGCAAACACAATATCTCCGATATGAATCATTCACGTGTGGAGTGAATACTAATACAAACGACGACGTTATGTCAGTTTGTGGGTCATTCTATGAGTTTATGGATGTAGCATTGCATGGAACAGTTCCGGCTTTAAGTAAGGTTGCCAAGCGTACGTACTCTACAACAAATCAACGGTTCCGATTTATTCCGAACTGTACCGAAACAATCCAAATGTACAGATACGCTTTGAAAAATTTTGATTGGTGATAAAAACTCAGGTAGCTATGATAGAGAATTGTACAGGTACTGTGCGTCAATCATAGTAACGATTTATGCAAAAATCAAAGCAATTTTCCTTTTTTTGCTTTCTTTTTCTATCCCACTCCTGGGGCCTCCATCCACTCCTTCCACTTTTCATGAGCATGGGCAGAGAGCGCCGACTGAATTTCCTAAGTAAAAAGTCATAATTCGAGGTTTGGCTCTCGTCTATTTTCTCCTCCAATATTAGAGCAATTTAAAAGATATTCCATAAACTGGTAAAGTAAGATATATACTATGTCCCTATGTTTTCCTTTTTTCATTTATATTTGTCAAATTTGTACACTAAGCCTCTGTTGACAGCGCAATTTTGAGCATTTTTTGAGGGTTCTAGTGCTTCTAAAGATAATGTATCATCAAAAAGGAAAACATAGGGACCTAGAATATATCTTTCATTTTCAGTTTATGGAATATCTTTTAAATTGGTTCAATATTGGAGGAGAAAATAGACGAGAGCCAAACCTCGAATTATTACTTTTTACTTAGGAAATTCAGTCGGCGCTCTCTGCCCCCGTTTCCTCTTAACTAAGTACTCAAGAAGAAAGCGCTCGACAGATTTGGCTGTTGGGTTCAACAAAAAAATCTGTCGAGTTCGTCCCTTTCTCCTTCCAATTCTTGATAAAGAAAATAAAAACGGCGCAGTACCTGCATTTGTAAGGACCAGCTGTCCTTACAAATGCAGGTACTGCGCCGTTTTTGTTTATTTTTCTTCCTGGCAACCCTGCTTCTAAGATACCAGTTTACTCAAACGCATAGACTTGCGTAAGAGTGTTCTCAGTGATAGTTTGATTATCAATGAGTTGAATGAAGATGCTTCCGCTCTTTTTGTCAATGATGTGTGATCTTTAACCTGTGAGTAGTCGCGGTACCCTATCTCAATTAGATAGGTCAGTCGGCAGCTGGTCTATTTAATAAATATAACTACCGATACTTACTCAGCTGCATTTCTTATAAAACGTAATATATTGCATTTCATTGCTAGGTACTGCTCTTACTATCCTTGTTTGCCCAAAGCTGTTAAGAACGAATCTTAGTTTGGCCACAGATAAAATAATACTAGCATACAGAAGCCACATCCCTTATAAAGAAAACGTGCCGACGTAATTAGCGTTTTTCATCTGGTTATATTGTTTTTTTTTGTAAATCGTTCGCGTTCGGTTCCGTTCCACGGGGATAGATTCATCACCATCTATGGTGGAACGGAACCGAACGCGATCGATGTACAAACAATAATCAGTATAATCTGTACAGTGCGTCGGCATGGTTTCTTTGTATAGGATGAGACACCACTGGTTTGGCTATCTTGTAATGCATGTTTGTATTAAACTACGGGTATTACTTGTAGGTATGGAACAGGAAGTTTTAAAAAATTTCACTATTTAGTGTTTTATACAATACAAAAAAAAAGTTTTCAACAACAGAATGATTTCCAAAAATTCTGGCTGGAGGTATAGAAAACAATACCATTGGAGCGGTTACGCACTACATTCGATTTGTGTCCGTGAAATTTCGGTTCCGAAGTAGCCGTAGTACTTCTTTTAGAGAAGCTTATGTACTACGAGTACATCCGAACTCTATCCGTCATAATCAAAACATTTTGAACTCTGAACTCAAATCACGGACACGGACGTGTAGTGCGTAACCACCCTTAGGCTCTCCACAATTGTCATTGGATCTTAGCGATGGCAATGGTCGTAATGCTAACAAGTAAAATTTCAAAATTTAAAAAACCCCCGACACATTTATCTTATGAAATCACCCCGATTCAAACAGTAAAACGCCCATAACTTTTAAACGGCTGAGCCGATTTGATTCAAACATAGCTAAGAACACTCTCGATAAAATTATCTTTCAAACACAAAAAACTAAATCAAAATCGGTTAATCCGTTTAGGCGCTATGATGCCACAGACAGACACACAGATACACAGATACACAGACACACAGATACACAGATACACAGCAACACACGTGAAACTTATAACACCCCTCTTTTTCCGGCAGGGGTTAAAAAGGAAGGGATTCATCAAGTGACATTTCGATACCGTTTGACATTCCCAAATGTACATTTTTGTAATTTTTTCTAATCGGTATCGCCAGGTTTTCATTGATAGAATGTCACTTGTCTAAGGCCTCTTGTGATTATTACGTTAAATTAGTAGAAAACGATAAAAGTGTATGAATACTTTCAAACGGTTTGAAAATTTAAAATCATTTCATTGGTCAATTTATTTTTTACTAGCGGTCGCCTCGCGGTTTCACCCGCGTAGTTCCCGTTCCCGTGGGAATACAGGGATAAAAAGTAGCCTATGTTACCCGGGGATAGTGTAGCATCGCAACGGTGAAAGAGTTTTTGAAATCGGTCCAGTAGTTTTTAAGTTTATTCATTACATACAAAAATACAAATCTTTCCTCTTTATAACATTAGTATAGATATAGATTAGTATAGATAGTATAGATTGTTTACTTCAAAATAAACAGTACTTTAACTCAGGTGTTTTCCCATTCGCATTTCGATTCGCGCATTATGTATTCACTTATTTCGCATGACTGTTTGTAACCGGCGCCAACGTGCATTCCTTCCATATTTAAATTATTCTGTGCGGTTACCTCCCGCACTTACGCAACGACTAATGATACTGCAGGAGACATCTTTGTTCGGCTGTAGACAAACGTAGAGAACTAGTAGAAAAATGCTTACTTGTATTGATACAAACTAAGTCCAAATACAAGGTGGCTTATATTTCAGAGGCTTAAAGAACTTAAGTATGAATATAAGACTCCGTATCAAAACGTCCTATTCGTAAAACGACCTATGAACAGAACATCATAATCTCAAAATGACATAGTCATACTTATCACATTTGTACAAACATTTGTAAATTTGTGTTTGTGTATGGACGTTTTGCTACTACACACACACACGTATATGCGTAAAAATTGTTATTGAAACTGTCACCCGCACCATGCTAAAGCGCAAAGAGTATAGGTCATTTTGAGAATAGGACGATCTGCTCTTAGGACGTTTTGCGAGTAGGACGTTTTGATACGAATTCATACATAAGTTGTATTTAGTATGTTACTGATTTTTCGCAATTACTTTGCTGTTCCCTCAAGCAGTATTGTTATATATAAGTTTATACGTCCATATAGTACTGTATTCTTACTCATAAAGTATTTCTGAATCATAATAAAATAAATACCTTAAGCCTGATAAATCACTACTAATGTACATAATAACACAATTTATGTGTATTTAATATTATTTACATAAGAACATTTTGTGTCAATATTTTCAGAAGAGTGAATCATTAAGGATACAGTCAACATAGAAAACGGTTCAAAGGCTACTATTAATTATGATTATTATTTTAAACTTTTTGAACATTAACGATCTATTAAATAAATATTAATTAGTCATTATTATTTTTATATCTTTAAAGGGGAAAATTTACAAGTCCCTGATTAGACCTGTCGTACTGTATGGATCAGAATGTTGGGCTGTGAAAAAGATGGATAAAAAGAGATTGCATGTAGCAGAGATGAGAGCAGAGAATGTTGAGATGGATGTGAGTGACGAGAATGGATAAAGTGAGAAATTAGTATATTAGATGAAGTTTGAAAGTGGCGCCAGTGACAGGAAAGTTGAAAGGAAACCGTTTGTCCTGGTATGGCATGTGATGAGCAGGTATGAAACGCATGTTACTAAAAGAGTTATGAATATAGATGTGGATGGATGCAGAGGGAGGGGGCGGACAAAGAAAAGATGGATGGACTGTGTGAGGAGTGATATGAAAGAAAAGAGCGTCAGTGATGGAGTGACGGGGGACAGGATGGTATGGAAGAAGAAAACGTGTTGCGCCGACCCCAAGTAACATGGGACAAGGGCAGGAGGGTGATGATGAGTCATTATTATTTTCAAGCCAAGATTCATCATCTATTCTCCTCTCACGAGTCGGAGAGTTTAATCCTTGGTAAAAAGGCTAGCTATTCTACAAATAGGAGAGTAAGTAGACAACTGGTCCGGGGCCGAAATTGTCTCGAGATCTTCTGTCTTTGTATTTTGTTTCATTCTGGCTCGCGAACTGGCGCTCTTATTTACGTAATGACCAGTTACAGTTTCGGTCTCCGGTTTCTGTCACTGCTTGGGCTCGAACTGCCATTTTTAGTTGCTTAAGTGTGCTGCTGCCCAACCCGCCCTTCCTAAACAACCATTTAAGAAAACGACAGTCGCCAACAACCTTGAGGGAATAAAACGCGCTCTACTCGTTTCACACCCGCGTGGCTTAAAATTCAGTAGTTTTTTTACTTTCCTTATTATTCTTAGACTTCAACGTGTCTACCTTTACTACTTTATCTCCTATTTTACTCTAACATTAAATGGTTTTAATTTATTTACATGTATAACTAGCCTTATGTTTCTTATTTTCCAATGTTCTAACTATCTGGAAAAAAAAAAACTTTATATCAAAATGTAGATAATTAAACTGTCTTTGAGATGGATCTAATTTTATTAAAATACCCCTGTCGGTTTTGGTGCGATTGTCGTTTTTCTTGCCGTGTTAGACATAACTTTATAAATTAATTACACTATTTTATACGAATAAAACTCATAATTTTCTTAGATCAAATTATTACGAAAATAGTCTAATACAAAATATATTTTTCAAAAAAATACTACTAGCCGTTTAGACGTGATTCTCATTTTAAAATCAGATATGCAGGGGTATCTGCGCCTTAAGTTCTAGATAATTGCAAATTTCTTATACAGGTATGGCGCAAATGTGCATCAACACAATAAAACAGGCGTTTATGTAAGAGGCAGGGAGCATACAATCCCTATGAATTGTTTCATAATAGATAATAATAACGCCTATAAAAAAGCAAATATAATGAACGATGACGGCTGATAAAAACTATGTGCCGATCGCAAATAATATGATATAAGCACTGATGTATGGTGACGATTGTAAGCATTTGAGCAATACTTGCTAAAAAGAAGCTAATGCCCGATAAAAACCAGCAGAGAAGAGGCATACAAACATGAACAAAACAAACAAGAAAAATAATACAATATTTGCAAAGTACAGGTAAGTGTAATCTGTTTAAAGACCAAAGGCTCACATACGCGAATACAGCCAACATTCCTAAGAACCCATGAATGGTGACTCATACATATTACTTTCGAGTTGAGGCTTGACGCATACAAATTATATAAATATACTAAACCCGCGACCTGCGCTCGCGCCGAGTATGACTCACCATACTACTGGCGCTTAGTACACTAGCGGGTATAGTAAATCATTTCTGGGAATTGCTGAGGTGAGCTGAGTCCATTCTTGGTGCAGAGATATGGGTCATTCATTAATATCATAGTATTAAGTATCAAGTCATTTATTTTAATATAGCTGAAAATTCGTTTTTGAAAGTCAAATGTACAAAAGTACAAAAATGCCCAGTGGTTTAGGTGAGAAAAAAAATGGCGCAACGAACTCCCTAGCTGTAGGTGGTATTATAACTCATATTTTCATCAAGTTTCATGATGTAATATATAAAGCGAGCATACATATAGACGTGAAAGAAAAAGGTCATTTCCGTCTTAAAAATTTTGAAATTCGCAATTTAAAACTTCAAAAACTCTGTCCAATGGGGATCGAACTTAGAAACTAAGCAGACACACTTAGCCTTTTAGGGTAAAAACTAAGAGGCAGTTGTTTGTGGGTTATTTATATTTATAGTGCGAAAATAATAAGTATGTTAGAGTTACGTCGGTGACGTCTCAGTTGTTATTGGTTGGGGTTCGAGGATTTAGTTCAGTATTAAGTATATCAAGAGTCACGTACTTGATTGGAATAGTCGTAGCTCTCAATGGCAAGTTGTTCTTCAATCTAGGTTCTCTAGTCACGGTTTGGTTGGTATATTGCTTAATATCGATAGGGTCATATTATTTTATTGTTATCAATGTGACCACCTGCCCTGAAGAGGAGCCGAAGATAGAGTAGTGGCCGGAAAGCAGCTCGTCAGTGAATCTGTCAAAGCTTTCCGGGACGGGGACGAATTATCCTTTACTATTATTATTACTGTGTAATTGTAGGTGTAGAGTTCACTTTTTATCAATAGGTCAGGAAAAACTAATGACAAAGCCTGAACTTGAATGGTCACGTAACAAGCAAAGAGCAAATTTGGTGACACACCTTCATTTAGTGTCGCCTGAATAAAGTGTTTCCTAGTTTTCCATTTGGTATCATCATCATCATCGTTATTTCAGCCGAGAGACGTCCACTGCTGGACATAGGCCTCCTCCAAGTGTCGCCACACTGATCGATCCTGTGCGACCAGATCGTCGCTCCACCTAGAGGGAGGTCTTCCAACGCTATACGTAGTCGCTACACGAGAACTTTTGGCCCCAACGGCCATCCGTTCTGCGTGCAATGTGCCCTGCCTACTGCCACTTAATTTTGTCAATTCTTCGGGTTATGTCGGTAACCTTGCTTTCTTTCGGCTGTCTTCATTTCTGATTCGATCACGCAAGGGAACTCCGAGCATAGCTCTCTCCATTGCCCTTTGGGTGACTTTAAGCCTTCTAATGAGGCCCATTGTGAGTGACCACATCGAACGATTTGCTATAGTTAAAGGAAAACCGTAACTGTACTAATTGGCTATTCAAATAAAGTTATATACCTATTGAAAAGTATATCCTATCACGTAGACAATCGAACATCGACGCCGAGTTGTTGCCAGCCTGTTTTTTTTTATCGGTTAGATTTTGGTGAATGTCCGATGGAACTGCACAATTTGATTGCGCCTTGCCCTTTCCATTATCGGACTACAAGACGTACGGCCATGTGCCTTCAGTACATGGTAGACATCCCACCCTTACGCGTTAAATGTCTTGGCAATACTTTCATTGTCTGGGGGTCTTTAACTCAAGAGTAAATAGGTTACTTCTAGGCAAACATGCTTCACCGTTGCGTTGACCACAATGTCGCTTACCATCAGATGAGATAGTGATTTATTTATTTATTTAATACTTTAAGCACACAAATGTACAGAGGCGGACTTAATGCCTTAGGCATTTTCTACCAGTCAACCTTTGGGTGATGCAGAGATAAATAGTGGTAGGCACCAATCACGATATTGAATGGATTTAAATGTATATACAATACATTAATATAAGCTAGAAATAATAAATAAATACAATATAATTTATACAATAAATGAAATATAGGAATATACCTAAACAATTAGCAGAAATAGACAATTAGCGCTGTGAAGATACTGCTGACTGCTGCCAACTTTTTGCGAATGTGTTCGCGAACTTTGACTTTGAAGTTTAGTCGGTTATTAACGTGAGCTATCAGTAATATTAATAAAAAATATACAGCCAAATACAGATTGGCCAATATAGTCAGCAAAATGCGTCAAAAATATGCTAACATTGAATCCCTAAGAATGATAATCACGCAACAATGTTAAGAGATCATCAACTAATCATGATATTGATAAGATATCTACTAAAAAAATAATTGACACCTGCATTTCTAAAACCACGTGTTTTGGCAAAACCGGATTGATAGCACTAAAGCAATTATGTACGTAGGTACGTACGTGAGTCAACTAGAGGAAAACGATTTAAAATCGTTTATATGATAATTATTAATCAATACATATCTTCCTAATATACGATAAAACGATTATAGTTTTTGCCGCATTGAAAAGTTTCAATCAGTCAGTAAGGTCTATAAGGACTCGCACTAATTAGGAAAGGATGGTACAAAAATTAAATACCTCATTAGTGGTTGGAATAAGGCTGCCAATGAAGAAGAAAATCAAGAAGATTGGTAGTACCAGCCAGCCGGGCGAGCACGGCCTCAGTGATAGGCAGGCTTGAGTCACGCATTTTATCACGGGTTTTGCTCCCAAACTGTACACAGTAGGCTGTGCTCGCCCCGCTGGTGTACACGGGTAGAGTTAACATAAAAAAATATGATTTATAGAGCAGACAAAATTACAAACAAAGAATATTATACAACATAATTTATATAAATATAAGGTCACACACATATTTCATCAGACAGTTACTGTAGCGAGGTAAATATAATAAAAATAATAACAACCGCACGGGTCGATCATCAAGGTTAAGCAACGCTTGACGAGGTCGGTCCGTGGATGGGTGACCATTTTCAACATATCGAGTTTCCTCCGTGCCTCGGATTCTAAGCCGTTGGTCCCGGCTGTCATTTGAAGATCTTTGACAGTCGTTATACGAGTAGTCAGAAGCTTGACATCTGACTCCAGTCTAGCCAAGGGGTACCGTGTTACCCAGTTACTGCGTTGTGAAGGTCAGATAGGCAGTCGCTCCATGTAAAACACTGGTACTCAGCTGAATCTGGTTAGACTGAAAGCCGATCCCAGCATAGTTGGGAAAAGGCTAGGCAGAATTAGTTACTGTAACGGGGTGCCAGTCTAACAAGAATGAAATGCAAACTCCTTGCTATTACTACATGGAACGAATATTTTTTGTTCAACTTTGTTTTTTTTTGCTTTACGTCGTGACGTAGGTATTTTAAAACGACGACAGTCGCCAACGACCTTGAAGGAACAAAACGCGCACTCGTTTAAAACCCGCGCGACCCAAAATTCTGTAGTTTTTTTAACTTTCCTTAGTATTTATTCTAAGACTTAAAAAAGGCCTTAGATCAAATTGTAGATAATTAAATAGTGTTTGAAATGGAGAAAATTTCATTAAAATACGCCCGACGATTTTGGTGCGATTGTCGTGTTTTTGTCCGTATTAGACATAACTTTACAAATTAATGTCACTATGTTATACGATTAAAACTCAGAATTTACATTAATCAAATAATTAAGAAAAGGATAATATTTTTGTGTTCACCAAAAATCTAAAGGTACATCTAAAATAGTGATCGTGCACCAAATATTAGTTGATCTACGAATAAATTATGGTCAAAGAATCAGTCCTAGAGCGAGCGAAGCGAGCTCGGGAACTTAGGGCACCCCGACACGGACAGGTTAGGTTCGAACGAGATCAGCTCCCGTCATCTCGTTCGTGTTAGGTTACTTTTGACCATGCAGACAGAAATAGGAGCCCCGCGCAGCGGGGCTACGTCGACTTAAATCAACATATTTTGGTGCACATTCAGTATATTTGGTGGAACACAGGCAAACTTAGGTAAATTAAATGGGAATAAATTGAAGTACTTTTAAATACTATCCTTAAGAAAATGGTTTTATGTAACATATATTTTACAAAAAAAATACGGCAAGCCTTTTAGACGTGATTCTCATTTTTAAATCAGTTAATGAGGGGTACCTTCAATTCAACGTCACTCTTACTCATTGCATCGCAACTTTGAAAAGCATTTTGCAACTTTTTTTCTCAAGACGCACGTGACACCGAACATGTATGTTATGTTATTATGTTTACATTCTACGTTTTTAATTGATTTTCCCATAACCACGAAAACAGTGCACTAGTAGCAATAACAGGAAAGTTAGCTATATTGATGTATCAGCAATTACGTTGACACTTCGGTTTTGTGACGTAGACTCGCTACTCGGTTCACCGCACTCAGTTTTTTACCATGTATTACATATTCCAAACTAGGTATAATACCTCCTGTTCAAAATTGTCTACGCACTACGCTAACGGGTCCAAAAGACCCGAAGTTCCAAAAGTTTTCATCCTGCAATTAACTCCTATGCTGCCGTGGTATAACTAAAATGGCGTTATCTGATATCTGGTCGATTTTTTACTTTTGATGCTCTATTAATGTGAAAAAAATAACTGTCGATCGATATTTTTTTTTTAAACCGACCAGATGTCAGATAACGGCATTTTAGTTATACCACGGCAGTATGGATATTATCCACCGCGACAGCCGCAGGCTTATTACGAAAGAAACAGCAATCAGCAATCATCGCGCGATTAATTCGGAATTACCTGCAGTTTAGGTATGGTAGGTCCTACACAATCGTTTGTCGCTGTCTATTTGTCAAATGCACTTATTTCTAAAAATAACCGCCAAGAACTCTAAAATTTCTGTATTGAAGAGCAATTATTGCGCCAAAATCGCTATCGTTTTGCTCTTGCAAGATACGAAAGATATAATAAACCTGTCGATCTTAGAAAAGTAAGTAGCTAAAGTGGTTGACGGTGTCAAAGTGGTCACGTGCTGCCGTGCACAGCGAGGCTCAGAGGAGACGCTTCTCTAGCTCTATCTATGTCTCCCTAGGGATTTGCCATAAAAGGCGTTGCACAGAGGGGGTTCCGGTGATGTTTTAGTGAGGTACCTAATAATCCCACACTCCCTGGTCTTTTCCCAAAAGTCCAGGCGCCTTTTGAAGGTCGCAAAGCTCGTCTGGGTCTGATACACCCAGAAACGATTGCTTTGTTACATGTGATTGATTTTGATTGCTTTTCTTTGTGTTCATGTTAGTGGTTCGATTCATGTCAGCCAAAAAGTGATATTGGAATTTTCTCAGTAACAGCCTGGAGTTTGGCAGTTGGCGGTGTGATTCTCCCGTACCTCGGAGAGCATTTTTAACCGTTGGTCCTACGCCTGATCTCTCTCCGGTCATGGCGGATTGTCGACCCATCTAACTATGAGAGTGAGGGAACAGAGACTGTTCCTGTGTTTGCGCACACGCTTGTTTACTATAATATCGCCCACTGAGATTGGCAGACGTGGCCGAAATTCAGTATGTCAAAAGTCAAAGTCAAAGTCAAATATATTTATTCAATTAGGCCAATAAACGGCACTTTTGAACGTCACATAAATTAAAATTAAAATTTGCAAGTAATAAAAAAATAAAAAAAAATGATTGTAACGTGCATTCGGAAAGTAGATTGTTATGGAGAAGAACGCACAAGAAACTCCATAATATGGTAGTCCATAGGACATATTATATTATATGGACATCTATTTTTGTTACTCTTTCACGCAAAAAATACTGAACGGATCTAGATGAAATTTGGCACAAACATTGATTTTGGTCTGGAATAGCACATAGGATACTTTTTATCCTACTTTTTATCCGGGAATATGTTCCCGGGATAATTTTCGACATTTACGAGTGCGAATTCGCTGGTAAAAACTAGTTACAACATACAAACTACGTATATAAACGATGTAGGCACATTATGTATTTCCTGGGGGAATTACATACAGAATTAACATCATTTAAAATGGCCTAGCAACATTGACCACTACCTATTTACTATGAGGTTATGACGTAGAAATGCCTATGTTACGCATTTTCCTTGGTAATAAAAAGAGTTGGATGTCAAATGATGCCTATGACCGTATTTAGTAGAAAATAATGGAAGTAATCATACAAAGGCTAGTTAATACCATATTTTTTATAGCCGTCTGAAGACTCATTATGAATAAATTAGGTTTCTTCGCTTGTGATGGGGTAGGCATAACCGCTTCTCTCTATTTAATTAAATATAGCTTTGTACACATTGTTCTTCTTTAGTAATGCTAAAGTCCAGCATTCTACAAACAATGAATCAGTACATCGTGGCCTTCTCCAATGACCTGGTGAAGGTTATAGGCATCCGTTGCAAGAGAGAAGCAAAGGACCTGTTAATGAAAATGATGTTCAAATCCCCTCCAGCTGACTATGTTGAGCCTGCAGAAAAGCTCCCTGCGGGCCACCAACTGCCTTGGCCCACCTGGAAATCTCTAAACCGACTACGAAGCCAGGTGGGTCGCTGCAGGCACAACCTAGTTATAGGTGTACCAGAATCTCATGGCATTTTTTATTTTTTTTAAATTGTGATTTTCATATGGCAATGCCAATTGTCACCTGTCGAATCAAAGTACTTGATGTGTCAACCGCTGCTGAAATTTTTTGATATTATCTTGAAAGTTTGTTATTTTTGTGAAAATGTCGAAAAACCCACTTCGATCTCATGCGAGACATATTGTTTTCAATGTGTATCATAAAATAAGGGAAGAAGAAGGCGTAAATCAAACTCAATCTTTGATTTTAAAGTGCGTCGTAGAGTGGACCGGTAAGTTGGACTGACTTGTTTTGATACTTTTAGTTTAATTTATATTTTTCTTACTTAATTTTAATTTCTTTCCATTACTATTATATGGTAAATCGTAGGTCAGGGCACATCGAATGATGGCCGGAAGGAAATGGCAACAGTAATGTAACTGTTACTAATTCTTCGACAAGATATTGATTTTAACGAAGATTGAGAATCTTTGACGTAAGAAAAATATTAAGTAATAATCTGCGCCCTGCAGTGGGACGTGTATATAGACGGGAGTTTTTGGCGGGATTTTGTCGAGTGAAGTTCAGTGGCTGTTAATATTATTTGCAAATTGATTCCTAGTGGATATTGTGATATATTATTGGTGTAGTTTTGTATCTCAACTGTCTCCGCAACTGGACAATTTGTAAAATCATTGACAAAAGCGATCTCGGGATAGTGGAGCGGTGTATTTTATTGTAGTATTGACTGCCTCTGCAAAGCTTACTGGGAAGACTGACTCTATACAATTTGCTGCCAAATACTCCAAAAAACATCAGAATCTGTTGCATTCTAATGCATACTAAAGAATAAATATAAGATCCAAAACTCTTTCCAAAGACGTGGCTAAAAGGTCCTAGCAACCAGGCCATAAAACTTACATAAAAAAAAATATAGACTGATGGTGATGAATGACTTTAAGTAACATGATACATTTTATTATTTTTTACAGACTTTATACATAAAGAGATTGGTTTTGAATATGTTAAATGCCAATGAAAAAGAACCATTTTGATGGAGAGAGATGACATAAAACTACAAAGATACAAGTTTTTGAAATGCCAGTGGAGTTCATGGAATCGTATTCTAGCTAGTTCTGAATGAGGTTTTAAGTTATTAGTATGATTTAAATGCTAAATAATAAACTAATACATAAATTAATATTCAATTGATTTATTTTTCCTATGTTAAGAACACGATGTATAACAACATTATTCATACACATACCTATAATACTCACAGTGGATCTTTGTGTCTCTGAATTGGTTGCAAGACCCCGCGCAGTAGCTATTTTTGTGTCAATGTTGAAGGTGAAGATAGCATTGTATAACTGTCTCTTTCACTCGCTTATGTATGTCACATAAGCTTACGGAGTTTCTTGTGCATTCTTCTCCATAACAAGCTACTTTCCGAATGCACGGTAGAATCAACTTTTAACTTCCATGTAAATTTAAATTGTGACATTCAAAAGTGCCGCTTGGTGGCCCAGTTGAAATAAATATCTTTTGTCTTTTGTCTTTTTTGTCATCGTCCTATCTCGCTTACTCTATGCAGTATACTCGATGACAAACTGTTTCTTACGCAATGGTTGGCAGGACCAAGTTCAAAGACACAAAGATCCGTTGACTACTATAATATAGGTACCTCATGTTCATTAATACTAAAGACATAAATAAAAATTAAACAGTATCAAGATCGTTTGATCCAATTTCCCCAGTATTGCATACAACAAATTTTTATTTCCCTTTTTGCCATGAGATTCTGGTAGACCTATAGATGGGGGTACTCCAATGACCCACAGTGTGATTGCGGAGCCAGGTCCCAAATAATGCCTCACCTTTTGTCGTGCTCTCTGTGCAACAACACCTGCACCTTAAAAGACCTCTGTGAGGCAAATTACAACGCTGTTGGCGTGGCTGAATTCTGGTCAAAATATATTTAACTTTGGAATCATCGATACGACGAAGAAGAATGTTCAAATATTGGTCGTGGTAATTTTGCTCAAACCAACAATTTACGGACACCGTCGAATAAAAACTTCTTAAAACCTGTTAAAAGGAAAACTAACAAAACAATTTAAAACACAAAAACCCGCCACAATGACATGACATAACGAAACCTTTTGTCAAACCAAATCTAAAACAATATCACAGGAAAAGTCCTCCAAAGCACTCCAAGATGAATATCCCTGTGATAAAATCGTATCAGGAACAGGCGATTGACACGGTGGTGTCTATAATCAATGCAGCAAAAGAGAAGCTGGGGATGCGACAAACGCTCAAGCAGTTAGCGAGTGAGTACAACCTGACGGTCCGGGCACTGCAGCAATCGCTAGACAAGCACTTATGTTGCGTCTCTACTGATACAAAGAGCACGGTACTATCATTTTCTCAGCTTATGGTTTTCTCGCACTGGTTTATGTTTAGGTTTAGTTTAGTACGGACTGGTGTCTACAACTCCATGTTTAACCGCGTATTTTGCGTACGGTTGGGATAAATGTTCGTTCGATCCACCCCAGCTCCTCAAGGAAGGCCAGCAGCGCCTTGGTGTCGCTGACTATCTCTCTCTATTTCAGAATCTGGTGGTCAAACGTCGAATCCTCTGTCAGGAGTATTTTGATTTGCGACCCTGATTATGTTCTAGAGCATCTTGAAATTATATTACCTAAGTTAAGTTACGCCATGTTTCCACCTGCAACTCGGTCGCATGCTAGTTGCATTATGTTGTGGGCTAGACAAGTATAATGTGGTCTATGGTTCGAACCTGGTAAACCCATCCCAAACATGGAGTCAGAGTGGAACTCATTCACAGAATATGCACTATCTCCTTTCCTGCCCATCATGCGCAACCACCTTGCACGGCTTAAACGAAGCTATCAACGACAGAGCTATTCAGTTGGCCACATTTTTGTCGGACAAATTTTGAGTCAAATCGACACGAAATGAAGTCGAAGATTGCTCGATCGTGACCTGCAATGTAATAAATTTACATATGAGTTGCTTGCAGTTGGATTCACGGCTTTAGGGTTAGTAGAACCAATAAGAATGTTTCCTGAGTAGAAAATGATCCTTTGTCGCCCGTGTTACTACCAATCTTACTACCAGTAGTAATACTGGTAATTTGATTCCCCTTCTTACTACTGAAGTCGTAAGTTGTTAGACGGGTAATAAAGATTTGCCCTTGTTACTACCAATGATAGAAAAAAAGAAAGAAAAGTGTTTATTTTCCACAAATACGACATACTATTACTATATTATTATTCATACTCGTATTATTTTATATTTGTTTAACAATTTCGGTAATCTGGGGTCTCGGATGTTTAAAAGGCGTGCCAGGGGTCGCAGCTAGCTCGCAAGGGCCTTGTTAGATAGGTATCATGTGTCACCAACCGATGATTATCCCTGTATGGACTACGTAAGTGCACCTAAGGGCAATTACCGGTTGGTGCAGGACTACTGTTAAATATGGAGACAAAGATATTGGGCTATAGGTTTGGAAGGTTTAGTGGATCAGTTGTTTTTTTTTTGCGTTAGTCAATGTGCGGACCTTCCTATCCAGGGCGACAAGTTCTGTCTGAGAGAGAACATCAAGACCGGCATGACCCAGACGTTGAAGGCGCATACCTTCCCGTGTTCCCGCCTGATAAAATACTATTTAGTACTTTTTTCAGGCTACCAAAGAAGCGACGACTGTTTCACGTCAGTAGCATTGATGCCTAGTGTTTCCGACATACCCAAATACTTGTAAGTTTCGGTTGAGGGAAGGGATCTAAGGTACATAGAATCCGAGAGTTGTATTCCCACGGATACTATAATCTCCCCTCGCTTTACATGCATGACTGCACATTTGTCCACACCAAATTCCGTCCTGATGGCGTCACTGAAGTTTTCTGTTACCATCAGAAGCTTCATCAGCTGCAAGATGTTGGGGGCAAAGAGCTTCATGTCATCCATGTAAAGGAGGTGTGATATGACCTGACCCTCTTCTCAACCGATAGCCCAGGCCCTCCAGCAGTGTACTCAGAGGGTTCAGGGCTAAGCAAAACCACAGAGGACTCACCCTGTCTGTCGCCCTGAAATATAATGTACACCATATAAAATTTAAAAATAAAAAAACTGCGCTCGATTCTGATAGTTTCACTGTGATCGTTCTTCACTGCCCCATACATGAAGTCAGGAAGATGCGCAGAGTCTCATCAATTTTATGCGACTCCAGCACCCTCATGAGTTATGTATGTGGCATCGAATCATAGGCCTTCTTGCAACATGTCGCCAGATTCTGTATAATTATTTATTATTATCATTGGTAGTAACAAGGGCAAATCATTATTACCCGTCTAACAACTTACGACTGCAGTAGTAGGAAGGGGAATCAAATTACCAGTATTACTACTGGTAGTAAGATTGGTAGTAACACGGGCGACAAAGGAAAATGATAATTCTATTTAGTCCGTCAGTGAGATTATCAAATAATATTGGAGACGTATTTTTTGCTTTATGAAATAAATAAAAGTTGACAAAGATAAAGCGTATCAAAGTTCAGGAGTGAGGGCTTGTGACGTCACTTTGTCAGTAAAAGTGTAGCACGACGTGACGTCACACGATATTTCAACGTGCTGTATCGTCATAATTTTTGTTAACGTGACAAAAGAAATATACGTGTCCAATATTTTTAGGTAATCTAACTATAACGGATTAAATAGTTTTTTTGTAATCATCCCTCAAAGCATCTTGTTACCGAGTTACGTTGGTGGAGTTCATTTGGCAGTCACTTCATGTAAAATACTCGTATTCAGCTGCCTCCGGTTAGATTGGTAGACGACTCTAACATAGTTATGAAAATCCTAGGCAGATTGATATTTATTGAGTAGGAACCAATTGTGAGACACGTTAAGGTTGCCCTAGTCGAAAGAAAAACATGCACGCTATCTCATCCGACAACACGTGCAAAAGAGATAGTTGCTGTGATGAGCAGTAAGAAGCTAGTTCGCGTATGAATTAGCACTTTTGCAAATTTGTAGCGAATTGGATGACGATTTAGGACGAAAACGAGCGCGCGAAATTTTATAAACAGACCTTTGGGAGTATGGATATCATGAATAAACGACTAACTATATATTTTCAAAATAAAATTATTTGCATTGTTGAACTACTAATCTATCACTGTATGGTGGCTGTTTTGCAATTTTCCTTCTTCTTATAGTATTTATATCCACCCAAAGATGCGTTAAAATTAATTTTGAAAATTACAACTTTCGACGCTCATAACTTTCAAACATGTTTTTTTTTTACTTTTTTATTTCCATACAGGGCTAGATAATGATGACACAAATTGATATCATTTTCTATTTCGAACGTACGCGTTTTTATGGAAGAATGATCTACTAGTGCAACCTTAAGTTGTTGACTTCAGGAACTGACAAAAATGTCTAAGGCACTTTTCCCACCGCTGACGAGTAAGCGATTAACTATTGACTTTCACGTTGAAGAAACGTAAAAAAGATATAAGATCTCGTGTCAATAAAAGAGACAGACACATATAGTAAAAGTTCATCGCTGGCTGCACACACTACCGGCGAGTACTCTCTCACCAGAAGTTTTTCGTAGCGACAAGAACTATCAAATGTATACTCGCTCAACGATGCTCGCTTGGCGGTCAGACCTCACGCAGAGAGACCAACCAGCGGTCAATTCTGCCTACAATGTGGCCGCCCCAAGCGAGTCGCCCCAAGCGAGTGGTGCGAGTAATCGCCCGTCGCTCATAAACAACTCTCACAGCCGAGCGGTAAAACTATCGGAACTACACACTCACTACTCGCTTCTCGCCAACTCGTTTCTAGTTTCCAGCTTTACTCACAACTTGCTTATCATCAGCGGTGGGGCAAGTGCCTAAAATTTGCTTCACCCCTACGAAATCTGACATCACTGCCGAATATTGCTTTTCCAGACACAATCTTCAACAAATGATCCTTTGGTAGTCTTATTTGATTTTTTTCTTGGGAAATTCTCAGTCGCAGCGTGGAGACGGCATTTGCGCGCAAACATGCTCGCCTGAATCGTGGGTACCTCATCATCCAACTTTGAAGAACTTTGGCTGCATGACAGTATTGAAACCTGTGCCTGTCCTTGCCGAAGCTAGAGGCATGACACTTACGTATGTAAAAAAAATCATAAGTTTAACAAGTATCTTCGAACGTTTTCTCAAAGGGTCAAGTCTGTATCTAATTATCTTGGTTTCAGTTACCGATCGAGTTGTGTACATATTGAAATTGACTTTTCGTCAGACAACCTTTTGCCGAAATGATGGTGTTCGCACCAATATAATATCACAAAGCATAAGAAACTAGTGCTGTCGTGCTGAAAAATGTTGGAGGCTCCATACAAGAGCTCTTGAAGGCTTCAGACGTCTTCCGATATCAGAAGAGCAACACGAAAAGAGCAGAAAGAAAGAAAAAGAGTGTGTTTGGACCAAGACTGACGCTGATTATAACAGACATAGGGAATATAATGCCATCGCTCAGGATAATGCCGGGACACGTGTGCGAAACAAAGCCGTCTGTTGCTGGTTTCCAGCGACAGCCAGATTTGACTGGAGGAAGACGGATTTGACCAGAAGAGCATATAAAATATCTAGAGATTTAAAATGTGACGATTATATTATATAACCGTACTTCGGTGCCAGAAAACATATACCCATTCTATAATAAAGACCCGTGAATATATTTGTATCTTCTTTATGATTTTTTGTCCGATTGTCCTCCTAATTTTCTTCCCGAGAAATCGTAATTGCAGTCGATCCAGTAGTTGTAGTAGAATTTCCACCGTATATGGGTGGTTGCCTCTCAACATTCAACATAAATATGCGTAGTGTATATCATACATTATAGTTACATACATTGCGTTGAACATCTATTATTCACCAATACCTCTGTTGAAAGCTTAGTGTGAATACACGCGTGACGTTATGTATGTGAATGTCTCATTCACGCGACTTTTAAACTCTGCATACGTTTGATAAAGCTTATCGATCACCAGTGCGAGACAAACCATTTGAAGAGTCTGTGGATGTACTGCTTTCATATTCATTTACACTTTGGAACCGTCTCCTTTATTAACATCTTCGAGTTTGATTTGTTTTGCTTCTCAATGCTTTTGACCATGTGTATTTGTTTGAACTTGTTCAATAGGGATGGCTTATTTAACTAATTTTATTATTTGCTACATGAAATACCTAGTAATTGTTATGGTAGTAAACAAACATGAAAGATTTTTAAATTATGAGAGCCGAAGTTTTAAAGCGTCAAAGTTGAGAATAAGAATGAAAAGTCCGACGTGGCATCTGATGACGTCAGATGGCAAGGCGCCCATACGACTGCCATAGAAAACAGTGTTTTTGTATAGAGGGAAAGATTTATTTCTTTAAATTGTTATACCTCGTGCGATTTTTTGATTAATTTAGATTTTGTTTTCACTATTATAATATTATTCGGTTCATTTTAGTATTTTTATCGATAAACTGGTAAAATAACAAATATATATTTTCATGCATATTCATTTTTTGGCCATGATCTTAGTGACCCGTATTATTCTTTTGGCTTCCAGTAAGTCGTGACTTTGCTTGTAATTTCAAGCTCTCTCTGAAACCCATTAAACCGCCGTACGCGATCAGCAGCGAGAAGTTTATCAACGATACTATTGAGAAGAATTGGAAGCTTGGGGAAACCTTCAAGTACTTCGTCAGGTATATGGGAGGGTCTAGGAATGAAATGTCTCAATATTATTATTTTGAGGTAAGTAAATAAAAACTGAAACTTAAGTGGCAATGGTCATTGCTCGCAGAACGGATGGTTGATGAAGCCGAAAATGCGAACCGGGGTGCTGCATTGGAAGGCCTTCCACTAAGCGGACCGATAACCGGAATCCGCTGTATGCGAGACGCACGGGATCGGTCAATGTGGCGACGCTTGGAGGAGGCCTATGTCCAGCAGTGAACATCTTTCAGCTGAAATGATGATGAAATATAAGCTGTGGGCCAAAATACTCGTAGCACAGAAAAGAGTACCTTGAGAAAGTGAGATTTGGTCGCGGCAGACCGAGATGGGGACGGTGGGGTTGGAGAAACAGACAGATTTCGCCTGAACTGGAAGCGCGTAATCGTGAATAGAAAGAAGAATGACAAAAAGCTGTTGTTAACGTGTGTTAGAAGTTTGATGAGACTGATGAAGGAGTGTCTTGTTTGGCACAATTAAAGAGACGCCTATTTGTGATGAGGCGAAGTGGGTGATATCTAGCTGATCCAGTTAATTTGTGTTGTTATTTGTCTGGACGTTTAAAAACTTCTTTAGTATAAATTTGCATGTTTATTGTTTCAAAAAGGCATTGAAGGCTAAATGAATTATAGTGGTTTGACATCGTTCAAATATGGTAAAAAAGCATGGATATTATCAATTATTCCTTTTTCTTTGCGAAAAAGTTTATGCGGCTACCTATCTTCTTACCAGTTAATTACTACAAAAACACTTCTTAAATTAATCTCTGCTTTGAGTGAAAGCAGAGCAAGCAGCTTGTGCAATTTCGCCTTTGATCATTTACTGTAGCAATGTCCTAAGTCCTTTTGATAAATAATTTTGCTAACCTCGATGATTATACATAATACAATCTCTATAACTTCCATTGCAGGCTATCTTCAGCCAGCCGACAGTCTCGTACCCCATACCGCAGGCTACAGCATCCGTTTACTTCACTCTTGAAGACAAGCACATTGATCCTCCCGAAAAACGAGGTGTGCCGAGGGTAAGGCTTCGATAAACTTGACTTTTTGACTTAATGGCCTATTCCCTGGATGGGCCGAGGGCGTCCACAGTAGTCCTTATTTCATTCCGATGCTTTTCGCTTCTGACAGCAAGGTTTCACGGGGACGGCCATGCTTTGCCATATTATACATGTCGGGTTTAGTCAATAGTACGGACGTCAAAACAAATCACATCAATCAAGAACAACTACGCATTGCCGCGCTTTTTTCACACACGATGTCTTAACTTGAGGGAATATATCCTGACTGCCCAATGGTTTACATCTATCGGCAACCCTTGATGCGACATACATATATTCTTGTATATTGGCTTCTGCGCGGTAGTGACAGCAATAATGCAAATCGAAGAGGTTTATTCCGAACCTGACCCGAAATCCTAAACCTAAGAAAATCATGCTCTGCAGCCGAAGGATAAATATTTGCGAATTGGCTGACCAAAACTAGATGTATCCTCCGAATGCACAGCTTGATTTACTTCTTGCTTACGTATTTTTAGTTCGCTTCCTAAGCAGTCGGATTTGTTGATTTTTTTTAATTAACTTTTTTATTTATAACTTTTTAGTAAACATATTTTTTTTCGAATTAGGTACACTAAAACATAATTGTTATATATTGTTGAAATCACCTCTTAAAACACTTTATTTTATAAAAATTAACCGTTTATTAAGTTTTATAACAATACTTGTTGTCAAAGATATGGTTTTCTAAATTTTACAGCTAGATATAGCTATAAAGTAGGTAGGTAACTTAGGTAAGGTGGCATAACCGCTCATGGCAAGTTTACGATTTCGAACTACTTGCTGTTATTCGCTTTTGTCCATTTAAGGATGTTTTAAACAGTTGTTATTCGAAATCCTGAATTATGCCTAAAATAACATGTTAGAATTGACGTTCATACATGATAATTATAAACAATATAATTGCATTTTATGTACATTTCTTAAAACCCAGTTCGTAATGCATAGTGGTTTACTTAATCATGGTGATGATGTATTAAGTTCTAAAAGGTGAAATATACGTCGGCTTCATAAGTTACTACCTAGTCATCATCATCATCATCATCAAACTTTTAATGTTCTCACTACTGGGACAGGCCTCCTCTCTGTGAGAGAGAATTTCTCAATTGGAGCCCGGACACTGAATTTGTGTCTGGTTAGTGGCAATAGCCCCCTAACAGCTAAGTGGCTCTATAACAGGGGGCATAACCATAGCTGAAATGTAGATCCACAGGTGCACTTCTGCCTAACGCTTCAGGGAATTCAGGGGTGATGATATATAAACCACTAGCTTCAGCCAGCGGCTTCGCTGCTCAAAAAGTGTTTTCTTATCCCAAGGGAATATTATACCGGGAAGAAAAGTAGCCTATGTGATATTCCTGATATAATCTATCTCTGTGCCAAATTTCATTCAGATCCGTTCTGCAGTTTTTGCGTAAAAGAGTAACAAACACACACTCACAAACTTTCGCCTTTATAATATTAGTGTGATAGTCGGAAGGATTATTATGCCTTTTTTTTTGCTTGGCTTGTCATCCATTGACTTTTCCCGCTCTGGGTGAAGCGGGAGGGCGTGTCAGACTTTTATACTGACTAAAACCCACCCGTGTTCCTTCAGTTGCTTGCGCCAGGGCCGCGGTAACTATGTTTCCAAATTATCCGCGACCAGGATTATTATGCGAAGTAAAGATTAACACCTATGTTTCATTGTTTATTAAATTATTATTTTTCCGACTATACTCTGTCCAGTTGATAATCTGTCCAGTTGCGAAACTGTCCAGCTGAGAATCTGTCCAGTTGCGAATCTGTCCAGTTGCTCCGGTGGGGTAAATTCTATAAGGCTAGGTACAAGTCGGTTTATTATTTTAGTTAGGCACCATAATACCCAATTACTCATAGAGACTTATCTCTCCCATTTAAGGTAATTTTGGGCAACACCATTGATTTGTGGTCGAGTACTAAGTATTTAATCCTTTGCATATTTACATAACATATTACCTAACAACATACTCAGCAATTAGGTGCCTTAGTCATGCTTGACGGTTGAGTGGAACGGACGATAAAAGTTAGTTAATGACTGATTGAATTTACAAGAAAACAGCATTACTTAATTTTTTTTGCTATTAGACCTTATAAGGCTGACATTACGTAACGTAACTCATTAGCAATCTTTTAGAAGGCTAGAAGGAAAAGTAAGTGGCTAAGTTCTGTTCGAAGCACAATATCTAAATTAAAAATTGGAATCATTGACACGATTAAGTAATAGAAGAAGTGGGTATTCACAATGTTATTTCGGCCATACAAACCCATTATGTCCTACGCGACATGTGTCATTATAAATCGTACAAAAATAAACAATAAATTGGTCACACCTTACACAAAACAATAAATTGGTCTAGAGAGACATGGTAATGCGAAGTGGCGTAACGCCAGATAATAATGTAAGTAGGTAAATAGTTGCTAAAATCATTACAACAAAACCGGAAGATAAATTTGAAATAATTTCATGATTAAAGTCACGATGGCTTTTTATTGTCGGGTCGCAATCCAAATTGAGTCAGATTGTTTGATTGCTTAGTCAGTCTCGTTTGATTATAATCATTTTAGACATTGATGTATTAAAAAGAGGTAGATACGGCACTGGTCACAGCACTTGGTCCTACTTACCTAAGTGATTGCCCGTAGTGGGCACTCAGTGGCGCACGGCACATGGTTGATCACACAGCTCAATAATTTTAGTGATTTTATGTCTTTTTTGCAATAAATACGCATCAAAATGACTTCTTGTGTAGCTTAACAGTGTTTAAATAATACCAGGAAGAAAAATAAGTCACACGGGATCACTTACCATTCGTAAGTAGATACTGTCAAAAATGTTAATTTGTTGAAAATTACAATATATTTAATGTTTGCTTCGTCATATTTGTAAGACCGAGATAGATATTACAAACATGCTTGAGAGACACGATAAGCACATATTGCAATGTCATTTCATTCATAACAGTAAACATTCGGTGGCAAACGCGATTTCGCTCGCACTACAGCGACGTCTCCTATCTCTGTCCTTGTCTAACGGTAACTGTAGTTTTGGGACTGGTGATGACACTGAACACAGATGTGTGAGTGCCGGTGAATGTGATCGTGCGCCGAGCCTAGTGTTTCTGATAGCGATGTTAGCGCGTAACGTATCTTCCTCTTTTTAATACATGAATGATTTTAGAGCAAACATTTTGTTGGTTTTTTTTTTATATACCTACCTTTTAGGCGACGCAGTCTACAATAAAAAACCTAGTTTAACAATCCGCGCTTTATTTAAAAATATCTCTGTAATGCTTAGCAACTGCTTATAATTTAAATTCAAAATATTTTTTAGAAAAAAAACTAGTGTCGAAAGATCATTTAAAATTGTAAAAGTGATATTGTCTATCCTTTTCCGGCTTCCAGCCGGGTTTTGGGTCGGCTTCCAGTCTTACCGGATTCAGCTGAGTACCAGTGTTTTACATGGAGCGACTGCCTATCTGACCTACACAACCCAGTAACTGGGTAACACGGGTTACTCGGTTGGTGGCCAAGGGATACATTGGCAAGACTGGTTTCAGATTTCAAGCTTCTGACTACCCGTAACGGCTGTCAAAGATCTTAAATGACAGCCGGGACCAACGGCTTAACGTGCTTTAGACTCGGAGGAAACTCGGTATGTTGAAATGGTCACCCATCCACGGACTGACCTCGTCAAGCGTTGCTCAACCTTGACGGACGACCCGTGCGGCTGTTATTATTTAGCCATGAGCTCCTCCTAAAAGTGATATTGTAAAAAAGTTGTTTTTGTTTTAAATCTCTGGAACTACTACTGATGGGGTTCCAAAAATGTATATCCCTACACAGACTATAGCTGCAGAGTTTGATGATATAGGGTAGGCTAATTTAAATCCCGGAAAAAGGAACGGTTCCTCAGGTTCCTGATGTCAAGGAAGTGAACCGCGGGAAAAAAAGTATTCATAAATAAATCGGCACATAAGTTTTTAGCTCGTGCTGAAAGTCACGTAATTGTCCTAATAAAAACGTATAAATTAATAAATTGCCTACTAACTTAATTGCCACGGGTTTCCGCAATAGGCATAGGTTTTTCCGTAATTGTGTTTAAACATAATACTATAGGTAAAGTCACAGTAAAAATAAACAGTATCGAAGCTGCCTACAAACGCTCGAAACAGCACACTCACACAAACATGCGCATCGACGAGATCCCTAAGCGGCTCGCACTACTAACAGCACTGCAGAACTCTAGTCAACAGGAATTTGAAAAATAGTTATTTGAAGAAACTATTGCCGTCGCGTCACCTCCAAACTCACCCCGTAAAGTGCGAAAGAGACAACTGCAGCTCAGGCTGATTTTACCTACAAAAACTTTGACTAAAAGACGTTTCGTATTCTGCTGTTTTCTTCATGAAAACTGGTCTGATCTATTTCTTTCTAATTCTTATATCAAAATTTAGAGGAAAAGTATATATATGCTCCTATCATTTCCTTTTTTGTTAAAAATTTATAAATTTTGTCTGAAAGTCTTCTGAACATGGCGGTAAAAACGGGCATTTTTTCCGGATTTTTGGATTGTCATATTTCTTTTTGTGATTATGTTTTGGAAAAAAGGAAATGATACAGGCACGTATTAATTAGACCTAGATTTTATGGATTATCCACGAAGAAAACAGCAGAATGTGTTTGTATGGAGAAAGTCTCACTAGAGTCCCCTTTTAAGAGGAAACGGGGGCAGAGAGCGCCGACTGAATTTCCTAAGTAAAAAGTCATAATTGGAGGTTAGGCTCTCGTCTATTTTCTCCTCCAATATTGAACTGAAATGAAAGATATATTTCTATGTCCCTATGTTTTCCTTTTTGATGATACATTATCTTTAGAAGCACTAGAACCTTCAAAAAAATACTCAAAATTGCGCTGTCAACAGAGGCTTAGTGTTCAAAGGAGATGTTCGATTTTGGGCCATCACTATGTACACTACATAGATAAATGGAAAGAAAATAGGGGAATTCCATAAAAATACTAACAAATTAATTTGAAGAAGGGTACAGGAGTAACAATAACGATCATTTATAGTTTTTTAATTAGATAACCCTATTTTTAGGGCAGCCATGACAGTTGTGTTTGACATGACGTCTGACGACTTTAACAGTTTTGAGTAGTGACTTCTTTGAGTCATTCTTTGACTTTGAATTGGATATGTTTCGGAGTTTTTAGTGATTGTTTTACTACTACGGACATTAATTGATTGCTTCTCTATTGCAATTGAATTAGTGTTTTTTTTATTGACGCAGATATTACGATGACACGTCAAACAAATGTCATTGTCAAAATAACATTTTGCGCATACTGTCATCGTCAAAATGTCATTCTTCGCATACTGTCATTGTCCAAATGACTTTTTTTGGCCTACTGCTGATTTGACCCACCATGTTAAATTGTAAATTGTGTTGCTCTTCTTGACAAAGTTAATTTGAGTTTACATTGAAACGAAGTGAAATTAAAGAAAATTAACAATAAAAAACAGTTACTATAATATACAGCAATTTTTATATAAAGTGTACATAGAGCTGGCCCAGGCTCCATACATTTCTGGAACATCTCCTTTGACAAATATAAATGAAAATATTGTAGGAGGAAATAGACGAGAGCCAAACCTCGAATTATGACTTTTTACTTAGGAAATTCATCGTCGGTGCGTATGTTTGTGTGAATGTGCCGTTTCGAGCGTTTGTAGGTAGTTTCCATACCGTTTTAATTTTTTTTACTGTGGTAAAGTGCTGTATACTATAGTTATCTATAACCGCACCCAAAACCTACTATTATTACTTATAATATTGTGAAACATACAGCCTATTGTAATAAATGTAATACTTTAACAATACATAGTCTTCAAATTATTTCTTTATTAACCAACTTACCAAAAAGGAGGAGGTTCTCAATTCTTTTGTTCATATATATAATATGTTTTTTTTATGTATGTTTAGGCATAACTAGTCCGTCATATATACACGGATTTGGATATATTTTTTTTTTGTTCGATAGAAGTTTATTCCGATATGGTCCCATTTAAATTTGGCAAAGACCTGATGAAGAACATCAGATATATACAACAGAACTCTTCAATAAAGAATGGAAAATCCCTCGGGATTGCTGCAATCGCATGTCTGTGTATTGTTTACACCATTTCATAACATAACATCACGCCAGTACGCTCTAAACGGGTACGAAGATGTGTACAGTTCACACTGGTACACTCTCATTCCACCGGTTATGTTCAAGTTACATGTTATTCAGGTAATCTATTCTGGCATATACAGGGTGGAATTGTGTAATGCCACCTGAAGGCAAAGTACTCTTAATAATGTAGATAGAAAATAATACTTAAAAAAACATTATAATAGAAAGAAAACTGCATTCAAAATTTTCGAAAATTCTCTTGCCACACCCGAGAATCGAACAACTAAAATCTTTAAAATTACACCCTATACTTTTATTGCATCGATCGTTAGGGTCAATTATAGGGATCAAATCTCTCTAACAAACTTGATAAATTAAATGAAAGGAAAACCGTTAAATCTTAAATTAGTTTAGTTAGGTATTTACAAAAAATGGTAAACTAACTAATTAGTTGCTCGAAATTGGCTCCATTTGGATACACAAATATATTCTTCCAAAGAATTCTAGTCTTATCTAAATAGTAATTCGTCATTTTAATGGATAAATAAATTCAATGATAATTATTAATTACTCACATAAGGATATGGATGCATCTTTGAGTAAAAGTGCTTTAACTTGACCCATTGAATTTATAAGTCCAGATTTCATAGTTTTCCTTTCATTTAATTTATCAAGTTTGTTAGAGACATTTCATCCTTATACTTGACCCTAACGATTAATGCAATAAAAGTACAGGGTGTAATTTTTAAAGATTTTAGTCGGTTTGATTCCCAGGTGTGGCATGCGAATTTTCGAAAATCTTTGAATGCCGTTTTCTTTATTTTCAAAATTAAAGGCATGTTTTCTTTGAGTAAAATTTTCTATTTACAGTATTAAGAGTACTTTCCCTTCAGGTGGCATTACAAAATTGCACCCTGTATACAATGATGTGGACATTATAGGTACCTTACTATAGAACTTGTCCAGTATGTACCTACCACTAAAAAGTGAAACATAAAAAACTTTTTTTCAAAATAAAAACTTTTTACAAAAAATCAAACCGAATTTCCAAAAAAAAACACTACAAAAAAAAGCGAAAAACAACTCTCTTTTCCGATGTCCGAAGTTCGGAAAAGAAAGTTATTTTTCGCTTTGTAGTGTTTTTTTTTGGAAGTCGGTTTAATTTTTTGTTAAAATGTTTTTTATTTTCCTTTTTTAAGTTTTGTTAGGTACCTCTAATTAATACGAAAATCATTTATAACCAAAGTACATCTCATGACGATTCCAATAAGCCCAAGCATGACTAGGATACATTGTTTCATTTCGGAGTTCCAGTGGCCATTGTGGTCTTCTTCGTCAGTTCCACTTCACCAAATGATACTTTCTGAGTGCAAATGATTGCATTACATATGAAAATACCAAAATCGGTATTTGTATGCCTATAATATTTGAGGAGATCCCTTGATTTCTCTAGGATCCTATCATCAAATCCTGGTTTCCTTATTACGGTACTACTCTTAAGATATCTCCTTTCCAACAATAAAAGAATCATCAAAATCGGTTCATAAACGACTAAGTTACCCGCGAACACACATAAAAATAAATACCAGGCCCCTCAGAAAGTATTGCGAAAAAAAGTTTTTATATATGGGAGACTGGCCAGTTATAATGTTTTTCGAAAATATGATTATTTATAAGTAAAAATAAGTAAGTTCCAATTTCAAAATTTCCCTCCACATTTTTTGCGAGTTAATTCAAAGTATTGTGTCTCACTGAAATATGGATCTGCGCCGGGAACATTTTAGAGCTATGATTTTATACGATTTCAAGTGTCGCCTGAAACCGGATGAATCGTACGATAGACTTCAAATGGCATTCATGGATGAAGGCCCTTCCAAGGCAACCGTGTATCGTTGGTATAACGAATTCAAGCGCGGTCGACCAACTTTGGGGGATGACGAAAGAAGCGGTCGCCCTTTGACGGCTGTTACCGAAGAAAACGTGCTAGCAGTGAAAAATTTAATCCAAGACAATAGGCGAATTACATATCAGGAGATTCAACACATATTGAAGATTGGATCGGGAAGCGTTCACGAGATTCTACACAGCCATCTTCGCGTGAGGAGGATAGTATCACGCTGGGTGCCGCACAACCTCACCGATGCTCAGAAGCAGGCCCGGGTGGAATGGTGCCGTGATATGCTTAACAAATTTGAAGCAGGCTCGTCTCGGCTTGTTTACGACATCGTTACAGGTGATGAGTCCTGGATTTATCAATACGACCCAGAAACCAAGCGCCAGTCGACTGTTTGGGTGTTTCAAAATGAGCCAACGCCTACCAAAGTGAAGCGATCTAGAAGCGGGGGTAAGATTTTGATCGCTAGCTTTTTTAATTTGACTGGCCACTTGGTATCAATTCCCTTACGGGATCAAAGAAGCATTAATGCCGAATGGTATACTACCAAATGTTTGCCAGAAGTTTTCTCTGTTATAAGCAACAAGCGACCAAACACAGGGCTCCGCGGGCTACTGCTCCACCACGACAATGCACCTGCGCACACCGCACTCAAAACGAGGGACTTCCTGGACAGCACGCCAGTCAAACTCCTGGGTCATCCTCCTTACAGCCCTGATCTAGCACCGTGTGACTTCTTTTTATTCCCAAAAATAAAAAATCAGCTCAAAGGGATACAATTTTCGTCGCCGGAAGATGCGCTGGCTGCGTTCGAGCAGGCTGTAAACGAGGTGTCTGCGGCGGACTGGAAAAAGTGTTTTGAAAACTAGTTTAGGCGCATGAATCTTTGTATAGAGGCTGGTGGAAAGTACTTTGAAAAGATTTAATAAAAATATATGTACGTATAGAACAATTTTTTTTAGTTTCGCAAAACTTTCTGAGTGTCCCACGTATATACAGTCGAATTGAGAAATCTCTCCTTCCAAAATCTCCTTTTTAAGAAGTCGGTTATAAATACAACCGACTTCGAAATAAAAACACTATTACAAAGAGAAACATAACTTCAATTTCGGCAGTCGGTGTCAAAAAACGAAGTAACGAAAACAGGCGAAAACGGAGGTTACTCGTATTTTTCACTTTTTCGTGTATTTATTTGGTAGTCGGTTGTATTTTTTTGTGAAAATGTTGATTATGAATGAATTTCGTTTTTTTCACTAATCTCCTTACAAAAAAAAAATATAAATGAGAAATGAAATTATGATTAATTGAAAATAAATTATTGACAGCATGCATCTCCTCGTAAAGTGTTCATTAATTATTTTTTGTACTATCACAAATGGATAGACAAATTGTCTATCCATTTGTGATAGTACAAATAACGAACATTTTTGTAGTACATATTTTTTTTTTCAAAAGACCAAAATTCGATTTTATAAAGATTTTATTCTAAAATCTGGGCGTACTCATATCACCTGCGCATATCTCATGCCGATTTTTTGGTCAGGGTACCGTCTTAAGAGGAAATACGGGCGGAGAGACTTTTGAAAAATAGGTATTTGAAAAAACTATCGCTGTTGCTCTGCGAACTCCGAGCGCGTGGCGTCCAGCCGCCCTATCCATGTGTGTGTAAGTTGACAGTGTGTGTGTGCCTCCGAAACGCTCCCGGCCGCGGCTCGCGTATTTCTTGTTATCGCCCCAGTCACTCGTTACTTTTGTTGTTGTGGATTGTGGACAGATATCCAACAATATATGTTATTCTTAACAGCAAACGCAGAAAATCTTTTTTTGGACGTGACTAATGACTAATAAATAATACTGTAGAGCAATTTAATAATGTAATATAAGGAATATAATGTAAGGAAAAAGAATTAACTTTGCAGGAAGTGGCTCATATCACATCAGACAAGATGTTATGGATTAGTAACTTCATGGAATAGCGAAGGGCTATTCATGCACGCATTCAAAAAATAAATACAGGGCTGCAGTCCGGGCCAATATACAAAAAAAATATAGAACAAAAGCAGCGTTCGAAAAAAATCACAGAGATTTACCGAAAAAGGAAACTGACGTATCCCAAAGACGGATCGAGCAAAATAAAAAGAACTACATAACCTGTTAAAACTACGGTCGCTTAGAGATGGAAGAAATATCTTCTTCCTGCCTTTGGATTTATATAAATTAAAAGAAAAATAAATTTCTTGAAAGATTGCTCTCAACTAAGGATGTTCAAAGAAAAATAGTGGGGGCTAAAGCGATAATAGCTTATGGGAAATTGAAAGACTAAGGAGGCTTACGGCATCGAATTTTGGGCGAATATGTAAGATGCGACCGAAAACATCGGTTCGCAAAATATGAGAAACGTTATTATATAACAAATTTAAAGGAACCGTGGCTACCAATTATGGCAAAAGGAATCTGAAGCGATCGATCAATTTATCAAGCACACGGGGCTACAGGTATATTAGAGTGTGGAATGTTTATTGATGAAAACAAACGCTTTTTAGCGGCAAGCCCGGATGGTCTGGTAGGTGAAGACTCAATAATAGAGGTAACTTGCAAGTATGTCACCTGAAGACGGAATTCATCAAAAATAAATGGATTTAGAGCTGTTTTCAAGGGTCATCACTAATCGTCTCCGTAGACCACACACATACGCGGCAGGTTATACAGAAGACCGAAGAGTACAACCTGCCTCTCTGTTTAGCGTTTGTGGAATACGAGAAAGCCTTCGATTCGATCTACACTTGGGCTGTACTGCAGTCTCTCCAACGGTACCAAATTGACTACCGGTACATTGAAGTGTTGAAATGTTTGTATAAAAACGCTACCATGTCAGTTCGACTTCAGGATCAGACCTCGGAACCCGTCCTTATGCAGCGAGGTGTGAGACAGGGAGACGTAATATCTCCAAAACTGTTCACCGCTGCACTGGAGGATGTCTTCAGGGTTCTGGACCGGAAAGGGCTAGGCATAAATGTCAATGGCGAATACATCACTCACCTTCGGTTTGCCGACGATATAGTGGTCATGGCTGAGACTATGGAGGACCTCAGTACAATGCTCGATGACCTCAGTAGAGCTTCCTAAAGAATGGGTCTTAGGATGAACATGCACAAAACCAAGGTGATGTTGAATGTCCATGTTACACTCACTCCAATCAAGGTCGGATACTCTACACTCGAAGTTGTGGGTGACTACGTCTACCTGGGACAAACGATCCAGTTGGGTAGGGCCAACTTCGAGAAAGAGGTCAACCGTCGAATCCGACTTGGCTGGGCAGTGTTCGGGAAGTTGTGGTATCTTCTCGTCCAACTTACCACAGTGTCTCAAGACGAAAGTCTATGACCAGTGTGTGTTGCCAGACATATGGCTCTGAGACATGGTCGCTTACTATGGGCCTCAGCAGAAAGCTTACAGTCACCCAAAGGGCAATGTAGAGGGTTATGCATGAAGTTTCCTTGCGTGGTCGAATCAGAAATGTAGAAATCCGCAAGAGAACCAGGGTTACCGACATAGCCCGAGCAATAGAATTTGGCAAGCCCTAGAATTGCCACATTTAAGTGGGGAGGGCACATTGCTCGCAGAATGGTTGGCCAATGGGGCAGAAATGATCTGGAGTGGCTACCGCGAACCGGAAGACGTTGCATTGGAAGGCCTCCCACCAGGTGGACCGATGACTTGTTGACACGGGACCGATCAATGTGGTGACCCTTGGGGGAGGCCTATGTCCAGCAGTGGCTGATATGATGACGATGATGATGATGAAATAGATTTATTTATGTTTAAAGGCAAAATGTTACAATTAAAACAGAATCACAATTACTTCTACCAAGTACAAGGCCAACTACACATAACTCGTTGAGATTTCTGTTATTTTATTTAGGTAGTCCCAAAAGCTTTTATTTTTCAAAATATTAAGAGGGTCGATGCATTATGGCATAAAAATGGAACAATTATTAGAAAAGTTCGATAGATTTGATTTGATTTGAAAAGTTCTACCACATTAGTGGCAAGCCTAAGGCATTAGCCTTTTACCAGAAATCATTGACGGTTGGATACCAAACAATAAACCAGTGAGAGAAAGCACGTCGTCATAATCTGCCTAGCCTTTTCCCATCTACGTTAGAGTCGGATGCAGCTGAATACCAGTATTTTGATGGATCGACTGCCTATCTGACCTCCACAACCAGTTACTGGGTAATATGCAAACCCTTGGTAAAACGGGTCAGACTTTCGGGCTGTCAAAGCCGAAAATAACAGCCGGGACCAACGGCTTAACGTGCTTGGCGAGACACGGACGGGTCTTGGTATGTAAAGATGGTCACCCATCCACGGACCAACCACGGCAAGCATAGCACAGCCTGATCGATTGACCCGTGCGGCTGACGTTGAAATAAGTTTAATTTCGCTGATGTACCTAGTAGGCGATCTAGAGATTGCGGATACCTATCCAATATATAATTTACTGTTTTGTATTGAAAACTTTTTGTTATAAACATTTATAGACATGCACTTTATTTTATTTTGTATCCAATACTTTTTAATACTTCCATTTGTATTTCTCACGAACAGCACATGTAAACAATATAAAAGTGTTTATCGATAACTGTTTTCAACACTAGTATATCGATATTATTTTCAACTACTACGCATCACCTTTCCGTCTGTGTACGTATTATGCAGACCCCTTGCGTCTCACCCCGCCCACAAATTCGTGCGATAAGGACAACTGCAGATTCGACAAATTTTCTTAAGTAAAAAGTCATAATTCGAGGTTTGGCTCTCGTCTGTTTTCTCCTCCAATATAGGACCGATTTAGAAGATATTTCATAAACTGAATAAGAAGGATATTTACTATGTCCCTATGTTTTCCTTTTTTCATTAATAGTTGTCAAATTTGTACACTAAGGCTCTGAAGACAGCGACTCAATAAAGACAATTTTGAGCATTTTGAGAGGGTTCTAGTTCTTATACGGATAATATATCACCAAAAAGGAAAACATAGGGACATATAAGAAGTTGATATTTATTTTACTGTAAAAAATCATTGCTTTAAGTTCATAAACCAGAGAGAAAACAGACGAGAGCGTTTGTATGGAAAAAAGACCACCCCCGTTTCCTCTTAAGTCGTAAACATTTTAACTCATAACACGCGTTGCACCATCATCATTCGTCATCAAATGTAATCCGACCGAAAATAAATAAATATAATAATACACTCATTACGATACGTAATAATTTCTTGTCTTTGAATTTTTAACATGAAATTTTAATCTTATCTATTGCATTTGCATCATTATTTAACCGTCGCCATTATTATTTTTTCTGCAAAATAGGGGAAAAATCGCGTTTTCATGCCCCCAAATTTCACATCTGTTGATATTTTACTTATAAGTGGTAGTCACAAAATATAGACATGTCATAGATTTTTTTTTTGTCATCAGCAGAAAACAACATTTCCCTTATATTGATTAAACACGTGGACCCATTTACATTATTTAAACTAAAAGCATTCGAATTCGCCGCGCGAAGTTTAAAATTTAAACTTCGAATTTATGAAAAATGCGAACCGTTCGAGACAGATGGCGTGAAATTGGAGAGGTCGATTTCCAATGTAAACTGCTGTATGTATGGTATAATAAAGCAGTCTATGATTTGTATATGTTGACTCTATGGGAAGAAGCGAGTTAGCCCCATCACAAGGCTACCTCCAACTAGAAAGAAAACGTTTATTTGCGACAGGCACGACGCATACCATAAAAAAACAAAGGAAAAATCATAAATAAAAATACAGAGTATGCGTCACAACCAAGCAAAACGGTCATCGCTCAGCATAATGCTGGGACTCGCGTGCAAGACAGAGCAACAGCGCTGGTTTTCAGCAATAGCCGGGCAAGTGACGGAGCGAACATGTTCTATAAAAAAATAACTACGTGATGCAGTATAATATTGTATGAGTAACAATAAAAAACCATTTCGATTTTTTTTATTTTTTTTTGAATAGTTTTCCTGGTAAGCCTAACTTCTCGGTTAAAAACACCTCACATAAGTTTGCTGGAAAGGCAGCCTGAATCCAATGAAAATCGGAATAGTAATAACTAGCTTCTGCCAGCGGTTTCGCCCGCGTGAAAGGCTAAAATTAGCCCGAGGGAACATATTCCCGGGATCCCAAATGCCATGTGCTATTCTTGACTATAATATATCTCTGTGCCAAAGGAGATTGCCCATACACAGGCCCCTTATGAGGTATCGTTTCTGCGATTTCAATATTATACAAAAATAGGATTTATAGTTTGTGTTATTTTCCATCCATGTCCTTTACTTTATATGTACAGACAACAACAGATCAGGTTGCTTCTCTTGGACATTGTATGCACCTTATTGCATTGTAATAAGGGTTCATTTCAAGAACAGAAATATCGTTATATCTCGTGAACCCCGCAAAATAAATAAAAATGTTTTCTAATTATAAATATAACATGTTTTTTTCTACAATATACAACCAAATTCATTAAAATACAACCATTTTTTCAAAGGGGCCCAAGTTTCCTTACAAAATGGACATTCTCCTTTAATACAGATCCGTCTAGCCGTTTGAGCGTGAAGAAGTAACAAACATACAAACACACAAACTCACAAACTTTCGCCTTTATAATATTAGTGAGATGTGATTACTAGCTTCCGCCAGCGACTTCGCCCGCGTGAAAGCCGGAAATTAGCCCGAGGGAGCATATTCCCGGGATAAAAAGTATCCTATGTGCTATTCCTAACTATAATCTATCTCTGTACTAAATTTCATCCAGATCTGTCCAGCCGTTTGAGCGTCAAGAAGTAACAAACATACACACACTCACAAACTTTCGCCTTTATAATATTTAGTGTGATGTGATTTTGATAAAGAAAGTAAGATAGAAGATTGTATACTGCGGGCTTAGCTACGTTGACGAGCGACCAGCATAAAAACACAATTTCTGCCTGTAGGCAACTGTGTCCACAGAGCTTTAAAGCGCTTTTTTACTCTTTCAGATGTGGTTCAGGATCGAAGGCCAGCAATCGGAACACGACATGCGCTATATAGCGCTTCAAGCGGACTGGATCCTAGCCCTTATCAAAATGAAGATCAAACTGTTCGAGAGGATTGAGTCTATTCGAATGTTTTAATATCTGTTTTTTTTTGTTGAACAGCTGAGCTTAGTTATTTTTAATGGTAGTTCAAAATAAGTACCTAAGTTTCACGTCCGTACGAAGATAGTGAAATTATATATTTTAGAAATGTCCATATTCAGATGCCGATTCTTTTTTAAAATTTTGAAAAAAAATTGTCCGGTAATGTTACAAAATTAAAGTAAATAAAAAGTATTTTAGCAAACCCTTTCATTAGATACCCATATTAAGGCAGTGCACAAAAAATAACTAGTCAACCATCTTGGAACGTCCGCCATATTGCATTTAGAATGACGTCACTTATCTAACCATGCATTGCAATCCAAACTAAACGTATATGCAAAATTTCATCTTAATCGGTGGAGGCTAACTGCTTTAAAATTCAGTTGCAAGATTTGACCCGAACACACATACATACATACATTGCAAGTTAATTAAAAGCTTATAAAATACAAAAAAAGTATTTTTTAATTAACAGGCAAAATATTGTATATATGCCTAATTGTTAACTACCTAAAAAATAAACTAATTAAGATAAAAAGCCAAATACCTACCTATAACAAAAACTACAGCGATAAACATAAATAAACGTCAAAACAAAACTATTTAATGACTAAAGAATAAAGATGCAATCAGCAAAATTACAACATTATGTGGTTTCCTACAAAATCGTGAGAGAATTTTCAACGAACTACTAAAAAAACGAAGGCTATATATTTATTACACGTGAAAATGCTTTGGATGAGTCATTCATTGATACTCGTATAATGCCTATTCTCAGAAGGACGTATGTTAATTTTGGACTGAATTTATTTCGCAATATTTTGCATTCTCGAGCGTATAACCGGTTTTGAAGTGGTGTCTGCGGGTGGCGGTTTAAGGTGAACGCGCACCTAGATGCACCGCAAGAGCAGCACGCGCCGCAGTCATCGCATTTTATAAATCTTTATATGAAATCTTATGAAACCTCGCGCACTTATCCGTGCGGATGACGGCATCAGATTCAGCGCGTTCGATGCCTGCGGCGAGTACGGCGCGGGCGGCACGGAAAAGTCATCCGTAATTCCGTATCCATATAGAAATAGTTATTTATGATACAAGTGCGGAAGGTAGGTGATTTCCGATGAGTGGCATTTTTATTCACGAGCGAGCGAAGTGAGTGAGTGGATAAATCGACACGAGTCGGAAATCATCTTACGTACGTGTATCATACAACATTTTACTATGCATTGTGCGAGGAAATAAATAAATTAATCAAATGAAATAATAAAATGGCGGGCTTATTCAAGCGCGTTCAGCATATCCACAGATTAACTAATGGTTCCTCGGGCATATCTACTGCGCATGTGCAAATAGCTGTCACATCGTAACGCAATAAGGCACAAGCAAAATATACGTTCTGCCAAACATATTTCATGAATATTTAAAATTAATTTATTGATCAAAATCTAAATCTAGAGTAATTAAAAACGCCTAAAATAAATTATTAGTTTTATTTTACCTTTTATATTAATGACAATCTGTACTTAAAATTTTTTAAAACTTTTCTCAAATAATAAAAACTCTATGCGTCGGGCTGACGTTGGAGTTAAAAATTAAAATTAAAAAATCAAAAAACCCGACTGCTTCAAAAGCGAACTAAAAAGTCGTAAACAAGGAAAAAATCATGCTGTGCAGTCGGAGGATACATATTCGCCGGCTGGCTGACCAAAATCTGGTGTATCCTCCGCCTGCACAGCATGAATTTTTCCTTGTTTACGACTTTTTAGTTCGCTTTTGAAGCAGTCGGGTTTTTTGATTTTTTAAATTTAGTTTTTTATTTATAACTTTTTAGTTAGTTTTTTCGAATTAGATACATTTAAACATATAAGTGTTATATATTTTTGAAATCACCTCTTAAAACCCTTTATTTTGATACCCCACACGATGGGTTTGGAAGAAAAAAAAAATTTGGGCCCCCACAATATGGCACCCAAAATCCGCCATTTTTCTATTATCCAATTTTAATGTAGCCTATGACACTCCCAGGGTTAAGACGCATCGATTGACGTACGATTCATCAAAATCGGCCAACGCGTTTGTTCTCTGGAACGCCACATAGGAACAAACATACATACATACATACATACATACATACATACATACATACTTACATACATACATACATAGACTGATAAACACATTACCCTCCTTCGGCAGTCGGGTAAAAATACAGGAAAGTAAAAAGCACTAGTGAAAAAAAGTGACACTTTCCGCACAGTTTGGCTGCTTGGAAAACCTCTCTTTTCGAGGACATGCATTGTAAAAGATATTGATATAATAAGATGTACTCGTACAGAAGTGGATAAGATGCGTGCGGCGCGTTCGGCGTGGATTGCGCGGGGCCTTGAGAAAATGCGATGACTGCGGCACCTGCAGCTCCTGCGGTACGTCTAAGGTCTAGGTGCGCGTTCACCTTTATTTTCGATTAAGTTTGATTTGTATAAGTAATCAAAGTTGCAAGTTTAATTTGATTCACTTCCCGGTGCTCGATCGAACTAAAACTTTTCACACGTTTTATTTCTCGTATTAATGCAATTTTAAAGCCCATATACGGTCAACTGTCCAGGTTGGCCGGCCGCCGGGGCGCTGTCGGATGACGTTCCCGGGGGCCATTTTTTGCGATCGCCCGGTCTCAGTAAAACGCCGATTTCTCGGTACTTTTGTATGGGGACCATGTATAAATGTTATGTTGTTAGAATTGTGATAAAATAAGCTATCTGATTTCATAGGGATTTACCCAGTTTTACCTTGTAATATATTTGATATATTATATATATTATATTATACTATCGTCTATTAAAGTACCGATTTAAACCCTGATCCTTTGAGAATACCCTTTCCCGTGACGTATTTCGGTCAAAACTTGTACTGACAGGTATTTTTCCGATTCGGTCGGGTGGACAGATAACGCACAGGATGCTTTTTTCCAATTCGGTCGGGTGGACAGACCAGGGGTCAAGTTACACCTTGAAAACTGTGAAGAGGGCTTTCCTTGCTTACAAGCTGAAAAAACTGCCACGGCTCTTTACCAATATTTGCTGGGCAAAGGTCTTCCCATAGCGTTCAACGTTTTTCATTGTTTTATCCTCTCTCCCGTCGACTCCGGTCAATTGCCCGTAAATGTCAGCATAAATATACGTATAGACGCAAGGTGGAGCATGTTTGTCAATATGCTCATCCAGCATGTAGCTGCATGGAGATCCACCATAAGTCGTTACGCCAGCGTTTCCTAGGTCTCCTTCAGCAATGCAATGATCCTCGTCTTCTGGCTCCCACTACGTGACGACTCTGGCTCATCTGTCTTTATTCTATATACTTGGCCTGCCTAATCCCATTTGAACTTAGCAAATGGTTTAAAGGTTTTCTTTTTATTAAGCTTCATTATCTCCTGTGGCTTCAGTTTGTTTGTTTCTTCTATTTTCTTTCCAGGCTGCTGCTATTGAAAAATACCTGTTAGTAAAACCAAATTTTAGGTATATACTTCGCCCGAATAGGAGATCGAATCTAAGACTGACACTCTGTAGTGACGCTTTGTTACGAAGTCCTCCCAAATCGTATTTATCCATCCTCTTATTCATCTGCTACCACGAACTCTGCTAAGATTGGCATCTTCCGCGAAGATCGTCCCTCCAACACTGCAAAGTCGTATTTCAATCAACCGTGCCAAACAACAACTAAGTTATCTCACACCTTTTTGCCACATAACTACTTCTATTCCCACCATTTCTTAGTTCAAAATGGTGGCATTTCTAAGTATCCAGCCAGTTCATTGTTTCCTCTATGATTCATCACCGGTCGCGATCAATGTCCTTGCACAACGACTACTTTCACTTGGCAACACTGAGATTTATACGTAAATGGCAAGACTTGCACGCGACTATTAACTGTGTTTTGGCACGGCTGTATATAGTGTCCGATGGAATCTTCGGCTCGGCTTCGGCTGCCTTTCTTTCGGCTTTCTCCAAAATGGGCCGAAGTTTTGGCCGAAGCCGAAAGATTCTAGCAATTTTCGAATTTGATTGATTTGTTACGAATGTGCATGTGAATACATGTGACATCCACCAACCCGCACTGGGCCCACGTGGTGGATTACAGCTCTTTCACTCTCACAGAGAGGAGGCCTGTGTCCCAGCAGTGGGAACATTAAAAAGTCTGATGATGATGGTGATATTACGAATGTGCGAGACTGCGATGGAAGAGGCAACAGTCGGAAGGCAGGGGTCATACTTCGCACGCCACGCACCGCCGCGCAAGTCAGTAGCTGTTGGTGTCGTCAGAAAATAACCAAATCAAAACCAAAACTCGCTAATCTCGAACTGAATTCTTAGGTTTTTCGACGCCATATTTTAGTTTTTAGTATATATTTAGGTTTAATAAGTAGTTTTTGGTTAAAGTGTATATGTTTGTAGTCTTAGTTATTTAAGTATTTTTTTACACTGTATATACTTTTTTCCATGTAAATAAATTTTATCACCATTTTTAGGGTTATTCAACCTTCCGCTTCGGTTTCGGCCTCGGCCCATGGTTGTGGCGACAACCGATTAATCGGCTTCAGCTTTGGGTTAGACCAGTAATCGACTTTCGGTCGGACACTATTGTGTTGCCAGTGAACAAAACGTGTTTAAATGATTAACTAAGTGTGAGGTTAATAGGTAATGGGTTTACCTGCTTTCGACCCTTTTTGTTTATTGATAACAATAGGTTAACACTTACGATTGTTTTTCGGAGATTATGCTTCTTGATAACTGACATAATTCTATATTTGGAAGACTTGCAAATTTCATTAACTCGCAAGAAATGTATTACATTTTTATTTCTACAAGAGGATCTCACCAGTTTAATTAATGTGGTGAGATTCTCCTGTAGGTAGGTCATTCAGTTCCACGAAGACTAGATCCAGATTTCTCGGATCTTGAAAATAGACAACATTAGCTTTCAATTCTGACCATCAGGCTAAAATAAACACAAAGCAACAGATAATAAACCTCTTTTAGTTATTCATAATATTTAACCTGATAATAAAATAAAAATAGAATCCTTTCTCACCCATTCATAACAACGTGGGAATAAAAAACAGGTTTGAAAATAATTTCTATTCTGCTCGAACTCAGCTGGGAGACAATGCAAAAAGATTTATCTCTAACCTTCAAGTTCCTGATAAACTAGACAAAATCTACCTGGCCAGCGCACCGGCTTCGCGCCATAATGACCCAAACTGTCATTCAACCGCGCATGCGCGCCGCGTTCGCACGACCGTCGTGTTTTGCCGCCGTTTTTGATTTATTCGAAGTGTAAACAACCGTTTTTGAATTAAAAAAGTGTGTTTTGTGCTAATAGTGAAAATGGTGCGTACTTTTAAACTAGTGGGGTGCTTCAAAGTGCCAAAACGAGGCGGTAAAGTGGTACCAGCTTCGAGTGGCGAGGGGATTTTCACAATCGATATGTCATCTACCTCCACATTGGATGTTGTGGTAAGTTAATTGCAAAATAATGAACTATTAGGAGGCAAAATTAAATGGTTGAGCTCATGAGGCCAAACGTCCGGCTTGTTATGACTTTTCGACAGTGTTGTGTCAACTAACAGCTGTTTTGATGTGACGTCATTTGAATGTAACTTGATTGTAAGTCTTTGATAGGTAATTTGGCTTTGCACCGGTAATTAAGCAATGAGGTATGCGTATGACTTATAAAGTTAATTTGGCGCTAACGTGCTTTTGGCCACGGCTTCAGGGGAGTACCTAAGTTATCCAAGTTACTAACTTTTTTTGTTAAGGAAAGTGAACTTTATTAATCCCTCATTGATGAAATTCGGTCTCATCAACCAAGATTATCGCCTCCTAACAAACAACGTCTGGTTTTATTCGGCTGCTAGCCTATCAAGATGACGCTGAAATAATTAACACTTTAATCATTATAGCATGTCACGATTTCGACAGTAAAATTACCGAATCATGTGACTAGTTGTCCATCAGCTACAGGACCTAGAAATCACTACCAGACGATAAGTCTCACGAAGTTTTTCACAATATTGGAATCATGACATTGATGTATTAAAAAGAGGTAGATACGGGACTGCTCACAGCGCTTGGTCCTGCTAATCTAAGTGAATGCCCGCAGCGGGCACTAAGTCACGCATGGCACATGGTTGATCCCACAGCTCTTTTTTTTTTTTTTTTTTTTTTATTAAGTGGCGTCTCGCAGATTCAATCAAAGTGATTGGCTTCTGCTTAACCGGACTATCCTGTGGAGACTAAGCTAAGCCTCCAGCCAGGCAGATCCCACAGCTCAAAATAATTTTAATGTTTTTATATTTTTTTGCAATAAATACGCATCAAAATGACTTCTTGCCAAACAATGTTTAGCTATCTAAACATTGTTTAAATAATACCAGACAGAAAAATAAGTCACACGGGATCACTTACCACTCGTAAGTACAGTCAAAAATGTTAATTTGTTGAAAATTACAATAATATTTAATGTTTGTACGCCATATTTGTGAGAACGAGATAGATATTACAAAAATGCGTGAGAGACACGATACGCACATATTGCAAAGTCATTTAATTAATTTAGCATTCCGACAACATTCGGCGGCTAACGCGATTTCACTCGCACTACAGCGCCGTCTCCTATCTCTGTCCTTGTCTATCGGTAACTGTAGGTTTGGGCCTGGTGATGACACTGAACACAGGTGTGTGAATTTCGGTGCATGGAGTCGTGCGCCGAGCCCAGGTTTTCTGATCGCGATGTTAGCGCGTAACGTATCTTCCTCTTTTTAATACATCAATCAATCATGACCATTTAACAACCAGCACTGAGCCCGCATGGTGGATTATGGGTCACTCCCTCTCACAGAGAGGAGACCCTTTATTATTTATTTATTATTTTTAGATTTTACCTTTCGTTAGATTAATTATTATTTATTTTTTCATCACAATTACTCTCTGCACTAACAGTTTGACCCAACACGTGCAGAGAGTCAACAATTTCACCATTACATACCTAATTATATGATTATAACATCAATTGTAGAATAACAAAACAGAAACAACATAATATTCAACAAAAACAACAAATAATCAAATAACAAATAATAAAATAGTAACAACATAACAAAAACATAGATATCGCGACGCTTACGTTGATAGAATTTCACTTGTCTATATCCTCTGTGTCCCAGCAGTGGGAACATTAGGCTGATTGGGCAATATGCTATGCTTATTAGTGTGACCAATGCGACAAAATTCTCGATTCATGTCGTCTTGACGCGGTAGTTCGAGCTTGCTGGCCTGAATGACTTGACAGGTGGTTAATGTGGTTATTCCACCTTATATACCGGTACATATCCAGTTAGACAGCTACTTAAGTTTACTTGATATTTTTTCCTCATGTAAGGCATGGAAGACACCTACAATTTTGCATTCTTAAGACTTGAGTCCTAGTTTTGTGAAACAAGTCTGAAGACTCATTCAGTCTTATTACAAAAAACTCAATAAACCTTGGTTTAAACCTGGCCTATCAAGTCCAGGCTTATCTGCAAAACCATGGTCTAAATTTGTCTGTATTACAAAACTTAAAAAAACCCTGGTCTTCTTAGTACCGTCATTTGAACCATTGTCAATATATCAACCACAGATTAAAACAAATATCATTCGTTCACCATAATATCGTTCAATTGAAACGTTCCGTATGCCCAGAAAAGAAAACTTTTTGATAATACGATAAGGATTAAATGATGTTTAGGAGTGTTAAAAATATTGACACTTTATTATTTTGCATGTATAAACATTAGTCATTTATCGAATGCAGTTTTGTTTAGGTTTAAGCAGATAACTTAAATTCGTATTAATTACTAATAATACATCTACGTACGTGTAACGAAACGTAACATTTTCGCGCGTTACATGAAACCATAACAATAAACAAAACCATCGCTCGTTGAACAAAGTTCATTAGGCTTTGGATTTTTAAGTTCTCCAAGTCTCTATTATAACAATTGCCTCTTTGTTAATAATGTGTTAATATATTCAGTGTTGTGATGGACCAACAAAAAAAAAACATCTGAGAATTGGAGTACCGAGGAAAAAGTAATATCTTCAATATCAATTAAATCCACCATGTTAATATCCATTTTCGGGTAAAAACAACACAAAACAATGAAAAAGATTCTATAACCTAAAAGAAAACTTTGACAGATACGACTTAGACCATCGTTAAACTAGGGGCCGCCGAGGTTTAGCGTTAGACCATGATATAGTCCATGGTTTATCGCTAAACCATTATTTGTAATATCATTTTTATTTAAACCGTGGTTTATAGAGATTTAAACCTGGGTTTTTAGTTAAACCGCTTTTTGTAATAAGACTGTTTGTGTCTATAAATTGTAAAACTGTTGGATCATGGGTTAGGTTAGGTTAGGTTAAATAATAATATACACACATCTAGACACAGAGCAAGAGAAAGACAGAAAGAGCTAGGGAAAGAGGACAAGAGAGATACAGTCTAATAAGTATGAAGTTTTTTTTTAAACACGATGCTGTCTTGTCTGGTTGAGGAGTTACTATGGCCAATGGTAATCAATCATAGCTAGGTCACTCTCGACAAAGTCCAGTCAAAGTCAAACATTTCCAACAAAAAAAAAAACATTATTGAAATCTGTTCATCCGTTCGGGAGCTACGATGCCACAGACAGACAGACACAAACACACAGACTTATAACACCCCGTCGTTTTTGCGTCGGGGGTTAAAAATTATAGGTACTAGTTGACGGACACAATTACGAGAGCAAGTATAGCTTGTAAAAATAGGTTCAGGTATGGCAATTTTTCAAAGTATTAATGCAGTACGTCAATCCTCAATATCTATACCCTGAGGAATCATAAATACCTGATTAGATTTCTGACAGTATGGTTCTATCACAAGGAAATTACTCCAGCATTTAATCCTTAGACCAGTTTCTAATCTGTAATCAATTTAACCTTTCTCATTTACAACGAATGGTTTCTCTTTTCGTAACTATTCAGCGGCAGCTTTAAATATTTGCATTTACTATTCAGTCGTAAGAGAAAGTTGTAACTTTGTTGCTGCTTGAAGGCTAAAACACTAAATCAGAAAATGTCTTTGGAGGTGTTTTAAAATACAAATGGCCCACGCTCAGCACAAATTCTGCAAGAAAGCCTCATCTTCATCACCCACATCCTTACTTTTTCCACTATTGATCAAAGACCCCTTTTTTCTTATGGCAATCCTCATGCTCCTGCACCAACCTCATCCAAGTGCCTAAGCCTTGTGCCTTAAGTCTTCTAATTTCCAAGTACTCCATAAAAAAATACCAACATATCAGATTTGATGCCACCTGGGAAATGATCAAATACGAAAGTTGAAGGAGTATAAATTTACAGGATCGTTCAACAGCTTTATTTCAAGCATTAGTATTTCAGATCTTAGCAGTTTTAATGATTAGGCAATTGCACCCAGACACGTAGAAGGCACAGGTGGGCACATTATGCTAATCAAATTGTCTTGTACTTCGATCCTTGTGTGTTACAAAGCAAGCGTCATTGAGATAGTGATCAGTAGCATCTTAATTAGATATCTAGCTGACTTTCTGTCTATTAACTTTGCAAAATTGAAGTACTAAAATTTATATCAATGTTTCTACATAGTTAACTGCAGTACTTACAGCCTTTGGCTATTACAAATTGGGTTTACAACTTGCCTCTTAAACTCAAGACCTATTTGCAATTTGGCCATTGCTAAGCAACATTTGTGTTACGAATGGCTATCATAAAGGTATTGTGATGTGGTCTAGAAAATTTTCGTTCTGGCTTCAACAATTGCCCTGTTCTAGATTTTAGACGGTAGTGGTAATTAGTCCATGAGTAATAGCGTCCAAAACGTATTAATTTTATTTCAACTCTGTTCATTGCCTCGTTTTGTTGCAGACCATTAACCGCATCATCTAGCGCTTGTACAATATCAGGAAATGGGACATTACCCTTTTCATTTACTTCCTGATCATCCAAAATTAAACATTCATGTTATCAAAATTCTCATTCACAGAACTATCTTCTTAAACATTATTGTTTATTAAAACCTAAATATAGAGCTTTATCTCCTTTGGAAGACACGTCTCGCGAGTTTCGCGTTAATTTATAATAACAATACAAATCGACAAATCCCATTTGTATGACAGAGTTATTGAGTTTTACTGATAACACGCAAACTTATGTAGCACTAATTGATTCGGTTGCTGCAAACTATATATGTACACGGAGACTCCATATATCATGCAACTGAATACATTATCTGCTTGTATGCTTGCCGTTTCGTCTGGGCTTTGAATAAGACCACTGTTCTACTTTTCAAGTGGCATTGTTGTGTCCCAAATTGCATGTGCTTTCGCTTTATCTAAAATACTGTTTTTTGTTTCTAACCAGTCTCATTTCTTAGGTTCATTGTTGCAAATTTGCAATGCAGGTCATGTAGATATTTCCTGTTCTTACATTGTATGTCCTGTTTCAATGTCCAAAGCCGTTAGCTTACGTTACCTTTTACCAATGCGCTATTTGTATATGTCTGATTAGGAAAATATAAAAAGCTAAATTCATTTAAAAACTTTACAATCTCGCATATAACTACGATAGTTAGCATTAGCATTAACAGTCTTGAAGAATCAAGCGATATTATGAATGTCTTTAGTGAAAGAACCAATCACAACATGCGAACTATGATTGATTTCATAGACACTAAAGCTACAAATTCAATTATTTTCTTCTTAGAAACCCAAGTATATATTGGAGCGAGTGAGGGTGAAAGCAATGTTAATGTTCTGAGGAAGTGAACTGTCGTTTGTAATGAGCTATTGTGATCGATATGTTCATGTTAATATGTGATTATTGCACACAGCTGTAGGTGGCGATATGTCTGTAATCAGGTCTGTGTTGACCTTCATAAGTGATTGTGTATAATATGTCTGGAGTGTCTGCAGAATATGGATCTTTTAAACAACTACTACATTTTTAACCGTGTCTTACCGAAGTCCAAACTTCTAACAAACGGTCTAAAAGCATATCGGAATTTCCTTAGGTTGTGGAGATTAGATACCAGTCACTGCGTACATTTTACGCAGAAACTTACAGCAACATATTGGTCGAAATATTAGCTTTGTTGTATAGTATGGAATTTGACTTATTTTACCAAATTTGGCTTGATGAAACCAAAGTTATTTTTCGCTTTTTAGTGTTTTGCATTAGAAGTCGGTTTATTTTTTTTGTTAAAAAGTTTTACATTCATTTATTTATTTATTTGCTTACAGTACCTGCTTTCAGACGGTCAGTGATGTAATAGGTCAAGGCACCTGCATTCTATCGACTTTTTATGGGTCATATTCCCATCCTGGTCGTCATTTATCACTGCTTTTTTTTATTCAATCCAGCTTAGGCACATACAGACAGGCATTATATTATTTTTTTGGTTGGGACGTCATAAAATGATGTCTCCCGCTCTGGGTGAAGCGGGAGGGCGTGTCACTGACTAAAACCCACCCGTGTTCCTTCAATTGCTTGTGCCAGGACTGCGGTAACTCTCTTTCAAATTTATCCGCGACCCATACAGACAGGCCTAAGGAGTGAAGTAAATCTTCAATTATTAAGTTTCTAAAAGCAGTTTGTAGTCGTAATTCATTTTATCTTATCTTTTGTTTGGGGTGCACTTAACTGACAAATAGTGGACTGATGCGAGATGTGTGTAATGTATACCATCTTGTAAAAAATGGTTTACTGATTAGTATAAATGATAACGTAATAGACAGAGATTTTTTTCTCTAAGAGAATTAAAGAAATGTTATGGGGACTAAGGGTTTTATGATATAGCAAAACATTGCCTTGCGTTTTGTTTTACAGCGATGATATAGGCAGCCTTTTTTTGCACTGTTGTGAGATACCTTATTGCTTATTGTTGAGTTTTTTTACTGAGACCTGATTGTTACTCTTTAATTTCTATATTTGCTTTGTCATGTTGTTCTATAAAGAGTATTCTATTTATCTATCTCGTACTACAGTAACATCAAAGAAGGGATGCAAAATATCATGCCGAAGACAGGAAACCACCAGGATACCGGTTCTCCTGACAAGTTTTTGTACCAGAAAACGATTAGAAAATAATTTATATCGTAGTAAATGTTTGATAAGTACGATGTCTAGTCTAGTTCACGCAAATGCATTAAAAGAAAAATATCAGCTTTGCTTCGACCATTGCATGTTTAAAAATGAACTGGCTAAATTAAAAATAGACTTATCAGCATCCTTTTCTAAAGTCATAGGACTTTTGAAATAAGTCGTGTTATACTTACCTGGGCGTTAAATGGTTTATTATCTGCTGTTCTATGTTAAGTCTTAACTTGATTGGGGTAAGGTTTAGATTAGTATGCGAGGTTATCAAAAGCTTTGTAGGAAATTTCTCGAACGGTTAGTATTGGGAATTCCTTTGTGGATGTTTCATAGCCTGAGGTATTATTATGAAGGTAGAAGCTTTGTGGTAGACCAGTGGTTATTTTAATAAAATAGTCACGTACAAGAATATAAATAGTTGGCTACACAACGTACCTAATTGATTCAGAGAATGACGAATTTTCTTTAGGAAAAAGTTTACAACAAACTGCTGCAAAAAACATAAACGGGGAATTTCTGCGCTTGTTAAAATTCTGTGCAGGTTTCAGTCAGCTGAGGAGGTCGTGAGTTCGTCACACAAAAACAACCGGTAGACGACCATCATGAATACTGTGGTCTTTCCCTTCTACGTACACGATCAGAGAAAAACCAATGGTCTTGAAAGGAAAAGTCAAAAATAAGAATAGTAACTAGCCCTGTTAGTGCCGATGACCTGGTGAAGGTTATGGGGATCCGCTGGATGCGGCACGCACGCGACCGGTCAATGTGGCGACGCTTGATGTGTCCAGAAGTGGATATGATGACTAGCCCTGTTCGGTGAATACTGTACCTACTTACATAAGTCTCTGGAGTCTGGATTCCTTCAATAATGCTGAGATGCCGATCCTAGCTACAGCAATATTAAAGACGCATCTTCATATTTTCTGAAAAAAGGTTTTCAGAAAATGGAAATTAATATATTTTAGTAGGTCTAAAATCGTATAAACTTTTACCTATAATCGTATATTATATCAAGGATATATTATATTATACACGGGTCAACTTAATATCCGGTATTATTACTAACCCAAGGTGCCGCAAATGGAATCTTTTAAATCAGTTTTTCTTACAATTTATAAAAGATCAAAGTCCATATCGTTATACACGCAAGTTATTAATAAAAGGAAACCGCTCAGAATAGCAAGCGATGATCCAGCAATCTGCTCACGTTTGGCAATCATCTTAAAGTTAGGCAGACTTCCGAGCACAACGGCTCACACTGAAAGTGTATGGGGCACCATTCAAGCGCAGTGACACTGTCTATAACAGTAGTTTGAGTCAAACCCGCGTCACACGGCGCTCAGAGGCCTTAGTGCGAGTTTTTAACGTATTTGATCGCAAAAACGAAAACCAATTTTTTTACAAACTGATTGACAGATATTGTCTGTCACCAGACAGCGTTTATCCAGTTTCAATGCAAATTGACCTTTACTTTAACGTGATCAAGCATGAGTAAAACACAGGACATTTTTTCAGTGTCGCTGCGTTAGTGACGCCGAAGCCGCTTTGCTCGGCAGTCTACCTTTAAGCCTAGATTATTACGGTAGCTGGTTTGACCGGCGCCTATGTTAGCGGCATCGGTAAGCTAATGATAGACGACGAGGTAAATTGCGCTTTTGAAGACGCCTCTTTGATCATGGGAAAGAAAATCGATGAGGGGTCTTAAGTCTTGAGTGAACTAAACATTTTAAATGAAGTTAAAAATACGATGTTCATACTGATACAAGCCTTTGCCAAGTAGTAGAACAATGCCCGCTGATGGTTACCAGTAGGTAACGATTTTCATAGCAACAAGAGTGGTTAGGTATTTATGAATGATCCTTTATTAAACACAGACTAATTAATTCAATGCGGTAGGAAATATTACGCACACATTTAATTTTAAGGATATAATGGGAAAATTTCCCACAGGATAACCACCATTTCCGTATAGAAGTCAGACTCGTACGCAAGTACGCACAATATGGGATTAATTTATAAATGGACATCAAACAGCTTCACCTCACCTCTAGCTACTGCTAGGGAAAACACAAATCCTACAGGACTAACTCAGTGTCCGTTTTTGACGTATCTTACGAAAGTCAAAATTCCTTAAAAAAATAAACAAGGAACAGGAAGATACTTAAACTTGGAACAAGATCAGATCCCAATGTGCCCCTTATATAGGTAATAAGGTAGGAGTCCAATTCGATATCTAAACAGGCAAAATACAGGATTAAAAACATTGTGCTAATGATGAATGAACAAAAAATTAAAACGTGTTACTGCTAAGTGATTATCCCATAAAACCACAATGCTGAAGAGTTGCATCAAATCCTAAATGACAACAACAACAATAGCACAAAAGACCATGCAGTGGGTCATCGCTTCCTGCCATTCATTTCTATCACAAATGGTCTCGTCGTGTTTTGCTCTGCACCAGATGTGTTTCACTAGAATAAATTCAAAGGTCATTTAAATAATTACGATACTAATGCACTATCTGACGTGAACAATGTTTTGTTAAATGGAACAGTTGATGTCCGCGAGTCGCAGGTTCAAGGTTCATAAGAGAGACACATGTAGATAAAATTATTTTAAAATATTTTTGCAATCGGTAAGTCACCAGCCTCTCAAGGTACTATTTATTCAGTTACTGGGTTATATATTGTGGAGTTCAGATAGGCAGTGGCTTCATGTTAATTACTCGATAATAATCGACCCTAAAATAAATGGGAAAAGACTAGGCAGATAGATTTTACAATCGGTAAGCTACTGTTCTGCCGAAATATGGCGTCTTACCAAATGTTAAGGAAGCGGTCAGTGACTTGAAAACTTGAGCTCCCAAATTATGGCTATTACTTACCCAAATTGTCGTGGTTTCAACTTGCAACAACGAAGAAAAATTGCGGCATTAAAAACCCCATAAGTCAAGCCATAATTTACTTGAAATTCTCTGGTTCCGCTTCAAAGAAAAGTTTCCGTCTTCAAGGTCATTGACCGGTGGCAATGGAACTTATGGAGGATCTAGAGGAATTGTGGTTCACCACTTGAAATGTAGATATAAAACTTCGTAATTATGTACGTATATTTGTCTCACCCGCATAATAACCGATATATATGCAGTTACGTATGGTACTACAGTATATCCAATTTTTTATCGTTTTGTTTTAAGTTTTGATCTATCTGCCGTTGACTATTGACTTGATTATTGATACGTCACCACAAAGTCGTGAAGTGATACCATAACACTCATCACGACATACCAGGTACATGAACTTGGAGAATACGGAACGTGACTCCAAACGTTAGACATGAAACCACGATTACACACACAGCCATAGGTAGTAAGTAAAATAGAGTGCCCAAGTCGATTAATCAGATATCGCCACAACCTTCGGCCTAGCCATAGCCGAAGATGGAATAACCCTAATTAATTCAGTTCAAGATTGAAAACTTGTTTTACTTTGTTTTTGATGTTGCTAATTTCAAAGGGAGTATGGCCGCGTGTTGTCTCTGCCTTCATGCTCTCGGACATGTGTAGCAGTTCGTTGAATTTCGGAGCTTCGGTTTCGGCCAAAACTTCGGCACATTTCGTCTGAAGCCATAGTTAAGCCGAAGGTGATATTTTTGGCCAAAGATGGCCGAAGCCGAATCCGTTGCTAAGCCGAAGGTAAGGTCGGACACTAACAGAATAACATAACGATATTACTACCATTGAATAACGAGCAACTGCCAATATAAACATGCCATTGTATTTAGGTAGCTCATAGTTTAAACAGTAGTAAGTAGTATGTAAGGATCGTAGCAGGTGGCGTTCTGTAGTTTCTGCCTACCCCCATGGGAAAAAGGCGTGAGTTTATGTATGTATGTAAATGATAAATGATTTTATTTCTGTAAGTTGGTTTGTACAAACGCTTTTACATGTCTAACATATTTTTTTTTAAAAACTAGATGAGATCGGCGTTTCATATCTGACTACTCTGAGAAGAAAGGCCGAAACAAACTCAGAGGTCACAGTCTCTTTTAAAGTCCTGACATAATCTTGGTTCGATCATGTGAAGACCATGTAGACTGATGTCTGAAATGGTCTTTTGAGGAAAGAACCAGCCAGATTGAGTGGACCTGTCCAGTCAGTGCACGCATTTGTTAATAACCGAGCAGCTCAACTCAGAATTTAAGGAGCTCAACGATTCGACGAACAATACCAAAGAAAGGACATTCGGGTAGGCCGCATAAACTACTCAAACTGCCAGACCATGATTAAAAACTAAGATAAATTAAAAAACAAAAAATTATAATAAATAATAATGATCCACATAGTCTTCACATTCACAATAATTAAAATAAAATAATATAATACTTTAAAAAGTAAATATTCTTGTCATTGCAAGAAAACAAATAAAAAAAAAAAAAATTTTTTTTTAAAAATAACAAAATTCATGGTGCAAAATATTTAAACAAAAAAAAAAACTAAATTAATTTAATTGGAGCAGCTCACTCCCAAGCCGTTTTATCCTCAACGTAATCTTTAATGCTATAAAACGCTTTTTGGCACAACTTACGTTTAATGAATGATTTAAATTTATTAAGACTTAGATTTTGTACGTGGCTTGGAAGCATATTATAAAAGCGCACACATTGACATCTAAACGAGCCACCTATTTTCTTGAGCCTTGTTGTAGGTATTACAAATTTGTGTTTGTTCCTAGTATTTATATTATGGATATCACTGTATTTTTTAAACAATTTTATATTTTTATGGGCATATAAAAGATTTTCATAAATATACTGAGAAGGCACAGTCATTACATTAATCTCCTTAAATTTCTCTCTGAGAGAGTGTCTCGGGCTTAATTTATAAATTGATCGAACAGCTCTTTTCTGCAAAACAAAGATAGTCTGGATGTCGGCGGCATTTCCCCACAACAGAATACCGTACGACATTACACTATGAAAATAGCTAAAGTATACTAAACGGGCTGTCTCTATGTCCGTTAAATTACGAATTTTTCTAACAGCATATGCTGCGGAGCTTAGCTTCTTTGACAATTTATCTATATGTGGGCCCCACTGAAGCTTAGCATCCAAAGTTAAACCTAAGAACACTGTGCTATTTTCAGGATTCAATTCTTCGCCCTTTATCAGCACGTCAGTTTTCACCTGCCTAACGTGAGGTAGGGTAAACTTAATGCATTTCGTTTTTTTTTCATTAAGAAGTAAATTGTTAACATTGAACCAGTGAACTACATTTGAGATCGCGCTATTTACATCGTCAGTAACCAGCTGCTGACGTTTAAGTTTAAACAAAAGTGAAGTATCATCCGCAAACAACACTATATTATGGTTATCCTTTATGAGGTAAGGCAAATCATTAATATAAATAAGAAACAAGAAAGGACCAAGAATCGAGCCCTGCGGGACTCCCATTGCTACTATAGATCCAGGAGATCTTTTTCCATTAACGTCAACGCTCTGAATCCTATTACTCAAGTATGAAGTAAGAAGATCCAGAGCGCTGTTCCGGATCCCGTAGTGGCGGAGTTTCCTGATTAGAGTTTCATGAAGAACACAATCAAATGCCTTGGACAAATCACAAAAGATGCCCAAGCCATCGCACTTATCCTCCCATGCATTATAAATATGTCCCAAAAGCTCAACACCGGCATCAGTAGTTGAACGACCCCTTGTAAAACCGAACTGTTTGCTATGTAATAATTTATGTTTATTAAAAAATCTTTGCAATTGCTCTAAAATTAATTTCTCAAATATTTTACTAAAAGTAGGTAGTACTGAAATAGGTCTATAATTTGTAGGGTCTGATGTACTACCTGATTTAAACAAAGGTATTATTTTACTATTTTTCATTAGGTCAGGAAACTCCCCACAGTCGATACAATTATTAAAGATAATAGCTAAACTAGGTGCGACAATATCAATAATAGACTTGGCGACTTCAACAGAATGACCCCACAGATCAGCAGTCTTTTTAACATTTAATGTGTGAAAGGTTTTAATTATGTCTCTACAAGTAATATGTTCAAAAATAAATTCCGAATCGCAAACATTAACATTTTCTTTTAGCAAAGACTCAGCAACAGAAGGTGATGAGTTTAAGGATTTAGTAGTAGAAACGGGAATATCTGAAAAGAAATTTTCAAAGGCCAGTGCGACTTGTGAGTCTGATTTTATGATGTTGTCATTAATAGACAGGCTGTAGTCAATATTTCGGTTACCAGATCCTCCCGTTTCACTATTAATAATATTCCAAGTCGTTTTAATAACATTACTACTGTTTTTAATCTTCGAACTCAAATAACGCGACTTGGCCAAAAAACAAACTTTTTTAAATAATTTTACTTCTACTACTTACTTTTCGGCTACTTTTTATCTCTGTATTGCCACGGGAACGGGAACTACGCGGGTGAAACCGCGAGACGTCCGCTAGTTGTTTATATAACCACTTTTGATTGTTGACATCTTTCAACCCGCAATGAACCCGGGTGGTGGATTATGGTCCGCCCTCTCTTACAGGGAGGTGGCCTGCGTACCACAGTTAAAATATGGATGATTCTATGTTAACCCGTTTTTTTTACTAAACCAAATCCTTAAGCTCAAACTGCTCTCTGATATCTGTTAATTTTCGGCATTTTAGTATTCATACATTTATTATTATTTACTGCCGCTTCGTCTTTTGTTATGTTACTCTTGAAACAAAGGGTTGACTAATCGATGATGTGGTGGAAACTTGAAACCGATATTATTTTCTATAATTTCACAATGGAGTATGTCAGAGTCATTTGTTTACTACAGCAACCTCACTTTATGCCAAAGAAATGCGATTTTCCAATTCATCATGTATTTAAACTGACTTGGCAAATTAATATCATGTTTTATTTATGAGGCTCTACCGTTTTAGTCCCAACTTGATAGGTGTCAATGGATATTATCATAATTCTTCGATCGGCACAAAATGTCTTCTTCTTCCATATTTCGTCATCTCCTTTTTAAACAAGTTACAGTATACTAGTTGTTGCTCACGATTTCGTCAGCGTAGCATTAGTACTTCGAATGCAATCAACATCAGTAATGTAATCTTATCAAATTGCTACTCGTACGTTTAGCTTTTCCAAGACTTTTACCATAGTGTCAACCACCATTCCATTTCTATCATATAGGCCATCTGCCTCGTCTTCATCATCCGATTCTTCAACAACATCATCAAATATCCTTACTTTAAAAGCATTTTCGTTATTCACTATCCATGGTAATAAATCTTCACCAAAACTCAAATAGTTTCAAAGTAAAAACTGTTCGTTTACGGAAACAGCGTGTATGGGGACCGATATGGTTGAGTGTAGAATGAGTCATCGAAACACAAGCCTCTGGCCGGTAGCGGTGTGTGTTTAACCTGGCGTTATCATTATACTTGTTTTGACTTTTTAATGTGTGGTTGGAATAACAATATTGTGGTGACGTTTAAAAAATTAAACTATTTCATTTTTTTATTTACGTGTTGCTTATCGTACGAGGTTGTATGGTTTTTACCAATATATTTGTCTAACTCTTGAGGAGGGAAATAAAAGAACAAATGTTTTTTTAGTGTATTATCATAATCGTTGATCGTTATTATTCACCCAATAATATCACCTTTACCAATGTTTCTCTCGTTTTAATTATTTTTCGGTCTCGACTTTAACCTCACTTGCTACTCGCTAGTTATTTTTCATCGTTACCTAAGAGTACATTTATCATTGCTCAATTGAGTTGACACTAATGTGCTAATTTATAGATCCGATGAAACGCCTAATGTTGATTCGTATCGTAGACAAATTGATACCCGTCTAATTAGCATACAATATTGAATTTTATTTTTATGGGTTTTTCTAGACACATATCGTTTTAAATGGCCACAAAACATGCTCATTTAGATGGTTTATAAGATAATCAATACCAAGTCATATGGTCTTTTTAAAATTTATTAGGAACTCCACTTTGTTCATTTTGGCGTAATATATTTTAGGTATTTATAATGACAGCATTGGCATGTAAGATTTAATACAGTCTTATCTTTCTTCTAAATCTGCTAACTATTGTAACTTTACCTCAGTCTAAATTTACCTTTTTTTAAATCAAAGTATGCGATTCTTTTTTTCTATATGTACCCTTTGCGTCATTGTCAACATCATCATCTTCTTGCCCTTGTCCCATGATACTTGGGTTCGGCGTAACAAGTTTTCTTCTTCCATTCTGTCCCCGGTAATCCATACTTGGATTATAAACCAACCTCTAACTACATATTCATATGTTTCTCTTTCAAGCTTCGCAAACTCTGATTTCTAAATCTCAGTCGTCAAAAGTGAAGAGGCATGAACATAAACAAGGTGTTAATTGTCTGTAGTTTACGACTAAGTTGTGTTTATTACGCTAATTGAGCGATTTTACAATCTACGTTAGTTTCTAGATAGATAGATAGCCAAGATAGTTTCGTTTGATAGACATGCTGAAAGACCGTTGTTTACGGCCTTAGGTATTATGACGTCGTTAGGCTTTCTTTATTTTTACGGGATATGAGCAGAGAAAATGCTATTGTCGTTAAAACGCTACTTTGTATTATTAGGTTTCACTTTAATGTAGATTTACTGTATATACTTTGTAGACATATAAAATCTTCAAGCTGTTTAGCAATTATCTCACGGCGACGGGTTTCGTTTTCTATTCAGGTTTGGAGGATCAAATAATTCGTTGGCATCCTACTTTTAGTGCATCAATATTGTGCCTGATAAATTGTTTGGGATAAAGTAATTTCACTCGCCGACAGCATAATTACTTTTGCAGTATAACTTGTTCTGTATCGGCTGTCTGCTAGCAAGCATAATTATGGCTTTATGAGAAGACAAGTTCCACTTGCCGTAGTGGAAAGGGTAGTCATTCTAGCTAGTTTAAGCAGATTCAACTACTCAGGATGCGACTTCCTCAAGCTTTGTCATTTCAGTTTACCATCTTAATAAGAATTCATTAGTATCTTGCATCTTGGGCGTTTCATATTTTATGTGACTCAATAACAAAATCAGCTCAGCACCAGATTTCGTCAATATGATTTGATTCACCAAATCAGGTCCAGTCATAGATGACTTGTCCACAATGGATTGTATTGTACCAAGAAGTATAGAAAGATTATTTTCTCAGAAATGAGCTTGCTTTCTAATCTTTATTAGTTTATCATCTATCTCGAACATTTTGCTGTTCAGTGTTGACAGAACTGGTTGCTGAAACCGGTCCATCATTGCCAACTAGTATCGGTGGTTGATGCGTAGCAAATATTCTTTAACAGCATGTATTAGCTTGATTGAGCCAGTATTTTGTCACGGATGAGAGTTTAAGGTAAATTAGCCTCACCATTTCGAAGTAAATGATAGTCATTTGACATTCGATACGCTTAGAAAACGTGAGTTTAAATAGATGTCATATCTTAACTTTAAAGTCATGGTTATGGTAAACTTAAGAATTTTTTCGAAAAAATTAATACACAATTAATGGTTTATAGAAACTGGAGATGTAGACGAGGATCAGGTTGACCAAAAAAATAATGAAGTACATGCAAATTTTCTGCAATGGAATGAGGAGTGCAATTCCCTGCTGGAGTCTGTGTTTCCCGGCAAGGTTACTTCTAAGCAAGCGTGCTACACCGTCGACCACAATATCGCTTACCATCAGATGAGATACTGTTCAAACGCGAGCCTATCAATAAAGAAATAAAAAATAAGTAGTTGGCGCCCACCAGAGCTAATATCATTTTTATTATTTGGTAGGTATGAATGTACCTATATCATACACAGTTACGGCAGTTAATCACACTCTAACACACGTGTGACTAGTATCACAATAAGCCGGATTAGTTTTATCATTTTGACAATGCAGCATCATAAAAAGAATAAAATCGTTATGTGAAATCAGTCATCCCCTTTTTAAAAACCTGATGCCACGTCAAAGGAGATTATTTTTTTCCTGTTACTTGATATTATGTCATTATGATTGAATCTCGACTCATGTATATGATGATTAGATTTGTTGAAGTAGTAATGTATATCGTGTTATATTTGACCTTAACATTTAAAGGCTACGTACTTAGGCTCGACTACACTGGAGAAACGATTCGTCAAAAGAAAAATAAATCTTGCCGAGCACAAACCAGCGCTAGGTGTCTGACGCCCAGTAAATGCTGAATTGTTCTTGTGCTGTGTTCGTTGCTGTTGTGATGTGTCGAATAAATGTTTTCTATTATATTCTAATTTGCATTTTTTTTTTTCATAGAAATTGTTCTACGGGTAATATCCGAAGAAAGCAAACATTTATTTAGAGGACGCTTCGCATTATCGCATCGCACTTGTCTGCAGGAGTCTTTACTGTAGCCTTTTCATTCTTTAGACTATGATAACTTTACCTCATATAAAATGAAGACACAAATGGGTAATATATATTATTTAAATAGTATCAAATTGGATTCGTAAATTTAACAGTTGCCTGTCCTTTAAAAATTCTACCAAAGAATCATCATTATCTTACCTTATATCAATTTATTTGGTGTCAGCGCAATACGTCTTCTTCTCCCATGTTCCACTATTAGTCATCATCATCACCATCGTATTCAAAGAATGTCGATGTTACAAAAAACATTTACCTGGCCATTTTTTTTTATTTTCATCAGCTTTAATACCGGCTCTGCTCAAGACGTAGATAATTAAAATTGGTCCAATATCAAAGGTTAGGCAGTTGGGGCAAAAACCAGTTTGTATTGAAATAAAATAAACAAGAATTTAGCCTCGTACAACATCTTGTTCTAAAGGTATTTAACATTTATGATTATTCATATCTTTCATGGAACCGGCAAATAGACAGACGGAATAGATTATTTTGATTAGCTCAGGTTGTTAATTTAATTTTGAAAAGATTATTTCTTAAGATACAGAAGAGAATTCCAAGGAAAAGGATGACTTGGTTTTAGTAACCTACCTATTGCCTTGGGATTTTTTTTTGATGTATCATCGCGATGTCTTCTTACAGTGACTCTAAAACATGAAATAATTCATTCCTTCTTGTATTAAAAGCAACTGACACCCCCACGCCTGTTTTATCCAGTTCTTATCCTTCTAAATATTTTCCGCCCACATTGCTATTCTCTAATCATTTCTTCCTACTGTAATTTTCTTGTTACCGCATGAAAAAAAATGTTTATTATTTCGTCCTTGGCCTCTACCTTTAGACTAGCCCAGGTAAGTGACTAGACAAGGTAGGTTATCCTAACAAATTGATTTGACCCGAGATTTTAGCTTTTCTGTCAAAGAGTACCTATACCTATGGATCAGCTCTGTGCGTCGTCGTCGCGGTTGATTTTGCGAAGCTTGAGGGAGGCCTATATATAGCAGTGAAAGTCTGTCTTCTGAAATGATGGCGACATTTGGGTTATCTGAATAAGCCATTTGGTTATTTTTTGACGGCTCTTCTCAGTGTGATAGTTTCGTTTTGATTATTATCAAAAGCACTATTCATCGCGCCGAGTTCTCTGGGTTTAAAGATCCTAAAATTCAATCAGATGTGAATTTATAAAATCGTGCTATTTATACTTACGTTGGTATGATTCCTGAAGTCATCCTACTAACCTTACTTTCCAACTATAAATAATATAATATTATAAATGCGAAAGTTTGCATGGAGATGATTGTTACTCAATCACGCCAGAACGGGTGAACGTGATTTAGATGAAATTTGGCACAGAGATAGATAATAGTCTGGCAAACACATATGACGCGGGTGAAACCGCGGGCAGAAGTCACTACAAATATGACCTTTCATTTTAAATAGGTTATGTATAGTTGACGCAATTCCTCACAACTGAGCACCAACAAAACCCCACTAATTCGAATCTAGTAAATACAGTTTTCGTCACGAAACCAATTAAGAATTAGGTTTAAAGATCGTAAATGTTAACTGGCCGGTTATATTTAACTTATTTATGAGTAGGCAATGTTTCTCGTTGTTATAGTACGCCGATAACCTAGTTGCGTGTTGATTGTGTTTAGAGCACTATAAAATTGTTCGAGCAGCATGTGGGAATAATACAGGCTATCTTGTTGATGTCGAAATTGAGGTGTAACTTGATTTCTGTTTGAACGTTTGGCATTGCTTGCTCTTTATCTTCTTCTTCTACGTCGTCCCCTCACTGCTGAAGATCACGACCACATAAGACTAATCTCCTATTTATGCGGTTTCTTCTGCAATGTGGACCGCACGGTATATACTATCTCCAACAGCCTTCTTAATTGCGTCTGTTCATCTTGTTGGTGTTCTTTATCTTCTGCTTCTTACAAATTACCATCATGTTAAAATCGCACCTTCCCTTTATCTTTCCTGAGGGCCAGCTTAATGATATTCTTAACTGTGGCGTCATTTAGTAGTCTTTGAAAATATGTTCAGAGGCGTGATTACACAAATAATCCTTAATTAATTAACAAAGGTTCTATTCAAATGCTCACTAATTAAGTACCTAATTATTATATAAGGAGCCGTTTAACGAGCTCGAATAGGATTAGTCAGCTAGTTAGGTTTGACTAGCAGGTCTAGTCAAACCAGCAAAACAGCAAACTACTTTCATCATTAGTCATTTTAATAAAGCTAATAGACAATAAAAAAAGGTAAATGATAGGTAATCTACAAACTTTGTATTGTCGCAATACAATTCAAAGTTTGTAAATAACCTATGTCTATTGTTCTCGTACTGACACAAAGGAAAAGGTTATTTGAAATTAAGTATGTATATCATAATGAGAGAATATGCTTATCGTTAGGTTGCAACTTAGCAAATCTATCTTTAAAGAAAACTACCTGGTAGGTAAGGTCATAACTTAACGCAACTTAATTACTTGGACAAATGAAGCGATGAGCGCACAAAGACTTCTGGTTATATATTAAGTCATCGTTTAACTATTAATAATTATTACCTTATGAAGAGATCTAGGATATGGTTGCAATGGCATTTTCCTGACTCCCTTGTAGGGTAGCTATACTAGCTGTGTAGAGTTTGTCATGTGCCGGCTTATCCATTTTATAAGGTAAAAAGAATATGGGTACATAAGTAATCACTTGCTAACGTAGACAATTAGTGTGACAAGGTCTCTTTGCCAATGATAAGCGTTTGATTTACTGCCACATCCCTATGTGAAGGGTAGTTTTTTTTGGAATCTGCCTATATTATTACCTTAAAGGGTTATAGAACGGTATTTCGTTAATGTTAAAAACATATTTATTTTTCGTATTTTTTATGAGCTTTAGAAGTGCGTGTAACTGGTGAGTCCTACGGGGTAGCGTTATGGGTCCATTACTGCCTTTGTATTGAAAACACAGTTACAAGTAAATGGAGTCAGTCAATTAAACGGTAGCATGCCTGTAATTACCGAAACAATTGAAAAGCCACTGTGTATCGCGAGGATACACGTCTTATACACACGAAATCCTTATATGTAAAATACAAATATTGTTTCTGCCTATGTCCGTTATAGACTTTGAAACCATCCAACCGATGCGCCCCAAAACGGTTTCATTAGTAAGGCAATATTGCGAAGACGCAGTAAGAAAAAAAAATAATTAGAACACGCTTTGTATCCGCTTGTGTTAAATATTACGTATTCGCTGGGCAAGCGCGTGAATTGTGAACTAATGAGGTCACAAAACCTCATCGGTGACGTTGCTGCTCGTCATCAACGCGGGATATATTCAATGACGACATCGTACGACTGATTAATAATATAACGCCTGAATACCCCGAAGATAACTTCCCGGTATATGATTTTATGTGGCGAAGAGATCGGTAGCGATTCCCATGTTATCAGTAGATCTTCGAAGTAAGAAAGAGTTAGTTTTCAATTACCCATAGAACTCCGAATCACTAATTAAAGCGTTTTAGTGATCTAGCTACATCTCGCGAGACATAACTCGCATTCCCAACCATATTTCCATAAATTATACCAACTCAATGTTATATCCTAATCAAAATTCATAAGCTCTTAGCTCAAGGCCAGACTAATCTTGCAGAAAAACTCGGTTCAATTGAGAAGACTATTTACTCTTATTAATCTCATGAGCTAGACAATTTGTATGGCTCCCATTGGTCTAGCTGAGTAGCTACTAGACTTTTCTGTTACTGTCTTTAATGAATAATTAACTCATTGATAAGATAAATATTTATGAATGCCTATGAACGTTAATAACGTTAGTCGTTAGTAAGCAAAGCGATGACGCAAATCACATGATAGGGTGTCGAAATTATATAATAAACGCTATTGAGTTTATTTTTATAGTTGTTAAATTGCATAATAAATGAGTGCTTATCAAATCCATCAAGTTGTAGGACGATCTTGACTCTGGTTGATCTTACGCCTACAGCGCCATCTAGCGGTGAGTAGTGTAACTAAACTTGTAAACAATCTAGTAGGCTACGCTCGCGCCATCTAGTATGCAGTGGACTTAAACTTACTTTTACTACTTTCTCAGACTGTTCTTTTTATTGTTTTAATAATCCATATTATTTTTAATAAAACCTTAGTATTTTAAATTTATTTAAAAGAAAGGTTAAATGTCCAGTTTTCAAATGCCATCGTGCATTGTTTACTTAATATACAGGATGTTCTCAACCGTCGAATTCAAGAATGTGTTTTCATTTTTTTAGTTTGCAAAGTTTTTTGTCAACGACGAAATTATAAACAGCGAGCATCCGTTCTAGGTAGGTAACTACTGTCAAGTGTGTGTGCACTGATCCCTCCAACTCTAATTTTTAATCCCACACAGTGAACCACGGGTTCAGGCCGCTATCGAAACGTAACATCGCGTCAGTCTCAGTCAGCGATTGCCCTGCGCGCTCCACGAACGCACGACAATTTCCCGCGCACTTTCAAATTCCGAACGCGATCGAACATAGACACGATAATTTTGAGTTTTTCCTGAATTCGACCTTTTTTAATCTTGTTTTATTTTTAAACGATTCTTTTTGAATAGTGATTGTGTTTAGTGAGGTGGTTTTTTTATTTTTTACATAGATTGTTTTTATCGAAAATGCTTGCGGATACTCTTTGCTGTATTATTGGCTAGTTAGCCGGACAGAATATTTTTTTGGTAAGTGATAACACTTTTTATATTATTTCAGACATTATAATTTCTTATTACTTTCTTTAACATGATTTCTAAGAAATTGCACTTAGTAATTTTATGTGTATAAACGACAGTTTAAGGGGAATTGATAACAACAATATGATTATTATCTTACCTAATGTCTACACGTGATTCTAATTATTTAATAAGTTGCATAATTGAACTGTTGCTGGTTACTTAAGTAGACGCGCTAGTTACTTAATTAATAGTTTATTTATATTTAACTGTATATAACTCATACTTAGCTACGTATTTAGCTACCAATTTCAGTAGATACCTACTATTTATCATCATCTTTTTGTATGCGCATGCAACCTACAAAAAAAAATGCAATAATGAAACAGAAAAACCATCAATTCAAAAAAGAAAACATCAAGTAATCAGCTATCCATTAACAAGAAAACAGAAGCGAATAATTCAACCGTGTACAATTTAATTTGTAGCTCAATATTGTTTAATAGTAATTTGTTCTTAATAAGAAAAACAACACAATTTGCAGTAATTAGTTTTGCACTGCCTAACGAACACAGACTTTTTGTACACTAGGTGAATACAATTCTACGCTTAAAATTTTAAAACGGCTTCAAAAAAGTATGGATCCGGCGAGTTTTTCAGCTATTCAATTCATTTTGCTATTGTCCTCACTTTTTAAACATTACCTTGAGATCAAAGCAATTTACAAACAAAATCCATCAATGGGAATCGACATAAAAAATAAAAACGCAAATGACTTTCGTATTATTTTAGTAGCATTCTTCAATTAACATAAAAATCATAAAATCTTGCAATGTTTTACAATTTGTTACTTGATAATTAATAACTGGCTTTTCTACTTTAAATACGACTTCGAGTTCTGGGGGGTCCTGTCTCATTAAGAGTTCATAAATTCATAATTTTATCGAGATAGGCACCTAGACCTCTCCAACCAGTAGCAATACAAACTGCATACAAATACGCAATCAGAGAAATATAAGCTTTTTAGTACTCGCATTTTTTTATTTATTTTTTTATTTAAGTAAATATCTTCATATTGTCACCAAAACTTGTGCATAATGGTAACTTCGTAAATATGAGAACTCGATTCCATATCAAATCGAATTTTATTAAAACATGGCCCAAACAAGCAAAACTATTATTACAAAAAACTACCCAATTTGTTCAACAAGCCAAGTCTAATCATTGATAACATCACTAACAAAGTTAAAACTTAACACTCGTTCCCCACAAAAACTGTTCGTATCATAATGACCGCACATTTCTTCTCGATAGGGGCACAACACTAACGTTATCTCCGCCTTGACCCCTCACACTTTGACTGACATTTGACTGATATAGGAACACACAGTTCCGTAGCACTTGTGTTTTAGCGCCAGAATCACTACTCAAAATGTCACAAACGCAATCTTTATTATTGTTAAAAAATAAAACAGTATTTGTACAAAACAATTCAAATTCGCGTTTCTTGAGTTTGACAAGCCCCCAAAAAGTATTTCCCAGTATTTTCTTGAAGTTTTCCATAATAAAATTAAAATACCTACTAATTCAAATACTTTAATTATATCTAACCCGATAATTATATAATTACGTGCACAAACAGTAATATACAACGTATGTTGCTATTTTGAACTTAACATAAAACGGTTAATACGTCATAAAAAGCCTTTGAACTCACGCGTGACATAGTTTTCCGTCACAGCAGTAGGTAAATGGGTTAAACACAATTACTTAAGTAATTCAGTTCTTTAATTATGACAACCAAATCTGAAAAACTTTAACTTCAGGAATAAGTCAATCGTCAGAAGGAAAATCCTATTAAAAGATTGACGTTATAAAGTTTACCAAAGTACAACACTATTTTGAAGTCAGAATTTATTTCGTGCCATTCACCTTACTACATTGCTGTTTTATTAGTGTTTACGCAAAGAGTAATTAAAATACCAAAAAAGCCTTCAAGCATTAAAAACAATTAATAAATCATTAAAATTTCAATGTATCAACTTGAATTTTCCATGACATTGGATTGCGGTAACAAGACAAAATCATATGCAATGCACATTGCTATGTAATAATCAGTTTTATTGACTTTTACTACTTGAAATGATAAGCTCTTGATCTATCAATCTAAGACGACGTGGAAAATTAATTGCAGTTCAAGAACACTCGGATGTAATTCGCATTAAAATATGGAGTTCATCAAGACAACATTTAAGCTAAGGGAAAAAGCTAGAATAATCTTTTCCTTCCAGAAAATTCTAATGGTATCATGTAATTTTGATTATACCTATATTTTTGGAGATTCACGGCCGGTTTCTGAATTGAGTATTTGGATTCAAGAACGTGTCAAATCTAAGTAAAGTTGATCCTGATTAATGCCACTCAACTTTTAAATCTTAACTCGGACATCGGGGGATAAGCCCGGATGATTATTCTGAAAAAATATATATTACAAAATCAATTTGACAAATTAATTAAACGCGCTTTAACTGATGCTGGTTGACTGAATCTTCAAAAATCAATCGCAGCTCTAGACTTGTGTTTCAAATGATCATTTAAACCGTGTCTAAGCATTTTCCAAGAAATGCAAAAGCGACACTGAAACGTGTTCAAAACACACACTAAATCAATATAATGGCTCTCTTGATAACATCTTAAACCCTTAGCTTAAAACGCTGTAAAGTTAGCCTATTGCTGTACCATATTCTGGGGTCATCGCAACATGTTTTCATCTTCTATTCGCCCTTGTCAAAAGTCATGCTATTATTTAGCACCTACTATACGCACTGTAGCAGTAATGGCCCAGTGGTGACGGCCGCGACTTACAAGTTGTAGGTAGTGTCATCACCACTGCTCTCAAAACGGTGAAGGAAAACATCATGAGGAAACCAGCATGTCCTAGAACCAAACATTCGAAGACATGTGACAGTCACCAACCCACACTGGGTTTGAACATTAAAAGGCTGATGATGATGATGATGAATCGCACTGTAAAAAGCGTACTAGGTATACCTTCGATGCTCAAACATATATCAACAAATCTACATCTAATGTAACTTATAAACAAACGAGTACATGGTTTCAGTTACAGAACACGCTTAAATTCTCAAGTAAGGAACCATTTCCCAAGCATAATAAAACTGGCACGGAAATAGCAACAAGCCTTAATGCGTTATTGTTTTATGCCACAAATATTACCAAGCAACTAGTAGCCATGTATTCCACTTTTACTAAGGTAAACTCAGGAAACGATTTCGTTATGAAACCTTTATCGCACGTGACTTCTGAACTGTTTGTTTCTAGTTGATTTTTGCGGCGGCATAGTTATAAACAATATGTAATTATGAAGATAATTTATATGACTAATTATAGTAATAGATAACCCTTTGTTTATATACTTTAGAAGCCGACGACAGTTTAAAAAAAAAATTAACGATGACACTTCTAGTATTGTCATCAATCAGTCATTGAAAGACTTTAATCTTTAGAGTCAGTAGTAGAAAGTCACTAACTTGTAACTTGGACTCACCTCTGAACTTGCGAAGTTGTAATGTAATCGTGTCACCAGAAGAATCTACAATAATTTTCTTAGTCACGACAAAATACATAACTAAAACAATTTATATCGCTTTAATAAAGGGAAACAAATTCTTGACCACTATTAAAACCCCCACTACTAACAAAAGCATACGCATAAAGTAGCAATATATTGCCTATACAAACTATTTCATAAAACATTCACTAGAATAAAATGCGAAGAAAATGATTACGCGGAAGTCCATGCGCTGCGTATGAATATTTTGTAAATACCTATCAATTGTATTGGCTTTATGTTGATACGATAGCCGATATATTTGTAAACTATCGAAGTATCAAGGCCAGTTGTTATTCAAAAAAATCTCAGTAGGTGAAGGAAAGCCAATAATTTGAAAACTTAAAAACAAGCTTCTTAAAAAGAGCTAGCCACTTGAAAAAGCTGTTAAGACAAGGGAGTCTCTGCAGAATCGAGAAAAGTCTATGAAGCTGTCGTTATTTTAAATGATATCGGTAAAAGACACAAAATTTTACAGTGAAATCAGTACGGTATCATAAATTCGCAAAACTAAAACTGTAATCAAAATCACCTCAAACACCTTTTTGACTATGCTACCCATTTATTTCAAAGAAATAAAAATAAAAAATATCAAACGGATCCAACCATTTGAATAAGTCTACACCGTGTATGATCATTCGTCATAAAGTTGCATGTAACCCAAGCTGCGACCTAATTACTGTTAATTTCATCGTCTCACTCGATAATGTGTCAAGTATCGCACTGGCATTTTAACTGCCACTGGAGTTGTAATATTCAGATTTGATGGCTGAATATTTCATTATGCAGTTCTGTTATTCGGTTGTTCATTGATTTAATTACAAAAAATAATCAAAGCAATAGGAGAATATTTAAAACAAATTACAAATTTTCTCGAAATGGATGTCAAAGATTCTGTAACGGTATTTATAATATAGGCAATAGTCGTTTAGCTGTAGAATACAATAAGCGAATGTAGATGAGCTAAACAAATCAGAACGAATCCATTTGTACAAGAAAAAAATAAAATAAATAGTATGTCTACAAACCAATAAGAAATCGATCAATCAATTGTAACAAAAAACTAAAGCTTTCGAATAAAAACTAACTCCAACTGGTAAGCTCAACACATCCATAGAGAAGAAAAATAAAATGAATAACTTTTTTATGAATTGCAACTTGGCGTCGTCGATAGAATTGAAGACGATGACTCAAAATTAATGTCTGGGTCATGAGATTTTATGATCTACATAACCAAATATGGCTGAGTTAATGAATCTAATTATATCCTTACTTATAAATAATGCTATCGGTAAATCTGACAACTCCATGAGATGGTTTTTTATCTTTCAAAAGAAATGATAAATATTTTTATCGTGCCATGAAACTTGTCTATATCTATGTCTCTGCTTCGAATTTTAGATTCCCGCGTATTGTGTTAGATGAAGCTGCCAATTTCATACAATTATTAAATTGAACTGCAACATAACACATTAGGTTTTGGATTATAAAAAAGTACAATAGCGTTACGACATTCCCATATTGATTGTATAAGTCGATTCCATCGCGTCGGACGTAATTCGATTCCAATGGGTAATGAACTCCTACAATTATTTTTGCGTGACCAACTTTTACGGTTACTGTACTGATTTCTTCATCTCTTCCCTTCTAATAGGAAATACGCTTTTCATCACTATTTATTTTATTTATTTTTTTAGTTCCTTTTTAACTACATTCTTCCAAATGAAAATTACAGGCCAAATTCTGAGCGTCCGTCTAAAGAAAACACGTTATCACGGTAATGCTATCTGCAAGTTATGCTTAATTTAATCGTACATAACACAACGTCTAGTTTCACACTTATATATTTTAGTGTCATATAGTTCTTTACAGCTACTATAATAACACAACTTGCAGTAGCTAGTTCTGACGTCAAACACTTCTAAACAGATTTTTTCTGAATAACAAACTCTCTTTGAAACGCTCCTATATATGGTAACGCGTCTGTTACAGCAATGAGAATAAAAAATATTTTACATCCATTACACAATCTTACAATTAAAACAGCCCATCCGCATATTTCGCAACTAAAAGAAATAAAACTAAAAATGAATAACTTTCTCACAGGTCTGTGGTTCTTACGAAAGGGCATTGTCTGTTTGTCTTTACACTTTAATCTCTTCAACGGCCGCGTTTCACGGAAGCTGTGGTTTATCATGTGGAAGTTTTATGGGTCGAGTTACGATCTCCTATTTAGCTAGTGCATGGTCATTATTAGTTATAGCTGTACTAGTGTAATTGTTCAAATGAGTGTTTTCTTAATTTATAAGTATCATATTCTCATGCTGTTTTTCATCCTATTCTAGAGTAGTTGTTACTATAATTTGTTTTTCTTTAAATTCATCATCACCCACAACCATAATATAAAACTGCTGTGTATTTAATATCACTCTTGATTTTTGGCATTTGTTAAGTTTCTTAGCTAACATTTGATGATTGCCAGTTTTCATTTCTAGCCGATTAGCTATGCGGTGTCCTTCTCTGGTCTTAAACTATTATTATTAACTAACGTGACTTGAGAGTAACTAACTTTTCCTGTTTATTTTTAATTTAAACAATTACCTGCTAAGCATTCTTATCCTGGTCTTAACGAAAGATAAATACCAGTTGAGAACCACATTGACTTGTAAGTTTTAGGGGGAGTCGTAACAATCAATTGAGAATGACGAGGTATGGCGCCCCCTGTCGAAGGGGCGTTGAACTTGACAGATGTTTGAGAAGGGAAACTGACGAGTTTATTAGGCAATTGATTGACACTTATTCTGACGTTTATTGCATTTGATATTTAGTGGGGGTAAATACCCCTATAAATATCATGATGATTGGGGCCGTAGACACCGGGACATTTTTTGTAGCAAGATCTAGAACGGGTCGATGGCGATATGGCGACGCTTAAATGAGGCCTATGCCCAACAGTGGACATCTTTCGGATGAAATGGTGAAGATTTCGGGTATCGAATACCAAACTTTCAATTACTTTTTTTTATTAATTTCATTTTGCAGTTTTTTTTCGTAGTCTTTAAATTCTACCAATTCCATATTAAAATAGTTATATCACCAAATAATTACCTTTGTATCTTCTAGTAATTTTCTAAATAATGAAGACATAACTAGATCAAATGACTACTACTGACATACATCTAGTTCACGCAGTTGCAAATCATCGTCATTAGTCGACGAATTATCCTGGAAAGTGACGATTATGCGGTAAAACCCCGGTTTTAAGACTTGTATGTAATTAGTTCAGCGGTTACTTACCGCAAAAGTAATCTGGAAGAAATGAGAATACCCAATGGAAAATCTAATGCAGTAGGTAGACTTCAGTCAAGTAAATTGTGAATATAATCTTAATAAAGAAATTTTTTATGTGGTGAGAAAGTGTGAACTGTTGTGATGATGGCAAATGGGATGAGGGTAGGTTAGTGACTCTTGATCATGCTATGACAAAATTGGCAACTACATCCGACAATCATGCAACCCACAGAGCTCATAGACATTTCAGCCTTTGTATATCAACGTCTTACCCTCAGTTTCCCAGCTCAAAATTATCGGAGAATTAATGTGACAAATTGTCAAGCACGCGTTATCTGCTGTGATTGGTTGAATGAATTTTCAACAGCCAATCACAGCAGATAACGCGTGTTTGACAATTTGTCACATTCATTCTCCGATAATTTTGAGCTGGGAAACTGGGGGTTAGTGTGACGTCCGCGTCCGCGCGTTTCGTCCGGGTTTGATGCGGTCCATGCTAAAGTCTACCATGGACCGCATCATATAAAATGTTCGTAAAGTTTTGAATCCGTGCCTTGTCTGCCTCACACGAGCCTCGATTCGCACCCGCTACTTTCTAGCATAATTCATCCTTTACCCATATAAACTGTGAAACTGATCAAGGCCCGTGTCAATTTTAACTACCTATAGGCGTAAAAGAAGTGCAAGTTGCATAGAATTTGCTCGGACAAGTACATTATAAGTAATGACATCTTCGTTGCCGTCGCGGCAACGCAATATAATAGGTATAAATCAAAGAATTATAAAGCCAGATGTCACATTAAAATGACATCAAACAAGAGCCAATATTTTATAAACTTTCTTTTGTTTTTAAAGAATATGTCAGCACTCGAACATGCGGCATTTCCACAAATGCAAGAAAATTAACACATGTATGGAGTCTTTGTTTTGAAGACAGTTTCCATTTTATACAATACAATGATTTATTGCGACATAACACCTGTCTTCAAGAAATGATTAATAACTTCTTTTAAAAGTGCAAGAAACATTGCATTGAAAATTACATTCATTTTTCACTGTTAAATGTTTTGTACTGTAATTTAGAGATTTTGCCTCAACATCGTTCATGGGGGCAATTTGACTGTGACAAATTGTGTACGTCATCTCAATTTGGACGAGTATGAACATTATAAATAAGTTTGCCTGTGGCGTTCCTTTAACTATAGCTAATCTTATCTGGTGCTTATTCATAATTTGAAGAAGATTCGAACGCTAGTCTTAGGCTTTGACTAGACAAATAACATTCTATCTCCGGTTAAGATTGTCAAAGATCGCAATAGATAAGATTGTCGCTACCAAAATCTTACTTGGTCAATCGCAAACATTTTGACTTGTCGACAGTCATTATCACTGACAGTGCCTCATAAAGCACGATAATGACGATAAGCCGTTGGTCCCAGCTGTCATTTAAAGATCTTTGACAGTCGTTACGAGTAGTCAGACAGAAGCCTGAGCTCTGACACCAGTCTTGCCAAGGGGTATCGTGTTACCCAGTTACTGGGTTGTGGAGGTCGTAGGCAGTCGCTCCATGTAAAACACTGGTTCTCAGCTGAATCCGGTAAGACTGGAAGCCGACCCCAACACAATTGGGAAAAGGCTAGGCAGATGATGATTATCACTGACAGAATAACATTAACTGTCACACTCAGAGACGTTAGCGATTACTTTAAGCTCTCCTTAGTATAGATTTTTAGTACAAAATCTATACTACGTACTTCTTTTGTGTTTTTAAACATAAATTATTGGTAGATTAGAATTAGAAATCGTCGATTGCGACCTTGTTTATGCACTATTATTGTATTTCATTGTGTAGAAAATTCGCATTTTCTTTAAATACATGTGCAAGCCATTGAAAAATTACTAGCTTCTGCCAGCGGCTTCACCCGGGTAAAATGTCATAATTTTCAACTCGGGATAAAAAGTTTTTGTCACGAGTGTATTCAAATTCTATCCAGATCCGTTCAACTGTTCTGGCATGATTGAGTCCATTCAGTCTTCATCTATCTAAATTTTCGCATTTTTAAGATTAATTTTCATTTATTTTTTATTAAGATTTTGAACTTCTTCCAAAATACTGAACGTGACAAACGTCAACGCTAGCACTCGTGACAGCCCTGACTGAGCTCTTCCAAGAATGCCCAAGAATCTCTGTAAAATCGTAATGTCAATGTGTGCGTGCAAAGTGTCGCTTTGTTCGTAGGGAACTTTCTGTCTGCGGCGCGCCGCCGCTTACTTACTTTGTGCGTCCTCTTCCAAGTTTACAAACCATAATATCTTTTACTACAAGCTATAATCCGACTTAAAGCTGGTTTCCAATTCAATTATCTTCGCAACTAAAATATGTACACGCTATATCTTAGTGTCAGATCTTAGTCTATGCATTTGACCTAAAGTGTTAAAGTTCCGCTATATCTAAGATTGTGCTACCTCTAAGGATGATTATTATCTATGCTTAAGATCTACGATACAGCTTCTATCCAATGTCTAGATGCTCAGCCATTTCCACAGAGTACCGACACAGCTCATCGGCCACTGCTTGAAACGGCATCGGTAATAGTTACACCAACCTTTTTACATAGGCATAAAGATAATATTTTCATCAGTATCCGTACATTTTTTTATTTATCAATTCATCAAACCGACTTCCAAAACAAAACACTACAAAGCAAAACATAACTTTCTTTTCCGCAGTCGGTGTCTTTTGTACCCATTGTTTTCCATTATTCGATTTCATTATTGATGAAAATACCAAAATCACTATGGTTTCCTTATCATGGTACCACCCTTGGTATATCTCCTTATCAAAAAAAAAACAATCATCAAAATCGGTTCATAAACGACGAATTTATCCTCGAACACGCTTAAAAAATATATATATGTCACGTCGAAGTACCTATGTATCGTAGAACCGCCATCTTTAAGCCCAATGTCTAGAGGCAATTCCTTTATTCTTGACTGGAGCGGGTTACTTCAATAACACACAACACTGGATTGAAACTCAAGAGTGTTTATTTGATTTAGTTACAGGCAATGTTTATTAGGTTTTCAAACATCTATTCAATTAGCAGATTTATTAAACAGTTTTACAGTTATTATTTTTTTACACACACCATGCACCGTACGCGCCGCCATGCACGTACTCTACTATGGGCGGGACTTCCATAGTTTTTGTTTAGACACTAATTACTTGGATAGTTGAGTAAAGTTAGCAAACAATACTAAAATGCTGATCAGTTAATTATTTTAACATTAAACAACCTCAATACTCACAAATACAAAGTGGTTTGTAGTTTATTATTGAAATAGTCATCTAATAACAAAACTATTCAAGTTTCCGGTGATCTAACAATCTTACTAATTAGAAAGTTTCTCATTATTACATAGCTGTGTAAAATAGTCTTATGACTTCTTAGTATTTAATCATTTACTCAAATTTGTTTAGTTCTCGTATTAAATTATTAAATCTGGTTATTGGTCATAGAAATTATAACATCCGCCATTGTTTGACAACTTAATAAGAATAACATAATGAAACACATTTGCTTCGTCAAATGTGCAATAGTTAAAATGAGAACAAATCCAAAAGTCCTACAATAAGTGTTCCTGTTTAATTTAAACATCTCGTATTAATTAAACATTAAAATTAGCATATGAATTATGAATCAATACTGATTCCACAGTGAGCCAATAGATGGCGCTGAACTCAAAACCCAACTTAAATAGACATTGACACTTAAAATTACTAATTACTATTAATTAGGATAATAAATTAGCAAATTCACGCCTACGCGGCGACACGGCCATACTGGACCTAGCTGCGGGCTCTGCAGCTAGAGGTGTCCTCAGTCTTGTGTCCTCAGTCTCGTGTCCTCAGTCTCGTGTCCTCAGTCTCTGTTTCTTGGTTGTTATCTGTAGTAGCGGAGAAATATTTGTCGGCAGATTATTGTTGTTTTTCATCCTACAGTATTAATTAAGTTTAGGATCTGATAACAACTGGTTTTATTTTTCATTGACAGCTTGTAATAAATCTAAGCTAAGTTTGCCTTATTTTTGAAATATTGAATGTATTTTTACACCCACAGCTATATGCTTTAGGTATTCAACTTGCTATATGGTAAAGACCAATGTTGTTAGGAAACAACTAACTGCTACATGTCATGTCAATGAAGGCATACAATTTCTATTTCAGATTTTTGACATTGAATAATCAGTTGCTAGCTTACTAGTCCAATTTGAATCTTGTTTGCAGAATGTTATTGTTTGTATTATCTTACAATATTCATTGATTTGTAATAGGTAATAGTCAGTTTAAGTTATCAATTTATCACTGAATACTTATGAAATTAGGTAACTATTAAGTTTATCTCAAATTAAAATATTTGATGCATTAATGAGCACATACCTACTTATAAGAAGGCTTTCATAGCAGCCTTGTATTTGGTAAGTATAGTGTAGGTAGTGTAGGAGTATTGTGATCAGCTGTTTTTTTTTTTGTTTAGTTTCATTCTCACGGGACGGTAATGCTCTGTGATAGACACAAAGTCTTTGATTTGACAGGATTTAAGGATAGGATCAGGAACACCGCTCTGTGATAGACACAAAGTCTTTGATTTGACAGGATTAAAGGTTAAGGAGTTTAGGATCATTGCTCCGTGACAGGCACGAAGTCTTTGATTTGACAGGATATAAGGAACCAGGCTCTGGGTGGTCTTGTACACCGTGGACCCAGCAGGATAACATGAGAGATTGTTCATTAGCGGCCTCCACGCCTAACCAATGGATATTAAATCTTTATTAGTTGCTTCCACAGCAAACCAATAGATTGTGTGTTGTATTATCACTATTAGTTTCCTCCACGGATTACTAACAGACAGCTTATTGTGTTATCATTATTAGTTGCTTCCACAGCATACCAACAGGATAGTTTATTGTGTTATCATTATTAGTTGCTTCCACAGCATACCAACAAGATAGTTGTGTTATCATTATTACTTGATTCCACAGCATACCAATAGGATAGTTTGTTGTGTTATCAATCTTAGTTGCTTCCACAGCATAATAAGATAGTTTATTGTGTTCTCATTATTACCTCAAATCCATCTCCGTGGATGCTGATAGTTTGGTGTTGATATAACCTATTATTTTATTAAGTGCCTCCAGAGCTATAGGTTATTGGACATCTCAATAATTAGAGCTTGTTTTATTATTCTATAATTGACTAAATATGACAATAGAATAGCATAAACTGAAACGAGTTACAAAAACATAATAATAACAGTAGTCCTCCTGACTGTTGAGCCATCTGCATAAGGAGGTACTATGGTGCACAAGGCCAATGGCTCAACATGCTTTTTGAAGCATGGGGGTTCACCAATTTCAAAACTCTGGGCTGCTACAGAGGAATCCCTATTGGAAAAACCCCATAAACAAATTTTGCCCAACCTAGGAATTGAACCCAGGAATAATAATTTAAAAGTACTTTGTTGCATGGTAGTATCATGCACAAGCGTCATGTAGTTATTCCACATGGCTATTGTGTTGAGCCTTCTGATACAACAACACCGTATCAGTTAGCGAGGTGAGTAGAAGATAGTTTGAAAACTTCTCACCTTTTACTTTAGTTATGTTGGGCTGGAAGTCATTTTTCAGCTGACCTCTATTTGGTGGCTTGTATGTATGTTGGTAGCTTCTAAGGTCCTGACCCGGCGACACGGTCACTTGCAAACCAGGTATTTTTAGTTTTGTTTCCACATCCTTGATAATACTTGACTATGTAGGTAACCATTTTGATTTTTGATATGACACAGGAATCTGGAATGTGAGAAGGTATACAGATAAATAATAATAAAAGAAAAGATGATCCTATTAATATTTAAATAAGTAGGAGTTAGTACTGATAACAATTAAATTATGTTATTGTTTTGAAATAGTAAGTGAGTAATTCAAAGTTAACTAGAATCTGATGACACTGAAATGAATAACTATGAAGATTGCTGCATTACTTATGACGGTGTTTGCACTAGCTAAAGATTAATGTTAAAACATGTTGAAAACTACTTTTAATGATGCATGTTTGCATACCACACACGCAACAACCTATTTACACACCTATTACAAACCTATTTCATTACAAAACATTTATGTGTGAACAAGTTTGAATACAAGCTAGGTAAAAAGTTGCAAAAAGAAAAGAAAGTTATTGAATGCTAAAAGTGACAAATTATCAAAAAACAAACCTGTCTTTTGATTGTTTTTATTCTGTGCAAGTGCATCCAATAACAAGCTTTGAAATCTGTCAGAAATTACTAATCTATTTACACCCATGTACCATAACAAGTAAAATTCAACTAAACCCATTGTGAGATTTAATTCATTAGGAAGGTTCTCAAATATTGAATGATTAAATAAACTTTATTATAACAAACTTAACTTGAACAAGCATAAATCTTAGAGCTTATAAAAGGCCCCATCAGTATCCAACTGACAGTCTGAACCAAGAATGTAGGGTCAGACAATTTTTTAATTAGATTTAACTTATAGCGCTATCACTGTCAAGAACCCCATAGCCAAAACAAATCTACCAGATCATGTAGACAGATAAGATGGAACACAGTAATCACATTAGATTCACTCAAATATGTCTTACATACACAGGACCATTAATTTACCAAAAATCACAAGGTCCATACATAATAGGTTACTCACACATACTAAGCGTACCTACTTGTAAATTAAAAGTTACCAGGTGGCTATCAGCTTATGACTATTTATTATTATATTATGATTATGCATGAACTGAAGCTCTGCTGATACTTACCCTGATTATAAAGTTTGTAATGACTCACCCAGGTGTATCACAACCCTTTCACCCATTCATACAAATACATTTATATTAGATGCATACTCACTCTACAAAAACCTCTAGATAATATTTTAAATATTGTTTAGTCTTGTAACCAAACAATTATTCTCACCCCAGCTACTTAAATGCAAATCGTTGTAAGTATTTTCTTGAGCACACTATAATTTTATTTTTATTTGTTGTGCTTTTCATGTTTAAGGAATGTGTTAATACATTTTCTTATCTTACTTTACTTTAAAAAAAAGTATGACATGCAACGGGTTCCACATTATTCAATAATAAACCCCGTTTGGTAGTCGAGTAAAAACAATAAATTGCAAAAATGCCAATTAGTGCGTCAACATGAATATGTCATGGCACTTTCTGCCAAATGTTTACTACTTCTGTTGCACATACATTCTGTAACTTACTTAACTTATTTACCTACTAAACTTTTGTTTTAGCTACCTAAATGTAATGAATGCTATAAAAATAAGTTGTTACTTTTTGTCCGGTACAAAACTCAACGTAGGTACTTTGAATTGTTTAACATTCATACACTCACACCTTGTCCCCATGGGGATAGGCAGCAACCACAGATTGCCACTTGCTACGATCCTTACATACTCCTCAAATAAAATAAAATTTCTCAAATAACTGAGCCATTGCAATTCTTAAGACAAAAGAACCATATTTAAACAATAACATTGAGTTTCTAGTCAGCTGTCTTATTTTATGCAGTAATTTAAGCCGTTTCATTCATTTTAATTCCACAAATTGCCACACAAACAACAGCAGGGACCACTCAGTCAGTAAGGGGTATTGTGTTACCCAGTTACTGGGTTTTGGTTGCTCCATGTAAAGCACTGGTACTCAGCTGAATCCAGTTAGAATGGAAGCTGTCCCGGACTTGGTTGGGAAAAGACTAGGCAGATTGATTAAAATTGTCACACAAAAGGTCACTGACCTTGCCTTGTATGATGAAAATAATTAAGAATGTTAAGTTACATAAATAAAAAAACAGAATACTCCCCTCAACCATGATGGAATCTATCAATGGACAGATCAAGTTGTTCGCTTAGCTGCTTCGGTCATTCTGTGCTGTATAAAGTTTTGGCCACAATGGTGTAGGACAGCATCCATGCCACTAGTCAGTAGCTTCTTCTGTCGTTTCAATAGAGTTCAGATCGTTCACGTAAAAATATTCCAGTTATTTTCGCCTATGTCTGGGCATCGCTTACTCTTGGAAATTATCATAGGAAAATCTTTTGCCATACCCTCGGCGCTGGCGATGTTGTACAAAATTCTTCGGATGGCTTTCATAGCATGGGCAGAGGGCGATAGTGGGAGCTGATCCCACTTCTGATGTCACGTCGAAGTACCTATGTATCGTAGAACCGCCATCTTTAAGCCCAATGTCTAGAGGCAATTCCTTTATTCTTGACTGGAGCGGGTTACTTCAATAACACACAACACTGGATTGAAACTCAAGAGTGTTTATTTGATTTAGTTACAGGCAATGTTTATTAGGTTTTCAAACATCTATTCAATTAGCAGATTTATTAAACAGTTTTACAGTTATTATTTTTTTACACACACCATGCACCGTACGCGCCGCCATGCACGTACTCTACTATGGGCGGGACTTCCATAGTTTTTGTTTAGACACTAATTACTTGGATAGTTGAGTAAAGTTAGCAAACAATACTAAAATGCTGATCAGTTAATTATTTTAACATTAAACAACCTCAATACTCACAAATACAAAGTGGTTTGTAGTTTATTATTGAAATAGTCATCTAATAACAAAACTATTCAAGTTTCCGGTGATCTAACAATCTTACTAATTAGAAAGTTTCTCATTATTACATAGCTGTGTAAAATAGTCTTATGACTTCTTAGTATTTAATCATTTACTCAAATTTGTTTAGTTCTCGTATTAAATTATTAAATCTGGTTATTGGTCATAGAAATTATAACATCCGCCATTGTTTGACAACTTAATAAGAATAACATAATGAAACACATTTGCTTCGTCAAATGTGCAATAGTTAAAATGAGAACAAATCCAAAAGTCCTACAATAAGTGTTCCTGTTTAATTTAAACATCTCGTATTAATTAAACATTAAAATTAGCATATGAATTATGAATCAATACTGATTCCACAGTGAGCCAATAGATGGCGCTGAACTCAAAACCCAACTTAAATAGACATTGACACTTAAAATTACTAATTACTATTAATTAGGATAATAAATTAGCAAATTCACGCCTACGCGGCGACATATATATATACGGTCGAATTGAGAAACTTTCTCCTTTTTGGGAAGTCGGTTAAAAACAAGTATCAGTGAGTGACACCGTTAACTCATAGAAATTGAATGTGCATCTAAATTCTAAATATGGCTACGACGCTCAAAAATTTTGACCAGCGGATACAGTACCTGAAGTAAAGTACAAATAATAATACATAATTTGTCATGCTAATATTGTAAATGCGGAATTAACTCTGTTTGGCAACCTGTGTGTTTGTTTGTTACGTCTTAACCACTGAACAAATTCTGATTCGGTTTAGTATAGAAATAGATTGGAACTAGGAGAAGGACGTAGGATACTGTCCTTAAGAATAATTTTTGCTATCTTTTATGAAGTATAGTACTATAGCTGTGCAGTGCAGTGGTTCCGTGGTCTGTGATAATTTCTATGCAATGATGCAGTAGATAGCTTCAATTGGAACTGTACCTTTGGAAGTTTTCCTTACAAAGGCTGGCATCATTGCATTGCATTTGTGTAATAAATAATAATGCTGTTTAACGTCCATCAACCTTGCCTTTAATTCGGTGTTGCTTCTGAGTGCACTTGTGTACAGAGCCGGACTAAGTGAGTTAGATTTATCTAAGACAATGTTTAAAGATAATAAAAAATTATGTTTCTTTCACCGGCAAGAGTGCAAGGCTATGGGAGAGACATTTTTCCAGCAATGGGACAATATATATATATAATATTCGGGCGCACGGTTGGCGCAGTGGTTGAGCGATTGACTGCTGCGCTGCGTGTCGCGGGTTCGATTCCCGCACGGAACAAATATTTGTTTGACCTACAGATAATTGTTCCGGCTCTGGGTGTTGTGTATGTGAGTTTATATGTTTGTAAACGCACCCACGATACAGGAAGAAATTCCTAGTGTGGGGCAACGTTTTTCTAAAATAAAAATAAAATAATAAATTAAATAAATATGGGTTGCATAAAACAAGTAGATAGATTAAAAAAAGATGGATTCTCCTGTGCCTTACTTACCTAATTATATATATTTTTTTACTGTGTCTAACTTACACATTATGTGAATTTATTAAGTAATATTCATATTTTTGTTTTTTGTTTAACTTATTTTTTATTGTTATTGGATTTGATTTGATTAGCTTGTAAGATATTATTTAGTTAAATCTTACATAAATAATAATTAACAATTTTGTTAACTAAAGCATAATATGACTTTATAAAGTTACCTCCTTGTTAGTTGAACGCAACAAGTACAACACGTAGGAATGCAACAAATTTCATAAATTTATCCCATGCATTCTAGAATGGCATTCTAACAAGATGTGCAAAACATCACAGGGCAAAGCGATTTAGCAAAATGGCAGCGGAATTCCATAACTCACAGCTCAAAATTTACACCTATTAGGAAAATAGTGGTCTTTAGTCGTTTCAAGGAGATAACTGTTTTCTTCACGCTTTTTCCATGTGACAAGGTAACGAGAACTTCCAACGGTTTTACGATTATAACTTAGTGTTAAACTTACTTCCAATTGAATGCCACCATCTTAAGGATGGTTAAAAACATACAAATGTTTTACTCGCCATTTCTTTACTTTTGATAGGAAAAGTTATTCTTAATAAATAGTTTAAATAAATCTGTTATTGTTCTTACTTAAAATAGGACAGTAATCTTTATTTATTCATGCTAATTAAAAATACAACAACGATATTTGTAGAGGAATTATCTAATGTCCTGTTCCAATGTAAATATTTTACTTGTTATCTAAATATTATTTTTCTGAGGGCAAACGACAAGTGCATTGGTTTGTTTACTAAGACAACAAAGTCAAAACAGCCCTTTATTTAGTTTATTATTTTTTTAACTAGTTTTTGTCCGCGGCTTCGCCCACGCGTTTGTTGAAATCTATCCCAAGTGATCGTACTACCGTGATAAAAGTATCCTTTGTCCAAATCCAAGTCATGGTTAACCTGATAAACGGATTCAATCAAATATGTTTATTGATGAAAAAAATATAAATTCATACCTTTTTGGAAGTAAAGTAATGTGTTTATCAGTCTATGTATGTATTCTATGTTTGTTCATATGTGGCGTTCTAAAGACCAAACGCGTTGGCCGATTTTGATGATTCTTACGTCAATCGATTCGGCTTAACCAGCTGCATAAAAAAAAGAAAATAGAAAAATGGTAGATTTTGGGCGCCATATTATGGGGGCCCCATTTTTTCTTCCAAACCCATCGTGTGGAGTATCAAAATAATGGATTTCAAAAACATATAACACATAAATTGTTTAATGTAATTTGAAAAAAAATGTTAACAAAAAAGTTATAAATAAAAATATCTTTTTCTATTTATAACTTTTTTGTTAACATTCATAAAGTAAAAAAAAAACCGACTACTTAAGAAGCGAACTAAAATGACGTAAGCAAGAAAAAAATCATTCTGTGCAGTCGGAGGATACATCTGCTATTGGTCAGCTAGCTCGCGAATATGTATCCTTCGACTGCACAGCATGATTTTCTCCTTGTTTACGTCTTTTTAGTGCAATTCTTATTCCCATAGAGTTACCACAAACTACAGAACCACACCTGCTACGATCCTTACTTAATAATATAACTAAGAAAATAAAACATAACAACATGATAACCATACTGATATGACCCAACATTTTTACTTCTATTCCCGGATATCACGAAATTTAAAACGAGTAAATATTTATATCGCCCTAAATTCTTTGAACGGCGCAGACAAGTTGTCTTCTGTTGTCAAACAATATTATCTTGGACATGGATTTGTTTTTATGCGGCCGCTTTACAGCTTTGATAAACTATCTAACGACAATAAAATAAAGATTTGACAATGCATTTGTTTATGAAATGCGCTTTGTTCCAGTTGTTGAATGAAATGTTTTTCATGAATGCTTTTCTTATGAGGTATTTATCAATATAGTGAGAATTTATTAGTCCGAAACGATTTACGTATTATGATGATTCTTTAACTAGCTGAGTTAAAACCCAGTGTGTTTATTTTTAGACTATGCATTTGAGCGAGTTAGTTGGTCATTTAACCTAAGCTCTTTTATTTATACCTGGTAACACTGTATTTTCTGCAAATAAAAGATTTTAATGAAGAGGGGTACGTTTTGCTCGGCATTGGCACAATATAGGCTGAATAAAAAACGAATCTTGATTCAGGTAGATAGATAAATATTTAAAATAAAATTAAATTAATTACGGCGCACAATTAGTAATTTTATACGATTTATATCTAATCTCAAACGTAATTTAATTGAATACGCAAAACGAAAATTATACACGCAAAACGAAAACTAGCATCTTCAATAAAGTGTACCTAAAACTGCAACAAACCCTGACTCCCCAAATCCGTCCCTGCGCCATCTAACATCTTTATACCAGATAATGGTTTGTTCAGGTGCAGCGCACGACCGCGACTGACGCCGTCAAATAATGGCTTACAATTTAGATTATTGATTTATCGGCGCCATGCAAGGATCATTTATTTTGTTTAAATGTCAGACAAGCCTTGGTTTCGAAAGGAGAAGTAGATAGGTCACAGTTACAGAGTTACTTAGGTTTTGTTAAGAAACTCCAGTGGTGAACCGAATATTGAATTGTTAGTGAACTTACCTATTACACACTCATTGTCAACATTTCAGCCGAAAGCCGTCCACTGCTGGGCATAGGCCTCCCCCAAGCGTCGCCAATTTATCAGTCTTGTTGTGCGTCTCGTACTCATCGCCACCATTGCATTACACACTCATTTAGTTATAATAATTTTCTTGATTTGCAATGTCTTTGGCCTTTAGACTTAGGCGCTATTTCTCGAATTTATTTATAGCAAGAGTAATGTGACAAATTGTCAAATGCGTTTTAACTGCTGTGATTAATTGAATTAATTTTCAACAACCGTCATCATTTGACTTGCTTTTGATTTTTGATATGTCACATTTGTGTCTCATCGATAATATCTGCCTTGAACCCGAGGGTTTGACGGTTTCTTTGACTCCAAAAGTTTATTCAAACACTCGTTTGCTTTCCTTTAAGTAAATATTTCTTCCTATGTAACTCGATCTAATATTGTTCTATTATTTAAAAGCTTTATGTTTACAAGCAAACCAAAATTCTAGTCCTTGACCTAAGAGTATTTGAAGATCCAAAAGACGCTGTGGTAGGTAAGCTTCCGCTCTCAAAGCTTAGGGTCTAAAGTTCGATGCCCGTGCCAGTCAAATATTAGTCTGGCCTTAGAAATATGATTCTAGTAAAGTAATCAATCTGTTTGTCTATGTAATGGCACCCGTCATTTATATGTTTATTGTTTGTTTTACGAGATCGTTTAAATTCTTGTACTATACGTATTATTGTATAACACATAACTCAAAGAAATATTCATTTAGGTAGTACTTACTTATTTATTTTAAAATAATAATCAACCATTCATTATTTTATTCAATAAAAAACGGTATTCACATATTATCTTACCACAACAAGCTGACTCGATAGATAATTTCTGATTTAGTACAAATATCCCAGAGAAAAACGCAATTCCAGTTTATCCAAAAATTTCTGGTAATCTTCTTTTCCATTTCCCCCCTAAAAATCTTAATTGGACTAGTACAAAAATTCTTATGAAGAATTTACCCAAATCTGCCTAACCGCTATCCAGTAAAGCTTTTACTGACGAACAGCATGAGCAAAGAGGACCAAATGAACGCCACTGACACTGCAACAAACATAGCTACCTAACGGGCCCAACATCTAAAGAGTTTCGTCAAAAAGAAGAAGAACAAATGAACATCATTTTATATGCATATTTATATGTATAGAAAATAAATTCCATTATAAAATCGTTCACCCCTATCATTATCTCTTCAAATCTAAAAATAGTCTCCAAGCAAAGCAATGAACTTGAACTTCATTCAATCGTAATAATTATTCAATAAAAGGCTTGACTGACAGACGCTTAATGATTCTTATATGACTCGATTGTTACTTTGAAAAACAATGTGATCGTTACGTTGGTATTGTAACTATGTTCCAAGTTTAAACTATACCCGTAAAGGAATTCATTTGTTTTTTTTTATTCGGTCGCAGCGTGTGAACCAAACTTTAGTTCGGCTATTGACCACAAATACTTACACTCAAGATATTGCTTCTGCCCGCGGCTTCGTCCAAGTAAGAAGTTATCCCAAAGGAACATACAACTGGTATAACAAGGATCCTTTGTCTTAATTCATATTCATGTGCCAAGTTTTATCCAAATCCATTCAGTCGTTGAGATGTAATTGATCAACAAACACCTAGATTTTTATAACAAGAAGAATCGCTCTACGTGCCAAGTATTACTTTTATATTTTTGATAACAAAAAAACCAGCCAAGTGCGAGTCGGACTCACGCACCAAGGGTTCCGTACCATTATCGCAAAAAATAACGGCAAAATAATCACGTTTGTTGTATCGGAACCCCACTTAAATATTTATTTTATTCTGTTTTTAGTATTTGTTGTTTTAGCGGCAACAGAAATACATCATCTGTTAAAATTTCAACCGTCTAGCTATCACGGTTCATGAGATACAGCCTGGTGACAGACGGACAGACAGACAGACGGATCGTGTAGTCTTAGTAATAGGGTCCCGTTTTTACCCTTTGGGTACGGAACCTAAAAAATGAGGAACATTTCTTTCCACAGTTTATAAATAGACAAATTAATTGTCAATATCAGTCCAGTTGTCCAAACATCATTAAGAAAGTGTTATTTAAACAGTTTTATTGTACATGGAGTGTTAAATTCCTTTTGTATTGGTTTAAAACGACGCTAAAGAAAGGACCGCTTAAGATTGTCCTTTTGTTGTGTTTGGTATTTTTTATGTAAAGAAAAGCTTTCATGGGAGTCACCTCACGTCAAAAGTTCAACGGGAATATTCGTATGTCATACTGCGTCATATATTACCTGTGGTTATACTATGCTAGTATTATATTATCTGTGGTCGTACTCAAGATCTTTTGCTTGCCAGTTAGTACCATTAATACCATTATCGTTGAGTTGTTTGTTACCTCTTCTAATGAACTGAGAAAACAATTTTTCTTTATAAATGAAGCACGAAACGGTGTATCATATACACAATGGATGTGCAATCTTACTATCAAGTTCCTCCATAATTGACTTCCAGGATTTACTTGCTGTTTCATGCAGTTTTTTTAAACTCTCAATTTTCAGAAATTCAATAGTGTGTGAATATTTTGTGCATCGTCTATGCCTCAATAGCTTGTTCTGATACAAACTTCACACTCTCGAAGTCAACATATTTTTCTTTGCACAAATTTACAGTCTTTCTTCCAAATTCCTGACTTATTTATCTTCATTCTTTAAGTCCATTATCTATCACATGATCAATCCATATATATATAATCTCCATCATCGACTTTGAGGAGCTCGTGGATCGAGAGGAGCTCGTGACTAAATTAATAACAGCCGCACGGGTCGATCATCAAGGTTAAGCTACGCTTGACGCGGTTGGTCCGTGGATGGGTGACCATTTCAACATACCGAGTTTCCTTCGTGCCTCGGAAAGTACGTTAAGCTGTTGGTCCCGGCTGCCATTTGAAGATCTTTGACAGTCGTTACGATTAATCAGAAGCTTGAGATCTGACACCAGTCTAGCCAAGGGGTACCGTGTTACCCAGTTACTGGGTTATGGAGGTAAGATAGGCAGTCGCTCCATGTAAAACACTGGTACTCAGCTGAATCCGGTTAGACTGGAAGCCGACCCCAACATAGTTGGGCAAAGGCTAGGCAGATTGAATCTCCATCATCGACTTTGTCTCTGTCACCTCAGACTTAGACAAGAGTCAAGATCAAATCCATCCTAAATAAAAAAAAACATGATCAATAAATTAACTAATACGTAGATAAAGAATATAGATATACAAACTTTATTTATCGATTGATCCACCATATACAAGGTTATTTTTTATAGCTCAAACCTGTACAATTTCCCACAATTGTCTCCAAGTCCCTTTTATGACTGTGCAAGATTGACGTCACACTATAATTTAATCATTATAGTCGGTAAAATGCATGTGGTTCCATTAAAAATAATCTTCAATATCACGCAAAGTTGCTTTGATCACTGCAATGCTTGAGAACCATGAACTACAGGGGCTTTTTTTTTGTTTTTTTTTTATATTTTGTAAGCTCGCGCTTGACCACTATCTCACCTGATGGTAAGCGATGATGTGGTCGACGGTGAAACTCCCTTGCCTAGAAGTAACCTATTCATTCTTGACTTAAATACACCCAGATTGTAGCTGTCGGTACCTAGAAAAAATTACATAAATGTAGGTATTCTTCATCATTTCAGTCGATAGACGTCCACTGCGGACCATAGCAGTGGGCATAACAAATGTCGACTGATAGTGGTGAAATAGGTACATACACTGGCTGATCAAGGAAACTGTGTATATTAAAAATAATGCCTACAATAGCATATTAAAATTCGAATTTCAAATATACCGGCTATTTTTGGATTAGCCCTGATATACTGTAGCAGAAAGTAATTGATGATGAGAATAGTCGCAGGGATTGTCAATGATAATTGGAATAATACATGTGAACAAACATCAGAAAGAGGCATTCTTAATGATTATCGGAATAATATAAATAAACAAACATTTGATAGAGACAGTCATAAGGACCATCATCTGTTTGCCTCAAGCTAAGTAAGAAACAAAATCAAGATGGTACTCCGAAGGCAGTGAAATTGTTCAATACACTATAATTCAAGAACTAAACGCACTCACAATCGCCATAAACAATTTTCTTCACACCTCTAACCATAGAGAATGTGCTGCTTACATTTATAACTTTCATAGTTGTAATAATATCTGCTCTCTGATCAGCACAATTTATGAAAGATAATAACAGGTTGTTATCACCAAAAGATTTAGTTTCTAACATTACTCGTTGATTGCTTTAATAGTCTTTTCAAATCTGTGCCTATAAATCAATGTAATGAACTTATGAGCTATTCATAGGCCAACACTTCGAAGCTACACACTTGGCGCCAATGGAATTTATCAATGTTACATTTACGTTTACAAACGACCTTATCTTTGTAGTAGTAAGACTTAAAATAGCATTTCTCGATTGCGTCATTTCGTTGGCCTATTCAATTGACTTACAAACTGCATTATGCAGTGTTCGACGACTTTATTCTTTTTGAGATATAGCTCAATATTCATTGGGATCTTCTCAGTTATTTAGTCTTGGGTTAATTGCAGTCGTAATAATGACTTTGTAATAAAGCTTGAGCATTGTTACTCGTTACCATGGCGACTAGTTCTTTTAATTTCTAACTTTGACCCTTGTAGTTTTATGATGTTTTGCGTGTGTGAGTTTCTTCAACTTTGGCTACAAGGGCTTGTGTACTTCCCAAGGTAGGATCGTGTTGAAAGGTTTGTCCTTCGTTAGTGAAGGGCTTGTAAGTTTAAAGACCCTTTATTTTTAGCCTGTGAAGTTTAGTAAAACCTTTTCATGGCTTGCTATGACATTTGTCCAAGCCACGAACTCCTTATTCAAGGGCTTTAGGGGCAATATTTCACTTCTTTTTTGAATTTGTGTTGGCTTTGTTTAGGTCCATGGGTTTCTGCTCCCATTGTAAATACTTAGGTGACAACCAAATATTGGCTTTGAGTCGCAGTGTCTGTGTGGCCTCTGACCAATGTAATTTTTGAGCTACACTAAATATAGACCAACATTGAAATCTCAAGAATGCAAAGCAATTACTTAGCCGCCAATTGTCAAAACAAAGACTTTCTACCTCAGCTCTTAAAACAGCTTCAACTGACAGTTATTTCTAAAAATAAAACACTTATACTGCACTCGGAGTATTTACGTCTAAAAATACACCGTGAATTCTAAAAGTACTTACAAACAAACATTTTATTACACAAATAAATCAGTTGGTACATCACTACTAGAACGCCCACTTGCTCTTGCGCATCTCTACGCTAGTAACACTAAAATAGATCCAGAAATTCCACTCCACATATTGACCGATTAAAAGCCCATACATCAATAGAAATGGATTTGCCAACACTTATTATGAACCTCAAAATGCACTGCACATCACTAAATTAGGATTTTGATATCAAAAGATGCACTTTTAAACGGCAATGATGAATTGATGATAAATAAATAACGCGGCTAACTTATTTTTGACAGGACAGAAATTAATAGTCTCATTACACTGCATCGCGTCGATTTTGCCGTGACGAAAGTGGCTCGTTCGAAGTGTGGACTAAACATGGGCGGCTGCCGTTTTCGGCCTGCCAACTGTCCCATTCAGCCAAAACAGTCGTAATGGAAGCTGAACTTGGCCGACTTTGGCTGCGAATTAAGTCGCCGGACGACTAATCGTTTTCACTATAGGTCGATGGACGACCTCGATTACGTGTAATTTGAGCCATAGTGTAAGGTAGCCTCTTTCCTAAAACAAATCTATTATATTTGGCATATCGCTTTAATGTAGATTTTTTCGTTTTGTTTCTGCTATTGTCTGTTGATGAATTGATGGTGTTGGTCTTCTGTCTCACCCTTTCTCTATGACCACGTCTTAATCACTTCTCTCGCCCACCGATCGCGCGTTAGCGTTATTTGTAAAGTGACATTTACATTAAATTGTACACATGTATGTAGCATACATTATGCATACCATGACTGATCGTCTAAGGCCTCTGTAACTTGTAAATGTTATTTTTCTTTTTGCTGTTATAGTGTGAACAATCTACTGTTTGTAAATTGTGAGGATGTGTGAGACAGTGAGACCACCCCTTTAGTTTGTTATTGTAAGATGAGATGAATATATGCTTACAGCAGGATGTGGTTTCCAAGTGAAACTTATATCCAAGTTTGTAGAAATCACACTCAGCAATTTTTGCAATAAGACTTACAATTTTGATCAATTTTGTTGTTCTTAACCACTATTTTTGATAGAAGGTCCCAGTAGACTTATATTTAATTCCAAAACAAGAAATGGACACTAGAACATTACTTGAATTAAAATTAAAAGAGGTATGAGAGCTATAATGTGACACAATTAATATATAATTTCAAGAAACTTCTAGAAAAAACGAATAGAAATCACGGAAACTGTCCATCATTCTCAAGTTTCTAAACACTAACTTTTTTCCCCGACAATTAGGTGTGTCCGCATTAAATTTTCAACAAGCCTCCAGAACAAGTTATCTTCTATATTTCTCACCTCATCAACTGGGAGATAAGACTAGTGAAACCTTTGAAAGTCGTTCTGGGGTTCTGGATAAAGTGACATTCTATCTGCAACAGGGTTAGTAGAAATTCCAAAATGTTTGAGATTAACGACGTGACGTTTTGATAGTGCATGTCGATGCCATACATTTTTGATTTTTCGCCAATGATTAATTTATCGCTGACTAGCGGACGCCTCACGATTTCACCCGCGTAGTTCCCATTTCCGTGGGAATTCAGGGATAAAAAATAGCATATGTTACGGGCATAGTGTAGCTTCCCAACGGTGAAATATTTTTTTAAATCGGTCCAGCCGTTTCAGAGTCTATGAGGAACATGCATACATACTTTCTCTTTTAATTATATATATAGGTAGATAGATAGATATATTGTCTTTTTTATAATTTAAAATTAAGTTTTTATTATAATATTTTTCATTTGAACCTATCAAATGAAAAATATTATAATAAAAACTTAATTCAAAGAATTAAAAACCCGTCTGCTTAAGAAGCGAACTAAAAAGACGTAAACAAGGAGAAAATCATGCTGTGCAGTCGGAGGATACATCTGGTTTTGGACAGAAAGCTTGCGAATATGTATGCTCCGACTGTACAGCATGATTTTCTTCTTGTTTACGTCTTTTTAGTCGGGTTTTTTGATTTTTTAAATTAAGTTTTTAATTGTTTCCGCTACGCTTCCATCATGACATTGTCACTTTTCTAGAGCTTCTGATATGGCTTCTAAAGACAAATGGTATTTGAAAACTTTGGCAAGTTTAAGATTATTTAAATCAATAAAAGTAGGTAAAATATTTGAATGAAACGCTATTTGGAAAACACGTGCATTTTATCGTTATATGGCAAATAAGATTTTCCAAAACGAATACAGCCTTATTCTTACAAGTGTTTGTGGTATTTGGATAAAAATCTATTTAAAATGCCCATAAAGTTTTCATTCACCGATTTTTCCAACACGTGTTTTAAAATGCCATGCGAGCGATAAATATAAATTTTAATATCCGGAAATACGCATTCAAATAAAACTTGTAATATAAATAATAAGTTATTGCTAGACACACATTTTTCATAAAAATCAGAGATTATTCCTTGCAGCTTCCCAAACAAAGAAATAAAGTAGGTGGTCTTATCTCGAGATATCTATCTCAATATAGTGTTATGGAGAAGTAAAAGTTTATTGTTGGGGTGTACAATAATAATAACAAACGAGACGAACAGCTCCAAAAATATCCTTCACCCTAGTGTTTTCTGAAAGAAAACTATTTCTTTTACGGAACATCTATTGCAGAAACTTCTTTACGCTCGAGAAATATTTTATACTGCAATTCATCATCAGCCTTATTATGTTCCCACTGCTGGGACACAGGCATCCTCTCTGTGAGAGAGGTAATGGGCCTTAATACACAACGCGGGCCCAGTGGATGTCACATGTCTTCGAATTTTTGGTTATACGACAAGCCGGTTTCCTCACGATGTTTTCCTTCACCGTTTTAAGAGCATTGGTGATGAAATAATTTACACAAAGTAAAGCGCCTGCCTGGGTTCGAACTCACGACCTACGAAACAAGTCGGGACAATTACCACTGGGCCACCACTGCTCCAGTTGAAATTACTGCATTTAAATATAGCATGTACAAAACTATGGAGCTAAGTGATGAACAGATGACACACCCCTGGCCATCAATCAAGCTATCATTCATTACATCAATGCACGTCAGTGAATTGGCACCCGTCATCAATCATAATTTACAAAACTAGCTATCTCAAATAAAACTAGAGTGGGGCTCTACATTTTATTACGATATTGTAGTTCACCAAACAGTTACAAATCAATATTAAACCCAGTTTGCTACAAAGTGATTGATAGATACAAATTGAAACATTTTTACGAGACCATTAAATAAATAGTACGGTGCACACGATTTTAATTTAAACGTAACGGTAGACCGTTTTGTCTCCCACTGCGCCCGCGCACGCTGATCTGTATGAAAAACTTTTTAAGTGACATTTCTTTTTTATGGGCTCACTTTTTTGGCACTAGAAGAAGTTTAGGCTCAAATTGTGTGACATCATAATGGTCTAATTTATTTCAGTTTTATTTCATTGGCAATATTGACAATGAAAATATTCATCTGTTTTTATTTTTGACCAATTTATGAAATTATAAAGGTACTCAATACGGCAGATTTTTTTAAATCCAGAGTTGGGCCTATGTTTCCTTCCAAGTCCTATCCTATAGAGACTGTGTGTTTACCGAGATATATATATTAGCCCATGACAAACTTCGATCAATAATATACTGTATATTAGTGGCTAAGAGTATTCAAAATCAGCTTACCTACTTTCTAAGATTACCTCTTTCAAACAAGCAAACAATGTTATCTATTTATAATAAAAGGTTTGAAGATTAGTGTCAAATTTTAAAGTTCTGGGTCAAAAATATTTTGATATCACTCTTTTCAAATAAGTCGATGGGCGACAAAAGCCATAACGGCCACATCAATCTGCTGTCAGTCACTTTTCATTTATTTATATTTTTGCTATCAGCTCAGGCCACGTCCGCAACAATAAGGAGCTACAGTTATTCATGGTTTATTCATCGCAGTAGTTGGAGAACACCCTGTAGAGATTGGACAGAAGTTAAAGATCGTACAATTTTTTTTTGTAAATTGTATCTATCTTGTGGAATATAAGTACCTAACAACTTACATCTACTATATGTATCTAGTGTAATACTCACTATGCCTGCTACGAATACTTGGATGTGATATGTGAAATCAAACTCATACTGGTCAATTAGGTTTATAATCTGAGAAAACTGTTAACAAAGGATTACATTTTTAAAGAGATGTCTATGACTTTGACATAACCAACAAGCGTCTCAGGCGACAACCAACGACCGAATGTCTGCGCATACCGATAGAAACACTCGACAAGCTCCCAAGTGTTTACCTTAAAAAATATCGCCTCCATGGCAGCCCTTTGGAATTATTAAGACATATAGGTATTTATATAAAACAAAAACCATAACAAATAACCAAACTGTAACAATAAGATCATTTGTTTTTAATTAAAACAAGACATTATAAGTTAAAAAGAATCAAAACCTAACAATCGTCCGTCCTGACATCGTGTGGGTCCCTGCACACGACTCCAGGTGGAAACCTAACAATCGGGTTCCTGGCTACTCGTTCAACCTTATTGATTAATTAAATACTTTAATAATTTTTACAAACAAATATCATACTAACAGAGTAGTGTCAAAGTCTTAGTCAAATCATTAATCTTTTAAATTTCAATAAATTTAAATTTAAAGTTAAAAAAAAAATGATACCTATTGATTCTACTGTCCATTCGGAAATGTAGATTGTAATGGAGAAGAACGGACAAGAAACTCCATACTTACTCTTTTAAAAAAAGGTTTTACAATATTTTGAGGATAATGCACCTCGAGCTTATTACAATATCATTTATTTATGATTCGTTTATACTCGCAATGGAACGCCGTGGGGCTATGACACCAATGAAGAACAAACTTTTCATTATTATTTATACAAACCAACAAAATAGCTTTATTGAACTTTTAACAATTATACAATTGTAGAAATTATCAATTTCTTAATTAATATCCAACATCAAAGAGAAAGATCACGACCGATCATTTGTCGTGAACGAACACCATCCCTGGAAAATCAGAAAATCAGGGCCCTAACATCCTGAACGATCAGTAAATCAGGACGCCTAGCGACACCAACACGAGCCGATCAGTTAAATCTCATGTTGATAGCCGAAAGGACTTTTCTCTTAAACGGGCAGCAGGCGTCCCTCGCGACATCAGTTCGGAGGTCCCTGACATTCACCCATTATCATTCCTCGCGCCATCAGTTCGGAGGTCTCTGGCATTCGCCCATTATCATCCCTCGCGCCATCAGTTCGGAGGTCCTTGACATTCACTCATTATCATCCCTCGCGCCATCAGTTCGGTGGACCTTGACATTCATCCATTATCATCCCTCGCGACAGCAGCAAGAGCCCTCGATTTACGCTCAAGCCGATAGCCGAAAGGACTCTCTTAGCCAGGATGCCTCGCGTCCTGACCTGTAATTACAACCAATAATATTCTGTACATAACAGTTTCTTAAATTCGGTATAATTAGTATAAGAAAGGCTTCATACAGCCATTAATTTCCCAGGATGTAGAAACACAGCCAATCACATCATCCTCTATAAGTTAAACTGTTAAGTTGGCATTCTGTACCCATACTAACAGTATTTACTTTAAATCTTCGACAAAGAGGTTCTACCTGAAAGAATAATAAATTAAAACAAATATTTGTTTTAAATCTTACTTTTTGACTTTGAGTTCTAGTACATTACTCAATGCTTTTTGTCAGTTATTTCTAGCAACTTTTAGGATATAATAAACTGGCATTATTACGACTTCATGCAAAAATCTCTAGCTACGGTGGTAACTGGTACAATCGGACCACTGGTTACATGAATCACAATTTCATACGCTCCACAACTACTGTTGTTTTGCGTCTGCTTTCGGTATTGATTGGTGCGGTATCATTGTTAAAACATACCAATCCATGACTAAAACGTTGATAACATGGTGTGGTTATCCATCACTATACCCGTACTTTATTTACCCGTTTGTTTTAGGTCGAGCTACCTCGTTTATCACGTTTTTCATACTATTCTTAAATTGTATGCGTGCAAAGATAGGTACCAACATTGTTTAGCAATGAGTCAATGTTTTTCGTATCATTCGTATAGAACCTCAAACGATGGTTGTTATACCAAACATATTGATACTAGTTTGTGAAAGCCTCAACAAGATGTCAATATTAACACAAGTTCAGAACAAAGCAACTCCTTCCCAATATTAATTGTTATATAGTTCTTATCATCCTTCTCATTTTTCTTCTATAAGTTCGCCTAGGAAGAGCAAATAAAAAATTGCCTTCGTTGTCTTTAAAAGTCTCAGAACTGCTCCGTGAATGAACATTAATACATCTTCTTCATATTCATCTTTTATAGATCTTAAATCCAACTCAATAGTGCGACTATGAACCATTAATAATGTTATAAAAATGTATCAAAACGAAACCGCTGTTGGTTCGAATAATTCCTGGTCCTCAGCGTATTTTACTGCTGACATTCTAATATAATAACGAATAACCTTGCTTAAAGGTGATATTTCCTTAGTCAGCAAACTTGGTATCAATTGAGTAAGATGGTGGCGATTAGTGCACCCATCTTGCTTTACTAAAAGACTCGACACTAGGATAATATCTACTAGACGTTTCATCATTTGACTATAAATAGTTCATAAAACTTTTGTAATAAAATATGTTTCTGTATTCTTTCTATAACAACAATTGTGTAAAAACATAATGTCTGCTTTATCGCGTTATCTATTTTTTTATTCTCTTTATGATCTAATACAATGAACACTATGGTCAAAATTACAATACCATAGGTATTGACAGTTTAACATAAGTTGTACATTAAGAGAACTTCTATATTTTAAGTTTGTTATGCATAAATTAGGTTGACTGTACCCTTTAAACTATCTTAATCTAATATTTAAATGGCATTACTTAATTAGCCGTGGTGGCTCAGTAGTTAAGACATCGTATCTCGAGCTGGAAGGTCGTGAGTTCAAATCCGGAAAAGTGCCGATGTTACTTCAGTCAGTCAGTTCCTAATACTTTCTAATTTTATCTTGGACATCGCTGGCATCGGTGTAAAAGTCTGGACTTACAGATAATTTAATTTGTAAAACGCCAAACCGCCTCAAGCAGGAGTGGTATCAATATTCGTGCTGTCTCTGTATGAGAAGAGGCCTTTATCCTGCAGTGAGACAGTAACGGGCTGGTATTTATTTTTATATTAGTTACATTCAATCAAACACTAATAACTCATCACATTTAACGATTTGGAATCCTCTCTCTGTAGAACATTAGATTATAGGTATACAACAACTTAAAACTCAAATTGCATTTTACTGTAAACATAGGGAAGAGAATGGTTAGTCACATGACCTACCACTAAATTGACATTAACAGTCTTTACATTGACAACCATGTCGCGCTATTCCAGAACCCTTCATATTAGGCCTGGGGTCGTATCGCTTTTTCTGAGAATCGTACCCAAATCAGATTTCGAGTTCCAATATCCCAAAACTATATATTTCAATATCTAGATATTGTCCGTACGCGATATTTTCAAACCTGATCCAATACGCTGCTTTTTGGTTGCTACGATATTAGATGAAAATCGGTATTTTAGATTTGTTTGAATTAAACTAGATACTGTGCGAACGCGTATGTATTTTTAAAACTATTGTGCAGCCTAATTTCGTAAGTGAATTCGGCAAGGCAAAGTCTTTGATCCCATAAAAGAGTATAACAAATTCACTTATATAATTAGGTATTACCAAAAATTATTGGTCTCTTTCGAAATGAGTATCTTCACCAATGAAAGCGTCCAATAATTTAATTTAATATTTGAAATGCGTTGTTATACTAAACTTTAAATACACGAGCTTAAGATCTAAACTATGTCTTTAAAATATGTTAAATGAGCTCAAATTTGTATTGTGTAAGTTGCAAATAATATTACCATACCTATACCGCTCTAACTACTGCAAATCTATATCACCTGCGCTCTGTCGCACACGAGTCACGTCACCGCATCGGGCCGAAATCTGCCGAAGCCGATGCGGAGCGAGCGGTATGTAAATATCTAGATTTTGCAATACATGGTTTTCAAACGAACCAGTAAGCGGTTTTTAGATATTGTACCGATATATAGATTTCGTAACTATATACGGTTTGTATCGCCCACCACTACTTCATATTCGTGGGCACATTATCGTGAGATTAGTACAAAACAACTTACGCTATTGTTTTATTTGTAGGTAATAATTATTATCCATATACCGATTAGAAACAGACTCTATTACTCATTATGAACAGTCTTTGTTGTTTAATCGTTTAAAATAAGTTGTCATAGCTTGTGTGCCGCATCACTACTGTTTTTTTATTTCTATCTTCTATTTTACTGTAGAACTTTTCTTTTGCACAACCAATCTTATTACAACGTGTGCACTTCACAGTGGCTTAGTGCTGTGTGAAAAATGAGGCGCCTACAACTATCTTGTATTTCGCTTTGATAAATAAGACGTTATTTTACATAATAAAACACCTCTTTACGCTTGCTCTCTGCTAATCATATTTTTAAAGTTCTAGGCGTAGTTTAGTTCGCACGGAAACGCGTTCAATAATTTATCTTGCCATTCTTGCCCAATAAATAGAATAGCACCTACTTAAACTATTGTGCCACATCGTGGACAACCCTTGTTATTTTTAGTTAGCAAAATTAATGGTGATACTTTCATCCCAACTGTATACCGAACCGCACGCATTCAACTTACGCACGAGAATATGTAACCAAACGTCTATTCGATGGTTTTTGGACGAAAAATCAAATTTGATCATGTTTCTGTAGTGATTTTGCTGCGCTTTGGTTCACGGTTGGCAAAGCTAGACCGTTCCTAAAGTTCTTAATGCTATCAAATAAAAAGAAGGACTACGTGACCTGTCAATCCATGTTTCGCGGTCGCGATGCCGCTGTCCGCGCCTCGCGCTTTCCTTTTCACGTGGCTCGTTGTCTCGTCTTCACACGGAGACGCTGCGATGGCGGCTGACCACTCGTGGCTCGTTGCCACGACGCGACGCTTCCGCAGGTCTTCGGCGGCGCCAGCACAGTCGTCTCGACGACGCGCTGACGTTGAGCTGCTGCATCAACGTCTGGCCGCCCGTAGTTCGTTGCCACGACGCGACGCTTGCGCAGGTCTTCAGCGGCGCCAGCACAGTCGTCTCGACGACGCGCTGACGTTGAGCTGCTACATCAACGCCTGGCCGCCCGTAGCTCGTTGCCACGACGCGACGCTTCCGCAGGTCTTCGGCGGCGCCAGCACAGTCGTCTCGGTGACGCGCTGACGTTCGCGCTCTCGCCGTACTTCCTACTTCAGCATCTTAAGCTGCGCACGGCCCGTCTCGATGTCTGCTTCTGGGCTTCATCGCTGCAGCTGAGTTCCGCGCCGCTTGGCAGAGTGGGCCGTAGCCCGGAGATTTCGGCATAGTCTGAAATCTCGTAACCAAAAAGAACTTTAGAGCCGTAGATTAATGCATTTTAAGCCTATCGGGAAGTGGTTGTAAGAAGACAATAAATTTGCATCCGTCTAACCCTTTTTCAAGTCACTCATTACTCAAAAGGTAAAAACAATTAATTATATGTACCGTAATTGTCTAGACATTACGTTCAACATATTATCACCAGTTAGGCATGATTATCATTTCCTTTGTTATAGTTAATTCACGCGGGTCAGCATGTTATGTTATACAAACAAGCTTTGACACTTAACTTGTCCTGTTCTAAAAATAAACGAAGGGACCTTTGTTATAAGTGTAAACACTTGAGTCCCATGCGAAGAATGCGGTATCAAGTGTTTCGCTTTGGGTACCGGGTGACGCCCCGCTTGATAAGCGCCGTCAAAACGCAATATGACTAAATTCTGGGATATCTATATATACCAAATACGACACAATTTTCTTTGTTGATTGTTATTAAATAACCTTATAACTTCTCTGGCTCTCTCATCTTATTGATAAGATGCTAAGTAATGACTAGGATTCGAACCCAAGACACATAAATCGACAATTGTTTAAGGTGTGAACAGATTTAGATTTAAAAGTGCTCACGCTGTAAAAACTCTTGAAAAAAACTCACAAAACTAATCAGTAATATATAAAATGTGATAGACAAGCCAAACAAGATTTCAAAATTTTAACGTTCAGCATGATGATACATGATGCTGGCAAAATGAAAAACAAGAAAGTAATGGTACTTAATTGTTTAAGTCAATGTATCATCTTAAGAAGACTATGGTCTCACGGGTCTCGTTATATTGTAAAGATCCGTGACTGACCAACATCAATAACTATGATCACATCAATCAAATTATAATTACAATTTGGGCGTGTACTTACGTTTTGGTTGTTCTTGTCACTTCTGAAATGTAATACTCACTATGCCTGCTACGAATACTTGGATGTGATATGTGAAATCAAACTCATACTGGTCAATTAGGTTTATAATCTGAGAAAACTGTTAACAAAGGATTACATTTTTAAAGAGATGTCTATGACTTTGACATAACCAACAAGCGTCTCAGGCGACAACCAACGACCGAATGTCTGCGCATACCGATAGAAACACTCGACAAGCTCCCAAGTGTTTACCTTAAAAAATATCGCCTCCATGGCAGCCCTTTGGAATTATTAAGACATATAGGTATTTATATAAAACAAAAACCATAACAAATAACCAAACTGTAACAATAAGATCATTTGTTTTTAATTAAAACAAGACATTATAAGTTAAAAAGAATCAAAACCTAACACTAGTATGGAGGAAAATTCCTCCACTCGACGTCATAACAACGGAAAAATAACTCTTGATGCATGGCGATAAATAACAAATAGCTTGTTAACTAACTCTAAAGCAACTGTCAATTTGTTAAGTGAATCGAGGTTGAGTCAAATTGAGGAAATGACTTGGAATATATAGGGGTTTATCCTGAAGGATCCCTATATTCTAATGCACAGGTATAACAGCCCCCCTAGCCAAGTTACAAACGTTTTGTATCGAATATCTTTCTACAATCGTTAACGCCTTCTATTTGTATGGTCTGACCACGTGACTTAACGTTAAGATGTGTCATTCCCATACATTGAATTCCCATACATTGATTCGTTTTCTACTAGCGTTAACGATTGTAGATTGCCAACTTGGCTACAGGTGCAGACAGGATACCTGACAAATATTTAAGTAGCCCGAAGAATTGCCAAACTAATACTCGCTGAATGGATGACTGATTGGTCCGAAAGTTTATGGAGCAGCGACCGCGACTATGTTGTCCCTCCTCTTGTGATAGGTTTGGGCTATTCACCAAACCTACAACTTCTCATTATGCTCCTCTTCTCTCCATGTTTTCCTTTGCCCCATCTTCACAAATTCACGAAACCTTTGCCATCCAATTATAAATAGGAATCTTTTGAATTGCCAAACTTAAATATCAAACGCCTATGAAATTCCAAATCTGTAGATTTAAATAGGAATACTTCAATTACCAACTAAACTATCCAATCTATAGATCTCAAACCAGTTCCAATCGTAGTTTCATACATAATATCTCATAAAACTATTGATTACCGATTTACATGCTCAAATACTATGCTATTTGCACAGGAGTTACCTATTACCTAATAATTAGCGTTGTTTAGCATAAAGTGTTCGCTAACACGTACTAATCATGCTATTAGATACAGACTTATTAGTATTTACGATACGTTTATGAATATTTAGAGGTATTAAAGCTACCGGTTTAGTTTGAAAAGGTCACCTGAAGATCTGGTGTTATTATTATTGCAGGTTGTTTGTAGGATCAGTCATGGTTGCATCCTACATTGATGAAGTTAAGAATCAGTTATGGTTGTACCCTGCATTGACGATGTTTAAGCTATATAAGTGGACTTTTTATTTGTTTAGAGAATAGTTTCAAATGTAAGCTTCATAAACATAACCGCACACCTGCACTTCCTAAAGGGTTGGGCAGTAGTGGCACATTTCACCAGTTATATTTAAGTTGCGGGTCAGTGCCATAAACCGGACACAGGACCAGCCTTTGCACATCTTTAACGGTTGTGGATCAGGACCATTACGGGACTCACGGTGACCACGTTACTGCTATGAGACGAGCCGAAGACAGGGTGGCTTGGAAGCACCTCGTCGTTGACTCCGTCAAAATTTTTCAAGAAGGGTACGATCTTTAGAAATGAAGACAACGAATAAGAAGAAGAAAGGTTGTTGTAAAAAAAATACCCAGTTACAAACTAACCGATGATGGTGTCTTAAAATTAGATGTGTGTCTAGTTGTGTGAAAGCTATTGTAATGCACTCCTTGATCAGCACAGCATTTTCTGTAGTAGTGTTTAGTTAAGCTATTGATTACCTAATATCTACTGAGGGTTTTCTGGAATTCTAGATTAATTATGCACATTCCCGATTGAATGGAATCACTAAGGCTTGCATAGGTATATAATAAGAATGAGGTCATCATGCATTCTCCGAAGGGTTAACAGAGGAAGAGTTATACCTAATGCATTATTTTCTGGCCAATGGTCTGCGTCCACTCCTTCTACCTTTTGCAAAAACGCGCTTCGTCCTTCTAGTCCTGGTGAAATCTGTAGTGTAGATCGTTCCGCCATCTCCTTCGTGACCTGCCCCGACTCCATCTCTCTACCTAATAAAAAATAAAAATAAAGTTTGACTTGAACTTCTGCACCGCCTCTGTCATACATCTCATACAATAATACAACATAATGTTATATAAATACAAATCAAACCAAATAAACAACCAGACCATTTGGTTTGACAAAACAACAAATAACCTGACGTTTCTGATCAAAACATCAACATGCCTGAAGATGTTCAAGAAGCCCTGTCTCATTACAATTTCTGTGGAATGATGGCATTTGAATACACCTCTAATTCCCAAGCTTTTAAGGTGTGGAAGATAAATATTTTGGTTAAAAAAACTGGTTGTAATCAATCTTGAGCGTGTAAATGTGAGTTGTGATGAATCAATTTTTGATTGATTGTTGATTCGTCTGAGACAGGTGTGTGGGAATTGGGACTAAGGACTTGTTTGGTGGTTTTTTTCTGTAATATTTAACGATAGTTTTTTTATTATTGATAGGCTCGCTAGGGTTTTAGTAGCTAGTTTAGAGTTAAAGAACTCGCTTGATGAATAGCAACTGCTACTGCTGCTGCTGCTACTGGTTCATCACGAAATAAAAATAAACATTAAACAACTAATATTCGCTTCCATCTCTGCATGTTTTCTGACAATATTGAGAATGAAAAAGATCAGAAACGGGTATAGTTATCGCCAAACTTCTTGACCGCTCTGAAGTTGGCTAGAATGGCTGCGCAGTAGTAAATCTCATATAAAACAGCACCGTTTCGTGCCTCGTGCATCGGTAAGTCAACTTCAGGGCGGCCTAGAAGTTTGGCGAGCACTAAACTCTTCTCGTCTGGGTGGTAGGAGCTATTTGCTTCACGTACTAGTACTGTGTTAAGGATGGGTGTACTCCATTTGCTCAGGTTTATACAGGCCGTTCTCACACGCTAGTTTTCATTAAATACGTTCTGTATGTAGTTGGAAGTGACCATGTAAATATAATCAGGTCGATTCTTAGACATAGGCATTTCCTAAAGCTCATTGTAAATTAAATATTGTAATTCAATACTGTCGCGACTAGGCACCCAGTCACCCAATTCCAGCCATTCTCATCACTCATGCACTCACATCCTCATTAAATGGCGCTTCACCGCAAACATACATATCCAGCTTATTCACTGAGCTAAAAATAAAGCGCTTAGGCTATAATTAAAAGTCGTAGAATGTCGTTGTGGCCCAGTGGTTAAGACCTCGCCTCTCGTGCTTGAGGTAGTGGGTTCAAATCCGGGCAAGAACAAATATGACTTTTTAAATTCATAATTATGTACTTTCAAGTATATCCTGGACATCGCTGAATGATGAAGGAAAACATCGTGAGGTCAAAATCAAATGTGTTTATTTCAAGTAGGCCATTATGCGGCACTTTTGAACGTTAAAATTTACAAGTAATCAAAATTTATTCTACCGTGCATTCGGAAAAGAACGCACAAGAAACTCCATACTTACTCTTTTAAAGGAAACAATTTTTGAGGAAACCTGGACTTAATGTTTGAAATTGCCAACCCGTTTTGAGCAAGCCTGGTGATCGCTATATGAGAAGAAGTCTTTGCCCAGCAGTGGACAGTAACATTCAAGCTGGTATTATTATATTATTTCTATATATATAAAAAAAACTTTTTTACAAAAAAATACTACCGACTTCCAAATAAAAAACTACTAAGTGAAAAATAATTAAATTTTTGGAAGTCGGTGTCCATATCGCAAAAAAATGGGAATAAAGAAAGACAAGGAAGTCGGTAGTATTTTTTTGTAAAAAAGTTTTTTATTTTTCCCTTTTTAGTTGTACCTACCTAAAATAGGCAAGTTGTTTAGTAAGGTACTCTATAACGCCAGAATAGATCACCCGAATAACATGAAACTTGAAAATAACCAGTGAAATGAGAGATCTGCGTACCCCTTTAGTGCGTACTGGCGTGATGTTATGTTATGAAATGGTATATACAATAAACAGACATGCGATTACAGCAATTCCGAAAGATTTGCCGTTATTTATTGAAGAGTTCTGTTGTATATCTCCGAAGTTCTTCATCAGATCTTCACCAAATTAAAATGGGACCAATTTTGAAACATACTCTTTCAAACAAAAAAATAATTTTCAAAATCGGTCCACAATTGACGGAGATATCGGTGAACATACATAAAAAAAAAAAAAAAAAAAAACATACAAGAAGTCGAACATAGAACCTCCTCCTTTTTGGTAAGTCGGTTAAAAATTAACCCCTATTTCTCCTGGTCACGGAACGGCTTTACCGATTTCGCTATTTTTTTTTATTGTTGTGTTTGTTATTGTTAGGAGAAGGTTCTTAGATAGAATAAAAAAAAGTAAGTAGGGTAGGGTAGGTAGGCAAGGGTAGGTAAAATAGGGTAGGGTGGGTAGGGTATGTAGGTTAGGTTAGGTAGGGTAGGGTAGGGTAGGCAGTTGACGGGATTGAAGCCGTGGGCACACCTAGTTTCATTATATATATAAATAGCTTTATCTCCAGCAAACGTGTCAAGTCGATAAAGTTTCCACTAAGTAATGTTTATCTTCTTAAGTAACTTGTAAATGAGACGTTAAGTATATGTAAACGGTAAATGATTTTTTATTGCAATGTTTGTACAGTTAGCGTGAAAACACTTTTGGTATTATATTCGACTGCCTCGTTCATCTTGTGGTCTAGAGGTCGCAAGCGCTACATCTAAGCGTGAGGTCCCAGCCTGGAATTTCTTCTCTCTCTGTGTCAATTTAAATAAGCAAATCAATCAATTTAAATGTAATTTCTATAAGGATGTCACCTATTTACCTATTACATGGAAGTTAAACATAAGCGGCGATATATATTTTTTTGTAAATCATTGCCCCACACGGTTATCCATTTACCTACTTTTGTTACGCAAAAGTAGGTAAATGGATAACCCGGCTATAACTTGAGATTGAACTGGCCCTGTGAACGGCTTCCGACGAAAATTCGAGACTTAAACTAGTTTTCTCTGAAGATATAGGGCGACGGGGTACCCTAAAAACTGTTGAGATGTATTTATGATTTTCGTTTGAGAGTTCTAGAGACCTCCAGTTTCCGATAGACTATTTCATCTGTTGTCCAATCACTAAAGATTTGACTGGGTGCTTTTATTGCATTAGACTGTAACATTTTGAAGCTATTTTCCCTATTTTCATTATCATAATTTATATGTCGTGGTAGCCCAGAGGCCAGGTTAAAATCCGGGCAAGTACCAATGTGATTTCAAATTCATATGTTCTTTCTATGCTTACCTTGGACATCACATGTAACGGTGAAGGAAAACATCGTGAGGAAACCTGGACTTATAACAAGTCTGAAATAGCCAAGTCAGATGCCTGTGGGATTCCCAGAGGCGGCTTAATTAACTCTGACACCAGAGATGGCCACACCTCACACGAAAAAGAAAGATAATGATGAAGAGCGCGGGATATGCGAAAATCACAGAAACGGCCTATGTCGCTAAGTCCTACAGTGTTAATTTTTTCGGTGATAAATAAAATTATGATTTTGATAGTGTGTTATTGTTGGTCTTTAAATTAGTTTATCCCGGAAAATATATTATGTCGACACAAAAACCTAAACCAATGCCCTTGAATTTATTACCTACTTACTTTCAACATTTAGTAATACAATGAATCTCGTTAGTCTATAAATAAAACCTATCAGTTACTTAATATTGTCCCAACGGTAAAGAATGGACTCACAGAGGAAGTTACGTCACAGAATTGCATATAGGCTGATTTTTATGCCAAACAGATACATCCCTTGGGTTTTGTGAAGAAACATTATCCATACAGAATGAATTGAGTAGCAAATTGGTCATTGAATATTTTTGTGATATTTTTTTGGCTCCTTAGAAACGATTTTTCAATCATCAGATAAATAAATGGATGTTTTCGAGGAATAGGTAGTTTTACAGTTTTGTATAAAAAATGTTTCAAACCACCTTATTTCTTCATCTGATAAAAGTTTGAATCGAACTATTGAAAAATCAACCCTTATAGGTACTTTTTTGGTAAATTTGAATAGGGACAGTAGGAAACCGACCTGTGAAATTTAATGACAGAAACAAGCGACATGAGACTACAACTAGGTCTTTTAAAACAGCAGTGTATTGGCAATTACCTTGATGATGCAGGTGTCCACAGGCTGCTTCCTGGACACCTGCAAAACCCAAGCTATTGCCAATACCAATGGTAACCACAACAACCACTTTGCATTAAAGTAGGCCGTCAGCCTCTTTGGCAGCTTACAATATTCTATGGGCAATTCCCTGCAGAGTTTTTGGCAGAGGATCCAAGGATAGGCGTTAATTGACTGTTAATGTTTTAAATACTCATGTCTAATTTATTTATTCCTTTATTGTCTTCATTAATTTGTTCTTTCCTTTCATTCTCAAGTTGCTTGTACACTTTCTTACAAAATCAAAGGTTAAAGACCGACACACTTACCCAAGATCCCACTCTCTCAACTACATTCTTGCAATCCTTAAAATAGCTTCTCCCTTTATAGGTCTCAGGAAATGCTAAATTAGTGATAATTATTTATGGCTTGATGTGGGCAGTGCAGGCGCCTGCAGACGCGAAGAATTAACGATGATGGGCAGATGTCTGTCCAAGGTCGGTGCAAGGCAATTAGCAAGAAGGGGGTTATTAAGAATGTGCAAATGGGAATGGCGTGGAGAAGAACACTGAAAAATGTTCATGAACAAAGGTACAGTGGTGGATTTAATGCCTTAGGGCTTAGGTATTTTCTATCAGCCAACAAAGGGTGGTGAACAGATAACATGACATAGTATGTATATGCTAATAACTCAGTGATTTAATTGAACCAATGATTTTGTAGAGAGCTAAGTTGGTTTCTAGAGAAGTAGGCAGTTTTGTTAATTCATTATTTTGTAACATTGTAAGCAAAATACTGATTAAATCGAACTACAGTTTGGATAGTATCCAAATCGAAATTATTTGAAGGTAACGTAGCGATCCTTAATACTGTAATTCATACTCAGTTTACGCATTGTCAACGCTCAAATGAAAGGCTGAGCCGCTAAAAGAACTACCTTCCTACCTCGTCCCAATGTTCTAATAATGTCAACAGAAACGTAAACATCAGTAGTAAAGTGTCATAGGTATATTGCCCGTACAGACGTGGTTTCCACGCATTAAACTTCAAAGTGAGTCCACTTATAACTGGCGCCTGCAACTAAATTACAAAACAAATATACTGTAGCCGCATAAAGGTGGAGACAGAAGGTTCAGTGTCAATTGATCAACACTCTAATAATCTGTGTCTAACCATCTAATTTAAGAGATGTTCTTAACTCAAGAATCGTGACCGGTACGTCATCAGTTGTTAGCAGGTAAGCAAGGCAACAAAATATGTTTCTCTAATACTAAATTACACTTTTACAGCGTGGTTGGTGGTGTCACAGGAATTAAATTCACTAATTTCTAAAGCATCTTTCAAGAAAGATAAATTATTTATTCAGTGCACACAAAGGACACAGCACAACACACAAAATCACAATTAAATAATTTTAATTTACTTGTGGGTATTAGAAAAAAAGGTGCCAAAATACAAAAAAAAAGGAAAAAGAACATAATAGAAATAAAAGTGACACAAGTAACATACCTACTCAAGACAGTAAAACGCTTTTTTATGCCATAACCAAATAAGGGATAGCTCCAATACCAGTTATACCCAAAAATATCTCAATTCTTTGTTTCAAAACTAATGTGTAATATCTGTTCATAATCTACCCCGATTTTTTTCAAGCACTATATCAAGTGGATCTTCTATCAAACCCAACCTACTTGCTTCAAAGCTACCTACCTCACACTCAATGTCACAGTTTAGTAAAACTACCAAAGCGGCTTATAAAACAATTTGTTGTAGGTACTTCAGTACGTGTGTCGCTTAGCCAATCAGGTGTAAGGTGGTCTGTCGTTTGAATGCAAAATGCAGTAAATGAAGAATTTAGGGCAGAGTTTAGGGTCTATTAATTGTTTAGACGTGATGGGAGTTCTGTTGTGACATACTGTGTAATAGTCGGCGTTTACTGTGTATTTCTGAAGTAATGGAGCTTTGTGGCGCATTATAAACGCGGCGATTTGGGCAGTCAGCTCTTCTTAACAAATTGGGTATTAAATTCCTTTGCATGGCAATTGAAAAGCAGACCCTGAAGGAGACGGTGGGATGTGCTAGTCTACTTTATAAAAGGACAGGTCCCTGCGGCCCTAGATAGAGAGAAAGGCAAGAAGAGAAGGAGGGTAAGGTGGCAAACTGCTGGGGGAAAATGCAGATTTATAACTCTGGATATACACAGAATATGAAAGCGTTTTGCAAATACTTGCATTATGTAGTAAATAGGTTACTTCTAGGCAAACGTGATTCACCGTCGACCATATCATCGCTTATCGAGGCGAGATAGACGCCAAACGCGAGCATATCGTGAATAAAAATAATAATAGAAGAAGGATAAAATTGGTTAAGGATTGCGGTCTAGGTATCTAACTACCGCCTCTCATATTCATCGTGTTAAAGGCTTCAGAATTTCTTAAAACGTCTAACGCGCAATTACCGATTTGGAAAAACCTGCCACAAATATTTTTTGGTCTAACTACCATGTCCTATGACTATTGACTCTCTTTAAGACATCTGAACCCTACTTCCAAATACCAACAGCTTTAACACCTTAGTGTTACAACACAACAGGACCAGGACAAGGCATTAACATACGTTATTCAATTATGTGACAAGGAAGCCCTACTTGTGCCTAATACCAGCTTACCTGGCTACTGGTGGAAGGGGCTTTGCAACATCGGTTTTGTTCACCAGACTTACGACTTAGCCCCCTTGTCAACTTACCGTGAGGGTGCTGTAAGACTTCTACAAATTAAAAGCTCTGTATTTCTTGGGGCTTTAGTTAAAAAGTTCTAGTTTTAAATAGATATTTCAATCACAAATGATAATTCCTCTAGGACTACAATGTGTTTAACGGAAGAGCCATTAACCACAATAAAAAACAGCCACTAGATCAATAAGACATCAACTCGAAAAAAAAAGAAGATATACAAAATCCAAAAACAAAAACGTAAAGTTTTTATCCGTCCGTTGGTTAATTCGTCAAGAGTTAACTATTAAATGAAATACTGAAACAATTTAGATGACACGTATCATGAATATAGCTTTAAATTAGGGAATAACGAGAAGACTTTGCAAAATAAATGATTGTAAAAAAAGGTAAACCTTCTTGTCTTTTTGCAAAAGTATCGTCTGGTATACAAACTACTACTATTTAATTAAAATCGTTAGCTTCAAAGAAACAAGAAAGCATGAACTCGACCACGAACAAACTTCAAATATAAACCAAAGTACATTCGCGCTCATAATTGTCTAATAACAATGTAATAACGGTCATTACAACTTCAAAGTGTTTGTTATCGTTTATTCACGAGACCATAAATAACAGAGGTCGAAAGGTGAACGAGACTTCGTTCTGTACGACTGTACTTGATAGTTTGATTTTGTAGCAAAGAAGCTTTTTAGTAGTAACACTAGTAACTAGCGACCCGCCCCGGCTTCGCACATTAATTATATACAAAACCTTCCTCGTTTAAGTATAACTCTTTATATTAGAGAAAACCCTATCAAAAACCGTTGCGTGGTCTAGAAGAAGATAACGGAGAAATAGAAATGAAGTCGGCAGACGTGTATGCGATTTTGTTTTATACTATTTATAGCACAAATTTTGGCTGTCAAAGAAATAGTCCGAATTGGCTCAGTTCTTCAATTTCTATGAGTAACAACGGTCTGTTTTATGTATTTTTTTACAATACCGTCTCTAACAGTAACGTATTGGAGCTCTGTGGTATAGTAAAAGTGTAATAACAGTCACATGAGTAATTTAAGTTTTCTTCCTGGTTTTCCAGTAGATCTGTGATGCCTCGGTATGACAGATGTCCATTGGTTACTACATGATAGCGATCAGGTGGGCCGTGTGCCTGTTTGACATCTATTACCACGTTACGAAAAGCAAACAGTTTGGAATGCGACTGTACTTTGTTTTTTATAGCTTTGAACGGACTTGAACTTACATTACTGCATTACGCAACCAACTGTTAAGTAATATCTTAGAGCCGGTTTTGATAAAAGAATATTTTACGTAATTCGTAACTCTGTAATGATGAATGAAATTGCTGGATCCCATTTTGTTGTTGCCGTTATGAGATGAGTGGGACCCTGTGGCATTACAAAGTTTGGATGGGATCATCTTTGAGAAGAAGATTATTTTACGATGGTTTTTATAAAAAAAAATATATTAGGAAGTAAATTCTGAATGACCAAAAATTTAAAATGTTGCTCCGGTGTTAACGGGTACGAGTGGTAGCTTTTGGGTTAACGCTAAAAAGCATGTGGTTTTTTAGCAAGTTGTAAAAGGTTGAATCTTAAACTTTTATATTTGATATTGACGCGTTTGACGTTACGGTTAACTCACCTGGGCCTGCAGTCTCGACGCTAACGATCGTTACGTTAAATAACATTCGTTAACTCTTACCACAAAATAGTAAGTATACAGAAGGGCCACTCCCGCCGTTTGGAAAATTGACAGCTAAACTTGACAGATTCACTAGGGTTGCTACTATATTGATTCCGAATTTAAAAAAAAGGGTAGGTTGCCCAAGTTACAAACATAAATACATAGATTCGTCTAAACATACATCATATCATGCTTACATGCCTTAGAGGGTAGACAGGGCATCAAATATCCATTTAATATCACGAACACTACAACCCTAGAACACTATCTGTCAATTTTCCAAACGGCGGGAGTGGCCCTTCTGTATACTTACTATTTTGTGGTGAGAGTTAACGAATGTTAGTTAACGTAACGATCGTTAGCTATGTCGAGACTGCAGGCCCTGGTGATAACTGACGATGTGGTCGTCGGTTGACTTGCGACCACAATCGACCATAACTTCTCAACTGAACTCACAAACACTGAATACCTCGATGACCTATCACCATGGCCTACCCGTTACAGAGTGACAGCTCACACGTGCCAGCTATTCAAACGTCAATCGTCCATACATGCACTCAGCATTCTATGACAATGTCTAACCTAAATAGAGCTAAGCTGCCGGCGCCTGCGACGACGACGACTGTTTGAAACCGTATCGCTAATAGGATCATTAACCTACTAGTGGGTGGTTTATTCCTGTGTTTCTGCTGGATAGTGCCAGGTTCCTGGTTACCTGCGAAGAGAAGGAATTAAGATCAATATAAGAGCTGGAATATATCAATAAAAATCTTTATTTATACAAAAACTTTCATCAATGCTTAAATACTAGGTCGCATGAATTTCAGTAAGCATGAAGTTAAGGGCATACAGATAGAGTAAACCCTGACTCCCAAACTAGGAGACCTTGTGACTTAGTAGTCAGAAAAGGAATGTCAATCTACTATTGAACTAGATGCAACGATCTGTGGTAGTCACACGATTGATGTACCAAAAATCGATGGATAGGATGTGGCCAGAAGAACGTCCTGTATTAGAGATATATTGAAGAAAATGATATTATTGCGCCAACCTCAAAAACAAAAAAAAGACAAAGACAGGAGGATGATGATTAATTATTCATACGACTGTATTGTCGCTTGTCTCAAGACTGTCTTGAAATAACTTTGGCAAAATCCAAATTTTTTGCTGCGTCACTTGCCCATAAGGCTTTATTGTTCAGCATCACTCAGTCGACACCGGCTATCACTGAAAACCAGCGCTGTGGCTCTGTCTCGCACGCGAGTCCCCAGCATTTTGCTGAGTTATGACCGCGTGGTTGTGACTTGTGGCGCATACTTTGTATATTCAAGTTTTTCTTTTGTTTTTTTTATTTATGGTATACGCCGTGCCTGTTTTCTTTCTTTCATTCTTGTTTCTTTCTTTCTTTCAAATTCACAGAAAAGTTGTCTGTTTTTAACTCTTCTTCTTTAAGAATGTCAACAACGAACTGAAAGCTATCAATATCAACCTTCAGCACTCATCGATTCCTCCCTGGTTGAATCCCATTTACTCAACAAACACTTGTCAATTATTCAGTAGAAATGCTTTCCATGATCATTGCTTCAAGAGTCTTAATATTTACACCCGACTTGCGAAAGCTTTAGGTAATATAATTAAATGACATAGGATGAATATTAAAGTCACAGCTGTGAGTTAACGGAGAAACTTTCGAGCTGCTGTGGTATTGTTATAGAGAAATTGCTATAAATGTAACAGCATGAAGCACAAAATATTGTAAAAGTTCCACTTTGAACAATACTTCACGAAATATTGCCATCGGAAATCAGCAACCCCTGTTCTCTCTCGATCGATCATATACAGCATCATTCAGATCAACCCATAAAGCTTTTATTTTCGAATTCACAAATGTATCGTCATCTTCATGTTGCGATTCCTTAACTATTTCAGAATAATATAAATACTTTACCTACAGAACGTTAAAGGGGAAAAATTACAAGGCCGTGATTAGACCCGTCGTACTGTATGGATCAGAATGTTGGGCTGTGAAAAACGTGGATGAAAAGAGATTGCATGTAGCAGAGATGAGAATGTTGAGATAAAGTAAGAAATGAGTATATTAGAGGAAGTTTGAAAGTGGCGGCAGTGACAGACAAGTTGAAAGGAAACCGTTTGTCCTGGTATGGTCATCTGATGAGGAGGGATGAAACGCATGTAACTAAAAGAGTTATGAATATAAATGTGGATGGATGGAGAGGGCGAGGACGGCCAACGAAAAGATGGATGGATTGTGTGAGGAGTGATATGAAGGAAAAGGGATTCAGGCATATCGTGACGGGGGACAGGACGGTATGGAAGAAGAAAACGAGTTGCGCCGACCCCAAGTGGGACAAGGGCAGATGATACCTACAGAACGCCATCTACAAAAGTCCTTCTCCCTTCCTTCATGAGATCCGTTATTTATATTTCCTCGTAAGAAACCATCTTCAATGAGCACAATTTTGTAATCCGCCGTCAGATTCATCATAAAGTTTGTCTTCTGCGCCTCTCTTTCACGGTGTCCTGTCCACAGCAGCTTTCGATCGTTTTTTATGGTGTATTAGGGCATTTGGCACGTGCAAGATCATGGCAGCCCATTATAGCAGAGCTTTGCGCTTTCCAATCATATCTGGTCAGTATTGAATGCTAGTATCTACCTAAGATACTGGCGCCGTTTGAGGGAGATAGTAAATTTTAACGATTTGATAGCTTCACGGATTGTTATTTAATAGATGATCATGGCGCTTTGCAGTTGGTTTTGTGATGTAATTGTGATTTAAATGAACATTAGAGCATAGTAAGCTGTAATTTGGTTTGCAACCGGAGTCAGCTTCTAGTCTGATGTAGCTGTATATCTGTATTTTACGTGGAACTACTATCTTACCTCCTCGGCCCAGTAACTGGTTTGTTGTCTGCTTAATGTAGATCTTTTTTTTTCAACTATCATTATCATCGACAGCCTTATTCTACCCACAAATGAAAATAAGTCTCCCTTCTTTCGAGCCAATCTTATCATCATCCAAAACGATTGTGATGAAAAAATATATTTATGTATTTCACGTATTCTGTATAAAAGGGCAGCCTTGTCATATTCCAAGAACTCTAAAAATATCATTCTCATTCATAGAAACTTTACTTACATAGATGCTATAAATCTCATCTGTTACTATTATTTCCTTTTTTTACAACGAAGATTGAATAATAGAAAAGACCTAGAGTCAAAAAAAGATATACGTCTTTTTTGCCCTTTTGTAAACCCATTGCAAGACATCCTTTTCGATTCGATTGATGTCTTTTTCCTCATTTTATTCTACTTCTTTTGCTCTCTAGCATTCTAAAAAATCTTACACACACTACTATTATCGGGACCCATATGATAATAAAAACCACTAACTGCCTTCGGCTTCCCTCCCGTGTGTATTTTCTGTGATAAAAAGTGTCTATCGCATTTAGCGATGGTGTGCCTTTGTATATTGTAAAAGATTTTCAAAATCGGATTAGTTATGCCTGATATTATCTCTTCGATCACTACTAATCAAAGCATTATCTAGAACAATCAAACAGTTTCACCTGTTTATATTATGTTTTCTTTTTTGTTGGCTACTGCATCGCTTTCGTTTTTGGGTTGATCTCTTTTATTTTATATATTTTGTTTAGAGACATTTGAAAACATCTTACGCCCACTGTAACTAGGACCCACATTATAACAACCATTAACATTGACCAAACTAAAATAAGCACACCATCGAGGGTTACCGTTAAACAAATCGCTTGCAAAAACTGCGCAGGATTACATTAACATTGAATGGTAGACATTATTTGCTGTAACGGTTCATACAACTTATCTATTCATCATACTGTGTTACAATAACATTGCCCAGTTATTTAACCGAGTCATCTCTTGATCTCTTTGTACTAGCTGTGTTTGTGGGTCTGTTTGTCTTGTTTATCATCTTTAGTATCAACATCCCTTTCATACGTTTCATACCTTTAGATGCAGTTAGATCATTTGACTTTGTCTTAAGTCTTTTTTGTCTAACAACTTTAAAAATACCGAGGACAGGTGATAAGCGACAATCTGACAATCACGAACATTTTCTAGGTGTTTTAGGTTCTTTTACAATACCTAAAGTAACAGTGTGACAGTTATTGCAAGTGATATTATAAACATGTCGCATTGTCAGTTATAGTAGCAGGGATAACCAGGTCAATTTTAAAAGAGATCTAGGTTGACCCTGCTATTTTAAAAATATCCTTGGATATAGAAATATCTTGGGAATGCAGTGGTACTCCAGAGTTGTAGGATTATCATTATTATGCCTTGATGTTTATCTGTAGACTAACAAATAACTTGTTAAACTTCTACTACTAAATTAATTCGTCATACGAATAAATCTTTAATTCATTGATCCTTCCAGGTCAAATGTATTCACATTTAACGCCAGCTTATTTGCGTAGGCCATCCAGTAATCCTTGAAAACACGAATTAGAAACAAGTAGGCCAAAAGTACGAGTACCATAGGTGCAACGATCCTTGCTATGTCACTGCTGGTGGGTGATTCTACTATTCTATGATAAAAACTTGTCTCTTTGTGAAAGTTACATTGCCATTGTCCTTTTTACATTAATGAAATATTGTTTCTTATATCAACTCAAAAATATACTTTATCCTCTTGATTTGTTCATTCTTATCTGTCGCTTTGTCGCCTCTATTTTCGCCATCTGTTATGACAAGTCAAGACTAAACTTATTGTGAGAGAAATAAAAACACCGATCAAGTTCGTGTCGGGATTCGCACATTTAGGAATCCGTAACAAATTAACCAATATATATTTATTTTTAGTAAAATATACGCAATAATAAACGTTAACACCAAATTTCAAGTTCATAGATCAATGAGAAGTTAAAAAAATCTTCACAACAAAATGTGTGACAGATGACGGACAGACGGACATGTGAGACAGCAATAGGGTTTCTTTTAGACCCTTCGGGTACGGAACCCTAAAAAGCCGGTTTCAAAACTGTATTTTCTTCTATTTAGGATAACAAGTCTTCTTCGCCTTCATTTCGGGTGGATAGTTCACTCCTTAGACAGTTTTGGCACTAGGTGGCCACGTTGCTTGCAGCATAAATCCTCCAAAGTACAGGCCTTTGGGACACATCAATGTGTGGCTCATGATCTGAACAGGGGCTCGGTACTCACAATAGGTGATCCGTTGGGTGAAATGCATAATATTATTACGTTAAGCCTTTTATTTGATGAGCCTCTTGTCGTATAAAGTACGAACCAATTAATTAATTAAATAAATAGCTATATGGTAACAACAATGTTCTAATTTAGTAAAGCAGTTGTTTTCCACTATTTGCAAATTGTCCCTCGAAAAGTAGAATGGCCCTGATACCTTAGAATTAACATAAGAATGTCGAGCCCACACCTGGCGCCAACATTGGGCATTAGGGCCAATGTTCGAATGCATGCCAGGATTGAAGATTAGACAAGTATTTACATAGGAAAGTGTGCAAATTGTTCGGTTGCAATCATTGGGTTTTAAGTGGAGAACCTGTTTTGAATGAGTAGTAGAATTATACACGATGTTGTGGTATTCAAAAGTAGTAAGAAACTTGAGAGAAGTTTTGTGTGGAATATAAATGAATTATCGTGTTTAGTAAAATTAATTATTAGGTATATCATAAGGCATTTGAAGGCATTTTATGTCTTGTTGGTGGCAAAAGCTTCCCCCTTTACATGGGACTTAAGCAGGGATGGCGATATGAGACCGCTTTATATTAGAATCGATTTTTAGTATCAAACAAATCAATTTAAATCGATATCTAGCACTGAATCGATCCATTTCACAATAGAAAATCGGGATTCCATTTTTCTGTTTTGATTTGAACCAAAATATTTTATTTAAAAATTAGTTGAATGTTAAACATGTAAAGAAATGTATTTTTTCAGTTTACTTGAAAATGTAACCAAAATAAATGTGTTTTTTATGCCCGATCCTTTCATACTACATAACTTAAGTAAAATTAGTTGAAAGTTCGATTATTACTATGGTTTTCTTTTTGTTTTCCGTAATTGGATTTATATTTGTATTGAAAATACAAAAGCGAAAAGTAAATCGAAAAATAGATCAATTTGTGGATAATTGATTTTTGACTTCGGTTTTTTTGGCCATAGATTAATCAGATTTCAAGTATCGATCTTTTTCAAAAAGAATCGCCCATCCCTATTAAGCATATTATACATAACTGGCGAAACATGAGTGTAATAAAGGCACAGTAATGCCCAACCCTTCGTGGAATAGAAGAATACAAGCGTAATGTGCCAGTAAACGTTAAGTAACTTAAATGGCAGTGGGCAGGGCACATTGCTCGTAGAACGGATGGCCGATGGGGTCGAAAAGTGCTGGTATGGCGACCGCGAACTGGAAGACGATGCGTTGAAAGGCCGCCCATTAGGTGGACCTGTGCGGTGGCCTGGTTAAGGTTGCGGGAAGGCGCTGGATGCGAGACGCACGGGATCGGTCAATGTGGCGACGCCTGGGGGAGGCTTATGTCCAGCAGTGGACGTCTTTCGGCTGAAATTATGATGATGATGATGAACGTTAAGTACATGTGATTAGGTATGTAATGAGGATTTTAATGTTTTTTTTTTAATTATCTTATACTGTCCCACTTCTGGGCAAGGGCGTTCATCCTTCCAAATATTCTTTTCCTGAGCCATCTCGGACCTCCTCAGCCTCTACGTGGGCGTCTAGGCCGTCTCGCCACCTCTTTCTGGGTCGACTTCGGCCGAATGAATTTAAAATTATATAACACATTACAACAACATGCTAAACTAAACTTAACTTTTAAGATAAACTAAAAATAGATTATTAATCTGCCTACAATGCTTTATTATAAATCAATAAATAATATCATCATAAACAATACCTACTCTACTCATTTATAATTAATTGGATTTATTATTATTGCCAACATGATTCGTTAAATAATTAAATTACTCCTGCAATAGTTTATTGCTAAGTGATTTAATTTAATTGCTTACAATTAATTGTGAGTTCGGTAATGCGTAGTTTATGCGTTTATCTTAATGTCTAGAATAAATTAAGCTGGCACAATGAAAGAAAAAGGGAAATTATATGTGCGGCAACAAAAGTTTTCTTTAGCACCTGCAACCTAGCGTCTTTTTTTATATGTGGGCGACGAGTTAATAGAACAGCTTCAATTATATTAATTCATCATCTTTACTACTCCAACAGAATATCAAAAAACCAGCGTCAATTTACGAGCGTAAATTAATATGACTCCGAGCTACCGATAAATATATTTACTTCTGATTTGATAACTCAGCGACTAATGTTGTAAGTGAGCTACTTTATATATTTTAGAGATTCAACATCTGTCTGCTAATAAAATCAAATTCCAGCCTCAAAATTAGCAATCAAAGTTTTTCATTCAACAACTAAATTAATAAATCATATTCTTTTTTCGTGAAAGTTTGCAACACACAAATTATTCAATTAAATATAAAATAAATGTGAATTAGTCCAAGAGCGAGCGAAGCGAGCTCGGGAGCTTAGGGCACCCCGACACGGATAGGTTAGGTTCGAAGGAGATGACGGGAGCTGAAGTGAGCGAGCAAAGCGAGCGAACTCAGCTCCCGTCATCTCCTTCATGTTAGGTTACTTAGACCCTGCAGACAGAAATAGGAGCCCTGCGCAGCGGGGCTCCGTCGACTTTGTTTCGTTTCCCCCCCTCCCTTAAAACTTAAATATTTTGTTGCACTCGAAGAATTATTAGATTTACTTTTAGTTAACAGATAGTTATTCAGTAAAACAGTTAAGCTTTAAAGATCTAGCAGTATAGTATAATTCATTTATTTGATGAGCAAATTTAGTGTGCAATTCAGTATTTTTGGTAGTAATTTCGAATATTTTGATTGAAAAAAGGGGAATTACAGTTAAAGTATTAAATACCACCCTATTTTTTGTATGTTCATTTGGGTAGGTATAATAGTCAATTACTTATGGTAACATTATAAATAGATAGGCGAATACATAAAATTATAGCTTTTATTGACCATTATTTGATGACAATAATAAGGAAATTTTATGTTCAAATATAGTAGATTCACTCATCAATTACTTATGCTAAAGTATAAAAATAAAGGTGACTCTATGAAATTAGAGTACGTTGATATTATTTTATAGATGAAGTTGATACACTTATTAGAAGCTAGCAATGAGTAGACATATCACAAATTTAGTTGCTTAAGAATTATCACCATGTTGCGTCATATTAACAGTAGCTTGTTTTACAATATATGGTCGCTTATAAACCATTTATTAGACGCTAAAAGTTTGTCGCTGACCTATTAATTAATTAGACAACTAAATATATTTGCAGACGAGAATGACATTTTAAAGAAGCTGCCTTAATTAGCACCCAAAGAAAAATAATACCAACTAATACGTTCAGAGGTAAAGTAGGTTACCATTAATTAATTCATATGAGATATTTAAGAAGGTAAGTATGAAATTTAAATATACCTACTTACTATGGACAAAGGGAGAACGATTAAAGAAGCACAAGTAATCTGAACTAATAGTGGTAAAATGCTTTGTTGATTTATCGGAGGTAGTCTCTAAAATACGAATCGGATTACGATAACTTTTTCACTGTTACAAATCTACATTGTTGTTAAGTGCCATAAGTTACTTCTATACTGAAAAAAAACATTGTGGGCAGATTCCGCTGCGACCGAATATTCTTAGTAAAAGTCATAATTCAACGTTTGTCTCTCGTCTATTTCCTCCTGCAATATTGGACCAATTTAAAAGATATTCCATGTACTGGAAAAAAAAGATATATACTATGCTCCTATGTTTTTATTTTTTCATTTATAGTTGTCAAATTCGTACACTCGGCCTCTGTTTACAGCGCAATTTTGAGCTTTTTTTAAAAGTTCTAGTGCTTCTAAAGACAATGTATCATTCAAAAGGAATACATAGGGGCATAGTTTATATCGTTATTTAAAATGGAATATCAATTAATTTTATCCAATATTGGAGGAGGAAATAGGCGAGAGCCAAACCTCGAATTACGACTTTTTCTTAGGATATTCAGTCGGCTGTCGGCGACCGCACTTCCTCTTAAGGTTGAACTAGTCGACGGCATGAACTATTTCGTGCGCGGGGTTAAAATGCATGCTATCTTATCCGACAACACGTGCGGACAAAATAGATGCTGTGATGAGCAGTATGAAGCTAAATTGCGTACTAATTAGCACTTTTGCAAATTTGTATCGAAATGGATGATGATTTACGACGAAAACGAGCGCGCGAAATTTTATAAACAGACCTTTGGGAGTTTAGATATCATGAAAAAACTACTTAATGAATATTTATAAAATAATATTATTTACATTGTTGAATTACTAATCTATCCCTGTATGGAGGCCGTTTTGCAATTTTCCTTCTTCTTATGGTATTTATTTCCGCCCAAAGATGCGTTAAAATTAGTGTTGAAATATGGAACTTTCGACGCTCATAACTTTCAAATATATTATTTTTTAACATTTTTGTTTCCATACAGGGCTAGATAATGATGAAACAAATTGATATCATTTTTATTTTAAACGTACATCGTCAAACAGTGGACTAATCTCTAGACTACGTTTGTATGGAAGAATTTTCGGCTAGTGTAACCTTAAACCCTGGAAACGAAGCCACAGCGAAAAACTAGTCATAAATTAAAAGAATATCGTCAATTTCTCTAAACAATAAAACCCTGATCACTTACTTTAAACAAATTCCTACGCCCATCCCATAATACTCAGCCAAGTTTGATCAAATGTTGGCCCAACAGACAGTTACACGAGTTACTACAAGAATTAATATTAAAGGCTCAATACAAAGATTGGCTCGATATCGAGGTAATAAAACAATAGTCTGTTTGTCTGAGAAAATTTGTGATACTTTGCCATTTGAATTCTAATTTCTATTGGCTAGCATTCTTCGTTTTATAGCTAAATAGCTGTTGTCCGCGACTTCTTCCGCGTCAAACTCTTAAAAACTAAAAAGAAGGGTTGAATGTTCTTTTTTACGGCATCTTAATTTCTTTCTGAAATAATAGTAGCCTCAGTTACCTTTCGCAGATTACCCAGAACTGAAAGACAGGGAAAAAAATTATAAGTTTTTAGGGTTCCGTACCCAAAGGGTAAAAACGGGTCTATCACCAGGCTGTATCTCATAAACCGTGATAGCTAGACAGTTGAAATTTTCACAGATGATGTATTTCTATTGCCGCTATAACAAAAAATACTAAACTACATTTTAAAATAAATATTTAAGTGGGGCTACCATACAACAAACGTGATTTTTTTGCCGTTTTTTGCGATAATGGTACGGAACCCTTCGTGCGCGAGTCCGACTCGCACTTAGCCGGTTTTTGTTGTAAGTACCGTATATTATACTCTCTCATGCATTTACTAAAAAGCTATTATTTTGATATTATTCTCAGACACTTCAATTTTATTATTTATATATATACATAGTAACTACTTTTACTATTTATATGTACATAGTATTTATTATGTCAAAGACACCTGTGCTAGCCAAAGACACCAGTTAGGTTAGTGTGTAAGTGTCTGAGAATGCTAGGTAGGATAGGTATTTCATTTATATTGATTTTCTCTGTCATATTAAAATCCTCAATGAATACTATTTATTTACAACATAAATAAAAAACATAATTATATAGAAACAACATGCTGTTATTGATGAATTACAAGTATCTTACAAGTTTTGCAAAGTTGCAGTTGAGTTAATGTTACATTTGACCCAGCGTGGACAAGAAAGGCCATGATGGAGTTTACTTTTTTTAACTTACGACCACAGATATAAATCTTACTAGATAACGCAAGTCCCTCCATCTGTATGAAAACCAAGCGTGCCACTTTTCCACACACTATTTAAAAACTAATTTACTTACCAATGGAAGAAAGCATTTCCAATGCCTCGGCCAACTTTTTCTATACAGTCTTTACAGCTCAATATGGCATAAAAAGGCATTTTTGTAGATTTCGGTGGATTTCCGGTGCCTATAATGCTAAATGAAAAGCTCAAATTACGATCATTAATAGTAATTTTACTCCGTTTTTTGACACGCGAAGTACATACAATCGCGTCATCTAGTTAGATTTATGTCTGTGCTTACGACGCATTTCTTGAAATAAATGGCCGACGCGTCATTTTGACATAATTAAAGTCATGTGATTGGCTCTCTAAAGTTCACTAATCCAATCACAGAATGTAACGCGCGATTGACAATTCGTCAAAAATTTTTAATTAAAAAAGACATTAAAATATGACGGACAAGTAAGTAGCCTGTAATCTAATTTATCGATTTTACTTTAACCGTCGATTTGACGCTGCGCGTGATCAGATGCCGTTATTAATATTTTATAACACTATTTCCTTTAAAACCGGAGCAGGATGCAATCAAAGATTTATATATTATTATTAGACAGTTCCGTGATTTTGATAAGGAAGTTAAGGAAATACTCTTTAAGGGCTGATTTCTGAATTGAGTATTTGGATTGAGAACGTTTTAAACCCTACTTAGAGATTGTTCATTCCATTTTACATAAAATTTGTCAATATAGCTCTAACATCAATTTAAATCATTTATGTCTTTGTCCTAACTTGTATGACGCCAAGACAAAAATAAAATTGATGCCTGAGTGATTAAAACATTACAATTTGATTACAAATTAATCGAATTTTAATGATACAAAATATTTATTTGAAGTATCCGCCAAAGAATCTGTCTACATCTACCATTTTTTCTCACCGATCGGCTCCCTTCAAAGTGTAATTACAAATAACCAATAAAAAATCGACAAATCATAAAATAATTATTATCAACCTAGTACAGAACAGTTAGAATATATTTTATTATTCATCTGACAATCGTAGTTATGGTTGGCGTTTGCGCATCTCAAGTCACTGACAGTTTGACAGCGGACCAAATATGGCACTGACGGCTACTGTCAACCGATCCCCGGCTATAGGGCTGTCAAATTTAAAATAAGCGTTCGTTTTTATGGCAGTGACAAGATGGATGATGAAAAAATGTTTCTTTTAAGGCATTTTGATGTTAGTTTAAAAGAAAAACAAAAAACTAATGTGTTATTTTGGTTAAAATTTAAATAGTATATTTCATTACGAGTGCGGAAAGCCTGTCATTGCAAAGAGTTCCGACAAATGTCTACCCGAGCCGAGGCGCAGCCGAAGGTGAGGGTTGACCGTCGGAACAAGTTGCAATAACGGTTCCGCACGTGTACTGAACAACATTTTTTAATACAGTTGCGAAAAAATGAAGCAATTTAATAAAAACACAATAAACTCAACTAACTAATCATTTATTTCTTATAAAAGTTATAATTCACATACACATTGAAATTGGTACAGTTTTTTATACTAACTGGTGAAGTTTTAGGTTGCATATTTACTGTTTGAGACAAACTATTATTAATTTCGTATGATTGTTCATGTATATTTGTCAAAGGTGTTATACAATGGCGTTTGCTAGTTGATGGAATTGGATCTGATGAATTATCATTATCAACGAAGGTAGATGGACAAACTTTCTCTTCAGTAATGTCACGAGAAGGAGACGGACTGGACTTTAAATTAATGGGTTGTGTGATATTTTTCCCAGTTTCTAGTTTGTTGTTTAATGAATCAGCAATATATCCTTCTGTAACTTTTGTCTTCCTTCCAACCTCCTAGTCGCTTTAAGGACGTCAAATTGCTCCTGTATCTGCCAATAATGTAGCGGAGGTCCTCCTGAAGCTGTGCCCAGTATAATACTCAGCATCCGGCAGACCAAGAAACGTAGCTATTTCTTATGTATATATATATGTATGCAGTTATGTAGCGACTTTTTTACTTTTCCGGTAAAATGTTCTCCGAAGCATTTTGTGCAATTATACTGATTTCCGGTGGTGTTAATTAAAATAATTAAGTAAATTTTTTTATTGATATGAAATGAAAATGAAATTTAATGAGATGAAATGCAATGAAACCTAACCTAACTCATTGAATCAAATCATTAAATCTGATATTGAAACAAATTAGTAGCTTCTTTTTAGAAATATTTGCATGAATCATAAAAACTTCTTTGTTTTTTTTTTGTAAAAACTTCGTAGTTGGTTTTTCTTTTTAATAGACTTTATTTTGACAGTTGGGAAAGAGAACGCACGAGTTCGGAAAAGGTAAAGAAAAAGCTCGAGTATGTAATAGCCCACATCCCGAACGCTATACCTTGCAAGACGCCACTTTTTGAGCAACTGTATTAAAAAGTTATTTTTGAATGTTCAGAATTGTGTGATATAATACCTTCTATGGTTAAATTAAAATTCCTATTCTATACCAATATTATAAAGAGTGAAGATTTGTTTTAGTTTGTTTGTTTGTACCGAATAGGCTCTGAAACTACTGGACCGATTTAAAAAATTCTTTCACCATTAAAAAGCTACATTATGCCTGAGTGACATAGGCTATTTTTTAATCCCTAAAACGAGTCCTGTGGGGGTGGTCCACGTGAGGGAAGCCGCGGGGAACAGCTAGAATTTTATACTTCTGTTTATAAGTAGATGTTTTTGTTACTACTGGTTGTTCCTTCATTAATTTTGTTATAAACATTTGAAAAGCACAGGTCCGGTCGATTTGATAATGCTTGGGGGAGGTCTATGTCCAGTCGTGAACGTCTTTTGACTGAAATGATAATGATACAGTACTTACAGATGAATACTCATGGTAATTAATACCAACATCACTCTCATTGTTCAGTACGTACCTATATTTACTTAGGGTTTGCCACTGAGTAGTTTATGCGGTCTGCCCGAATGCCATTTCTTTGGTATTGTTCGTCGAATCGTTGAGCTCCTTAAATTCTGAGTTGAGCTGCACGGTTATTGACAAATGCGTGCACTGACTGGACAGGTCCACTCAATCTTTCTGGTTCTTTCCTCAAAAGACCATTTCAGACGTCAGTCTACATGGTCTTCACATGATCTAATCAAGATTTTGTCTGGACTTTAAAAGAGACTGTGACCTCTGAGTTTGTTTCGGCCTTTCTTCTCAGAGTTAGTCAGATAGGACCTCATATAGTTTTAAAAAATATGATCGACATGTAAAAGTGTTTGTACAAACCAACTTACAGAAATAAAAATTAGTTATCATAACTAGGGAAAATAAAAAACCAAATTCGAAGTTTTTTGTTCCATATTTGGATTTAGGAATGAAACCTAAATGTACCATAGCAGTCCAATTTACACTTTAGACAAGTTCTCGAAATTATTTTCTGCATGATAGTATTACTTTAACATAGTAGGTACCTATATAACTTAACAAAAATATAGTTAGTTACCTATTGTGAATTATACAGATTTTCCCTGCACTTAAGGAAATTCCTGGATTTTAATTGATATAATATTACCGCTTGCGGTTTTCCTTAATACCTAACTAATTGTTGTTTCCTAATTTAGAAAACCGTTTAATTACCTACCAGGTTTAGGTTCTTCCGAGTAACAAGATCAAGGTCCACAATTCGATGAAAAAATGTATATTATTTATTGAATTGAGAAGATTCGTTGTAACTGTTCTGGGTATTGAACAAACTTTTGTCATTACTTGTGAGGAACTCGTCTCTTAATTTGTTACTCAATCGCGCTAGAACGGCTGAACGGATATTCATGAAATTTGGCACAGAGATAGATTATAGTCTGGAGAAGCAATGGGCGCACAGGCTACTTTTAATCTCGGTATAATGTTCCCTTAGGAAAAAAAAACACTTTTCAAGTGGGCGAAGCCGCTGGCAGTAACTAGTGCTACCTAATTGTTTTAAGAGTCAAGTCTTATTACATGAACGGTAAACCTATCATCACGTCACCCAGTTACCGGACTGTGGAAGTCAGATGGCAGTACTTCCATTTAAAATACTGGTACTCAGATACATGCGGTTAGATTGGAAGCCGACCCCAACACAGTTGGAAAAACGCTAGCCAATTTTTTGGCTAGCGTTTAACCACTATCTCGCCTGATGTTAAGTAATGATGTGGTCGACGGTGAAGCACGCTTGCCTAGAAGTAATCTACTCACTCTTGACTTAAAGGCCCCTAGATTGTAGCTATCTGGCAACAAAGACTCTGGCAGGGAATTCCACTCCTTAGCTGTACGCACATTGAAAGTAATTTTATTGATTAGCCTGTCATCAGCCCTCAGTCCCATAAATAGGCTTAACAGAACCTAATTCCATCATCATTAAACAAAGGATTAACCATATTGACGTGACGGACGTTGATTTACATCAACGTCAACCACGAATTAGATTACGAGTCCGCCAACCCTACCGTTACGACCAAACATGTCAGCGAATCGCAAAATCAATCCACCTGCCGATTGTTATTCTATAATGACCTCACAGCGATGGGCATAGAATAAATATTTTTAATGGACATTACATCTAGACAATAGCCACTGAGTCATTAAATTATTATCTTGAGCCCCCGTTATAATCGGTCTGGTTAAACGATGATCAATTCTAAGTCTAACCACGTACGGTAATAGCCCGTTAATCATGGTTTTATAAAACGATCCGTAAATCAGTGACCATAATTGGGAAAAGGCTATGCAGATTAGATACAACACGGTGTCTTTGTTTATGGGGTAGACAGTGGCTCCAAGAATTACGTGGTCTACTTATATCAATAGGCCTATAAGAACCTATTTACCTAGGATGTATTTATACCATCGCAGGTCACTGTGCGTCATTCAATAAAAAAGTTATCCTAAAATAGACATATCAATTTTATTTAATAGACTCGGTACAGAAATAGAAGGATACGAACCATAAATAAGGCTGAGTGCACCATATAGAATTTAACAATGATTTAATCTGCCGTTTTTGATTAGCGTCAACAAGAAACTTAAATGTTATGAACTAGGTTAATGACACTGGACTAGGCAGTCTGTTTTGTACTGTAACTTGATTTATTTATGTCTAAGTGATTTGTTGCCTTTATTATGACCACTTCAGTAGTTTAGTGCCGTTCAGGTTTGCAATGGTTGTTAGTACCTATTATTAGGTCCAATACGGAGAGATTAGAATCAGACGTTCTATTGCTGCGCATTTAGTAGCAAATCATATAATTTACTAGCTTGTATTTTAATCAAAATACCTAAGTACGGTCAATCTAGAATCGGATCTTTAATGGCTTATAAATATTTAAATGCTTAAGTAAAGTTCTAGCTTAGGTCCAGAATATTGCATATCAACCATATTTTTAGACACATCCGCCTTTTAAAGTTTACCTATTTGTGTTAACTGGAGTTTAACGTTTGCAGAGTTAATCTGGGTTTACGATGGGCCGTGTCTAATTCATTCGTTATAGTGCAACCCACCCATTGTTGCCGGCACTTAATATTGTCACAAACTACTTTTTACTAGCTTTAAACTAACAGTAGATTCCTAGGCGAAATGGTTCTCTAAAGGTTAACTGTTTTCTTCCAATGGTAACGAGGGAAACTGCTTCTTTGTCTGAGATCTTATGGGATTAAAATAGATACTCAAAAGCTGTCATTACTCTTAATAGCAAATACTTACTCTTCATAAAATCTATTGATATACTAAATGAGTTAACTGTTTGCTTAGTACCGTAAAGTGTGGTTCCAGACTATGTTTTAATTTGGCTAGTTTTCAATACAAACAAATATTTTTTGTTGCACCTGAGGCTCTAGAAAAACTGACATTCCATAAGCGACGGCGATGATCGAATCGCTTTATTTATTTTTTTTACTTGGCGTCTCACTGTAAAATCCTACGATTTACTAACTGCTTAACCGGTCTTCCCTGTGGAGACTAAGTTATAGCTCCCAGCCAGGCTCAAAAAGCTTAACCTAAGCGACCACGCCGTGTGTGCTGTCACGGTCTAGAGCCTCTGGTCTGACGTCTATCTCCATATATCGTAAAAGGGGAACGCGGTTTGTGGGTTTCTGAAGAGTAGTATAAAAATCGTTGATCGATAAAAGGCTATACGGTTTCTCAAGTGACATAAGATTTATACATACATCCTTACTTAATAATATAAATGCGAACGTGAGTTTGTTTGTTACGCTTTCACGCGGTAACTACTCAACCAATCATCATGAAATTTTATGTGCATATTTTCAAGGGTACAGGACAAGGAAACCTTTTATTAAAAACCGGCCAAGTGCGAGTCCGACTCGCGCACGAAGGATTCCGTACCATTATCGCAAAAAACGGCACAAAAATCACGTTTGTTGTATGGGAGCCCCACTTTAATATTTATTTTATTCTATTTTTAGTATTTGTTGTTATAGCGGCAACAGAAATACATCATCTGTGAAAATTTCAACTGTCTAGCTATCACGGTTCATCAGATACACCCTGGTGACAGACAGACAGACAGAAGGACCGCGGAGTCTCAGTAATAGGGTCCCGTTTTTACCCTTTAGGTACGGAACCCTAAAAAATAACAAGATTTCACGCGGGCGAAGCCGCTGGTAGAAGCTGGTTTGGTGGTGTTACTATTATAAACGTGCAAGTTTATGAGGAAAGATGGATAGATGGACGTTTGTTACTTTGCACGCAAAAACTACTGAACGAATTTTGATAAAGTTTTACATACATCAGAATAACACATAGGCTATAATTTATTAAGATATTGGCAGAAGTACTAATAACATGCGGGCAGAGTCGATGGCGGAGTCGCGGGCGGTAGCTAGTACACACGAATGCCAGAAAAATACATGGCTGGCCATCTCCATGCGGATGAAACCGCAGCACATTATTATTGTCCTTATAAAAACCATTTTCCTTCTCCATACTATCTGATATCCAATAATGCTCGTTATCATTATCTCTGCTAATGAAATTATCATCCTTGTTACAGACAGCATCGGAGCAGCGAACGTCCGCCCCCGAAGAGATGCAGGCGCGACACAGCATACTGTGGCACCTGCTTATTGATCTGCCTATATTGTTGTTAGGTAAGTGTTTAACACTATTATTATAAGTACATATTGTTCTTCTCCTTGACGCTGACACGACAGTTTTTTTTGGCCTAAACTTCATCACTTCCATGGCATTGTAGGTGGCAGCTAGAGTTGCCACCCGTACTATATTTTCGTCAATTGTACATAATATAAATAATATATTATATTATAAAATAATATATTACGAAAAATACTATATTTTTATGATTTTATTTAACCCAACTAACTGGATTAACCAATGTCATTTTTTTATGAAATTTTATTTAAACAACAATATTGAGTTTAGTTAATAAATTAAACAATAATGTTAATGGTATACTATATAATGGTATACTATTCAGAAATAAGGAAAACAATTATATTATTTTAAAAGTCAGCTTCCATTCTAAAATACTGCTGAAAATTGGTTTTGTAGAGCTCAGAAGATACTAATTTACTAAATATGTTTACTATAATCATTTACTTCCTTTTCTCCACTAACTCCGCTGTAAGGCTATTTTCAGTAATTATACAAGTAGAGAGAAGAAAATACGGAATCAAATTAATTTCATAAAAACGAATTATTGATTTATTTTAAAATATACCTAAATTTTTCAGACTCTTATGATTCGGCTAAAAACAAAAAAAAAAGTTGGTTGAAAGCAAAAATAAAAACAAATACACCTGACAAAACAAATGACAGTTTCAAATATATGATTTTTCTTAAAATACTATAATATTTGCCATTTTTTGAAAATAATACTTTGTTGCATCAAAAAAAAGGTGGCAACCCTTGTGGCAGCATAAAGGTTACTTTGGCTGCATGTTTTGGGGCACTAAGAGTAAGATAAAAGATGTAGCTTAGTTATTTTAAAGGTTTAAAGCTGATAATTATAATCATAATTATCAGCTTGAAAACAGACGATGTCTGTCGGCTCGTTTGTTCGCTAATAAATGCTCGTGTTGGACACAAAAACCACCGCTTTTTTTAATAGGATTTGATTGCTTAAAAATAATTGTTTCCAAGGTTTTTGAAAGCCTAAACAAGTTTATTTAATGAAACGGAAGGCTAAAATTAATCAATGTTCAATCGGATTAGGCAATATTGCAGATATTGCGATTGGCATTTAATTACTTGAAATATCGATTCTAGCCATTTCTAGCTGATTTAAATATACAGTAAATTATCTCATCATCTCAGTCAAGTGTTTCTTTGTTAGATATTAAGTTAGCTTCCCCTAAGAATTGCCAGCAACGTCTAGACTTGCGTTGAAGCAAAATAACCATGAACTAAACAGAATGTTATGCATCTTCAGATTAATTGCAATAAGCGTTAATCAAAATAATAATTGCAAACAAACGCTCCATTGAATACGATTAAATTATTGCTGTGCATCAGTCACAGCTCATAGCAGATTATAATTATTTTATTTACGCGTTTATCATTTTTGTCTAGATTATTATTTCGATTTGTTCCTTGACCTAATGCAACGACCTATAGGGATGGGCAAAAAATATCGATATATCAAAATATCGATATTTTTTCATACAATTATCAATATATCGACGATATTTTTATTCACGATATATCAATATTCGATTTTTATTTCAGAGTATCGAATTCGAATTTTGAATGCTTTGGGAATATGTATGAAATCTCTTGAGCAATAAATATCGATATTTTTAGAAAACTATTTTTCGATACGATATTTGAAAAGCCTCGATACGATATATATCGATATATTTTATCCATTTGCCCATCCCTAAGGACCTAATTAATGATATTAAGTTTGGAACTTGGTACCACAAAGACGTAATCTGTTTTTATTTTTAAAAGATTTGATTATGGTTTCCAACTGTCTTCAAAATTATCAACGGCCAGTATTTTTTTTTTGCTCCTTGCATCTTACTCTCAATATAACATAACTATGGAAGTTTTTATGACGTGTTAGGGTATTACCACGCCTTTTAATGTATATGGTAGCTTTGGCTTTGATTTGGTGTAGTTGGTACTGTTGATGAACGCCGAGTGGTCCATATTAACACAGATCGATGGCATCAATCAACGATAGATCGATTGGTTTTGTAATACCCTGAGGTGTCTCGGTTAGTATTTTTCATATGGTGGTAAGGTCTCTGTTTCCTGATAGGTATAACTTTGGTCTTTAAGTCAATAGTGAATAAGTTAATTCTAGGCAAGCGTGCTCCTTCGCCGACCGCATCATCGCTTACTATCAGATGAGGTTTGATCAAACGGGAGCCTATCAATAATAATAAAAAGGTAATTAAGTTTTTTTGGGACAATCCCAACGCACTATTCCGAAACCACTGCAACTCCTGAAAGCGAGAATCAACAGTGGCGACTGCCGCGCCGAGGCAATAAAGCTCGACGAAGTCCCGGCGAATGAATTTAACTGTCTATGCCGCAACGAAAATAATCAGAAAAGAATAAAGCAGGAGTAGGAAAACAAAAACATAATTAAGATCAGAAAAAAAAGAGACAGCAAGTGAGTTTGTGATTAAGTTTATACAAAAAAAATATTTTCTGTGACACGTCAGATAATTTAACACAGCATAATGCTCAGTTCATCCTTATAAGTTTAAAACTAAGACCGCTACTCGTATAATGTAAATTATTTAATACCAGTTTGCATAAAGTGCAGTTTGAGCTGTTTAGGACGGTTTCCTTATCATGGCGATTTTATTATTTTACGACTCCTTCGACCCTGGTGTCTAACGGTATTCGAGTTACCGCTTGAGGATAATAAACAGTATCAGTATGTATTGCCAATGGCGAGCATGACCGAACATGGATCACTCTTGAGAACCGTATTTACATCCGATCGCAACGCTGTGCGATCGCATATAACTACGTTTCTCAAGAGTGGTCCATGTTCGGTACTAGCCACAGGCCATACTAGCCATTGGAGTTATATGGGCGTTGGATGAAGCGTTATCTTTTATTCCCTATGTTATCAGTAGATGCTTTTTTGACTGTCTCAAGTAAAATCAGGATAAATTTCTTAGGTATTGCCGGAAAAACTAGCAGATTAGAGGCATTCTGAAGAGTAACTTCGTAATTCACAATCAATAGTACTGTGATTGACGCGCGACGATGGGAAGAGACCAGACGGGATGACCATAATGCCTTGGAAGTTGGGTAGGGCTTTGGTGTGGGATGCAACATGTGTTGACGACACCCTTGCGCCATCCCATCTTCTTAGCACGGCGGGCTGTGCTGGGGCAGCTGCTGCTGGTGCAGAAAACCTCAAACGGCGCAAATACAACAATCTTATTGAAAGTTATATATTTGAGCCGTATGGGGTTGAAACATTAGGTCCATGGGGTCCGAGTGCTCTTCGAGTATTTCGAGACGTAAGCAAACGGTTAGTCGACTCTCCCCGTGACCAGAGGGCTGGGCTTTTCCTTGGCCAGAGAATCAGCATTGCCATCCAACGTGGCAATGCTGCCAGCGTTCTGGGCACTTTTCACGTTGACAGCGATGTGGACGAAGTTTATGACGCCCTATGACACCTGCCCTTTTATTCGCGTTCGTGGTTTTATTTTATTTTTATTTAAGTGTACCCCCACTACGCCAAAACCATGCCAACTTACGTGCCGGGCACTATACAGGACGGTAGAAATACCGTTTTGACAATGCTTTCTATCCTAGAAGTAACCGACGAGGCGTCTAGTTGTTCTATGATAGAACAGCAACCATATCGGTGTTCCATGCTCACTTACCCAGTACCTAATGGACGTCTCCTGTTATTTATGTCAAGCAAATGACACTTAAACTGCCTTGTAACTAATTATACTCTTAAAACGTAAGGAGATAACTCCAGGCTTATCTGAGTTAACGGGTGAACACATTAGGCCACCCAGCTGATGATAATACCACAGATTATACACATAATGGATACTTAACCTGTTACATCTGTTGTCAATTGAGGTGCATGCCCGATGGTTTGTTTACTGAAAATATAATTTGGAAAACTGGAAGTAGAAATTGAGAGGTCCAAGTGCACCAAAGTTTAATCAACCTTTTAGTATTTTTAAACGCAGCTTATAAGTTTAATACAGAAGTAAAAAGTGCGATAGGCTACTTTTAACTAGCTTTTATTTTATTATTATTTAAGGCGATACCCCGAGCAAAACGCCGCGCAAGCCGTTTTTCGTGCTGTTTTAGGAGCTATCTACTCGTTATTTAAAAGGAAATATCAATTAATAAAATACATTAAATTTCTACATAATATTGATTCTAAAATGGTAGATTACGTTTTTTTTTAATGTTGTATATATTTCACTAATCTCCTTCCAAAAAAAAAACATAAAAATGAGAAATAATTATTGATAGCATGCATCTCCTCGTAAAGTGTTCATTAATTATTTTTTGTAGTAATTTTTTTTTCTAAAGACCAATATCGATTTAATAAAGATTTTATTCTAAAATCTGGGCGTATTCACTACTGTAATTTATGCGCCACAAGTGCCGCTAGACCAATAGGAATGCTCATATCTCATGCCGATTTTTTGGTCAGGGTACCGTCTTAACTTGCAATGCAAGTTATTCTCAACCGATTAAGATGAAATTTTGCAAAGTTTAGTTTGGGTGACAATGCATGGTTAGCTAAGTGACATCATTCTAAATCCAATTTGGCGGACGGCCTAAGATGGCGGACTAGTTATTTTTTGTTCACTGCCATGATGTGGGTATCAAATGAAAGTGTTTGCTGAGAAGAATACGAAAAAACCGGCCAAGTGCGAGTCGGACTCGGCACGAAGGTTTCCGTACCACTATCGCAAAAAACGGCAAAAAAAATAACGGAGCCCCACTTAAATATTTATTTCATTCTGTTTAGTATTTGGTATTATAGTGGCAACAGAAATACATCATCTGTGAAAATTTCAACGGCCTAGCTATCACGGTTTATGTGATACAGCCTGGTGACAGACGGACAGATGGACAGACAGACAGACAGCCAGACGGACCGCGGAGTCTTAGTAATAGGGTCTCGTTTGACCCTAAAAAGTTTGCTTAAAAAAAATATGTGAACAAGATTTTTTATCCCGAAAAATTGAAAAGTTTCTGTTGGATACGCCACCGTATTATTAGACTCTAATATTGAAATGAGCAGGGGATGATATTCTTATTTTCTTTCATGTCCATTTGGTTAGAAATCTTCATTGACTGGTGAGACACCTTTTACGATTCCATTAAAGTCAGTTGAAGTCAGTTACCATTACTCAAGATTTATAGTACCTAAAGCAGGAAGATTTATCGGTTTTTAAGGATGCGCTCTTGAAGTTAAAATACTGGTTCTAAAAGACATGTTAAATGGTCATAAAAGAGTGTTCCTTAGGATACTCAGGAGATGGATTTTCTGTCTTCTAAAATATTTCTGAGTGGTTACAACTGCTAAAAGGAAACGCTGAAATCTAATAAAACCATTTTCTAATTTATTACAAGCGTTTATTTAGTGCTATCTGTCCCGGTGTACAATCAAAGCTTGCTGTTTAAATTAGATTAATTTCCCTTGGATACACCTCTGTTTCTGGTGGTACTGCATTTTATTATTATAAAAGGTTGTTATTTTTTAAATAAAAAAATTTAGAAGTTGATTTTTATTTGTAAAAAGGAGCTAAGGAGTGGAATGCCCTGATGGAGTCTGTATTGCCTGATAGCTACAACCTGGGAGTCTTTAAGTTAAGTGTTTATAGGTTTTCTTCTAGGTAAGCGTGCTACATCGACGACTACATCATCACTTACCATCAGGTGAGATAGTGGTCAAGTGCGAGCCTATCAAAAATTTTAATAAATAAAAAAAATTACACGCAGATAATATTCAATCATTTCAAAATTACACCCCGTAGCGAAAATTATAGCTTCGCCAACTTTCAATTTAAATCTAAAGCTAGTTCACAAGCATACATTTTCAATTTATAAAGCCTAGTTCTCACGTCTCGATTACAACGTCGGAGTTCGGAATAACGGGTCAGCGTGTTGTGGGAACCGCTTTTAGTCCGACTGTCAGACCACGGCCTTAACTGGCTCAGAATTCGGATTATCGGACGTGGTAGACCGATAATTGCCGATTAATAGTATATATATAAAAGAGTTATAGTGTAGCAAAAGAGTTATGGGTTTTCAAACTTGTTTTGAATTGGCCACTGTAACGGCTAGGTCTGCACCAGGTAAGCTGTGCAGGCCGCTAACTGATAGTTAGGAGGTAGTCAGAAAAACAGCTTGTTAATTTAATACATATATTTATGGTTATTTAAAACAGCTAGGTCGTGGGTTCTAGCGCCACTCAGTTCTGAACAAATTCCCTCACGCGGATAAAATAGTAAGAGGGTACCGTCCCTTGGCAGCACGTGGTAGACGCGGGGACCGGTCAGCACCGGCACAGCGATAGGGTCGCCGGAACTGTAGCAGCTAGGGTGCGCAGGGTAGGCTGCGCTGGCACCGGCTCGCGCGACGGCAGGCCGCAGGTAGGCAGGCAAGACCGGGCCACGTGCGTAGGCTGGCACGGCGGTAAGCCGCAGGTGTCAGATAAAAGGACCTGGCGGTGGGCGTAGGCAGCGTGCAGGTAGTTGGCAGCGTGCAGGTAGTTGGCAGCGTGCAAGTAGTAGGAGCACGTCAGGCCTCAGCCCGTACAATGAAGCAGCAGCACGTGGCAGACGTGGGGCAGTAGACCGCGGCCGGCTTAGCGGTAGGCCGCAGGGACTGTAGCGGTTAGGGGTGCGCAGGGTAGGCTGCGCACGCTGCTACGTCCTTGGGTAGCGCATAGCCGGACGGTACGCCCGTACGTCGACCCCGTACAATGAGAAGAATGCAAAAATTGTAGGAATGAATGAAAAGAATGACTTTGAGGCTGTTACGGGTCGTTTTTGAGCAGATTGGTCTTATATGTGTTTAGTTCCAGTGATTAGCATAGAAAACGTTTCTTTATCGCATTGCAGCATCACTTATTTACCTCAACTCTGAAGAGTCTACTGTTGTGTTCGGATTACAAAGTGCAATCAGATATCCAAAGTAAAGCATGTTTCAAATCTACCTTCGTCTTCTGGAAAATGGAAGATATGACATGAGCAGCTAGGGTGCCGTCACTCCAGCTTACACATATTTGTCGGTTTAATAACTAATAGAGTATTTTGACCATAGATTTGAAATTTTTGCTGCCAATGGCAGCTATTATTCCTTAATTTTTGAGCTATAATACATAATCATAACTTCTTTTGATCGGCAGATATGACATGGCAGCTGGGGTGATGTCACTCCAGCTTACACACACGTTTTTTGATAGTAGTTTCAAAACTTTTTAAGTATTATCGTTCAGTTCTTTCCTTCCATGTGCAGCTATTATGCCTTATTTTTTTTACTATAGTCCAAAACTCTAAGATCACTGGTTTGCCTATATTGAATGAGGAAGCTGGGGTGACGTCACTCCAGCTGACACATACTAAACGACTTATATTAACTCAGTTTTTGTGGCAGCTAAATAAAGACTCGGTACTTTGATTGCTGCTATTATGCCTTATATATTGGCATAGATATAATTATTCTAACACTTATGAGGAAGCTGGAGTTATGCACATTTTTATTTGGAAGTCTATTTTTTTGTAAAAATGTTTTTTTATTCACTTTTTAGTTGTGGTGTCTATAATGCACACAATTATGTCAGAAAAGATTACCCGAATAACATAAAACTTGAACACAACCGGTGAAATTAGAGCATAGTACCAGGGTGACCTGTACACATCTACGTACCTCTCTTTAGAGCGTACTGGCGTGATGTTATGTTATGAAATGGTGTAAACAATAAACAGACATGCGATTGCATCAATCCCTAGAGATTTGCCGACATTTATTGAAGAGTTCTGTTGTATATCACCGAACTTCTTCATCAGATCTTGATCAACGAAACCACATGAGTAGCAACAGATTTAAAATAAAAAAAAGAATCACCAGAAATCGTTTGACCTACAAAAAGTTCTGAGGTAACAAACATAAAAAACAGTCGAATTGAGATTTGCGCAAGAGTGTGACAAACAAAGCAAGCGAAAAATCTACTTAAACCTTTATTTCGAAATGAATATTAAAAAAAAAAAAAAGAAATCTATCTGCGTCATTGATTTCTCAGATAACCCTTTATTGCCTACCTAATTCGAAATGGATCAAATGAAACAAAGCTGTAATTCTATGCTTATCTGACCAATTTGGGTGCAGTCAGCTATTAACACTGACAAGCCACGTGGGCATTGCTTTGTCATTTGATACTTGATAAAATCACTAATCAGAATGACTTGCCAGGCTTTTTGGATAAGTCCCCAGTGCGTTGCTGCCCCTTTGAGAAGTAAAGGTAAACAAATGTGTGCTTTTTATTATGACAAATAGGTCAGGATATAAAAATATGGGTGTGACTTAATGCAATTGTCATTTGTCACTTTATCAGTCCAAAGATTAAAGTTTTTATGAAGATCTAGTTCAAGCCATGGCAAATTATTAGGCAGCCAGCAAGCTGGTAGAGAGGGCTGCCCGAAAGTGCCAGACAATTATTACTTTGGGTAAAAATATTTGTAAATGTTAATCTCTAAAAGTACTGTACTGAAACCAATCCGCACTGGGCCCGCATGTTGGCCTGTATCCCAGCAGCGGGAACATTAAAATTTAATGATGACTGTACTGAAAGAAAACTACACTATTGCTTAGGTTCATAAGCTAAATTTTATTCAGAAAAACGTGTACGGTTCCCATGGTATATTAGGGTTCCGTACCCAGAGGGTAAAACGGGACCCTATTACTAAGACTCCGTGGTCCGTCTGTCTGTCTGTCTGTCACCAGGCTGTATCTCATGAACCGTGATAGCTAGACAGTTGAAATTTTCGCAGATGATGTATTTCTGTTGCCGCTATAACAACAAATACTAAAAACGGAATAATATAAATATTTAATTGGGTTCCCATACAACAAACGTGTTTTTTACGTTTTTTGCAATAATGGTACGGAACCCTTCGTGCGTGAGTCCGACTCGCACTTGGCCGGTTTTTATAAGGATAGGCCACTTGAGCAAGGCGCGATAAAAATTGTAGAAAACCATTTAAAAGTCTCTATTTTTCTTGACTTGATAGTTTTCTTTGAGAGGACATGGATATTAAAATAACAACAAGAGCTATTGATATGAAACACAATATTTTTATTTTTCTTTGTCACAACGAGGTTAACAAACTACGCACAATTTTTAAAACAATGTGTTGCATCATCAATCGAGCTGAATCAAATTACTTGGAGTCATCGAAGTGGTTTAGTAAACACGCTGTGTGAGAACTCGAGTGCAGTCTACGCCAGCGGTTCTCAACCTGTATTTTTTGTTCATGATTTTTTGTTCCGGGGCGTCGCTTCCGTAGAAAATTCTAAAAAACAAAACCGTGCATTTGCTAGCTATAGTGTAGATCAGTGGATCACTGATCCAAAATTGGATCACTGGTCATAATAAGGCCTATTTCCAATCTATTAACTAGTTTAATACGTAATTAAGTGTATTGTGTTAAATTTTGGGCACCAAGTGCAAAATAAGTGTAAAAATTTTCATTGTGTTTCGTTGACAGTTACCGGCTCAAGCGATTAGTGAATGTTGTACTTTTTTCGTCGCGGTATCAGGTACAATACTATATATTTTACTTGATATTGAATTGCTTGCGTTCTAATATTTTGCCTAAGATTCATTGGATCACAAGTTGCAAGTTACAAGTTGATGTCGGTGACCTATAAAACGTAAACATAACCTTAATTAGTTTGGTGACAGAACTTCTTTCTTTACTATCTAAATTTCATTTTCCGTTCAATTAATCATCTGTTACTCAATCAACTACTCTTTTCCAACCTCTTTTCTCTTCTCTTTAATCATGATTATGACTCGCAGCGCGCGGGCTCGCCTAGAAGAGTCCAAACTCAGTCAGGCTTTGAGCGAATTAAAAGCGTCTAAGGAGCTCTGTGACCAACTGATTAGGGAAAAGGATGAGAACGAAATAGAGTTCCTTAGTGTCCTTGACAGGAATAGCAAACTGAAAACGGAAATGGCTCAGTTATATACTCAACACACTGATGCCATAGCAGCCCGGGACAGGCTCCAAGTTGTTGTGGACGGGTTCAGCCAGTGTAGCAATGAGTATGAACAAGCTCTTAGTCACATTTTTTTATTACAACAGCAGCTACATGAGGCTCAAAGTCAGATTGAACAACTAGAAACTACAAATTTAAACATCACTGCCTCGTTGAATCAAAGTCTATTCAATGAATTGGTGCCTGTTGCCCCATCAATGGTTAATGCAATAAACCCCTCTTACACAATAGATTTAACAGGTCATGATGATTCAAAATCAATTAAATCATTGAGGGTAGTTACTAGTAAAAATAAAATAAAAAAGTACATTAAAATTAACAAATACATAGTTAAAACCAAGAAAATGGTCAAAAAACAAAGGTTCTTCATCAAAAATGTAAAACTTAATAGAGAAAGATTGCATCTACTTAAACAATTAGATATGTATTCATATAACTTAGAAAAAAGTAATAGGAAACACCAAACTGACACAGAAGACTTGCAGTATGAACTTGACCTACTACAGGAGAAACTTAGTTCTATGACCATCAAGTATACAGCCTCTGAAAACCAAATGAGGGAATATGTATTGGCAATGAATGAGCTGGTGAGCTCACAAACCAACAAATGTGATCAGTGTCAACCACCATCTGTTGAACCCACGCCGGACCATTCATTGACAATATGTGATGCCACCATACCGCAGTCTAGTGCCAGTTTGCCATTAGAAATTACTAACTGTTTGCCTAAAAATAATGTAAATACAGAAATAGTATTATTTTGTGATGAAATTGGAAAGGATCTAGGCCATTTGTTGACAAATAAATATCCAGGACACTCAATTATGAACTACTGTATGCCTGGTTGTTCTTTATTTGACATAATGAAAAAAGTAATTAAATGTAATTTTAACCAGGATACTACATTATTAATATTTATTGGTAATAGGGGTAATGTGAACAAAGGAGAATTACTCCAACATTATAGATCTTTATGCGACCTTAGTTTAAAACAAATTGTGATGTTCACTTTCCCATACAGCCAAAGTTTGCCACAGGAAGAAAACAATCTTAGATTTGAATTGAATAGGACATTACATAATTTAACATATAGTAGTAATTTATTCCATTTAATTGACACTAACAATTATGTTGGTAATAACTTTTATTTAACAAAAGATAGATTTTTCATGGATAGGTACTTTCTTTCAAAGTATTGTAAACGACAGATAGCTGTGTCGCTATCATATTATTTATCTATTACAGCCAAGAATTTGGCTAAACAACTTGCTTCTATTGAGCAATGCCAAGAAGTGTTTTTTAATTCAGCCAATAATTTGGTATCAGAAATTGATATTGATAGTAATTTAAATTACAAATTAGGACAATAGGGACAACCTCTTGCAAAACTGTACATAACGAAAATTGCAAAAAAGAATCAAATAAAAGTTTAAAATCAGTAAATAGTATTAACCTGGTGCATCAAAATATTCAAGGATTTTTGAACAAAGATTTAGAAGTAGATTTATTTATGAATTTTAATAGCATTGATATTCTTTGTATAACAGAACATTGGCTTAAAAGCCACCAGTTTTTGTTCAATTTTAATAATCACCAGGTTGGTAGTTCATTTAGCAGAGTTAATGCTATACATGGTGGCTCTTTGATTTTAGTAAGTAACCAGCTTAAATTTAAGGACCGTAAGGATATTGTGAGCCTATCTGTTGAGCGGACAGTTGAAATAGCTTGTATAGAATTGGAGCAGTTTATTGTATTAAGTGTATACAGACCCCCTTCAGGATTGTATGACTGCTTTGAAAAGGTAATGGATGAAGTGTTACACAAGATTTGTAACTCAAATAAATCCATAATCACTTGTGGTGATTTTAATGTTAATTTATTAGAAAACTCAGGTTCTTGTAGTAAAATAATAAGTCTGTTTCAGTCCTACAATCTTGTAAACCTATTTTTGGAGCCCACAAGAATAACCCCTACTAGTGCCACATGCTTAGATAATATTTATACTAATGTTATACCTGTCCACAAAGAAATTATAAATTTACTAGATTCTGATCATTGTGGGCAGAGGATTACTATACAAAACCTAAACAACAAAGTGGCTAAAAAGGATATCACTGTTAACCCCAAAACTGTAAGTCGTTTGGCAGCTTTTAAGGCTAAACTAAACCCTACCTCACGTTAGGCAGGTGAAAACTGATGTGTTGATAAAGGGCGAAGAATTGAATCCTGAGAATAGCACAGTATTTTTAGGCTTAACTTTGGATGCTAAGCTTCAGTGGGGCCCACATATAGATAAATTGTCAAAGAAGCTAAGCTCCGCAGCATATGCTGTTAGAAAAATTCGTAATTTAACTGACATAGAGACAGCCCGTTTAGTATACTTTAGCTATTTTCATAGTGTAATGTCGTACGGTATTCTGTTGTGGGGAAATGCCGCCGACATCCAGAATATCTTTGTTTTGCAGAAAAGAGCTGTTCGATCAATATATAAATTAAGCCCGAGGCACTCTCTCAGAGAGAAATTTAAGGAGATTAATGTAATGACTGTGCCCTCTCAGTATATTTATGAAAATCTTTTATATGCTCATAAAAATATCAAATTGTTTAAAAAATACAGTGATATCCATAACATAAATACTAGGAACAAACACAAATTTGTAGTACCTACAACAAGGCTCAAGAAAATAGGTGGCTCGTTTAGATGTCAATGTGTACGCTTTTATAATAAGCTTCCAAGCCACGTACAAGATCTAAGTCTTAATAAATTCAAATCATTCATTAAACGTAAGTTGTGTCAGAAAGCGTTTTATACTATTAAAGATTACGTTGAGGACAAAAAGGCTTGGGATTGAGCTGCTCCAATTAATTTTGATTTTTTATATTTTGCACCGTGAATTTTGTTTTTGTTTTTAATTTTGATATTATTTTTTTGTTTTCTTGCAATGACAAGAATATTTACTTTTTAAAGTATTATATTATTTTATTTTTATTATTGTGAATGTGAAGACTATGTGGATTTTTGTTTATTATTATAACTTAGTTAGTTTTTACTCATGGTCTGGCAGTTTGAGTAGTTTATGCGGCCTACCCGAATGTCCTTTCTTTGGTATTGTTCGTCGAATCGGTGAGCTCCGTAAATTCTGAGTTGAGCTGCTCGGTTATTGACAAATGCGTGCACTGACTGGACAGGTCCACTCAATCTGGCTGGTTCTTTCCTCAAAAGACCATTTCAGACATATGTCTACATGGTCTTCACATGATATAACCAAGTTTTTGTCAAGACTTCATAAGAGACTGTGACCTCTGAGTTTGTTTCGGCCTTTCTTCTCAGAGTAGTCAGATAGGAAACGCCGACCTCATCTAGTTTTAAAAAATATGATCGACATGTAAAAGTGTTTGTACAAACCAACTTACAGAAATAAAATCATTTATCATTTATCATTTAAACAATTTTTCAACAAACAAACAATAGAATTGGTAAATCATTTCTTACTTTGGTCCTTTTAATGTATTAAAGAAGTGCATTCTTATGCGTGTATTATCTAGAACAGTATAATAAAGATTTTTGACATTGGCCCAAACTAGGTAAGCCTGTATAATACTCACAACGGATCTTTGTAGCTCTGAATTGGCTGCAAGAGGCTGCCTACTATCTATTTTTGTGTCAATATTGAAAGTGAAAATAGCATTGTATAACTGTCTCTTTCAATCGCATACGTTTGTCGCATCATCCTATCTCGTTTACTCTATATAGTTACTCTGTTTTGTGCGCAATAGTTGACAGAGCCAACTTCAGAGCCACAAAGATCCGTTGTGAGTATTATATCTTGGGATCCAATTTTAGGGGGTAAATATTTAGAAGATTTTTGACACATTTTTTTTTATCTCTCAGAGTTAATTGTATTGTTCATTTGTAGTTGCTTGTTAAAAGAGATTGCTTAGCTTTCGGTAACCTTAATGATTGCGCCGACTTTCTTTCAACATAAAAATGGGGTGCAACAAAAAAGTTCCAGAACCACTGTCCTAAAGCGTTACAGTTTCGTGTGAACACACATCATTACGATATACATGTGTGTGTATGTTACACGCGTATGTGTAATGAGAGAGCATTGTTTTTAAACCATCACCGGGAAAGAATGTCAACATCATTGTAGGTCTAAGCCGCCTGAGTCCTCGTGATCTACTTGTAGGTAAGTAATGCGATTCTTTGAAGACCACCGTGGGCTTTGTTTACAAGGAGCTTAGTTTACAAGTAAGGAAGTATAATAAAGCTGTTGAAAGTATGTTGCGCTGAATGTCAACTTAGCAACTTACCTGATGACTCGATATACAGGGTGTTTGGAAGGGAGCTGTACATACGCCTAGGGTAGAAACTAGGGATAGTCTGCTACCTACCCCCGCCCATTATATTGACCTTGGCCTCAAGGTTTTTTTGTTAATTTATTATTATTTTTTATTTGACTTTTTTTATGATTTTTTGACTAAAACTACCTGTAGCTCAAAATCTATCCATGGGACCGGTCGGCTAATGGTCTTGTTTTAATCGTTAGAGTCTTAGGGTCCTGCAAAAAAATATTTTACACCAGAAAATTGTGGAGAAGAAAAGTTATGGGGCCTGAAGTACCGTAGTAAGGTAAAGAAATAATTTTAAGGGCAACTTTCTATGGGGTTTAAAAAAAAACTAACAGGGTTGGAGTTCTTCTGATTTTTTTAAAACATCCTCAGTCCATGCCCTTTCTAACGATATGCTAAAAGTGTAATTATCACTTTTAGTTTTAAAGTTATTAATTAATTTCCGCAACTAGGGCACTTCAAGCAAAAATTTCAACTAATGAAAATTAAATGTGTTCGATCGTAAAAGGATGGCAAATGAAACAAAAAATTTGGTAATGACTAATGTCATTAAATTACAAATTTTAATTAATTACTAATTTTAATTAATTACTAATTTTAATTAATTACAAATTTTGTTCAAATTGATGACCATTGACCTGTAAACATGCTCGGCACCTCTTCCTCATCTCCACGGTCACCGTTCTAAGTAATTACATTTGTCTTACAAATGTCGACTCGTGGTGGTAAAAGTGCCCTAGTTGCGGAAATTAATTAATAACTTTAAAACTAAAAGTGATAAATACACTTTTAGCATATCGTTAGAAAGGGCATGGACTGAGGATGTTTTAAAAAAATCAGAAGAACTCCAACCCTGTTAGTTTTTTTAAACCCCATAGAAAGTTGCCCTTAAAATTATTTCTTTACCTTACTATGGTACTTCAGGCCCCATAACTTTTCTTCTCCACAATTTTCTGGTGTAAAATAATTTTTTGCAGGACCCTAAGACTCTAACGATTAAAACAAGACCATTAGCCGACCGGTCCCATGGATAGATTTTGAGCTACAGGTAGTTTTAGTCAAAAAATCACAAAAAAGTCAAATAAAAAATAAAAATAAATTAAAAAAAAACCTTGAGGCCAAGGTCAATATAATGGGCGGGGGTAGGTAGCAGACTATCCCTAGTTTCTACCCTAGGCGTATGTACAGCTCCCTTCCAAACACCCTGTATATCTCACCGATAAGCGATTTTTACTACGAGAAATTTCACATGGATTGCAATACAATGCAATTCGACCGATATGCATTTACGATATCGCTTGTTGACGCAATTTCAATTGCATCGCGCTAAATATTTAAATAGCGCATGTCTAAATGTCTTGTCATTTCATTTTGGAAAGGTCTCTTTATTGTAATAATCTAATACCTTTAAAACACATAAGTACAGTATTATTTATAAACTAATATTAGAAATAAAATAAGAATAAAAATATGTACATTTACGGGGCGTCAAAAAATTCGTCCACATCGCTGTCTTTTTTTTATACCTTTAAAAGAGCAATTCTTGTATGTATATATATATATATATAATCTGAATCTCGGAAACGACCCCAACGATTTTCTTAAAATTTGGATGGTGGGCGTTTCGGGGGTGATAAAAATCGATCTAGCTAGGTTAAATTTTTAGAAAACGTCGTTTTCTCTATTTTCACCCGAGCCGAGCTCGGTCGCCCAGGTATTGGGTATTATATTATGCATGGAATTTTAAAACCCCTTTTCAAATAGTTGATGTATAGAAACGGTAAAGTAACTGAAAAGATTAAATCTTTTCTGTTACGGTACAAACAAGCTTCTGTAGGCCGGTAAATTCCTCATAATCATCCCGATTATTTCAACCATTTCTCACACAACTACCATATTTGTTCAACTCTATACACACGTCACAACCTATTTGTCTTAGCACCTAACGAGATATTCACGCTATTTCTATTTTTCTAAAGTCACTGACTAGCTGGGTGGTCAGTAGTAGTGACATGCGATACCTGACACTGTTGACACATGTGACATTACCTTGACACCAGTCACGAGGTACCGTCGCCCACACAAGTGCATTTAGGTTCACGACAAAGTAGGTTCATTGATGGTGTGACATTTTTTTTTAATAAAAATTCTGAACAGATGGTTGTTTCTTTTTGAAAAATGATTTTTTTTTGTCGTATCGATGATTCCAAATTATTTATATTATTAGTATTTGGACCAGAATTCCGTCACGTCGACGAAATGAATTGTAAATTGTTCATAAATATTTTGATTTAAATTGGTTAATTGCTTTACTTAAAATAATTGCGTTTGAATACAGATTTAAGTATTAATTAATATCAATAATAATTTTAAAATACTGTCGCCTGTTTGCGAATTAATTTATTCTGAACAACCTTTAAAATAATTTAAATCATAAATCGTTATCTAAAAATAATGATTTTATAATAACTCGGTTTTACAAGTTCTTACGTAAGACTAATTAACTTTACGTAGATAACTGAATAAAACGTTTTTACGACTTTGATAACTGAATGACTTCTGTGCCTTGTTTCAACGGTCAGGTAAACATGGCGATTGTTACTGATTGCTTATATCTTTTTTTTGCCGATAGTTTTTGGGGTGATGGGCAGAAATCCTCGTCCTCCTCGCGTCGTGTTTCTCATTACTGACGGTCGTGATTCCCCCGTCGTCGTTGAAACAACTTTTTCTTCAACAAATAGCGCCACAGATATAAATCTAAGTAGATGACCCGATTGTATGTACTTCGCGTGCCAAAAAACGGATTAAAATTACGATCAATGATTTGAGCTTTTCATTTAGCATTATCGGCACCACCGGTAATCCACCGCTGTAAAAACTGTACTATAGAAAAATTGGCTGAGACATTGTAAATGTTTTCTTTAATTGGTAAGTTAATTTGTTGTTAAATTGTGTGAGAAAAGTGGCACGATTGGTTTTCATACAGATGGAGGGTCTTGCGTTATCTAGTTAGATTTATGTCTGTGATTTGCGCCATCTTTGTATGTCTTTTGCGTCGTGGAGAGCATCGTGCAGTTTGGTGTTCAACAATACACAGACTTAGTCTGACCATCTGATTGGATTACGATCTCAAAATTTTCCTTCGATCTCTTCAGCAACCATCACTTGTTCGAGGTTGTGTGTATCCTTTCTGGCAATGTGACCAAAAACGTGTTTAGATACAGATCGTGGATCATGGATAGATAGGAATAGGAAAATCATAATACAAGAAAACGTGAAATGCATAAAAAACTGTCCAGACCCAGACCTGGTCTGTGGACCCTGGTCCACAATATTCTCAAATGAACTAAACGTCTTAGTTACGCAGTTTCTTCGATACTTTGTTAAACCCTTTAACAGAAAACATATTGAACTTGCAATACAATAAATTAATTAACGCTAACTCCGTAACAATTTATAAATTCCTTTTCATTCAACTTTAATTAACGGTTCGACCTCATTCTCTTAAAACTAATGTTGGTACCTACATACATACCAACATAACATAAATAAAATATGTCAAGAAAATTCTCTAAAACTATAAAGAACCATAACTGGCCAGACCGGTGTTAAATGTCAATTTTTATGCATTTTGTTCAAGGATTTGCTTTAGAAGCCCTTTTTCGATGTATTAACAAGTTTTTTTCTATTTTACTTGCCTTGTATGTGTGGGTCAAATTATGCAACAGAATTTTTAATCAATTATTCGTTACTGATTGAGCTTGAATTTTGCATAGGTAAGCTAAAAAGCTTGTTCATAAAAAAGTTTTTTTATTTTATTAAAAAGTTTTTTAAAGAATGCTTAAAGAACTTTGTTTGCCTATAACCGGTCGAATGCTGTTATTACCGAAACAATTAAAAAGCTTGTTTAAATAAAAGTATTTTTTTATTAAAAAGAATGTAAAGAATGCTTAAAGGAACTTTGTTTGCCTATAACCGGTTGAATGCTGTTATTACTGAAACAATTAAAAAGCTTGTTTGAATAAAAGTTTTTTTTTTATTAAAAAGAATGTAAAGAATGCTTTGTTTGCCTATATCCGGTTGAATGCTGTTATTACCGAAACAATTAAAAAGCTTGTTTAAATAAAAGATTTTTTTATGAAAAAAAAAATTAATTTGTTTGCCTATAACCGGTTGAATGCTGTTATTACCGAATCAATTAAAAAGCCATTGTCTCGTGTGTATCCACGTTTTAGGCACTCAAGGGATTAAAGTTTTATTGACCTAGTTCTTTACATGATAGGTAGATACCTACCTCTAGTAGTATATTCATGCTGTTTCCCGTTACGATGTGGGTAGATCTAAATGGCGACACGATTCGGCTTAGTGTTGTCAAAAAGTCCGAAAATGTTTTTGAATTAATTTACAAGTTTGTGGGAAGACACTTCGCTTTTAAAACCAACAAGATGCTTGCTTGTGTTTTTAATTTTAAATTGCGTTTCAAATTTATTTTTCTCAAAAATTCTTCTGTTTGTGCGGTGAGAGCAGTTTTGTCTATCTATTTTAAAAAAGGTATTTTTGAAATAAATAGACAAAACTGCAGTCGCCTTAGTTTCACTTAAATACCTTTTTAGTACCTATAGGCATCAGCAGCACCATACCATGGAATAATTTAAAAAAAAAACAAAAAAGGCGCCTTTGTCTTTGACTGTACAGCGAAGCTACTCACGCATTAAGCTCCGTGTACATACGCGTACACAATGCTATCGGCCACTTTATCGGACACGTAACATCCGATAGCCGATCTACAATAGTGTCAGTTTTTTTTTCTCTTGAACTTACAATGTCAGTGATAACGATATCTACTAGTTGGCTTGAGAAAAATATTGTGGAAGATTGGTATCAGCGCGTGTACATTTTTAACTCGCTTCTTGTTAAGGCATATTATATTATGTCTTGTTATGATAGCAGATAAATACGTAATATTAAGTTGAGGTCTTTTGGGAAAAAGATGCTCTTTCTTTCATTGAATATAGGTCCAATACCTAAAATGTTAACTTGAATTTACGGAGTTCATGAAAAGCTACAACAGTATATTCCTTCAATTTTGTAAACTTGTTTCATACACTTTCGGTCAGATATATTAAGTAAGGCCCTACCGGGCGAGCACGGCCTCTGTGACAGGCTTGAGTCACGCATTTTAACACGGTTTTTGCTCCCAAACTGTGATAAAAATATGCGACTCAAGCCTGCCACAGTAGGCCGTGCTCGCCCGCCTGGTCAACCTACATCAAGTAAGTTATCAACAATGTCATTTAAATAATGACGAATGTATTAAGCTTGAAATAAAACCTGGCGAGAAACAACAGATTGGTAAATCAAATTGGAGCTAACACGTACGTAGCAGTTTTGTACTGCAGTCATCAGTCAGATAAATATAAATAGTTAAACTAATAATATAAATGCTAATTAGTGTGTCTGTCTGTTAGGTTTTAAAGGCCTAAACTGTTGAACCCCTTGCGGTATAGATCGGGTCTTGTAGAAGGAAATAGGATAGTTTATTTCCCAAGAGTACGTTTCCTTGTGATATTATTAGACTTTTATGCGGGCGAAGTCGCTGGCAAAACCTAGTGCTATATAAATATTAATATATAACGCTATACAGTTGTCAACGCAAAAAACCGTCATCGGATATCAATCTTCAAAATTATTTTCTTTAAACAATACCCTTTGTAAAAGATACTACCAACAAAGCGGTAACACGACACACGTGCAACATGCATCCGTTTCCTCCGAGCACGGAGTCATACTAACCCATTTATGTGAACAAACCCGGAGTAGTCTACATCCACGTAGACTTTACGACGATAGTACAGGAGTCCGATTTTATTACCGGGTGCCCGGTTTTATGGCTGGATTGCGACAGTGTAGTCTGGCCCTTATTTATTAACCCTTTTATGTTGTGTGTTGATTGAAGTGACGGGTTTTGAATGTGTTGTAAGAGGGCAGGTGAGAAAGGGTCTTGAAAGTAGGGTTACTAAATTACTAGGAAGTGGTGACGGGTAGGCTTTTTGGGGTACTGTATTTTCTCGTTTTCGACTTCAGAAAATTTGCTGTTTCTAAGCCTAATCTGAAGAAATAACTTTTGATTTTGTTGTTTCGCGTGCAATTTTCTAAAGATTTCTTCATTGAATGGGGTTTTGTGTTGGAATTGTTGATAATAAAATGGGGCTATTAGGACTCGTGGTGCGATCATCAATTTATTTGAACAGAACGATGACAATAGAATTGGATCAGTGTACCTCGTGTATTTGCCAATTTGATCTATTCTGTGGTTTTGCTTTTGAAACAGCAACACGTTCGATACAAGTTCTGTACCTCATCGAAACATCTGGCCTTCAGATAATGTAATTGCTCCTTTCAAAATGAAAACACTAATTTAGGTGAAGATACCAGAACCAGAACCCTTAAAAAATAGAAATAAATCTATGGGTTTGACTACCACTGATTAGCAACTTCTTAATTCGAATTCTAATTTTTTTTCTAATTATGGAAAGTGGCGAGATTTTTTTGGGAAATTAGTGTATATGTAGTCTTCTAAATTTTGTCTGTCGTGGCCATTTCATGTGTCTCCAATATTTTAAACAGCCATTAAATTCGACTTTGATAAAATCAAAATGCGAATACCAGTAGCCAATAGGTTTCGCTACTCATCAAGTGACAGTTGCTAGGTGCACCGGAAACTCTCCATATCATGAATGAATGTGCGCCTGCGCTTGCGCTTGCTAATCGTATGCGCGCCTAAACGGTCGACCATTGAGCAAAAGGGACAGGCAGGACTGCTTATAGGCAGGGAAAACTGTACTAGGTACGTAGATGATAGAAAAGTTATAGGTGGGTTGGTATCTTATTCTATCATCTGTCAAGAAACAATTGTCTTTGAAAAAATATGTACTTATTGTATCTTTCGGAATATTTTTTGATTCGCCGAAAACATGGAATGGACTTGATGATTCCGTGTGTTCGTAAATGAAAAGTCACTTCTATTTTCGCGCCATCATGTGTCAGTTGTCAATGTCACTGTCAAAACTGATTGGACGAAATTACAAGACCAAAGGAGTTTTGGCAGAAACGTGATGGCGTCTATGTTTCCCTAAAATTGTGTTAAATTGAATATTAATAGTTGTAAAAGTGGTGGTTTTTATTCTAATAATATTAGTGAACGTGCTCGAGTGTGGGCAAGTAAAACACAGCGGTAGAACATGAGTATGTTCATGTTGTCGACAAAACTCCGTGGAAACTTCCAATAAAGTTGCCGCCATTTTAATGGGGCCTAACTAGGAAAATGGACGAAAAACAAAAGACTGTGACGGGCAGCTCATTATTCTCTTTCAATATTGCATAACTTTTTACCCAATAAAGCTAAACGTATGAAATTAATAGCATATTTTGCTGCTTTTGGTGATTCTCCAAAAAAATTGCGAGATAATGAGTTTTAAAGTTAGTAAACGGCTAGGCTAAGTTAATAATTATTATGCACAGTAATTAGGAATCAAAACAGTAATTAATCACATTATGACCTTGAGTCATCTCGTAACTTGTTGTCCTTATCAAGGTATTTAATGATATGCTTATAAGTATTTGATTAAAACATTAACTGAAGTTATGGGCAAATTACTAATCCATATAAGTGCTGTTAACTCGTTATGCAAATAATTTAAAGTGTTCATTTATTAGATAGATATTATTAAAGCAATTCACAGAAAGTTCGATCTACGCATTTGTTTTAATAATGTCAACAAAAAAGATATATAAACAGCGTTTTTATTTACCGTGCGCATGTAGATTAGACCAAATCTTTAAACTCTTCTATTAGGTCAGCAATTTAGCGTTGATACACTTGGTTTCGAACAATACCATTATTTTCTTACTTTACTTATGACGTCAGCACTGATGCACATCGGCACCTTTAGAGTGAGAATTGCGTCATTCCCTCTCTTTTTTAAGATTTTTTTATCGTAGTGTGAACAGATCCTGTCGTCGTTATATCCGGCCTACTCTATTCGAGCGTCGAACGAGCCTTTGTGATGCAATAACTGCATTTACCTATACCTTATAAGGATTCTTCGGTTGATAGGAGGACCTTACCCAATAGCGTCATCAGCCTGTAAAGTGCCTAATGGGACACAGGCTGATGATTGAGAATAAAGTTGTGCATAGATCTGCAAAATACAAAACCTTGCCTTGGCTTTTCCCAATTATGTTGGGTCGGCTTCCAACCTAACCAGTTGCAGCCCCAGTATTTTGTATGGAATGATTGCCTACCTGACCTGCACAACGCATTAACTAGGTAGTACCAAACCCCTTCAAACCCAATAATTTTAGGGATAAAATTGTGACATTTGGATCGCTACTCGAATTGGTTATTGGAAGGACCATGTTAAGCTTAGGTTTTTTTTTTTATTGGTACCATAACATATATACAATTGAAAATTCTAAAAACAAAAACAAACCTATATACAAATACAAAAGGGAGACGGAAAAGACCTCATTGGGCATCAAAAAATTCGTCCACATCGATGTCAATGGGAAACGTGCCCAGAACGCTGGCAGCATTGCCACGTTGGATGGCAATGCTGATTCTCTGGCCGAAGAAAAGGCCAGCCCTCTGGTCACGTGAAGAGTCGACGAGCTTTGTACTAATTTCTCGAAAAACTCGATGCGCACTCGGACCCCATGGACCTAATGTTTCAACCCCAAACGGCTCAAACATATAATTCCCAATAAGGTTGTTATATTTGCGCCGTTTGAGGTTTTCTGCACCGGCAGCAGCCGCCCCAGCACAGCCCGCCGTGCTAAGAAGATGGGATGGCGCAAGGGTGTCGACACATGTTGCATCCCACACCAAAGGCCTACCCACCTTCCAAGGCATTATGGTCATCCCGTCTGGTCTCTTCCCATCGTCGCGTGCCAAGCCATTGGGTTCTAAAACAGCTGGCACCCCGGCGGTGACAAGAGCCCGACGTATGATGTCATTAATGCTGGCGTGCCGTGCTATCCGGCCAGCGCTCCTACTGCAGGATAAGCCATGGTGACCGAGGCGGTCGACTGCTTCACCACATTGACAACGATGTGGAGCTCCGCTAGGAGCACCCAAACGCAGACATGTAGCGATCCGGAAGGTATTGTCACTCAACATAGTACCTATGTTGAGTGACGGTAGAGCCTGTAGCCAGAGGCCCGACTCCCACTCTCCCACAGCCAGCAGGCGGGCACGCTCAGCAGTATTGGTGGACGTATTCGTAAGTTTATTCCGTACCAACCTGCAGAGCGGCTCATCCCACTGTCTCTGGGAAGATGGGTTCTCGGGCAACGCCGTATTCGGGCAAGCCACTTTCCAGGCGCACACTGCGTCGGTCGAGCACGGCACTTCAAAGTTAACCAGTGAAAGGGATAGAATTTTTGTGGTTAACTTTTCAGTGCCGTGGACCGAAGACAAGAACGCCGGTAGGCTTATACTAGAAATTTTGCGGATGCCGAGCCCGCCGAAGCGAATGGGTAGAGTAGCTTGCATCCAGGCTCGATCATCCAAGGCCACATTTAAGATGGTAGTCAGAGTGCATCGAATAATTTCGTCAATTTTTTCCAAGAGATGTGGCTGCTTCCATAAAGGGGAAGAGCGGAGAAAATACATGAAATTTGGTCCAAAACAGCAATACCTAATAAGAGTAAAAGCCGAATGAAGATTAATTTTGGAGAGTCTATCCGAAATATTATTAAAATGGTTAATTTTGCCATCAATGAATGAAGAAAAACTGTCTTCCAAAATTGGGGAACCTAGGAGGTGTAGTGAACTTTTATCTAAAATTTTGATCTCTGGGGCTATTGCATAGAATTTCTGTAGGGTTGGTTGTCTGTCGGTATTGTCACTAAGAAAAATTTCACATTTGGAGTGGTTGAGGTCAAGGCCGATGGATTTAAACTGCTCTTTCAGGAATTGAAAATCTGCTAAAACGGTTTCTACGTCACCTCCTAGTGTTCCATCATCCAAATACCATAAGTTAAATTTCGAATTTAGTTTCTGAATAATGGGATGAATAGCCAGACTGAAAATGACTGGCCCGAGAGGGTCACCTTGTTGGCAACCAACTGAAGATAGCAAAACATTTTCTTTGTACAATAATTTAGATGGGTGCCTATAGCATTGCCACAAAAAGCCGAAAATTTCTGGAAGCTCTTTTTTAAGCTAAGCTTTGAAGATCCTTTATCCTATATTATATAGCTTGTTATATTTATCTTTTTTTATATATATTTTAGGCTCGCGCTTGACCACAATCTCACCTGTGATTGGCTGTTGAAAATTCTTTCAACCAATCACAGCAGATAACGCGTGCTTGACAATTCGTCACATTAATTCTCCGATAAATTAGAGCTGGGAAACTGGGGGTTAATCTCATACCGTAGGTCGTCAACCCTTTTACACCATATTGCAAATAAAAATGGTCACTTTATAACCGTTCCAATACATGCACGCCTAGTTTTATAATACAGTTCTCACAATACATTTCTGTTATTATATTGCCGGGAAAAGAGAGCTAAATGCATTTAGATTTTATTGTTGAAACTGGTTCTAGAACCTATTAACAGTATGAAGTTTAGTGATTTTGTTATCTGTAAGCATTTGATTTTAGCGACTATGGAAGATGAAGGAGGTTAGTAGCTAGGCGGTTCGAATATTTCTAGTGGTGCTATGAAATTGTGTGATTGTGTCTACCAAACCTATTAGGAGCTTGCGTAGTGCGAAGATGTGTAGCGAAGCTGTGAAAAGGCGTGTAGGATGCTAGCATGGTGCCAGGGGGCGTTGTAAGGGCGTAGGGCCAACCTTTGAAATGGTGTGTAGCTAATTGGTGCGAGGATGCTTAGCGGAATCTTTTCAACTCTTCACGAATATATTTCCCGTTTGCGTCCTTCGAAAACATTCTTCACTCTCATCTTTCGCACATAACTCTGGCTTTTTTGTAGGTAGCACCGCTAGCCTTTTTCCACTAGCTAGAAGCTAAGCTAAGCTAAGCTAAGCCAGGCCAGGAAAATTAATTGATCCCATTGTGGCTTTTTCTCGCAAACCGCCTAGCTTCCTCGCACATCTCTGATTCAAAAACCTTAACTAGCTTCATACAACTTTTACTGGCCTTCAATAAAACAAGAATAGAATTGAATGAACCAGAACAACTTAATTTGTTACCACGTAAAAGGCAATTTAGAACGTTTACAATTATGGTCTTATGCATAAAATAGACATACAGAACTGTACTGTGCATTACCCTAATAAAAATATTATTTAGATAGAAGAAGAAGGAGAGACAAAGCGAATTTGCAGCCAATAATGGTCTCTTTTCTGTAGGGAGTGCTGACGAAAGAGACACTGATAAGCCTTAAAGGCAAGCGTAGAAAATACAGGATTCCAAGAGGATATAAACTGGCCGAACGATCGCTATGACTGACAGTATTGATTTATACTTTATTGTACACCAGAAAATACAGGAACAAAAGAAATTTAAAACTTAAAATATACAATGGGCGACCTTATTGCTTGCCGCGATCTCTTCCAGGCAACCTGGAATGGACAGTGATTGCCTCGACATGACATGGGGTTGTCAGTGGTGTAACAATACCAACAAAGAAATAAAAGATACAATAATACTTAATCAAAACACAAAAGGATGATTATATATGTTATATTTAAATTATAAACAACTAGCTGACCCGGCAAACTTTGTTTTGCCATAAAAAGACCAAACATTTATCTACTCTACCCTACCCTACCCTACCCTACACTACCCTACCCTACCCTACCCTACCCGACCCTACACTACCCTACCCTACACTACCCTACCCTACCCGACCCTACCCTACCCTACCCTATCATACCGATTCATAAGAAAGGCCCAAAGACTGATCCCAAAAATTACAGGCCTATCTCTTTGCTGCCAACGCTTTCAAAGATATTCGAAAAAGTTATCAAATCTCGACTCTTACTTCATATTAACTTAAACAAAGTCCTGCATCGAAGACAATTTGGATATCAAAGAAATGTTGGCACACGAGACGCTATATATGCTCTTGTTAATGATGTTGTTGTTAAAATGAATAATAAATTGAAAGTAGCTGGTTTATTTCTGGATTTGAGTTCGGCGTTTGATACTGTTGATCACGATTTACTTATAGCAAAATTAAGTCACTACGGAGTAAGGGGCAAAGCCTCTCAACTTCTGTTATCCTACCTAAAAAACAGAAAAATGTTTGTAGAAATCAGTGAGATACAAGATGGACAACGACAAACATATAAATCATCCTTTTATAATATAAGTGCCGGTGTGCCGCAAGGATCTATACTAGGTCCCATATTGTTTATTTTGTTTACCAACGATTTAATCAATTATATAAATAAAATTCTACCCGACATACAACTTGTGGTTTTTGCGGATGACACGAATGCCATCATTGGGGCAAATGATACAAAAGAACTTGCAAATAAAGTTAATGCCTCGTTATCTTATCTGTATACATGGTTTACTGTAAATAAGTTAAAAATTAATAGTGCAAAAACCAAGGTAATTTTATTCAAAACAACTGCCCGAAATAATGACACTATGACAATACAACTAAATGATGGCAATATTGAACTCGTGAGAGAAACTAAATTTCTGGGAGTACACATTGATGACTCATTAAATTGGAAAAATGAATTAGCCGCCATTGATGCATCTATATCATCCGCGTGTTATGCTTTAAGAACCCTTAGAGGTGAAATTGACAATAAATATTTAAAAATTGTATACCACGCACTGATTGAATCGAAATTAAGATACAGTATACAATTCTGGGGAAACAGCTATAATTATAACAGTCAACGAGCTTTTGTCCTTCAGAAAAGAGCTATACGTACCATTGTCCGTATTTCACAAATTGAGAGTTGTCGTCCACATTTCTTAAATTTAAAGATCCTTACAGTTCCCAGTCTCTACGTTCTAGTCCTTCTGACTAATTTAAAAAAGTACATACATGAGTATGAGACGGATGAGGAAAGACGAGTTAGGGAGAGTACACGTAGGAAAGATTTGAAAAATAAGATAAGTCCTCATTTTAACATTGTGAAACATAGTTCACAATATCAAGCAGTGCAATTATTCAATAGGTTACCATTAGAATTAAAAAGCTTAATCTATAAGTCTTCATTTAAAACGAAGCTTCAAGCATTCCTACTGGATAAATGTCTCTACTCCGTTGACGACATGTAATATACCTATATAATTGTGATAATGCGCCGACTGATATTTTTTGTCCGTTTTGTTTGTCAGTTTTTTTAATTTTTAAATGACCTTCGTAGAAAGCTGACATGATTTTTACACCAATTTAATAATTTAATTGTATATTTCATTTTCTTTTATAATTCTTTTTCAATCATGATTTTAATTTGTATTTTATGTGTGATAATATATATTTTTTTTTTTATTTTTTTTTTATGACTTATGATTTTATGAGTGTGTTTTTTTTTTTTTTTATACTTATGCCATTATTTATTACTTGTTATTATTTTTATGATTTCAAATACAATGTAAATTGTTTGTGAATAAATTGAATTGAATTGAATTGACCCTACCCTAACCTACCCGACCCTACAATACCCTACAATACTCTACTCTACACTACCATACCCTACCCTACCCTACCTTACCCTACCCTACCCTACCTATATAGCCTATGTCCTTTCCCAGGTCTCAAACTATCTTCATACCAACTTTCATCTAAATCGGTGCAGCGGTTTAAGCGTGAAAAGGTAACAGACAGACAGACAGAGTTACTTTCACATTTATAATATTAGTATGGATGAAAAAAAATACGACAATCATAGACAAAATGTATGTCAACAAACTAAGAGCACGATTACAGCGATAGTATATACTTAACAGCCAACAGGGAACGCTCAGTCCAGTTCTAGATAGAAAACACTAATAAAATAATCATAATATTCGTTCAGGAACTACGATCGGATTGTTCTGTTATGTCGAAACGTTACCAAAGGCGTGGTAATACCGTAGTACGATTACTTAAGACGGAAATAAGACAAGAACACTGCATATTGCAAAAGTTAACCAGACAGGACTTATAAATTATATGTCCAAGTTAATATTATTTATTATGAAGATGGAAATTATTGCTGTACCTTTATAATTCAGCTTCTGTAATAAATCTAGTAGCTTGTGATTTGCAAGACCTCCCGGTTTTGAAATGATTGAACAAGACTTTGATTTATATTTACGTGTAAGCTTATATAGATAGCTAAACGAAATTACTACAGACGGCATAAGATTGTCCAATAACAGACAAAAGGTTTGTAAGGAGGGCTTCCGTTTTTGTGTTCACCAGTTGGCGCCACTGGCGAGTAAGGTCTTTAATAATTTAATATAGCTATTAACAATAGAGTATATGCGCGGCCTACTATAGTAGACCAGGGTAACACTTTTGGCTACAACTTTTTAGTTTAGTGCGTTAGAAACGTGAGATTCCAGACAAGCCTCGCCTGATGTATTTGTTTTTTTTTTTCCGAAACATAAAACTAATAAAACAGTGGTTGGTAAAAGCCGTACCTAAACCTTTCTTAACCTGCCATATTTGGAAAACATTCACAACAATAAAAAAGTAGTAAATAAACTTGCGCTGAAAGCCACAAAACTATGAAATTTGACATTTTGAAGACCACACTCTACACCAGCGCACCCAGCGGCATTAACTTTTTAGCTACAGTGCGTTACCTATCTATCTATCCAAGATATATATAGATATATCTGGGATAGATATAATCAATCTGCTTAGGGCCGATTTCACCAATGCAAATACAGCGTAGGTACTGATTGGTAGTTTCTCAGCGGTCCCAACCAATCAGAACGCTGTATTTGCTTAAACTGAGTTTAGTTGAACTAATCGCGATTATTTTCATTGGTGAAATCGGCCCTTAGTCTTTGCCTAACTGTGTTGGGGTCGGCTTCCAGTCTAACTGGCTTTAACTGACAATGAGTACGCACCAGTGTTACACATGGAGCGACTGCCTAGCTGATCTCCACAAGCCAGTAACCGGTAACACGATACCTCTTGGTAAGACTGGTGTCAGTTCTCAGGCTTCTGACTACGCTACAATAGATATATTTTGGACATGGAATAAAAAAATACTTTAGATAATAATGTAGGGACTAAAATGCTAGATGCTTACCAGGAGTAGCCTAAATCCAGATAGTTGGGGTCTCTTACAACACCTTCCGCCTGACGCAGGTCCTCGCCGGTCATGGCTGTTTCGGGAGGTTCTTTTTACGGATAAGGCGGGAGGAAACGTCCGGGTGTCACCATTGTGTGGATCGCCCGGAGGACACGGTGGAACATACGGTGGAGGTCTGCCCCGCTTGGGTGGAGCACCGCCATGTCCTCGTGGAGGCTTTCAGCGGTGGCAACCTCTCGCGTCCGGCCCTGGTTCAGGACATGGTACGGAGTGCGAGGGCATGGGAAGCTGTCACCTACTTCTGCGAAGCAGTAATGCTCGCGAAGGAGGAGGTGAAACGCGTGAGGGAGACGCAACGGAAACTCCCTCGCGCCCCTAGCCACCGCAGGAGACGCCCTGGGCGTCGAGACTTGCGGACGGCAAGTAATGGGTAGCTCGCCGTCCAATAAGGAAAAGGCCCGAGTCGACGCGGAAGAAGTCATTGGATGATTTCCCACCCAAAAAAATAAATAAAAATAAGTGGGTCTCTTACAATATTCTATCTAGAATAGCTGACTGCATTCCATATCTCAGATACTTCTTTTATTTCTTGTCCATTGCCTTTTCCATAAGAGTGCAAAATTAAAATTAATATATTTAATAAATAATAATGTTTATTTATTATATTGTTTATTACTTTTTTATTTTATTTAAAGTTGATTTAGGACTCCAGGCGAAATCTTGATCAGTTGAGCTCATAACCTTAATTTTACTTTAAAATCAGGTACATCGAACTCCACCTGTCTTTTGTTAGGTTCGCCTTCATTAAAACAAGAAACACTGTTGAAAGGGCTAGCCTGGAGCGAGACAAGCATTGTTGAGTTATATCCAAAGATTATAAGTTCAGACTTCAGAGCTCCGAGCGATGTTGCTAACTAGATTCATGATTATAATCATATTGTTCAACGTTAATCCTTCTATTAATATTAAGAATTATAAAAAATCTATTGTTCATAGTAAACACTTTTCTCGTGGCTTTGTTTTAGTCGAAATGAGCATTTTAGCAGGATAAAAAATATAGCGATACTGTGGCATTCTACCAGTGAGTCTTCGTCATCGGATCAACAAAAAATATTTAGATCCGTAATACAGCACCTAACTAATGCCACAGATAACCTTTTATAAACAAACAAACAGTTTAACCTATTTATAATATTAGTTGAGTTGTTTTAAGATTATTAGATTGACTTAGGATTAGATGGAGTCTCTACAAGTTGAAAGATGAGATAAAGGCTCAAAACACCAAAAATAAAAATAAACTTTTTTTACAAAAAAATACTACCGACTTCCAAATAACAAAACTTCTAAGTGAAAAATAACTTTATTTTTGGAAGTCGGTGTCCATAACGCAATAAACTTGGTACCCACCAAAGACACCGACTTCCAAAATTAAAAGTTATTTTTCACTTTGTAGTTTTGTTATTTGGAAGTCGGTAGTATATTTTTGTAAAAAAGTTTTTTTATTTTTCACTTTTTAGTTGTACCTCCCTAATAGGCAAGTAGTTACGTAATGTACCTATAATGCCAGAATAGATTACCCGAATATCATGAAATTGAACATAACCGGTGAAATGAAAGTGTACCAAGGTGAACTGTACTCATCTACGTACCCCTTTAGAGCGTACTGGCGTGATTTTATGTTATGAAATGGTATAAACAATGAACAAACATGCGATTGCAGCAATCCCGAGAGATTTGCCGTTATTTATTGAAGAATTCTGTTGTATATCTCCGAAGTTCTTAATCAAATCTTCACCAAATTAAAATGGGACCAATTTCGAAATATACTCTTCCAAACAAAAAAAGAATTTTCAAAATCGGTCCACAATTGACGGAGATATCGGTGAACATAATTAATAAAAAAATAAAAAAAAACATACAAGAAGTCGAACATAGAACCTCCTCCTTTTTGGTAAGTCGGTTAAAAACAGATTGTACAACAAAAGCGTTCTTTTCAAATGTAACAAGGCAACAAGGCGACTTTAAAACCATTTGAACGTTTCGAATTTTGAAATTGACGCCATTATAATATCGATAAAATCTATCTACATCCTTGAAATACAGGAAGTAACAGTACTGTCAGTGGATATCCATAAACAAAATAGTCTGCCTATAACCATAAAATTGAGGATATTTAAAATAAAACGCGGTTTACTGCGGTAAGCTGAAAAACTAAAAATAAAGCTAATAGTTATAAAGTAACAGAATGGTGACAAAGGTTTTAAAATCAAAGCTTACATATTCAGCCTGATCTGAAAGATTCAATAAAAGCATAAGTTTCCACTGTTGGGACTCAGGCCTCCTCTTTAAGAGGGAGCTAGCCATAATCCACCACGCAGGCCAAGTGCGTTGGTAGATATTACATGTCTCCGAATTTTTGGTTCTAGAAAAAGTTTTCTCATGATGTTTTCCTGCACCGTTTGTTGAGCAGGTTATGCTTACTTGAAATATCTCATTCAGGATTAATATTTTCAGTAACTAAGAAATGCTGCCCAGTTGAAAAAATAGCGGTTCCATTATGTAACTTAACCTTATTAAAACTATTTAAGAAAATTAGATAACCATAGATCAGTGTTGTAATAAAATGGATGTGATAACGTAAAGTTGTTTGATCGCGCCGACATTTTTAATGAGTGACAAGTTTTTAATTGGTCTCCTGTCATCGTTTAGAACTTGATGCGATAATTTATCTGACTTTCGCAAATTTAATGTTGTAATACGTAAGCAACTAACACGCAATGCCTTTTATCAAATCCAGTCTGGTACGGAAACTATGTCAGTTCTGAAACTTAGTCGAAGGATTACCCTCTTTTTTGCTCAGTCGAGTAAAAAGGGGAAAGACGGGTGCGATAATCCTCTTATACAAGAATGTAAAACATACAACACTGAACATGGGGTTTCCAAAGGAAGTTTTCAATAAAAAAATTCTCAAAGGTTATTTGCTAGGTAATATAAATTTATAGTAATTATAAATTTTTATATTTTTTTTTTTTTTGGAGCAGTGGTGGCCCAGTGGTATCGACCTCCCGGTTTTGAAATGATTGAACAAGACTTTGATTTATATTTACGTGTAAGCTTATATTAATAGCTAAACGAAATTACTACAGACGGCATAAGATTGTCCAATAACAGACAAAAGGTTTGTAAGGAGGGCTTCCGTTTTTGTGTTCACCAGTTGGCGCCACTGGCGAGTAAGGTCTTTAATAATATTTATTATTTATAGCTATTAACAATAGAGTATACGCGCGGCCTATGGAGCAGTGGTGGCCCAGTGGTATAGCGACTTACAAGTTGTAGGTCGTGGGTTCGAGCCAAGGCAGGCGCTTTACTTTGTGTAAATTATTTCTTCACCACTGCTCTCAAAACGGTGAAGGAAAAATTCGAAGACATGTGACACCCGCACTGGGCCCGCGTGGTGGATTACGGCACATTCCCTCTCACAGAGAGGAGGCCTGTGTCCCAGCAGTGGGAATATTAATAGGCTGATGATGATGATGATATTTTTTTTGCAAGTGACTAAAGCTTTATATAATATGAAACTTTCCACAATAATATATAAATCTACGAATGTTTTAGAATCTAATTAATATATTATAATTAATAACAAGTAATAAACAATAACGATTATTTAAATGGTTACTGAATTGTCACGATATCGTGACCAAGTGTTTCTCTATGAGTGGTCGCAAATAGTCTTGTATATATGACGAGGTGCTGACTTTATCTATATAGTCCAAAAATCTTGTCATAAACTGACTACATTTCCCCTTGACTTCGATCCCAAATCATACCACCATAGGGTTAACATATCGAAAATTGAAAAGACCTCACAAACAGCCGGACTTTAAAAAAAGACGTATGAATAAAACAAAACATTGTAATCCAAGCGAAAAATCCGGATAAATTAGAAGGCCGGACAAAGTACGGACAGGGGACCAAATGTCCGGATAAATCCGGCTGGGTGGTAACACTAATCCCACAGGAACCGTACATTTCTCAGGAATTAAAAGCAAGCAATGGCACTCAGCAATAGTGTAGCTGTCTATTAGTAAAAAAAAACTGAATCGAATCAGTGTTTACTTTCAGAGCTACAGACTAACAAACAACTTTACCTTTGATATTATCATCGAGGAATCTTTTTTAAATGACCAATAATATCGCTTTCTGCGATATAAGCATGACCAAGAACCTTCCAGAATCCATTTCAAGTACAAAGCCGTAGTTCTAAATCCATCTAAAATAGTTCTAGCCCTAGCTGTCTATGTGCAATGACCCCAAAGTCGCTAATTACGCTGAACGATAGACTACCAACTTACCTATACCGTCACACACACCTTATTCCTTAACCATATGGTAGGTTTTTGTACTGGAGAGGAAAGATATAAGTTGGTGCACCAGAATAAGGTCAGTGGATGCAGTATGCTAATTTAATAAAAACGGTGTTGTTTTATGTTTGTTTGTATGTAGATGTGTATGTTTGTACGTGTGAATGGTCTTTGTGCAGCCCAAAATTAGTTGTGCGGTCTAATAATTTTATGGAGCCTGTAATGTTGAGTTGTGAAGCTTGTTGTGTGATTTACAAGTGTTTTATTTATAAGAAAATTTATACAATATTAAGTTTTCTACCTCAAAATAGAAGGTATTTTAACGTTCTAGTTGACTTCGGGAAGTAATTTACTTCGAATTCTCAATTTATAAACCTTGTAGGTAATCAATTAGTTACCTACTGAACTCAAGTATGAATACTCAGTATTTTACACAAAAAGATTAAAAATATAATTTACTAGCGGACGCCTCGCGGTTTCACCCGCGTAGTTCCCGTTCCGTGGGAATATAGGGATAAAAAGTAGCCTATGTCACCTACACTATGTAGGTTCCTAACGGTGAAAGAATTTTTGAAATCGGTCCAGTAGTTTTTAAGTTTATTCGCTACATACACATATTCCAAAATACAAATCTTTCCTCTTTATATTATACTAGGTGTCCCACGCGGCTTCGCTCCCATCAACTTACACAGCTTACGCAGCGCACGCAACGGTAACTCTCAAAAGGAAATAAATTTGCCCGTTTTTGCAACATTTTTAATTTATGCTCCGCTCCTATTAGTCGTAGCGTGATGTCGTCGTAGCCTATAACCTTCCTCGATAAATGGACTATCCAACACAAAAATGATTTTTCAAATCTAACCAGGAGATCCTGAGATTAGCGCGTTCAAACAAACAAACAAACTCTTCAGCTTTATAATATTAAGTATAGATTAGTATTAGTATTATTACAGAAGTATAGATAACCATTGTAAATTTTTAGCCCACCAATATCAAAAGATTCGAATACTTAGTCGTTGTTACTATCCATCAAAGTAGAGGAATTACTAGGTAGATACATATAACGAAGAGACCTATTATAAAACTCTATGCAAATTACAAACGAGTAATAAATGCAACGGGACATCAACCTGTCAATTCACAGGAAACTACTAATGGCCGGCCGTTTTTCACTCTGGCAACCCTTACAATAATACTTATTGCAACATTACGTGTACATCTCTGCATGCAACACCGCGCAACACGCGATGTGACCGTTATTTTAATGAAAAAGAAACTGTTTAGGAAAAGAAAATACGTACTTGTACGTTAATGTTTTCTTAAAATAATATGGCATAGTTTTCAGCCAGGTCAAAGTTCTTAACCTGGATCATTAAAATGGTCAACCGCTAATGCTAGGTCAGTTTTACAGTCGCCATTTCCTTTCTTAAATCTTAGGTAAGTAGGCAGGCACTGGATTTGGTCAGAGACTTGGCCCACAACTACGAATGAAAAATATCGGGTTTAATAATTATGGTATGGTTACCCGTGTTCTGTTTTATTCAGATCTGTTCAGCCGTTTCTTTAAGGCATGATTAGAGTTACCATCCGTCGGACGGTTCCCGTCCGGTTTTGTCCGGAGATGTCTGGTTTTTTTCTTACGATCACGGCTATCCTCTAAGAATAATTTCTTGTTTCATACTATATTTTCATATCGCGTTTTTTTTGTATCTAGTCAAGTACTAACACTTTTTTTTTGTGAAAAATGTCCCGACCTTTTTTAAAGTCCATCTTTTGTCAGGACTTTCCAATTTTTCAAAACGGAAACCCTAGGCGTGATTGATTGACAAACATCCAAACTTTTTATCATATTTATAACCAGTAGGATATTGGCAACAACCAGTGTGATCTTATGAATTGAAACCGAAAAGTTTTCATAACAAACGTACAGAAAGCTAACCCGCCACGACCTTTTATTTTTTTTCTTTTGTTTCAATGTAAAAAATTAACGCCACCTACAGTCCAGTTAGAAAACCGCACCTAGCTCCCAAGTAACTTACAGAAAGAGACAAATGTCGCTATTTGTCATAAATATCCGATAAATTTATCAGACAGAGATACAATACTAATGCAAATGTATTAACTAAAGTGTTTTATGTGACAGTATCTATAAATGACAATTTGATATACCCTGTACTATCGGCAAGGTTGATTCATGACCCATCGAATTTTGATTAATATATAATATTTCGTTGGCAACAAATTTATCGATTTAATAAGACAGTGACAATTAGTTTATCCATCTAGCTGTTAATTCAATGACACCATTTTAATATCCACTTGACGTTTTATTATTTTTTATTTTTATTTTAACCTAAAAATAAACTTTAAATTATTTAAAAGGTTTTATTTAAATCAAACTATCATTTATTTCAGAAAGTTTTCCCCATATTAAGCACTACAAATTACATAGAATATACATAAGAATTAAAACCATAGCATGAAAAAATTAAAATTTATTGATTGATTGAAAAGTACAATATTATAATTAATGAATTATTATTTTATAAATTACTAGCTGACCGCCGCGGCTTCGCTCCCGTCAAAATTATAGCCTATATTACTCGGGAATAATGTAGGTTTCCAGAGGTGAAAGAATTTTTAAAATCGATCCAGTAGTTTCGGAGCCTATTCGGTACAAACAAACAAAAAAATCTTTCCTCTTTATAATATTGATTGATTGATCATGATGATGATGATTATTATTTTTATGTACACCATGAATGGTATAACAAGAAACCTTTAATGTCTTAAAGTTTTCAAACGAATTATCAGCTGCATAGGTCATGAATCAAACAGTTTAACTGTACCCGTATAGGTACATAGTTTATGTCAATTTATATAGCCATTTAGATCTTGATCGCTGATACTGCCACTTATCACGACAACTTTCACCTTTCAAGCAATATATAAGTAATTTAATATGTTAAGTATGGCGTTAAGATAAAAGGGCCTGCTAATTTTATGCTGTCTATGGAAGGGAATTTATTAATGTGCCACTATCGTAAGAAACTTTATTCGTGTCGGACTTGAATACTAGAACTAGAAACACATTTGTTACAAAATTATTCGGTTTTCTTGCATACCCAACGCCTACGAATGTTTGGGATAGTTGTTTTGCGGTTTATAGAAATCTCAATCGGTACCTTAAGGTTACACTAGTAAAAAATTCTTCCATACAAAAGTAGTCTAGAGATTACTCCACTGTTTGACGATGTACGTTAAAAATGAACAATGATATCAATTTTTCGCATCATTATCTAGTCTTGTATGCAAACAAAATTGTAAAAATAAAAAAATAAAAAGTTGTGAGCGTTGAAAGTTCCATATTTCAACACTAATTTTAACGCATCTTTGGGCGGCAATAAATACCATAAGAAGAAGGAAAATTGCAACACGGCTTCCATACAGGGCTAGATTAGTAATTCAACAATACAAATATATTTTTATTGAAAATATACATTTGGTAGTTTTTTCATGATATCTAGACTCCCAAAGGTCTGTTTATAAAATTTCGCGCGCTCGTTTTCGTCCTAAATCATCATACATTTCGATACAAATTTGATAATGTGCTAATTCGTACGCGAACTAGCTTCTAACTGCTCTTCACAGCATCTATATCTTTCGCACGTGTTGTTGGATGAGATAGCATGCATTTTAATCCCGCGCACAAAATAGTTCGTGCCATGGACTAGGGGAACCTTAATACCATCTTTTCCTTGTCTCATGTTACTTGAGGTCGGCGTTAGACTGTTTCTTCTTCCATTCCCGTTCACCGTCACATTATCATTCACTCCCTTTTCTTACTTAATACCATTCCTAACACAATCTATTCATCTGTCATCTGTATTAAACTCTCGGTAGAAAATGAGTTTCTCGGTCTACAATCTGTCACTTTCGATCTTCGAATGTCAAGTTCTGAAAGGTCCCGCTCCGTCTCGGCTACCCTTTACTCTCATTCTTCTTTGATAGACTATCATGTGGCTTACGGTAACCGAGTTTAACCAGCCTAGGGGTCAAAGCATTATCTATCTGCACTAGATAACCATCAATTTCCTAATAGGCTGATATACGGGAAGATACAATTAAATGTTACGCTGTTACGCAGCTGTTAAGACTATAACGCTGCGTTTCTCTACCAAGTGACGTTTACAGAGTGACATTTTAAGACACAGATACCCCTGAGTAGCTGATTTTAAAATGATAATCACGTCTAAACGGCTAGTCATATTTTTTTGGAAAAAATATATGTTACATTAGAACATTTCCTTAATAATTTGATCTATGAAAATTTTCAGTGTTTTTCGTACCTAATAGTGTAATTAATTTGTAAAGTTATGTCTAACACGGATAGTAAAACGACTATCGCACCAAAACCGCCGGGCGTATTTAAATGAAATTGTCACGATATCAAAGACAATTTAATTATCTTTACTTTAATCTAAAGCTTTTTTTTTAAGTCATAGATTAATAAGGCAAGCACAAACAACTACAGAATTTTGGGTCGCACGGGTGTAAAATGAGTGCGCGTTTTGTTCCTTCAAGGTCGTTATCGATTGTCGTCGTCTTAATCCATAGTTCATTAACACTTTCACCACCTTAAAGATATACTAAGAACTGAAAGTCATCCTGTAACATGTAGTTACTTTATTCAACTGATTCAATTTCTTAAAACTAAATACATTTAAGTTCTTGATTTCTACCTGTCACTTGTTGGATCTCCGTCTGTTTTATTGCACGAAAAGAATTTAGTTCAATTTGTTTTATTATATTTTTATTTCCTTGATAGTTAATTTTATCACGTAACTAATTTACAACTTAATCATGCAAAAGCTCTAACATCTGTCGCAAATGATAGTAAAAAAATACAATAAAAATATATGCTCACATAAATTATCCAAATGGTTACCTTTTATTAATTTAAAACCGGCCCAAATCTGTTTCTTTATTATTTACAACAGAATTTAACTTAAATATTGTGGACTAATAAATAACTTATATACAACTACAAATCTTTAAAGGTTCTCATTTAATTATTTGTAAGATAAATTATGTTTTGTCACAAAAACATGAAATATTTGTCAGAACCAGATAAACTTTCACCTGATCTTGAGTCATCTATCACCAAGTTTGGGTTTTATTTGCATAGAAAATGAGCGAAGCGCCATCAACGGATCTTGTTTCACACTATATTTGGAAAGATAACTTGCTTATGAGACTTTTACGTTATTTGGCTATAATCAATCATGTTTATAACTGCGTTTATTTATACTTTTTGTCATTTATAGAACGGCATTTCTTTCATGGAAGTTACTCGCACTGGTCCGGTTTTTTCGTAATAGACCAGTGAATTCAATGCGATCGGCTGTGCTATAAATAAGTCAATTTTATGGCTGAGATATTGACTAAATATTAAAATTTACATTGTGCGTTTCTTCCAGGTTTTTAATAGAATAAATCCCGTTAGGAATCTCTATTCTTATGTAAAAACTTCATGTTTAAATTAAGCTATTAGGTGGCTGAGCAACTTCAATTATTTTTCAATAAACGAGTAAGACATTTTTGGTAGACAACCATGTCTTAGGGACCTACCGATGGCGGAACACAATTATTGGCTGATCGCGGATGGTGGATCGCGCGCCCACATAATTATTTTTTAAGAAAATTTCATGTGCAGATTGGGTGAATTGCATCGTTTAGCGTCCATGTGAGCGTACTTGCAATTTCGCTTAGGTAAAATCGCTTTTAATGAGGGCTACCGTTTTTGTGCTCACCAGTTGGCGCCACTGGCGAGTGAGGTCCTTAAATATAGCTGTTAAACGATGTTATTACGCGCACGGAAGCAAATTTTTAAATTAAAATATAAAATCGAATATGTTGCAGTTTCGCGTAGCGCAACAGCCCTTTTATTATAAAACAAGGAGAATAAATTTTTCCGAAACATAAAACTCTATTAAAGCAGTGATTTGTAAAACCCTACATAGCTATCTTAATCTGCCATAATTTGCAAAATATACACAATAAAAAAAATGTAGAAAATAAACTCGAGCTAAAAGCTAAAATCACTCTACACCTCACTCTACACCAGCGCCCCTAGCGGCAAATTCAAACGCGATAACCCTCATTGCGTTGATCCATCACGATAGTCACTTAGATGTCTGGGCAACTTTAATTTATTCAATAAACGAGTAAGACATTTTAGGTTGTCTTGTATAGTTTAAAACCAATCACAATATTAATACATTTCTCATAAAGTTGTAATATAATATTCGAACGGGCCCGGCCATGTTACGCCCCCGTATGTTTCAACCCGCGACGTCAATAGGCCAGTCCAATGCAATTGCAGTTACAATTGTTGGCCTAGTTTAGTATCATTTGCATTCTACGGGAAAATGGTTTATATATCTAAAACATGATACCATTTCCGGAAGATGAATTATTAAGATTTTGACGTGTTTTCATTGTAAGTATCACGAGTAGGTACGCCGTTTTCATGTCTTGTTGTTTTCTCTGAGCCAATTGTTTATATTAGGCTTATTACGTATCTTGTAAGAGCAAAACGATAGCGATTTTTGCGCAACAATTGCTCTTCAATACAGAAGTTTTAGTGTAGTAGCGATTAGCAAACGATTGTGTAGGACCTACCATATCTACACTGTTGGTAATTCCGACTTCTATGACATAAAGCGTTTGATCGCGCGATGATTAAAACACTTTTAGGCTGTAAGGTAGACATTGGCCCATTAGTGGGACTTATAGGCAGAATAACAAAAATTAAAAGAAAAACCACAATAGGTACCTAATAATATTGGCTGTAGAATTTCCATGGTATATAATACAGTCTTTGCGTTATACCTTCCTGAAGATCTGTGTGTGATCTTCCTGAAGACCAGTGACATACTGTCACCGAAGGCGTCGATAACGATTGAATAATGTTGAAAATCAACGGATGCGTCCACCATCGTCACCGCTGGTTGACACTTGTGTAAGGCCTCCGTAAATCTAATAAACATCACAACAATTTGATTCACAGAATTTTCTCACTGGTTTAAGTACTTGCCTCTAACAAGCCTTCAATGGCCTTTCCCCACATTCCAACATAAACCCTTGACACGAAAATGCTTCAACTAATCCGAAGAATTATCAACTTGTATGCAAATCCCTTAGTGAAACTTCTACGTTAAATTAATATACCGATAAAATCAATTAACCATAAAATTTAATGACAATTAACATAATATATACCGAATTTTCTTTTCTTCTTAACTTCTTTGTGAGATAAAGATGGATATATGCAACACTATAGCGTCATCTCGTCTCTTCGTAGTAGTCTGGTAGCAGCAGATCATTTGTCGTTCACTTTAAAATTAAACACTTTATAAGCAAGATTATTTAAGTTCCTATAAAATTATTATCTGATGTGTCAAGCCTATAAAGTTTATCTTTATATATCTGTTAAGCTTTTATGAATGGAATTTACTTCGAAAATGCTTCTGTATCTTGCATTCACTATTCTTAGAAAATTGTTTAACAGGTCTTTATAATGATATCAATTAAAAATATGATGTGGTAGTCTGACGAGAGAGGTCGGTTGAAGTTTTGAACCCAGACCGTTACACTGATGTTCTGAACCAAACTATGTATTACAAACTTGTTTAACTAAATCATGTTCATTAGAAGTGGGTTTTTTTGAGGAAAACATGATGATCCCACATAACAATACCAGGCCCCTCAGAAAGTATTGCGAAAAAAAGTTTTTATATATGGGAGACTGGCCAGTTATAATGTTTTTCGAAAATATGATTATTTATAAGTAAAAATAAGTAAGTTCCAATTTCAAAATTTCCCTCCACATTTTTTGCGAGTTAATTCAAAGTATTGTGTCTCACTGAAATATGGATCTGCGCCGGGAACATTTTAGAGCTATGATTTTATACGATTTCAAGTGTCGCCTGAAACCGGATGAATCGTACGATAGACTTCAAATGGCATTCATGGATGAAGGCCCTTCCAAGGCAACCGTGTATCGTTGGTATAACGAATTCAAGCGCGGTCGACCAACTTTGGGGGATGACGAAAGAAGCGGTCGCCCTTTGACGGCTGTTACCGAAGAAAACGTGCTAGCAGTGAAAAGTTTAATCCAAGACAATAGGCGAATTACATATCAGGAGATTCAACACATATTGAAGATTGGATCGGGAAGCGTTCACGAGATTCTACACAGCCATCTTCGCGTGAGGAGGATAGTATCACGCTGGGTGCCGCACAACCTCACCGATGCTCAGAAGCAGGCCCGGGTGGAATGGTGCCGTGATATGCTTAACAAATTTGAAGCAGGCTCGTCTCGGCGTGTTTACGACATCGTTACAGGTGATGAGTCCTAGATTTATCAATACGATCCAGAAACCAAGCGCCAGTCGACTGTTTGGGTGTTTCAAAATGAGCCAACGCCTACCAAAGTGAAGCGATCTAGAAGCGGGGGTAAGATTTTGATCGCTAGCTTTTTTAATTTGACTGGCCACTTGGTATCAATTCCCTTACGGGATCAAAGAAGCATTAATGCCGAATGGTATACTACCAAATGTTTGCCAGAAGTTTTCTCTGTTATAAGCAACAAGCGACCAAACACAGGGCTCCGCGGGCTACTGCTCCACCACGACAATGCACCTGCGCACACCGCACTCAAAACGAGGGACTTCCTGGACAGCACGCCAGTCAAACTCCTGGGTCACCCTCCTTACAGCCCTGATCTAGCACCGTGTGACTTCTTTTTATTCCCAAAAATAAAAAATCAGCTCAAAGGGATACAATTTTCGTCGCCGGAAGATGCGCTGGCTGCGTTCGAGCAGGCTGTAAACGAGGTGTCTGCGGCGGACTGGAAAAAGTGTTTTGAAAACTGGTTTAGGCGCATGAATCTTTGTATAGAGGCTGGTGGAAAGTACTTTGAAAAGATTTAATAAAAATATATGTACGTATAGAACAATTTTTTTTAGTTTCGCAAAACTTTCTGAGTGTCCCACGTATATGCCTTTCAGCGTGCTTGGAGTATCTTTGTTAAGATGATTGTTACATTTTCTTTAGGGCTTAACCAGCAAGTTTCTTCCTCCACTCAAGTATCTCAGACTTCCTTCCGGAAACTTTTAATTAGAGATGGGCTAATGTTGATATCACAATTGTTTTTAGGTGAGCTTAATTGCCATGTGATTAATTTGCCTTGTTTTCTTATCTTCGCCTCGTTTGATGTTGTTTTATGACAAATAAATACTTTTCCTTTCGTCTTATCCATAACAACCTTATGTCTGCTTAGTCTGCTAGCTGGATATATTATGTTATGAGAATAGCTCATCGCCCAGTAAAATACAATCCAGTCAGCAAGATGGTTGTCGGACCACTTTCAGAGGTTATTTGAAAGAAATTTCACTTCATGCTTCTAAAATGGTAAACAGTTCTTGTTCTAATATAACAATACAAGTACAAGAATTAAATTTAGCTGTAATGTCCGCAATTACAATAATTTATAGACGCACTGTCAGTTTATACGAGTGACATTCTGCTATCGAGCTATCTAGGCTTACTCCGACGTGGAGTGAACTATTTAGATAATTTTAGAATATGGTACATGCTAAAAGTTTGTAGAAATTAACAGTTGGTAATTTACTTTTATTGCATACTTTCTTTGTGTAGGTTCTGCAAGGATGAGCTTAATCCAGGGAACTAGTTTAACCCAGTGGGATTCTTAATGTTAAACAAACCCCCCGTGGAGGGAGAGGCCTTTGCAAAGGATGTCAGGTTGTCATCATTGGTTCAGTTAATGACTGTTGTTTAATGAGAGAGTAAATGCATTTAATTTTTTTAGCCCTGGAGCAAATTATTATAGGACAGATAAATTCGATTCGATCCAACCTATAAATGCACCACTTCATATTCCTTTGGAGAATGCAGCCCTGATGTTATGTTATTTGTTTGCAAGATTTCATGACACCAATTATAAAGATACTATGATTGGTGATTGGTGTGACCAAAGAAGCAATGGATGGATTATGTGAGATGCTATAAAAGAGGCACTATATAGATGACAGATGATCTTTTTGGAAGGTGCCTTGAATTTGCTTTGGTCTATTGTAGTTTTCTGTTGCATAAGTCCTCCGACAACTTTTTCTCTGGCTTCTGCATCCAGTTTATCCCAGCTGTCTCCCGTCTACCTCTGGTCCCATGCTACGCATCCCGTTTCTTTATCTTCACTCGAGGACTCGTCTGCTGCAACGGTTATCGGTCGGTCCTTCGACAGCATCGACCGGTTCACTGACACTTCAGCTTTCTACCTCTGCTAGCTATGGTAACGTCGGTTTATATTTTGCATAATTAATTTTATTTGCTTTTATACTTCTTGCGCTATAATGTAGTTTACTGGATAAGTGCCAGTATCCGCATTTGTAAAAGACGAATCAGAATCAGCATATTTGCATTTTTACGCTTAAATATGCGAGTTCCCTATATCACAACCTTTGTTGAAATTTCTGATGAAGTTCAGTAAAAATATTGTTTATAACTCTCCGTCTTCTAAGATAGTAAATATCATACAGTACAGTAGAGAATGTTTGACCTAAAAACCAAAGTAGAAATTGACAGATTGTAAAACAGTTGAACATCGCTTATTGAAAACGCCCACATTCCATTTTTAAATCTGAAAAATGATAATATAGCCAATATCTAGCGGATATGTTATTGTAAACCTTCTTATTATGTATTGTTAGCAATGAGGTCGTAAAGATGATACTACACTGTAAAGATAGCGATGTACGTTAAAATAAAGCCATTTTAATCCATTTCTTTAACATAACAAAATACTAATGCCACTCTATTTATTGACATTACCATACTATCAAAATATCTATATTCTTGTGTCCTACGATGTCCATATTTTTAAATATTATCTCTAAAACAACTACGCTAATTCTGATGTGATTTTCACTACTTGAAAGTAGAAAGTTTCGTTTAGGGTACCTAGGAACTTTACTAGTTAACAGCACTGTTTCGATTTTTTTTTTATTTCTATGAATACTCGTTATTATGTACACCATATAAGTTACAGAAAGTATAGACGAAGAAAACATTACACTGGGTGACACAATGGGCGGCCTTATCGCTAAAAGCGATCTTTACACTCTTAGCGATAGAGACATAATTATTTTTAAAGAATAGGTGACGTAGAAAGTTACAAATAATTTCTACAATCCAAAATGTACTGCAAGCACTAAATAATCTTAAGCTTACACACAATTGTGTTTAACCACCAGACTACAAAGTATTTCTTGTACAAACTAAACAACTTGTGGCTTTAGCCCAGGTCAATTGAAAACCACCGAGTTACCTTGAATAAGATTCCAAGTATGTGATATTATTTTCTCAACTTACAACTACTTATGAGAAGCTTCACACGTGTAGGATTAATTTATGCGATATAATTATTGAAACTCAAACTCAAAGCATTTATTTTAATTTATTAAACCTTTTTTTACAGGCACTTTTGAACTATCAAGGAGTCGGTCAGTCAGAAAGATGAAGCTAGTTGCACATTCCAAAGCGTATATATATCTATGGTAGATATGTTCTTCAACTTCTTCTTGGTGTCAATGGTACATCTTTATTATTATGTTATTGGCCCATTACTTTGCCAGTTCCACGGCATCGTTGCTGGCGAATTCTTTAATTGTTATCATCATCGAAAAATATTTATCACTGACTTTACTATTTACACTAATACTTTTTTGAAAGACAGGGTTAAGCCAAAGAAAAGATGAACGATTGTGTGAAAAGAAAAATAAATAAAGAAAAACATTTATTTAGCACAAACTAAAGAGGCACACGAAAACACATTTTGGCCAAACGAAACAATGAAAAGATGAATAATAATAAAGAAAAGGGAGTGCTTGATAGCGTAACTGTTTACAGAGGTGAAAGGAACAAGAAAAGAGCTTGGCCGACCACAAGTTACATGGGATAAGGGCTGAAAGATGATGATGATTTCTTCAAATCTGTCTAAAACACCTTTTCAAGGAACCAACTTATTATTGACAAAGACAATCGTCAATGTAGTCTATTCTGCTAATGCTTTGAATTAATTTCACACTACAGCAAAACTTATTTACGTATAGTTTCTGCATTATCCACAGATGTTGTTCAAAACGGAAACGTCACATTCTATATCTGATCAACTATTAATTCTGGACTTAACAGATAAAAATATCCAGTTCCATAGATTAAGAGATAAAGTAGGTATCTATAATTTTCCATGTTAATCTATGAATTAAATAAGTACCAGCTTCTTATCATAGACAAGATGTATCTGTCAAAAGCGACCGGTTGTCTATGGTGATTAGAGTTCCGTACATAATCATGATGTCTTAATTCTATATCTTATTGCGGGCATTTTAACTGGAAGGCTGGTTTCCCCTAAGCCTCTGTATGGTCAGACAGACTGGCTTTCTGTAGAACTGGAAAGTTATAATCGAATTCTTGAATTAAGGTATTGATCCTAAGCATAATAATTTGCTAGATTATGTTAGAATCTGATAAGTTATGGATATCAACGAATGTGCCGAGAATTCAATGGAAGTTGATCTACATCTTGCCTTTTTTCTATAGGCACTCCCAGCAGAAACTACAGAACGCCACCTTCTACGATCCTTACGTAGTCTTCTTGCGTCATTTACTTTCATATATCTAATTCTCTTCACTTAAAATTGAAGTTGATCTAATCATAAGAATTACTAGACCTGTAAATTAAACTCTTGAATCAACTAAAGTTTGGAAATATAATAGAGCTGATTGCTATATTATAACATCTTTAGAACTCAATCCGTATCTATGCAATATATTGCTCTAGAAAGCATTTGAGAAAGACGTGATCACCAAACACAAACATTACATCAAAATTCACCAGACCCGTCTAATGCCTATATAAATGCTACAAAATGTCCAGCCAACACCGCTAAACTAGCAATCATTAAACGAGGAATGCTATACAAAGCGATAAACCTCCTACACTGGACAACTCAATGTCTACGCGTCACCTACGCAGGCTTTCTCTTCCGAATTAACTGACCAATGTTTTAAGGTTGTCATTCACCGATAACATTTGAGTATTGTTGAAAGATTCGTGCAGTTGTGTATTGATTTACAATACTGCTCTCAAAACGGTGAAAGAAAACATCTTAAAGAAACTGGCTTGTCTTAGAATCCATGTTAAATTTAGGTACTAATGAGTAGTTCCTACTGGACTAGCGTGGTGGATAAATAGTCCACTCACTTACACAGAAAGGAGGCCTTTGTTATAATCAGCCTATAATATTTTCACTGCTGTGACACAAGATAGTATGCTACGCTTACAATACTACTGTACTGCACCACCTTGACGCACTGACTAGAAGCATTCGGTTTTGTAACAGCTCGATCTGTGAACGTTACAAACTGTAACACGTTCGTGAGGCAGAGCGCGTTGAGGATATGGTTACAAGCAACGTGCATTGTAACGAAAAGAAAAATAAGTATATTGGATATTTAAAAAAAAATACAGACAAAAGGAAACAAAAACTGAATGCAAAATAAGCATCGCATGCCTAAAAAATCTGCATTGTTACAAGTTGTATCATTACAGGTAAAGCGCGCCCGTACGCATTAACTCGAATCAGTGTAACACGCGAATGCTTCTGGTGAGTGACCACCTTAACATGAATAAATTAACAGCTTGTAATTATGCCTCTTTGTTGTCCACAACTGGGATTAATGATTTGTTTATAAGTTATGGCACCACGTGTGTTGGGCCACCTACTGTTTGTTGTTATTATAAAGTAGGAGGAGATTTTTCGTTTATTGTTGCAATATGTCGGAAGCCACTGATGTTAATAGTACTCATACTTTTGTTTCTGTGGTGGGTAGTACCGAATTGGTGTTGCATGAAGTCAATAATATTTCGGGGACTTGTGAAGTAACATAATTATTTATGGACTAGCTTCTGCTAGTGGCCTCGCTCGCATGAAAGTCGAAAACAACTCGAGTTATCATACTCCCGAGAAAATTGAAAATTATACTACCCTTCTCCAAGATCTAATCAATCTATCTAAGACGTAAGAATTCGATGGTTCGAAGAATACTAGACCTGCTATCGTGGGTACTGTATGCTGTGTCTAGTCAGCGCGCGCTCGTATATCTTCGGTTTTACTTCTTGCGCCTTCGGGTAGATCAGCACAAAAGGTAGACGCCGAGGAGAGCCTCGCTCGGCGTCTACCTTTTGTACTGATCTTCGCTTGTACTATCCTGCATGCATCACGCTGTGCCTCGCAGAATTTAACACGCAAAAAATATTATTAATATTAACAAAAAGGATATATAAACCGTAAATTTATAAATATTATTGCATATTTTCAAATTGACGGCAAGCTGAATCGATTACAAAAAAACCGGCCAAGTGCGAGTCGGACTCGCGCACGAAGGGTTCCGGACTTGGTAAATTGCGGTTTACGATTTATGACGTATTAAAAAAAAACTACTGACTAGATCTCGTTCAAACCAATTTTCGCTGGCAGTTTACATAGTAATGTACATCATATTTTTTTTTCAGTTTTATCATTCTCTTATTTTAGAAGTTACAGGGGGGGGGGACACACATTTTACCACTTTGGAAGAGTCTCTCGCGCAAACTATTCAGTTTAGAAAAAAAATATATTAGAAACCTCTATATCATTTTTGAAGATCTATCCATAGATACCCCACACGTATGGGTTTGATGAAAAAAAATATTTTTAGTTTAAGTTTCATGTATGGGAACCCCCAAAATTTATTGTTTTTTTTTTATTTTTGTGTGAAAATCTTAATGCGGTTCACAGAATACATCTACTCACCAAGTTTCAATAGCATAGTTCTTATAGTTTCGGAAAAAAGTGGCTGTGACATACGGACGGACAGACAGACAGACAGACAGACAGACAGACATGACGAATCTATAAGGGTTCCGTTTTTTGCCATTTGGCTACGGAACCCTAAAAAGTATTAGTTTCCTAGGTGATGGGGAAGTGCCTCAAAAATCACTGCAAAAAGGTGTCGGTTTTCGGTGTCATTTTGTTTCATTGTTACACTTTTTTCAGTCTAGCCTCTCAGCCCGCAAACAAATCAAAACTATAACGTGCGATAAGGAACTCAGCTCCAATTCCAATAAAATGAGGAAGCTTTATTTGCACATTTGACTGTTAGTTTCCTAGGTGATGGGGAAGTGCCTCAAAAATCACTGCTTCATCGACTTCTGTTAAAACGGCTAATAGAGAAGAATGAAACAAGAAGTTATGTTACAACCCCAACAATTGGGATAAGAACAGTACATAGAATGATGATGACATCATTAAAAAAGATTGACAAAAAGATAATGCTAACACCGCACATGTAATTGTCCCCAAAGCCTGGTTTCTCTCTATACGGAAATCGAAAGTGGCACACTATGATTACTGGTCCTATTACGTCACAATCGATTTCTATTATAACTAAAGAAATTTTAATTAAAAGGGAACTTAATGATCTTTGGATTCTCACGCCCTGAAAATAATTGTATTGGAAGTTATTGCCTTATTTGTGAGACACTACTGATTCTTAGGTCTTCCTTTAGGTAGTACGATATAAAGCATAATAATAGGAGCCTAAGAATTCAAAAATATTCTTGAATACGAGATTACTTATTCAAGAGTATTTTTCGAGTACGACTACTGCATTTAGGTACACCTAAAATATTACAAATCTTTTTACCTTTTACAAACATTAAACAAAGAAAGAATAAAAAAAAGGCTAGCAGCTTAAACTTCACCTTAAACTATCACAAAACACTGTTTAAATTTTAAATAGGAATCCAAAAATAACTTCAAAGCGCTAGTGAATATTTTTTACAACCAACCCAATCTACTCTAAAATTCTTTTAAAACCACACCTGAAAGTACCCACAACTATACAAACTAAACAAAACAAAAGTCTTTGAACTTTCCTAATAAGTGGTCATTAGGAAAACTTTCGTTTACCAATGACCTTCGCCCTTTAACTTCCGAAGATTTGTTAACCTGCCCTTGAAACTATTGAAAGAGTCTCGAATTCTGTTAATATCACACCTGAAAATGCTGTATTGAACTAAAGTATATCAAATAAAAGTAAACTGAAGTCTTTGAACTTTCTTAATAACTGGTCATTAGGCGATTCCACCCCACATTTGACCGTCAACTGCCCAAGGTTGTTTATCCCTTACCTGCCCTTGAAAGACTTCAAGGTCTCCGTTACCGAAACACGCGACTGCGTCAAGGACCTTTCAGTTTCAGGGCCGGCAAGGCTTTCTCCAAGGGCAGTCGGAAGTAATCCATCAGATTCCCAACCAAGCTTCTACACGTGTTTCGTCTCAAAAGACCATTAATACCAGGGTCAGAGTAATTTTCCTTGTTAAAATGGCAATGTTTAACAAATCATCGCTTTTGTTGCTAGTGCGTTTATCATTTTCTTTATTTGCTTTTATAACTAACACAATGATCTTATCTTATTTAATCTTATGACTTTTTAGCTATTGTTCATATTGCCCCATAAACTCTGCTCAATATGAGTTTGCTTCACAATTAATTACTACAGTAAAGAATTTATGATTAAACAATTTTGTACGCATAAATCTTTAACCGTATAGTATTTACTTCGATACAGGAATACAAGGTTCACGAAACTGTAACCTTACGCTTATTTTTATTCCCCATGATTGTAACTCAACATTGCTCAGATTACTCCAGCATTATGAAGTCCATTGAACTGTTTACACAGATTTCTCTGCTACTTTTTCTAATAGCCAAATACAAACAAGCCGCCTCACCATGTCTTACATAACCCTCAATTACTACAACATTTGTTCAGAACTACACCTTCCAAACCACGGTCTATAAATAACTTATATGATTACCCAATCATCACGTGGCTACTGTCTCACTAATTAATTTTAAGGCGCCATGACACTTTCGTTATCAACTGACGTTTTCCGTGTGTCAATTAACATGGAAATCTTGAGGAGATTAGTGATGCGCAAGTCGTACTACTTACACCTACGAGTTTTGAGTTTCTGAAGTATTTACTTACATTCATAACTTTTTTAGTAATATGCCTTTCATCCCTCCTCATCACATGGTGACCAGGACAAACGGTTTCCTTTCAATTTTTAGGGTTCCGTAGCCAAATGGCAAAAACGGAACCCTTATAGATTCGTCATGTCTGTCTGTCTGTCTGTCTGTCTGTCTGTCAGTCTGTCCGTCCGTATGTCACAGCCACTTTTTTCCGAAACTATAAGAACTATGCTGTTGAAACTTGGTAAGTAGATGTATTCTGTGAACCGCATTAAGATTTTCACACAAAAATAAAAATAAAACAAAAAATTTTGAGGGTTCCCATACTTGAAACTAAAACTAAAAATATTTTTTTTCATCAAACCCATACGTGTGGGGTATCTATGGATAGGTCTTCAAAAATGATATTGAGGTTTCTAATATCATTTTTTTCTAAACTGAATAGTTTGCGCGAGGGACTCTTCCAAAGTGGTAAAATGTGTGTGTCCCCCCCTGTAACTTCTAAAATAAGAGAATGATAAAACTAAAAAAAATATATGATGTACATTACTATGTAAACTGCCAGCGAAAATTGGTTTGAACGAGATCTAATCGGTAGTTTTTTTTTAATACGTCATAAATCGTAAACCGCAATTTACCAAGTACGAAACCCTTCGTGCGCGAGTCCGACTCGCACTTGGCCGGTTTTTCCTCTAATATACTCATTTCTCACTTTATCCATTTTCGTCACTCCGCACATCCATCTCAGCATTTTCATCTCTGCTACATGCAATCTCTTTTCATCCATTTTTTTCACAGCCCAACATTCTGATCCATACAGTACGACAGGTCTAATCATGGACTTGTAAATTTTCCCCTTTAACTTGAGAAGCATCTGTAGTCATCGCTAAATGGTCAGTCTTTTACCCAATCATTTCTAAATATATCATCATCTTGATTTTGCTTGTAGCCTACGCCTTTATTTTCGTTAGGATAAGAGACTGCTTCAACTAAATCCAGTTCCGTCTAGTTTTATTACAGCCACAAGTACATTTCTGCAAATAAATCTCCCTCATCTAGCCGCCCTGCAAAAAGTGTTTCTGTAGCTGCAAGCAGCAATCTATCTGCAAAGCCTAGGCCTTATAAATCGTCGCAATTACCAGCCTTTTCACATACCAGACTGATTTGACAAAGCGCCTCATTATGTTGTCCAAGTCGATGGCCGTTAATTGCGGAATGATTGCTAATCACTCTGCTATTAAGAATGCATTTGTGATGTTTCCATAGTCTTTAAATGAGGACCTAATCGTCTGGCTGGCGCCTTATATAGTGCTTCTCTTGGATTGTGAACAAAGGCAGTTAGTTATCTAGTGTTTTGATGATGCGACTGGCTATTGGACTTGTGATTTGAATCAAAATCCTGAGAGATCTATTCGGATGGGATTATTCCAATGAGCCAAACAGTGTGGAGCCATACCACATCATCTTTTCTTGGCTAGATTTTTTTTATGTAGTTTTGTATTCCTCCTACCAAATCAAGGGCAGCCTATGTAGGTTCCCGTGTCTTACACCTTACACCATGGGTGACCATGGTGCCTATCACAGGTTGAACAGGTGACAATTTTGTAAGATTCTTTCAACCATTTTCTGTTTTCATTAACAGCACCTGTCAGAAAAATGACAATAATTTTTGACAAATATGCCGCATCGTCTGCATCTAATTATCTTAAATAAGGCCCACTGTCGCTTTATCCGGCTTCTAAACTATCTCAACCAATATATTTCCTCTACTAATATAGTCATCTACATAAAATCGAAATCGACTTTTCCTACAGTTGTCAATTAATTATCGCATTATTAGTCGATTTATGAGATAAACAGCCCATCTCTATTTGAGATCGCGTAGGAAACCGGTCAGAGAGTGCAAGAGATTGGTCGGCCGGAGAAGTGATAAGTAGGGTTGCCAACAGTGGGTACCTACTATAATATATAATATGTATCCGCATATAAGAATCGCAAATAAAGCTTCATAAATCCTTCTCCAACGTCTAATCTGTCTCTATACTAAAATTCATCATAATAAGTTCAGCGGTCTAGGCGTGAAACCTTAACAAACGGACAGATAAAAAGAAGAGTTACTTTCGCATTTTTTATAATTTATTAAATAAATGAATATGGAATTATGAATTGTATCTATTATATTTTGGCCCAGTTGAAGAAATTTATAGTAGGATCGTCAAAATACTAACCCTCTAACTAATAAACACGAAATAAAGTTATACCAGGTTATAACAAAGAAATAACCATACATTTTCATAGGTTTATACCTGGTATAACTTTATTCTGCGTTTATTAGTAAGAGGGTAAATTTCAAGTGAAGGTATTTCGTGACACTCAATCCATCTCTTGCTCTTAATTAAACAGGATGTGCGTTACTCCTAACTCCAGTCACTTAAGGCGGTACCCCGAGCAAAACGCCGCGCATGCCGTTTTTTGTGCTGTTTTTAGGAGCTATCTACTCGTTATTTTAAAAGAAATATCATTTAATAAAAATACATTAATACATAATATTGATTCAAAAATGGTAGATTTAAGTTTTTTTTTAAATGTTGTATATATTTCACTAATCTCCTTCCAAAAAAACATAAAAATGAGAAATAATTATTGATATTATGCATCTCCTCGTAAAGTGTTCATTATTTTTTGTTCTAACACTAATGGATAGACAATTTAATAACGAACATTTTTGTAGATTTTCAAAAGACCAATATTCGATTTTATAAAGATTTTATTCTGAAATCTGGGCGTATTCACTACTGTAATTCATGCGCCACCAGTGCCGCTAGAGCAATAGGAATGCTCATATCTCATGCCGATTTTTTGGTCAGGGTACCGTCTTAAAAAAACACAACAATAACGTTTTACAAAAAACGGTCGGTATTTTTGGCAGCCCTAGTGATAAGGGCCCTGCCTAGTCTAGCACATAGCAATGTATATATATAAGACAGTTATTTATTATTCGCATGTTTTATGCAAGGCTGTTTGGTAGGAAATGTCATGATATCTTATCAGGTTAAAAAATGGCGCTGGCAACTGCCACAACCGTTGATTTGAGTGGGTTTCCTCAATCTTGAACCTAGCTAGCTTCAGACGGGCGCATTCATTTGTTTCTTGATTTATTTAAGGTCTTGGGTAGGACACTGCAGTTTAGTATGTCTTTAATTTTTAACCTGTGGTTTCACAGATTATAATTATAAAATAATAGATTATTGTTCGTTTTTTTTTGTTATAAAATGTTTTAATATATTATCGATTATATTAAACATCCACATCCATCATCGGCTGGGACACAGGCCTCCTCTGTGAGCGGGAATGGGGGCGTGCAATCCACCACGCGGGCCCAGTGCGGGTTGGTGGATGTCACATGTCTTCGAATTTTTGGTTCTAGGACATGCCGGTTTCCTCACAATGTTTTCCGTCATCGTTTTGAGAGCAGTGGTGATGAAATAATTTACACAAAGTATAAGCGCCTACCTGGGCTCGAACTCACGACCTACAACTTGTAAGTCGCGGCCGATACCACTGGGCCACCACTGCTCATCACATCTAGATCATCACAGTCAATTAAATCTCACCATAGACCGTAGTACAACGGTATACATCGTATTTTTCTGAGTAACTCGACAACCGCCAGATATTCACAAATACTTTTTAACCTGTGAAAAATCAACTGGCCATCCATGTTAACAATTTCTCTTTTATTTACACTACCTTTTTTATGACAATATTCTCAAGTGCTCTAACTGATCGTACGTGCGAAAAAATGTAGATCTCACAGTGGGAATGTGGCAATGATGCCAGTCTTTTGGGCACAATACCAGTGAACAACGGTGTAGACGATTTTTCCGACGCCATATTTTCGTTTAGTTTATTTTCAGGCTATGTTAGTTAGTAGTTTTTTATTTCAGTGTATTTGTTGGTAATTGTAGTATTTTATAAACTGCATATATTTGTATCTATGTAAATAAAGTTTACCATATTATTTTGATCAAACAGTAACACATTATATTATTGATGTACTATCAGCAAAATCTATATCTGATCACCGTAAGGACTATTCCTGCTTGCAGAGCTCGCTCGCCATAGTAACTCCGATTTATACTCATCAACCAATAGCATCGCAATTTGCAGCATCGGGTGGCTATTTCCCTGTCCCTGTCAGTCCTTTGTTTTTGTAATAAAAAATTCGGCAAAAATAACATATATAACACATCAATGGTACCATATACATGTTATCCTTTTATGGTATAAACAGGACACCAAACCAATATGGCGCTCATTGGGGTCACACACGACAATATCGAGCTAAAATATTGCCTCAATATTGCGCCAGCGCAGCCGATGACAGATTGATAGCTTTCGTTCATAAACAATCGTAAATATTGATTCTTTACTGGTAATTTCTAGGTTAATAATACCATACTTGAAGCTGGTTGTAGACCAAGAGCCAAGCAAAGTTATTTTAATCTTAGCTCACACTCACATCGTCTTCACAAGGTAGTGGACTGGTAGCAGCTGAATGAGGGATACCATGAATCATTGAAAATGACGTGCAATTGGAGATCCGTATGTCCACCAGTGGAATGCTATATGCTGTTGACGATGTTAAATATCACAAAGCATTCGAGAGACTAGGTGGATAGATGACCTGGTGAGGGTGGCGAGAGACCGCTGGATGCGAGACGCACGGCATGGGACCGTTCAATGTGGTGACGCTTTGGGGAGTCCTATGTCCAAAAGTGGACGTCTTTCGGCTGATATGATGATGATTCGAGAGTAGCATAGAATTCATAAGACATAATTTTAAACGAAAGACATCCATTGCTGGACTAAGGCCTTTCCTAACTTCACCATATTGACCTATTTCGTGCTTCTATTCATCCAGCGGATAACACACGGTAAAATATTTAAGTATGCAGGTCAAACACACGTGTAAATATTATGTAAGTGATTAATACGGCATTATTTATAATGCCCGGGCAATTTTAAAAATGCCCAATACGAGTAGGCAATATGATAAAACTATTGAAATAATTAAATCGACCGTGCTTTCTGAATAATGCCTATCACTCATTGGGCCAGGTAATAAAAATATGTGTTCGTTTTTATTATTTTAATGTTGTCATTGGTTTTAATAAAGAATAGGTAAGTACGATTATGATTTAAACAAGAACGCGGTGTCCCTATTTCTGTCTGCAGTGTCTAAAGTAAACTAATATAAAGGAAATGTCATTATCTCCTTCGAACCTAACCTCTGCATGTCAGGCCGAGTCCTAAGCTCCCGAGCTCGCTTCGCTCGCTCTTGGACTAATTCATTGACCATATAATTAACGAATTACCCAACCGTTACGTAGCAATATTCATAATGACCAGACAATGTGTTATAAGAACTTTAAACCAGTATTCATTAAATTGCCCGATTAGACTTGACTAGATTAATAATGCCCGGGCATTATACCAGGCCCCTCAGAAAGTATTGCGAAAAAAAGTTTTTATATATGGGAGACTGGCCAGTTATAATGTTTTTCGAAAATATGATTATTTATAAGTAAAAATAAGTAAGTTCCAATTTCAAAATTTCCCTCCACATTTTTTGCGAGTTAATTCAAAGTATTGTGTCTCACTGAAATATGGATCTGCGCCGGGAACATTTTAGAGCTATGATTTTATACGATTTCAAGTGTCGCCTGAAACCGGATGAATCGTACGATAGACTTCAAATGGCATTCATGGATGAAGGCCCTTCCAAGGCAACCGTGTATCGTTGGTATAACGAATTCAAGCGCGGTCGACCAACTTTGGGGGATGACGAAAGAAGCGGTCGCCCTTTGACGGCTGTTACCGAAGAAAACGTGCTAGCAGTGAAAAATTTAATCCAAGACAATAGGCGAATTACATATCAGGAGATTCAACACATATTGAAGATTGGATCGGGAAGCGTTCACGAGATTCTACACAGCCATCTTCGCGTGAGGAGGATAGTATCACGCTGGGTGCCGCACAACCTCACCGATGCTCAGAAGCAGGCCCGGGTGGAATGGTGCCGTGATATGCTTAACAAATTTGAAGCAGGCTCGTCTCGGCGTGTTGACGACATCGTTACAGGTGATGAGTCCTGGATTTATCAATACGACCCAGAAACCAAGCGCCAGTCGACTGTTTGGGTGTTTCAAAATGAGCCAACGCCTACCAAAGTGAAGCGATCTAGAAGCGGGGGTAAGATTTTGATCGCTAGCTTTTTTAATTTGACTGGCCACTTGGTATCAATTCCCTTACGGGATCAAAGAAGCATTAATGCCGAATGGTATACTACCAAATGTTTGCCAGAAGTTTTCTCTGTTCTAAGCAACAAGCGACCAAACACAGGGCTCCGCGGGCTACTGCTCCACCACGACAATGCACCTGCGCACACCGCACTCAAAACGAGGGACTTCCTGGACAGCACGCCAGTCAAACTCCTGGGTCACCCTCCTTACAGCCCTGATCTAGCACCGTGTGACTTCTTTTTATTCCCAAAAATAAAAAATCAGCTCAAAGGGATACAATTTTCGTCGCCGGAAGATGCGCTGGCTGCGTTCGAGCAGGCTGTAAACGAGGTGTCTGCGGCGGACTGGAAAAAGTGTTTTGAAAACTGGTTTAGGCGCATGAATCTTTGTATAGAGGCTGGTGGAAAGTACTTTGAAAAGATTTAATAAAAATATATGTACGTATAGAACAATTTTTTTTAGTTTCGCAAAACTTTCTGAGTGTCCCACGTACATAGTTCCCGATTAATCCCTTGGTACATGACATATACATCCAACCTTGGTCCATGACAATTAAATGCAAAGATTGTTTTAGCACATAAATAATAATTTGATTGATTATATTATTGAAATGATTATTTTTTAATTAATGAACGATGATTATAACGTATTATTATAATATTAGGTATAACTCGTATTTGATAATTGAATAGCTATTTTGCAATTGAATTTAGTTTTAATTATTTATGCATTAATTTTGTTTTTTTTTTTTTTTTTATATGTGTATGTGATGTCTAAATAATGTAATTATTGACTCTCTGTACGTTTTGGGTAACACTGTAAGTGCAGAGAGTAATTGTAATAATAAATAAAATAAATAAATAATATACATTAGACAGGCAACTCATTGATAATAAGTTAAAAAGTGCGCAAAATTTTTTAAAACTCATGATTCGACCTGCGCTCGTGGCATGAGTTATATTAGCCTTTCTAAGTTTGAAGCGTGAAACGATTACGCTAGCTGTTGTGACGGGGATGCATTGAAAGAGCTAGGCTATAAAGTGAATAGGGAATATTTTCTGCCAGGAAACGATTAACCTAGCTAAGAAATCATAAGGAAATAATTTCTAATTGGTTTTCGTCTCAATTCCTTATTCATAACTATAATACCAATAAAACTGCTGCAGTAACAACTAGTGTGTAACACGATAAATATCGTCAAATTAATGTGACAAATGGTCAAGACTCGTCTGTCGTGAACAATGTCGAGTAACTAGTTGGACGAGTTCTAGTGGTAGCGGTTTCGTGCGTGAAAAACGAGTGAGGAAGAGGGTAGACAGATATGTCAGTTCGTAAATAACACCCACCCGCAAAGACTTTAGTTCTCGTGATCATGGCGCTTGTAACGGTGCCGAAATATCGAGCTCTCAACCAAATGCAAAATATACATGGTAAATATCTCGAAACAAATATTAATTCTAATGATTGTGACCATGTCAGCTTAAAAACTTATATTGTTGTTATTGACCAATACCGATAAATTAACTTGACATGCGTTTAATTTTTTGACACGCCGATATTTCCGTTTCACAAACTGTCTCACTGATTTCGTAATACACTATATCACAGTAACCATAACAACCAAAAGGAACTTGCCAAATCCATTGCTTTATAAATTTAAAAATCCGTATACTCGACAGCGTAAAACACGCAATGATTACTGTTGAATTTTATAAACTACAGAGTTTGCTATCATTTCTATGAATTTCCCCTCATACTCAACTGTCGCGAAAGCCTTATAAGTAGGTTAGCTATAGGATGGCCATCTCTAAAATCTGCCAACCCAAAACCCCGCATTTTGGAGCTTACAACCCGGACATTTTAAAAACAGATTTTATTTACATAACTTTTTTAAACTAAATGTAGTTTTAACATTTTTTTTCTACAAAAAATACAACCGACTTCCAATTAAAAACACTAAAAAGTGAAAAATAATTTCAATTTCGGAAGTTGGTGTTGGTATGGTTGGTATGGTTTCGTTTCTTCGGTTTTTGAAACCAACTTCCAAAACATGAAGATTTTTTTGAAACGTTTGAACTTATATGCATATTTAAGGCGTCTGTCTATTGTTTTATTATTGTTGCGCTTATTATGACAGATGAAGGCTACTACGATGTCGCTGGTGTTGATAATCTATTTTGCTACAATATCTGCCTATCCTCAAATAGTATTGTAAGTTATGACAAATACAACCATTGTTCTAATTACATTGTAATGAAATACAATAAATGTAATATTGAGTTGCACGCAGCGGTTTCACACCTGCGTTAGTAATCAAAAGACCACAACTGGATCATTTGTAACTTGTAAGGCATACCTATGGACTAATGATTCATTGATACTGTGGAAAGACTTGGTGATTAATTACCTAATCAAAGAAACCTGAACTGATTAGTTCGGTTTTGAAAACACATTGCAAGATGAAGCAAAACTTCAATCCAAACTTCAAAGCAAACCTCCAAAGTTTGAATCGAATTCTATAAGATTTTTAGGGTTCCGTACCTAAAGGGTAAAAACGGGACCCTATTACTAAGCCGCGCTGTCGTATGGAGCCTCCAATGCCCATACGATATCGCGGCTGAGGGTTGAAGGCCGCGGCGGGAGAGGAGTGCCGGTATGACTTCACTGTCTCTGTCTGTCACCAGGCTGTATCTCATGAACTGTGATAGCCACACAGTTGAAATTTTCACAGATGATGTATTTCTGTTGCCGCTATAACAAAATAAAAACATAATAAAATAAATATTTTAGTAGAGCTCCCATACAACAAACGCGATTTGTTTGCCGTTTTTTGCGATAATGGTACGGAACCCTTCGTGCGCGAGTCCGACTCGCTCATGGCCGGGTTTTTTTTTAATATTCATCATCAACATTATTTCAGCCGAAAGCCGAGGACTAGATACTGAACTGAAGTGCACACAAAAATTGACATTCTAACAGCATTAACTACTTTCAACTAAATCATTTTTCGAATTTAAAATAGGTACCTTTTGTCACGGTTTTCATAACTATTCCATGCTATGCGGATGCGCATGTCAATAGGGTAGTTGACAAAATATATCTATTTAGTCAGAAAGATAACAGAAAAATATTAGACACGTATTTTTTCTTTTGCCACGTTTACAAAAAATTACGGCAATACAGTTCGTTGAAATATCGTGTGACGTCACAATGTGCTATACTTTATACTGAGTAAGTTAAGTGACGTCACAAGACCCCACTCCTGAAATTTAATGCGATTTATCTTTGTATTTTTTTATTTATTGAAAAAACACGGGTAAAATAATTAGGGATAAATACGGTTTTAATATTATTTGATAATCTCACTGACGGATTTAATAGAATTATCATTTTTCTACCCAGGAAATATCCCTATTCCTTACATGGGCTTCTATATTCTATAGATTTATGTCACACTTATAGGCGATTTAAATTGCAATTACGTTCAGGACGCAATGCAATGGATTTAGACCGATTTGCAATTGAAATTTTCTTGACGAAAATACGTATGAAATATCCCACTTATATCGCTGTCAGTAAGGTCATTTATCCTTAGTCGTAAGCTAAGCCGTAAGCTTTACAGAGCGGTCGTGGTCGTCATGAAGTATTGTTAGTATTTGCGGTAGATGTAAAGCGTCTCACAATGTCTCGCCTCCTTTCCCGATTAGAAGTCATCCGCGTACATTCGTGGACGGGACCGCCCACAACACACTTGATCTGGTCGTGGTTGGTCTAGACAAGATCATTTAGGTTCCAATAAAACCTCTTACACGATAACAATCAACCGGTGAAATTCAAAGTTTCTATTCGATGAAACTTAGATCTTTTTTTTTTTTTTGGGGTGGGAAATCATCCAATGACTTCTCCCGCTCTGGGTGAGGCGGGAGGGCGTGTCAGACTTTTACTGACTAAAACCCACCCGTGTTCCTTCAGTTGCTTGCGCCAGGGCCGCGGTAACTCTTTTTCAAATTTATCCGCGACCCAGACAGGCATCGGCCCTCACGGACCCCGTCAGTTCTGCTGACATCTCTTTGAGGCGCGCGTGGAACACAACGTGCCGTCGACACGGGCCTGGTCCTTACCGGACGGCGAGCTACCCATTACTCGCCGCCCGCGAACATCTAGGAACTTTATAACGCAATACTCTTACAATGAAAATGAGTAATGACCACGTTAATTAGTCAACATCTCAATATCACATCCTCACCTCAACAACTCTCCCCATCACGGCGGTCGCACAATAAACTTCGTACGTACAATGTGAGTGTATAATTAAACAACTATTCAGGCAACAATGTACTTGTTGCAAGATTAGTTGATTCACATTTTATGAGAATTTCACGAGTAACTACTAGGCTAGAGGTGCGATTGAGCGAGGCACCTGTGGAATTTAGTACCGAAACTGCGAAGCATTGTAATCTCAAATCGTTTTACTCTTTTCTTGAGACTGAGAACCGTATTCTGGTCAGAAAAGTTCAACGGACATGAAATGATGCGAATGGCTGGTGATAATTCATTCAACCAATCACAGCGAGTTTAACCATTTTTCTATTTCGAGATAATTTTCGTTCGTATAGGAACTGTGTGTGTGTTTGTCTGTGTTCGTGTCTAAGAACTGGACCTGATCCGTCAGCTAAATTCATTTATTTAAAACGTCATGCACAAAGGTGCAATATGTTGAATTTATTTATTGCCTACACATTAAGAATAAATAGGCAATAATTATTATTAAGAAGGGTTGATTGCCGCAATAAGTCAAAATATTGTTGGCATTTCATTGGTGTTGACTGTAAGCTCTTAAAGTAAGATTATTTTGAGTGTGCGTGAAGGACAGATGTATACCTACAAGTCATATACATATGTCCCTTACACGCACTCAATATAACCTTACTCTAAGACCTTATGGTCACACCCTGTAATGCCTCCAAATTTGACACTAAAACTTCGTAGTGGGTAAAGTTGATTCACAAAACTTCATCTGAATTTACCGACTCAATCAATTTCCCTGAACATTATTACCTAGATAAACGACAGCGGCATACGGGGTCTTAAACCTGTAACTGAAGTGCATGCAGTAAAACAGATGCCATTCGATCATGACTCACTCACATCCATACTAATATTTTTGATTCCTTTGTGTGTTTGTCTGTTACGTTTTCATGGCTATTTAATAAAGCCGATGGGCCAAATATAATATTCAAATTCATTTAGTGCTCAACACAGTACATAAAAATACACTTCCAGATGTCAGGTGAATGCGCAGTCAACCGTGTTTCACCAATTTAGGCATGCAAAATTATATTAACAATAATAATTAAAGTAATACAATGCTATAAATTAAATTAAATTACAATTTGAACGTATATGTCATAAACAAAAATAAAATAAAATCTAAATCGTATTCAATGTCATAAATTAAAAAATTGCATATAATATCATGAATTAAAAATGGTATAACATGTCATAAATTTCAAATTAAAAACGTGTTCAATATCAAAAATTAAAACATATCCAATATTATTAAATTAAAAAATAATAATACTATAAGATGTCATAAATTAATGTTAAAACGTAAACAATTTATATAACAATAGATATACTGATAAGCCAACATTTTTTTACGATTCATCTTCTCATTAATTTAATTCAATATCTGATTTAGTAAACGGATGCCGCTTACTAAAGCAGAAAATGTATCTTTGTCGCAAAAACGTCATGTGAAAATGATGCCATATTTTACAACCTGGACCTTACGTCCCGTTAGTATCTTAAGACGGTACCCTGACCAAAAAATCGGCATGAGATTTGAGCATTCCTATTGGTCTAGCGGCACTGGTGGCGCATGAATTACAGTAGTGAATACGCCCAGATTTTAGAATAAAATCTTTATAAAATCGAATTCGGGTCTTTTGAAAAAAAAAAATCTACAAAAATGTTCGATATTAAATTGTCTATCCATTAGTCTTAGTACAAAAAATAATTAATGAACACTTTACGAGGAGATGCATAATATCAATAATTATTTCGCATTTTTATGTTTTTTTGGAAGGAGAGAACATTTAAAAAAAAACTAAATCTACCATTTTAGAATCAATATTATGTAGAATTTTAATGTATTTTTATTAATTGATATTTCTTTTTAAATAACGAGTAGATAGCTCCTAAAAACAGCACAAAAAACGGCTTGCGCGGCGTTTTGCTCGGGGTACCGCCTTAAGTACCTACTCTTGCGATAATAAAACAATTTACACTCGGGTGAAGCCACGGGCAAAAGTTAGTAGCCAATAAACAGCAGCATGCATGACTTGTAAACCTACTCAGGGAAATTGATTTCTAGTCGGCACGACTGAAGTATTTTATCACCGCTTCGTTCTACACAATATCATTGAGTACGGCACCGCTTAGATCTCTGACCACCCTTAAAAGGTAAAATGTACATGAATTTCGTTTAGTAGACTAAGTTATGTGTTTATTTATTAGGCTTTTCAAGATAGTGAGATTTTTTTGCAAAATACAGACAAACTAAATAAGACTTTTAAAGCTTTTTTTATTTCTTGATAGGCTCGCGTTTGACCACTATCTCGCCTGATGGTAAGTGATGATGTGGTCGACGGTGAAGCATGCTTGCCTAGAAGTAACCTATTCACTCTTGACTTAAAGACTCCAGAGTTTTAGCTATCAGGAAACAAAGACTCCGGCAGTAAATTCCACTCCTTAGCTGTGTGTACAAAGAAAGTATTCGTAAAGCGCTTTGTACGTATGGGTGGGATGTCTACTATGTACCGGTGGCGCATTGCCGTACATCTTGTTGTCCGGTGATGGAAAGGGCTAGGAGGAATCAAATTGTGCAGTTCCATCGCACACTCCCTGAAATGTGACCGATAAAAACCGACAGACTGGCCACCTGGCGTCGATGTTCAAGGCTCTGGAGCTTTGAGCCACTTTGAGGCGACCAGTGCATCGTTGCCGATAAGCCTCTTGGCCCGTTTGTCAATCGACTCAAGTGCATCAAGTTGATATTTGGCAGATCCGTCCCAGAGGTGAGAGGAGTATGTCCGAACTTGCGTATGCTCCATGCATGTCCAAACTTCCGCTTTATACAATTTGAGCAACTGTTCAGGCGTGAAGTACCGTCTCACCTTTGCAAGGATCCCCAACTTTTCTCTTTTTAAGGTTAGGCCACATCATCGCACGCGTTTCACAAGAATATGCAAAACTTATCATTATTATTTAAATTATAGACGAAACGGGAATAGGTCGTAAGACTTTATAGGTAGGTGCAAACAAATAGACAAATGCAGTAAACTAGTCGAATTTACAGACTTTCTCAAAAATGTACAATATAAATTATTATTATTAATTAAATTATAGTCAAAATGGAAATAGGCCGAAAGACTATAAAGGCTAGTCCACACAAATGCAGTCATAAAATAACACCACAGTAATTATTTGTACATTGTTTACAACGACGCTGAAGAACTGAACTCACAATAAAGACGTTTTACAATCGCTCGCAACAAACATTTATTACAAGAATATGGTTATTACAGCATTGTGTTAAGACATTCGTAAATTTATTGATTGCTAAAGGAAATTGCTAATACATAAGTTAACGTTAACATTTTATTATTTTAGAAATTGATTCTGGTATGTATATACTAATTGTCAGTATATTGGCAATTCTTACTTTATTAGTCATCTAAGGCTCCACTGTATAAATTTAAAGGATTGACCATGCAATACTTCGGTAGTACATGGCAATCCCATATATAGCTATATACTTAGGCTCTACACAAAGTGACACAAACATTTGAGACTGCCGAATATTTGGTGCGAATCCAGTAATATCGCAGGTTTACCGTTTTTCTCATACCCACATGATTTTTCAACAAGCGGCTTCGCTCTCGTGGACCACCCTACAGGACCCGTTTTTGGGTTAAAAAAATTGCCTATGTCACTCAGGAATCAGGAATAATGTAGCTTTCTATTGGTGAAACATTTTTTTTAATCAGTCCAGTAGTTTTGGAGCCTATTCCGTACAAACAAACAAACAAAACAATTTTTCCTCTCTATTATATTGGTATAGACAAAGTCGAGAAAACAAAGACCATACTTAGATACTATTGAGAGATTTTAACTAAACCGTTATTATCCGGCTGCAAGGAAAGGCTAATGTTTTTCGCGCGTATCTTGTATGTATGCTATATTCTTTATTATCTCATATCTTTCAAACCGTTAGACGGATTTATTTAAGTAATACATCGGTAGATGCGACTTGACCATCCTCATTCTTAAACGTTAAAAAAAACAAACATGGCGGATTTTCGACGTCATATTGTGTGAGTCCCAATTTCAAATCGAGTGGGGTATTAAAATAAATGGTTTAAAAGGTGGTTACCACAATATACACCACTTATATATTAAAAAGTAATTCTGAAAAAAATATAACTAAGAAATTGTACTTAATTGAAATTGTTAAGTCATAAATGTCATTTGAACATGCGAAGCGGACTTGTCATCAAAGGTGCGTTGTATAATTTTGAAAATTATGAGACCTGTCTGTGGAATTTAGGCTTTTTAATGGATGGGTTATTGATTAATAATAATTAATTGTTTATTTCTCTTCCAGTAATTAACGGTTGTTGTTAATTTACTATTTATAGCAGACATAAATAATTTAAACATCAAAACCCGACTGCTTAAGAAACGGACTAAAAAAATGGTAAACGAGAAGAAAATCATGCTGTGCAGTCGGAGGATATATATTCACGAGCTGGCTGACCACCTGATCCTTCGACTGCACACTGTTTTTCTTCTTGTTTACCATCTTTTTAGTCCGTTTCTTAAGTGGTCGGGTTTTGATGTTTAAATTATTTATGTCTGCTATAAATAGTAAATTAACAACAACCGTTAATTACTGGAAGAGAAATAAACAATTAATTATTATTAATCAATAACCCATCCATTAAAAAGCCTAAATTCCACAGACAGGTCTCATAATTTTCTAAATTATACAACGCACCTTTGATGACAAGTCCGCTTCGCATGTTCAAATGACATTTATGACTTAACAATAATAATATGGGCTTGCCTTTATCGCCCGCGCAGAACGATACATCACTATGCCTCGGGCTACTAGCTGTCAAATTAGAGATTTGTATCGCTCGTACTTAATAGATGATAAGTTGCCCACCTGGATATGACTCATGAGTCGTGACAGGAGCTGTCAAAATTATGTGACGTGCATACCAAGCTTTATAGGGTCGGAAGTGTAAAATCTGCCTTAAATGGTGTTGGTAGTTGGCGGTTATGGATTTGGTTTAGACAATGATTGATGGAATTGTTGTGTTTGGTTTGATTAAGAATGTAAAACTGAAATAGGTGATGAAGTAAAACAGTGTAAAGTACAACCATTTTCTTAATGTCCCTCGGCAAACTTCGTGTTTCGTCAGTCGTCTGATTTCTATCAGTTACCCTTTGCACTTGGTGCAGACCGGACGCTCTCAATCAAGAGTATTATAGAGTAGTTAATAGTATTTTAGCATAATGTTATTTATTTTAAAAGCCGGCCAAGTGCGTGTCGGTCTTCACACATTGAGGGTTTCGTACCAAATGTAGAATCGTGCCGCCGCCCCCATCCCTTCTGTGCTACGCATTTGATAGCAAAAACAAGTTGGTTGAATATGAAAATGGTTAAAAAAATCGGCCAAGTGCGAGTCGGACTCGCGCACGAAGGATTCTGTACCATTATCGCAAAAAAGTGCAAAAAAATCACGTTTGTTGTAGGGCAGCCCCTCTTAAATATTTATTTTATTCTGTTTTTAGTATTTTTTTTGTTATAGCGGCCACAGAAATACATCATCTGTGAAAATATCAACTGTCTAGCTATCACGGTTCATGAGATACAGCCTGGTGACAGACAGACAGACAGACAGACAGACATAATAGGGACTTTATAGTTTTTACCTTTGCGTACGGAAAATGGGCGGCAAGCTGATATTTTTACAGCTCTATATATTCCACACGGAAATCAAAACAAAACAACAATAAAAAACTTAGTTCTGAATTCAAATTTCTATACACGATAAATCTAATAATTGATGGACTTGGGAATTAGCATTCGTTTGTATTCGGAAATGCGATGATTGCCGAGGGACATTAAGATAATAGTTGTACTGTATTTTTTTTTCTCTCAATCATAACTATGCTGCGTCTTAAGATTGGAAAATATTTTCATTCGTTCTTTTTTACCCGTACAAGTGTATCCAGTGTCCACTATAAATTATGAACGCCAATAAAACATTTAAAATAATTTAAACCATTTAGTTAATTAAACTTTAGTAGGATTACAAATATAAATTAATTTAGGAACCTATCCAAAGCTATAATTTAAGTGTCTTATTATATTTATTGAATCACAACAATTTTAACCATTCATCATATTATTTTTTGTTATTAAGAAAAATATTATTATTAATTATTTTTATTGTTGATGAACCGGATTGAGAGTAGTAGTGGCCCAGTGGGAGAGCAGTGGTGGCCGAGTGGGAGAGCAGTGGTATCGGCCGCGACGTGGGTTCGAGCCCAGGCAGGCGCTTTACTTTGTGTACATTATTTCATCACCACTGCTCTTAAAACGGTGAAGGAAAAAATCGTGAGCAAACCGGCATTTCCTAGAACCATAAATTTGAAGACATTGTGACATCCACCAACCCGCACTGGGCCCGCGTGGTGGATTACGGCCCATTCCCTCTCACAGAGAGGAGGACTGTGTCCCAGCAGTGGGAACATTAAGACGGTACCCTGACCAAAAAATCGGCATGAGATATGAGCATTCCTATTGGTCTAGCGGCACTGGTGGCGCATGAATTACAGAAGTGAATACGCCCAGATTTCAGAATAAAATCTTTATAAAATCGAATATTGGTCTTTTGAAAAAAAAAAATCTACAAAAATGTTCGTTATTAAATTGTCTATCCATTAGTGTTAGAACAAAAAATAATAATAAAAATAATTAATGAACACTTTACGAGGAGATGCATAATATCAATAATTATTTCTCATTTTTATGTTTTTTTGGAAGGAGATTTGTGAAATATATACAACATTAAAAAAAAACTAAATCTACCATTTTATAATCAATATTATGTAGAAATTTAATGTATTTTTATTAATTGATATTTCTTTTTAAATAACGAGTAGATAGCTCCTAAAAACAGCACAAAAACGGCATGCGCGGCGTTTTGCTCGGGGTACCGCCTTAATAGGCTGATGATGATGTGATGTGATCCAGTGTCTACTATAAATCATGTACGTCAATAAAACTTTTAAAATAATTTAAACAAATTAATTTTGTTAATTATAGTTTAGTAGGATTACAATTATAAATTAATTTAAGAACCTATCCAAAGCTATAATTTAAGTGTCTTATTATATTTTATTAAATCCCAACAATTTTAACCATTCATCATATTTATTGTTACTTATAGAACATTTATTATTAATAATTATTTTTATTATTGATGAACCGGATATTACCAAATACCAGACTTAACGCTGCATCCAAAACAATATAAATCAGAATAATTTATTAACACCTTCTCAAGAAAACTCCTTTATTTTAATAATAAATTTTATAACCAAAATATGTTTTCCGTTAACCTATAAAATCAGTTCTGTTAAACGAAATAATTGGTCTCCATTGTTAAAAAGTTTATAGGACATAAAATAAAGCCTTTTGTGTTGATTATCATGTCAACTATTAAACTTGGTACGGTCATGTGGTGTTAAATATGATAGTAACGGTGCTTTTATGTTTGTTAAATAACAAGGGATGATTCAGATGTATGGATGTTAGGTGCATCGTTCGAAAATATATGTAAAATGACTTGCTTTTGGCCTCGATTTCGTCTGCGTAGCTGTACTTCGAATAGCCAATTTTTTTTATAACGCGCAATAATTGTGTGGGTTGCCTTACTTTAAAAATTACTAGTTTCTGCCAGCGGCTTCGTCGTGTCGTTCCCAGGTTCTCAAACTATCTCCATACCAAATTTTATCTAAATCAGTTCAGCGTTTTAAGCTTGAAAACTGTGAAAAGATAACAGACAGACAAACAGGAGTATGGATAGTATGGATGCCAGTCACATACAACAAGACTCTGTACGTATCAGGAGTAGAGTTGATATTAGTTTAGAGCTTAAGCTGGTAGAAAACTCTTCTTAGAGTTAAGCTCGCCTTTGTACATCAACATTATAATCACTAATTTTGTATATGTAATTTTGTTTTGTGTACAATAAAGAATTAAGAAGAGTTGCCACCCTTACTATAGTATATAGTGTCGTACAATATTTTCGTCAATTGTACTATATATTATAGAAAAATAAAATAGTACGAAAATTATTATATTTTATCAATAATTGGGTTTGATTTTAACACAACAAACTGGCTTAATCAAAGCCGATTTCTGAATGTATATATGAAAATTGAATTTAAACAACTAGAGAATCTATTGGATGCTTTGAATGTAGTTAATAAATGAAACATTAATGTAAGCTAATGATATTATTGCAAAAGTCAGCTTCAATACCAAAAATACTGCAAAAAATGGCAATTGGTTTGTAAGAGCACAGAAGATACAAATTTAACAAAAATGTTTATAATCATTTCCTTTTTTCTCCCAATTGCCGCTAACTCCGCTTTTAATAACAGGATAATTTTTCAATAATGAATACAAAATAAAGAGAAGACAGGAAATCATAATCAATAAATTTTATAGAAAACTATTTATTGATTTATTTTAATATGGATCTAAATGTACCGGATTCACAATTATTTTAAAAATAGTAAAAGTTTTGTGGTTAAAGCCAATAATATGAACTGGTACTACACATGGAAAATTAATGAATGTTTAAAAAAATATTTAGATAGGTAGGTAGATAAGTACTTTTTATTTTGCTGAATTTTCTTAAAATACTATAATTTTTGCCACTGTGTGATAAACTACTATATTCTTTCAACAAAAAGGTGGCAACCCTAATCATAAGACATAATACTATTTATGTCACTGGATTATTGCAAACACCGTACGTTTGTAATAAATCTTGGAAGATTAACGGTACTCGTTTTGTATGTTTATTTGTTAATTGTTCTTTAATATCAATATTATATCCGTGTCTTACAGAAAATAAAGAGTTTACAATCTCACGCGATTTATTATAAACTAACGGTGTTTGAAATAACCCGGTGACATAATATATACTTGTTGCAATCGTGGATAAAAACTACTTGTTATGAGTTTCCGTTTTGCTCCGTTCCGTAATTTGAAATATCCAAAAAATTCCCTCCTAAACAGTTACATTTACCGATTAGTACATGCAAAATCAAATTATTATACAGAGAAGTTATTATTTGTAGCAAAATGAAGTTTGTTTTCATATTTTAATTAGTTTCCAATTTTCCATAACAGCTTGTACATTTTGTTGCAGCTCTAGTAAAGGCCAAGCTATTCAGGTCGAATCCTACGAGTTTGATTAATAAGTAGTTATCATGTCCGCTTCATGGTTGAGCCACGAAATTGTGACTAAATACCGTGTTTTACCTACATCAACTACTACTTAGTAAACTATGTTATGGCAAACCCCTATATTCCAAGTTATGTCCTCCTACATCAATTTGACAGTTATAACTTGATATTTATTTACATTAGTCGAAGAGTTTTTCCGTGGTCATGGTGATTGAATTAAGTAGAAGTAGAGCTGACTGTATATTCTTAGCTTAGAAAAATGAACCTGCCATGTTTCCTCTTCACCACACTTGGTTGACTAGTAGAGAATGCCCAAGGCAATAGTCCGCCATAGTCCCTTTGTGCATGAAGTTCTAAATATATAAACTGACCTGGAATATGGACCCAACTTCTACAAAGCAAAATATCTAAAGGGTGCATTCATACAGTGGTATGTCGCCGCGAATTCTCGGCATCGCCAATGTCAAGCACGTCCAAGTCACGCACAGTGTGGCATTTGTGTCGCGTGCCTGCTTCTGTGTGTATGTAGCCTTAATACCTGTGCTACATAATCAGAATATCAGGCTGCCCTTTGTGTACTACAAAGTTACATACCACTCTACTTTTGACTGGTTGGCTGGAAGGGATTGCAAATTCAAATTAGGACCATTCATTCTCAGATTCTGAGGGCTCCAGATAAGGAGACATTCGATCAGCGATTATGGTCGTCTAAATGTCCAAAATGTTTTAGATTGCCTACGTGATGATGATGTGATGTGATGACGTGATATTTCAGAAGAACATAAGTAACAAGAACTTCATCTGTTGTAATTTGAAAAACAATCGTAACGCACGCATACATTTTGTACTTATATATCAAATCTAAGCGAATTTCTTCCTTAATTACCGAGTCTTCAGAAGTACGATATCGAACAAATAACACTGATCATCACACTGGTAGAGAGTTTGGTCTATTAAGACAAAGACAAGACAAGACAAAGACAAAAGATATTTATTTCAACTGGGCCACCAAGCGGCATTTTTGAATGTCTCAATTTAAATTAACATGGAATAAAAGTTGATTCTACCGTGCATTCAGAAAGTAGCTTGTTATGGAGAAGAATGCACAAGAAACTCCATACTTACTCTTTAAAAAAAATGTATTCTCTTCAACTCCCGTTTTAAGTATTGTCCCGCAAATAAACCATGGCCGAGTGACAAGAGCCTAGATCTCTCTTCTACGTCTTTTAGATTGCTATTAATAGCTACTGCCATAAACAAATAATACCATGTTAAAAACCCTTTACAAGTTAATTATAGCTCAGTTATCTTATGAACAAACGTTTTGTCGGTGGTACCAGCAGATTAGATTGTGGCGATAATTACAGTCTTCAACTCAGCCTGACTAGAAAGTGTGAACTCGAGGAACTGTCCGCAGCCGCGCCTTTGCGGAAATGGCCAAAGAAATTGTAAAACGATTTTTGAAAATATGTAACTTGACTTGTGAATAAAAATAGTTCATTAAAAATCTTTTCCTAAACAAGCTCTTTTGTATTCTTCTCAGCAAACCCTTTCATTTGATACCCATATCGTGGCAGTGCACCAAAAATGACTAGACCGCCATCTTGGGCCATCCACCATATTGGATTTAAAATAACATTTACTTAGCTAACCATGCATTGTCATCCAAACTAAACGTGTATGTAAATTTTCATCTTAATCGGTGGATAACTGCTTTAAAATTGGGAGCTTCTTGGATCTCTCTAGGCAGTAATCAGATTACCAGTTATGATAGGTACGAACTGAAATGATTCTGGATCAACGTCAATGATTCTCTAAGGATGAAATTTTTGGCAATTCAAATAACTCACTCTCAACCTGGTGGTCAAATAAAAAGAGAGAAATCTTTTGCAGACCTAATTGCCAGAATAAACTCTTGACTCAGATATGCTAGTATTATATTATCTGTGATGCAGATAAGTGAGAAGAGACGAGATCAAGTGGTGAAAGGGAAGGACAATGAGGTAGAATAAGGACCTGATTAACTTTTTTCTGCCAACTTCCAACTATATTTAAAAATCCGAATGGTATTCGGAGCATCTTTATTCAAATCACATTAGAATGTTTTAGTGGTCCTACTTTGCATCCATATTGATGCTGAGTATGAACATTTCAGTATCGAAATTATGTATTTATGCTCAAAGAACGAAATCACTGCACAACAGCGGTCTTAGTGCCAAAGCAAATTATTATCTTTCAACCCGGCCATTGCAATAATGATTTATAATCGCCATATCCCACATTTTCAATATAGAATGTTGGTCGTGTCTCACAAATGGCAACCATTCATCCCACGTTAATGAGCTTCCGGTAAAAGCTGGACAAGAATTGAATAACTTGACCTCTGTCCCTAAGGTACTAGAAATTTCTAGACATTATGGCTATCTTTTGAAGTTTTCAATAATAAGTTAGGGCCTCTTCTCACTTTGCTGATCACGTTTCAGTCCGCTTTGTCCGGCTTTCATTTATTTAAGCACTAGCGACATGTCCCGACTTCACACGGGACAAGTATATACATAATCCTTCCTCGTCTAAAAATCGGTCGCCTGTTTCAGAAGAAATAAGTAGAGAAACATACAGATGCAAGAGTGACTTTGTTTCATACTATTTTCCTTTCATGGGGAAGGAAGAACGGTGATGTCAGGTCTGATTCCAGAGTCTCTAGCTATAATGGTAATTAGTAGCGCAATATTAGCTATTGTCGTTAAATATGATGCTTCGGAGATCCGTGCACTTATGGTAATCATACCATTAGTAACCTAAATAAATTCGTCATCAATTCAATTTGCAATAAATAACAAATCAAATTCACCACCAGCAACCTAATACTCACACAGACACACACACAGTTTTCATAGAAAAATCGACATAATAAAGGCTATTACGAAGCGTGCAAGTAACCCATTTACTGTACCCTAAAGCACTTTGTGCAAACCATTGATGCAAGGATTGCAATAATGCAAAAGTAATTATAGGTTACTAACCTTTTACCTAGCAACGCTGTAACTACCTGTACTGAGACTATTATTTATGCCTCAGGATGATAAGAAGCAGTTAATCATTTCTAGATAGACTATAATTTGTTGGGTTGCCTCTAATGTTGGATTTTGCATGCAGTTGCAGTAAGAGATCGAATGAACTGGGGTATACAGTAATATAAATGATAAAATATGCATTAAATGTATGCAAGAGCCCGAAGAATTTTATAGGACCTCTTCATATCGTTACATAAGTGGTTTATAACTTTTATACGAATCATCATCATCATATCAGCCGAAAGACGTCCACTGCTGGACATAGGTCCTATTCGCGGTCGCCACTCCAGAACATTTCTGCCCCATCGGCCATCCGTTCTGCGAGTTCTGCCCCGCTGAGCATGTTAATACGAATAACTTAGATTATATCATAGAAATCTAAAAGTTGCATCGGCTAGGCTGATCGGTTCTTCTCTTACCTCCTAAAGTTGCTTTTAATGGTTTATGTGTTTCCCAATAGCGCTCTATGAGCTCATACAGTAAATAGATATGAGATTTGCGCTATTTCCGCGTACGAAACGACGCAGCGTTGATAGACCCCTCACAAGGTAGTCCGATGACCTGGTGAAGGTCGCGGGAAAATGATAGATACGGGAAGCACAGGACTGGTCGTTACGGTTTTACTTTGGATTGGCCTTCGTCGAGCAGTGGAAGTATTTCAGTTGAATGATGATAAGGAGCTTGAAGCTTCTAAATTGGTCGATTGAACCAATCCAATCGATCAGTTGTCGATAAATGTCAAAGATCGACGGTGGTTGATGGCTTTTGGTGTGATAAAAACTGTCAATAGTCGTCAACTGAGCCATTCTGCCATCGTTCGATTGGTTGGTAACACCTTTTGTTTTTCTCATGTATCTGTTTGGGGAGAACAGAGGGCTAAGAGGAGTTTCTTGCCGGTCCTTCTCCATACGGAACGACATCAAACCGTGCACTAGTTTCTGCCGCTTTTTTAAGTACCCATACAGCCCAGCTGTATGTGAAATAAAATAATTTGAATAACATCAGACTCTTACCATCCTACATATAATACTTTACATGAAGTTTTCTTTCTTCCCCCACATTCTAACGTTCTCTTCTCTTCTTCAACAGTGGCAGCAGTATGTATCCTGCTGGAAGTGGGTGCGCTGCCCAGCCGGCGAGCTGGCTTCACCTGCAACGACCCAGCACTGTCGTACCCTCACACCGGGGACACCTTCTCCATATCACTGGTGGCGGCCATCACAGTCATCGTGCCTTATTTAGTGGTGAGTACTTTGTGGCATTTAGTTGAACATGATACAGTTACAGGAACATAAGAGATATCAGCTTCAATTACCTTGTATGTATAGTGGTTGTAAAGTGTGATTGTTGAGAGTGAGGTCCAGGGTTCGATTCCCAGGTCGGGTAAAAGTGTTATTGGGTTTTAAATATGAATTTTATCAGTATTTTTTAACCCGGAGTTTGGAAGTTTGTGATGACACCTCAGTGTCTCAGGTTGCACGTAAATGGGTTGGTCCTGCACCTGATCTGTCCCCGGTCTGTAGTCTTAGTGAGAGTAATTAAACGTATTCGATCTCTTTAACGTAAACTTCAATAAATATTAAAATTGAATAATATACACCGTCAACCACTTTATCCCTTATGATGGTAATGAGATAAGATGATTGGTGAGACAGTGGTCAAGCCCGACCCTATCCATAATAGAAATAAACGCCGTCTGGTGACAGCGATCGAAAACTCGTTTTCTATACAAATTGACATAGAGAACGCCAGTAAGTATAAAAACTCACACTAAAGCTTTGATGGTCAACAAAGAACTAATAAGTTACCAAGTTATCTACTATCTATTCTACATAATTATCCTGTTTTCTTTAGTTAGGTACTCATTTGTCAGTATGGCAGCTACTGCCTGTGCATAAATTAGCAGAAACTAATGTCGTCTAGACAGCATTGTCATGGCCACAGTAGAAATGTACACAGTATTAATGTACACAGGTGCGTTCAGTACACACAAATGTTGACGCACAGTTTATGACAATGCATCCAACGTCATAGAATGCAGGTATATTCAAATGAAGCAAAACTTTCTAGAAATTTTCATGAAAATATTGAAACAAGTTGTAAATATTAAAACGACAGAAAACTGACAGTGTAAAACTTCTCGACGTCGGCATTCCTCGAAGGGTAAGACAATGGCGCACCTGTAGCCTAGTTGACAATTTACAATCGATAACGCTAGTTGAAAACAAATCAATGTATGGGAATGAGACATCTGAACGATAAGTCACGTGGTCAGACCATACAAATAGAAGGCGTTAAGAGGAAACGGGGGCAGAGAGCGCCGACTGAATTTCCTAAGTTAAAAGTCATAATTTGAGGTTTGGCTCTCGTCTATTTTCTCCTCCAATTTTGAACCAAGTTAAAAGATATTCCATAAACTGAAAATAAAAGATATATTCTATGTCCCTATGTTTTCCTTTTTGATGATACATTATCTTTAGAAGCACTAGAACCCTCAAAAAATGTATTTCTGTTGCCGCTATAACAACAAATACTAAAAACAGAATAAAATAAATATTTAAGTGGGGCTCCCATACAACAAACGGTATTTTTTGCCGTTTTTTGCTGTAATAAAAAAATATGTGTATTTGACAAACAACGAGCGATTAACAAACGATTGTGTAGGACCTACCATACCGACACTGTTGATAATTCCGACGAAGCGTTTGATCGCGTGATGATTGCTGATTGCTGTTTCTTACGTAATAAGCCTGCCAGTTGGTACTAAGAAATCCCAGATTCAAAGCCAAATGGCATATATCCCGAGCCGGTAGTCGCCCTTTCAACCACTCGACAATGAAGCAGCTGGTAACACACAAACATAATGTTAAACAAACAAACAACTCAATAACTCTTTGACTACTCTATACAAAACAAAACAAGAAAAACAAGTGATGTTCAACATTATAAAACTGTTATTCTTGCATTATTGTTCAAACAATTGCAGACACTCAAAAGCTAAAACTATTATTTCAATAGTAAAAAAGCAATATGTCCAGCAGTCTTAAGTCCAGCTTTTTGAAATAAACTGACAAGAAATTGTCATTGTGATATACTCTATATATGTATAAGTAAATGGCCTGTCCATTAGAATTTACGACGCTGTCTGTCCATCATGATGTGTCCATTTTAATGTGTTGTGCTGTCATTAGTCATGATGTATTAGGTATTTGTGGATCGAAGATAAGCAGGTGACAAAAGTATTCTTTAGTCACTAGTAGCATCATTATGAATATTATTGCCTATCTATTGACTTGATCCACTACAGATCTTGATTTAGTTTTGTAACATTTGTGTGTATTGTGTCATTAGTATCTCAATAAGGAAATCATGACCAGAACGAATAAAAAAAACCGGCCAAGTGCGAGTCGGACTCGCGCACGAAGGGTTCCGTACCATTTTCGTAAAAAACGTTTATTTTGTTTTTAGTATTTGTTGTTGTAGCGGCAACAGATATACATCTCCTGTGAAAATTTCAACTGTCTAGCTAACACGGTTCATGAGATACAGCCTGGTGACAGACAGACAGACAGACAGACAGACAGACAGACAGACAGACGGACCGCAGAGTCTCAGTAATAGGGTCCCGTTTTTACCCTTTGGGTACGGAACCCTAAAAACGGTTTACAGAGGGGCAGTCTGCCGCTGCCCTTATTATAATGTACAACATGCTTAAAGAAGGTCTAGTCCATATTATGTTATGTCTATGGCTTACGAAAAATAAAAAACCAGCCAAGTGCGAGTCGGACTCGCGCACGAAGGGTTTCGTACCATTATCGCAAAAAATAGCAAAAATATCACGTTTGTTGTATGGGAGCCCCCCTTAAATATTTATTTTATTCTGTTTTTAGTATTTGTTGTTATAGCGGAAACAGAATCCTTTATCTGTGAAAATTTCAACTGTCTAGCTATCACGGTTCATGAGATACAGCCTGGTGACAGACAGACAGACGGACCGCGGAGTCTTAGTAATAGGGTCCCTTGGGGTACGGAACCCTAAAAAGGACAGACAGATGTCAGGTCACATGAAAATATCAGAGTATAAAATATTCTAAGATATTACAAATCAGAAATATAAATTAAGTTGTGGATATTAAAACAATCGGAGATAAATAAAAATATGGTTTTGAGGTATTAAGAGTATCAAATAATACATAGACTAATCAGTTTAAGATTAGATACGACTAGTACCTTTAAACAATTGGCCAATTCTGCAACTTTCTCAAGCTCTATAAGAGAAGAAATCATAGTCTATCTAGTATGCTAAGTTTCATACAAATCTGTTTTCCCGTTGAGGCGTGATTGACTAAAAACATCAAAACATCCGGATTTCACATTTACTTGTACAAAAAAATAAAAGTAATCGATCCGACCTTTACCTCACGTAACTTGAAAACATATTTTTTTTGGTTATTGATATATTTTGATAACTTTGGCCTCAAATGAAAGGTATAGGCGTTTTGTCCGTTTAAATCTTGTAAATCGGTCCAAGCGTTTATGAGATATTAACTCATTTCTGAATGCCAATGAAAGGGTCACGGACGCCCCTTACCGCGATACGATTGTTTTGATCGTGTTAGCGACACTGCCTTTACATTGTTTTCGTATCGTTTTCATATATTGGAATACATTGGTAGACAGGTGTTAACGACTTTTATTTTTTTGTTATCTGGCGGTGACTTTAGACAGAGGATAGGATGGGTAGGATTACTTTTAAGACTAGTATGCCTTTTCCCATATTCAACTCCACCTTTCTTTCCAGCTATGGGCAGTCGAAACAACTCTCCAACAAGAAGACGAATATAACCTTAAGAAGAGTAAACTCCTCGACAGCGCCAAGACAGCCGCCTTCTTATACCGAGACTACATCTACGGATCTGTCGTCAACCTGACCATATTGGAGGTTGTGAAGTGTGTGGTGGGGTCTCCGAGGCCTACCTTCTTTGATCTTTGCCAGCCGGATAAGGCTAGCACTTGTAATGAGTGAGTATGCTTCTATTTAAAGTATAATTTCTGTTTTGTGTGACAATGTTTTATGATGATGACATTGTTGTTGAATTAGGTATTTTACCTATATTTGCAATAATTGTAACTATGTGAGAAGCATGTTCCTATTTACCAAATGAATGATTTAGCTGTCAATGCTTTTAATACTTTATATCTATATGTAGTATAGTATGTATTTCTGGGTGCATCGTCCTCAAATATATATATTTATTAATGGTTTATACGTCGTCTATTCTTCCGTTATTGGTCTAAAATGGCTGTTATATCTGTGGTTGTACTTCTGACAGCAATAAGACCATTCTGTGCATGATGATTATCAGTCTTAGTACCTTTACTAATCAATCCTATAATAACCAGTGTCTACTTCCCAACAGTTCAGAGTACGTGAGCAACTACCGCTGCACGTCAATGAAGTACTCTCGGTACCTGCAGATCGACTCCAGCCGCAGCTTCCCTTCAGCGCACGCGTCGCTCTCTGTCTACTGCGGATTGTTTCTAGCTGTGAGTATCTTTTTTTGTGAATTTTTATAAATATTTACTTACACACACTGAAACACACATAAAAATGAATACATAATTAAGCCTTTATTGCTGATACTAACATACTTTTATTTTTTTAACACATAATAGCAAAATTGACAACATGTAGTTTGAAATTGAAAAAAAAATTTAGACTACGCTTGTCAAACTTTATTTCATTTTGCAAAAATAAAATAGTATAAATTTTTAAATGTTAGGTTACTTTTGGTGCTTCACCTTTGATATTAATAAAATAATCTTGTAAATGGCTGGAAAAATACCATACCGGATAGCCTGCTAATAAATTGTAAAGGAATAGACGTTCATGTCATTGCAATCCCACTACGTATAACTTTTCCCCTAGAAGTTTATTTTTATATTCAATTCCATGCATTTCTAATTGATCTCGAAGCCATACTTCCTCTCTTCTAACTATCAACTAACCAATCCTTCCTCCACAGTGGTACCTCCAAAGGCGAGCATTCAGCTGGCACAACCGCTCCGTACTGCTGGTACCTCTACTGCAAGTCCTCTGCATCGTGTACGCTGCAGTGTGCTCGTTGAGCCGGCTCAGCGACCACCGGCATCACTGGTGGGACGTGCTGGTTGGCGGGGTCATGGGGATGCTCAGTGTTTTGTACACGGTAAGTTTATATTGTCTATTTATTATATACTTTATGAACACCACTTAATACGTACGGGATAAACGTTTATAAAAACAAGTGTACAATGGGCTGCCCGGTATTATCGCACAGGACAATCGGACAACCTTTGGATGGACTGATGGAGAGGGATATTATGTTGTTTAATTTTTGAAATATTTGTAATCCCACCCTTTATGTATGAAAAATCCGTCTGTTTACAATGTTTTCACTCCTTAACTGCTGAACAGATTTCGATGGATAGCCTGAAGACGTGCATAGAAAATTAAAAAAAAAAATCCCTAACAATTATGGTGTAGTTATTAAATTTTGTAAAAGAGTCTGATATCCCCCATCGTCATCAAATCAGACGTAGACAAGGCTCTGAGCAAAGATTTACCAACTACTAAGTAATACGACAGATTAGGAATGTAAGAATTTGATAAATACAGCCGACAAGCTAAGCTCATCGGCTATATGGCCATTACCTTTCATATTTGTACAAGAATCCCTTTAAAATAATTGCATCGCACCGACAATGTCCACACCTACTTACTGCATTTAAATAGCAAGCCATGTTTTGTCCTAACGAATTGTATTTAAATAAAGATTTCAATCATTTTCTGTTGAAATCACTTGCGGTATATTATTCACTCGCCAGTAATTTATGTTTAGAAGGCCATAAACCTCATTACAGTGTATGTAAATGTGTGCAAGGTGCAATCATGATGGAATGGTTTTATGGCAGAGAGGGATTACCTCAGCTGTCGTTTACACCGGCTTTGCTTTTAATGCAATTTGTCTGAACAGTAATTTCAATATTTATTTTGTTATACTACTAGCGGACGCATCGCGGTTTCACCCGCGTCGTTCCCGTAGGGAATACAGGGATAAAAAGTAGCCTATGTCACCCGGGGATAGTGAAGCTACACTACACCCAACGGTGAAAGAATTTTTGAAATCGGTTCAGTAGTTTTTAAGTTTATTCGTTACAAAAAAAATACAAATCTTTCCTCTTTATAATATTAGTATAGATTGGTAATGATTCCGATTAGGGCTCATGGTCGAGAGCCATAAAAAAAACAATTCTGGTGATTGGCTAAACAATCATCTGAGTTTTTGAAATAGAGGTCTTTAAACAACGAAGATAAGTTCATGAACCCTAATGTAGGTGTTTTACAAATTCATGCAGTAAAAGTTTAAATTCGGGGTTAAAAGTGTGAATGGAAGTTTGTGAATTTTGCCGATAGGAATCCCATCAGACACACGGCTTGTATAAGGTATATAATCGCCGATCTCAACAACTAACCGGATCACACATATACTACAACAGCCTCTCCGCTTTCAGGTTCTAGTTCTCTGCAAGAACTTCTCACAGCCAGCCGTAGTCAGCACAAGCGACATCTCCAGCAGTGACGGCAACAACCACCAATCAGTCCGACGGTTGCTGTCCAGCGATGTCCACGTTGTTGTCCCCTAGCCCCAAGCAGTGTAAGCGAACGCTTACTCATGTGGTACAAACTTTTGAAGTGAAGTGAGGTGGTCCTGTGGTCAATCCGGGTATGGATCTGTGAACTTCATAGATGTAGTCTAAGATTTAGAGGTCTGAATCTCATTTTCTTTTATGTTGTTGATGCTCTGTTATGATATGTAGATATGTGTTTTAATTAGTGAACATAATATGTGGCAAATGTTAATTGTTTTATCAATGATGAAGAAAGACGATTGAGTAAGATCCTAAATTATGGAGAATTAATTCATTTTGTGATCGTTTATTTCTTTTAAGCAGTTGATTTGTTGAAGAAAGCTGGATTTGACGCGTTAATCCTTATCTTACACAGTGTAAGCCTAGAGCTTACTCGATTTTAAAGATGGATGACCCAGAATCTAGTAGAAAAGTATTTTATTTCGTTGACTGAGAATCAAATATTTTGTTAGATCGTTCGATGAATGGTATTGGTAGATAGTTTGCAATTACAATTCCAGTGTTCCTTACGACACTATTGGAAAATACAGAAACACAAAATTCTGAAGAGGTAATTCTTTATTTTGAAGAATAGTCAAAAATTTGGAATGCGTTAGTTATATGCGTAGAAAAAGAATCTTACAAGATTAAGAAAATAATTGTAACGAATTAGAAGGTGACGTAAAGAGAACGTTCAGTTAGCTTAGATTACGAGCATTGTTCAAATTAATTTGATAGTGATTCGAAATTCATTTAATTTTAGTGATGTGACGAGAAAATGAATTATGTTGAAATTGTAAATAATGAAAGTAGTTTTAAATACAAAGTATTTTGTGCGAGTGAACTAAGAATATGATATCAGCCGGTTTATTCTGTAAACATTTTTATTGAAAACTTAGGTGGAGTGACCTTAATTACATCTAACTTCATGTTCATTGCAACCAAGTTTTCGCCCTGTGATTTTTACAGAATAGTACTACTGAAATTGAAATTAAAACATAGAATTTCTTTGTAGTAAATTATAATATTTCAATTTTCTACTTGGAGTACATACTAGCGCTTATTTCGTCTTTGAATTCTTATTAAGCTTGTTAGCATGGCACCTCCAAAACTTGTCGTATGTTTAAAACTGCGAATAATAATAAATTATCATTAAAAAATAAATTGTGTACGTATAAAGTGATGAAAGTTCGAAACATAGAAATGCACTTACCAACAAACCCCATGAGATTTCTTTCATCTTAATTCCCCTTCTTTTAAAAGAAAGGGGGTGTTCAATATTATCTTTGAAGTTTATATTTTAGAGGGGAATAGCCCCTTTGTATAGAACTTTGTTTACAATGACAAATGGAATTAGTCAATCATTCTTCTAAACAAACACCCTACTCGTAAAAAGGGACGTTATTTTTAGAAAAGTTTGAGAAACTTTGTCATTTATTTGAAATATTTGTTTCGGAAACCAATACGATAACTAAGTACTTATTGGTTTATTAAAGATGTCAAAAGCTATTTCGGAATTGATGAATAGTTTAATATTCTGAAAATTGCAGTTCAATTTTTTTTTTTATAGCCTGCTTTTAAAATCGATAAGCTACGTAAATACTATATCGTTTTAGTAGGAGTTAATAGATATTTTGCGCCTTATAATTATAAATAACACAATGAGTCATTGGTAGTTGTAAATTTCATTATAATTAATTTTAAGTTAATTATAATTGAGACCAGTGATATTGTAGTGCTGATTAAAATGGATTTTAATTATGGATATCTTTTTTACTTTTCGGATCAAATGTTTAAATATAAAAGACCATCTTTCTAGCCTTTAAATACAATGAGATTTTTTTTAAATTGAGAAAGATGTAGTTTTTTTTTCATAATAACTACCACGAATTTGTTAAAAAATATCCATAGTTAATTTATTTAATTTTAGAATAACTACAGCGACATTATAACATTTAAATATTACGTAATAGAATGGTTTCACGGCGTAACTCTACTTACTAATTTATTAATTAATTGTATTAAATAATATACATTTTAAATAATAACAACATTTGACAGTATTCACTGCTTAGTACCTGTCTAGTCGTAAGGTTATTAGAATTATATTTATTGTTAACATTTTTCATGAAACCATGAGTAAAACCACCCCACCTGTATTTATAAATAATAATAACACATTATAACCCTTTTCTGTTCTTACCGTAGTCGGGTAAAATTATTTTCACATATCAAAATTATTTTAGAAGAGAAACATTAAGTTTTCTTTAAAATAAAAATTATTACTGTATTTGTTTAAGAATTTGACATTCCTGTGCATTTAGTATACTATTAATTTTAGTTTTTTATCTGAAACTTGTAAATATTATGTTTAAGGTATAGATGTGTGACTGTGACTGTCTGTATGCAAACATGTATAAAATAAATTAAACAAATTTAATTCGACGTTTTGTTTTTTTTTACCTTTGTTTATCAGTAGGAATTCATATGGTGGCTAAAAAAAAGGCTAACATACTATACCTATTAAATAAATATATAAGAAAGAATTATCTTCATTGACCTATGTATCTATATAGGTCCAAAAATTCTTCCAGAATACACAAACCTAATGACAATATATTTAAACAGTTTTTACACGAAACTACCAACAGCAAATAATTATTTTTGCACGAAACTATGAACAGCAAATAATTATATTTTTCATTCTCTAGGATCAGTCTTGAAACAATCAGATTGATGCACTTAGAAAGTCAAGTCATCGACTAGACTACAACTTTTCAAATGGTTAATAAAGTTTTTATCGCCATTTAAAAATAACATCAGAAGTCACGAGCGAAAGCAATATTAAGATAAATATATAATTGTTTAATAAAACCTCTGATTGGTTGGTTTCTGATAACCTTAACAGGGAAAGTCTTTTTATAAGCCTACAATTCCGCTGCTTGGGTTATGGTAATGCTCTTGTAAATATTCAATTAAGCGTAATAAAACTTTGTTTTACTATGATTGGGTGGTTTTAAGGGTTCCGTAGCCAAATGGCAAAAAACGGAACCCTTATAGATTCGTCATGTCTGTCTGTCTGTCTGTCTGTCCGTCCATATGTCACAGCCACTTTTTTCCGAAACTATAAGAACTATGCTGTTGAAACTTGGTAAGTAGATGTATTCTGTGAACCGCATTAAGATTTTCACTCTAAATAAAAAAAAAAACAATAAATTTTGGGGGTCCCAATACTTGAAACTGAAACTAAAATTATTTTTTTCCATCAAACCCATACGTGTGGGGTATCTATGGATAGGTCTTCAAAAATGATATTGAGGTTTTTAATATATATTTTTTTCTAAACTGAATAGTTTGCGCGAGAGACACTTCCAAAGTGGTAAAATGTGTCCCCCCCCCGTAACTTCTAAAATAAGAGAATGATAAAACTAAAAAAAATATATGATGTACATTACCATGTAAACTACCACCGAAAATTGGTTTGAACGAGATCTAGTAAGTAGTTTTTTTTTTAATACGTCATAAATCGTAAACCGCAATTTACCAAGTACGGAACCCTTCGTGCGCGAGTCCGACTCGCACTTGGCTGGTTTTTTTAATTGTTAGCCTGTTTTTACTCTAATCTCAATCCGCCTAACCTGTTCAACTATGTTGGGACCGGCTTCCAATCTAACCAGACGCAATTTCGGAGAGGATCTGCCAAATACCAACTTGATGCACTTGAGGCGATTGACAGATGGGCCAAGTCACTGATAGGCAACGATGCACTGGTCGACTCAAAGCTCCAAAACCTTGAACATCGACGCCAAGCTGCCAGTCTGTCGGTTTTTATCGATGACAATTTGGGGAGTATGCGACGGAACTACACAATTAGATTCAGCCTAGCCCTTTCCATCTTCGGACTACAAGACGTACGGCTATGCGCCATCAGTACATGGTGGACATCCCACCCATACGCACAAAGCATTTTGTGAATACTTTCATTGTGGCACAACTAAGGAGTGGAATTCCCTGCCGGAGTCTTTGATTTCTGATAGCTACAGCCTAGGGTTTCACAAGAGTGAATAGGTTACTTCGAGGCAAGCGTACTTAACCGTTGACCACACCATCGACTCATCGCTTACCATCTGGCGAGATAGTGGTCAAACGCAAGCCTATCACAAATAAATAAATTCATAATTTATTTTATTGCCCTTATATTTAGTATGTATGTTTTTATGTATATATTACGTAGCATATGTATTTATCTGTGTATTTATTATAATTATAGTATATAAACTATGTTAATGTCACACCAACGACAACCCCACTTCAAGTCCAGAAAATTACTGTCCATACCAGGTTGCCTGGAAGAGATCGCGCTATGCGATAAGGCCGCCCATTGTATTTGTATTAGTTTTAAGTTTCTTGTTATAATTGTATTTTAAGGTGTACAATAAGGCATATAATAAATAAATAAAAAAAGACTGGTGGCAGATTTTCTGGCTTCTGACTAGATCTACATGGCATTTGTATGTGCATGTGCCGGGACCTGCTTAAAGTTTTCTCCGAGACATGGAGAAGTCTCGCTATGAAATGGGTGGTAACCCATCCACAGATCTATCTCGACTATCACTTAACATTGAAGATCGAAGATCACCTGTGCGACTGTTATTATTTAGGCACCAGCTTCGCACTACAGAAATTGTGCGCTTTTATTTAGACATTACTTTTAGGTTTCAATAATTATGGAGCTCCTTAACAGATATCTGAATATCTGAAATAAAAATCCAACTGTAACCAAATCCAATACAAAAGATTCGGCTAATTTCGGATAGCTCCGGATTCTAAGGGCCGATTTCACCAATGAAGCTAATCGCGATTAGTTTAACTAAATTCAGCTGCAAATACAGCGTTCTGATTGGTAGTTTCTCAGCGGTCGCAATCAATCAGAACGCTGTATTTGCATACATTGAGTTTAGTTGAACTAATCGCTAGAAGTTTCTTTGGTGAAATAGACCCTAAATGAGACGCTATGACAGGATTTTTGACCCAGCTGTGCCGACACAGTATATGCGTGTCAGGTATATTGATAAAAATCTAATATCTGTAACCGAAACCATCCGACTAACTGATACTTTAATTTTTCTAAGTTCATCTTGCACATTGTTGACATCGATAAAGGACAACATCATGAGGCAAACTTGGCCTTAAAATTAATATAAGTTTAAAATCGCCAACCTGTCTTGAGAAAGCGTGGTGGTTAATGCTCGACCCTTCTCTGTATGAGAAGAGGCCTTTGCCCTACAGTGAGACAACAAAAAGCTGGTATTATTGTTATATTAGTTGTAAATTAACTGAACTACGCTTGGCATGCTATATTTCGTCATTAGGTAGATGTCCATGTTTATAGCAAATTAACACTTGATGTTGACGTTTATTTAGATGCCATTAATATATTTACTAGGTATCTAACTTACCTCGGGATAAGTAAGTATTAAAAACAAGTTCCTAATTAGACAGAAACTAGTTTTCCACATTTGTGAAATAACGATATTGTAGCGACATCGATGCTGCCACCTACGAACTAATGACATGACGTCACCCAAATCCTGCAACGCGCAAGCAAATATTTCGGCGCAATTTGAACGTATACAACAGCCCGACATCAACCGTTGGGCAGTTTCCCGGACCATACCCTCTGGTCGGAGGATCCTCTCTATTCAATGGAGTTTTGTGGGACTGAACACTTTGTTCCGCATACCTCCAAAAAGTTATAACAGAATGTCAGCCGCCATCTTATTCGAAACAAAAGCATTAAAATAGATTGTTTGTAGATAATCTCTAGAAGAAATGGAATAATGCCATTTTTAGGGTTCCGTACCCAAAGGGTGAAAACGGAACCCTACTAAGACTAAGACTCCGCGGTCCGTCTGTCTGTCTGTCACCAGGCTGTATCTCATGAACCGTGATAGGTAGACAGTTGAAATTTTCACAGATGATGTATTTCTGTTGCTGCTGTAATACTAAAAATAGAATAAAATTAATATTTAAGGGGGGCTCCGATACAACAAACGTTTTTTGTGCCGTTTTTTTCGATAATGGTACGGAACCCGGAACAGAAAGGGGTCAGGCAGGGTTGTGTTCTGTCTCCAATTCTTTTCAATATCTATGGCGAATATATTATGAGACGAGCCCTGGAGGGATGGGAAGGTGGCATATCTATTGGCGGCAGGAAAATTAACAACTTACGATACGCAGACAACACTATACTATTCGCATCGTCCGAGACAGAACTTGCTAAACTCCTTTCTAGAGTAGAGAAGGAGAGTGAATTGGTTGGCCTCAGCATTAATAAGGCAAAGATCAAGGTGTTGGTAATAGAAAGACCTGGTTCGTTAATTCGCTCCAGTGAACTCAAGGAACTAGAATTTGTTGATAATTTTGTTTACCTTGGTTCTCTTCTTAACAACGAGGGTGGCAGTGGAAAGGAGATCATTAGGAGAATCCAGATGTCTAAAGCAGCCATGACCAAACTAACTAAGATATGGAAAGACCGTAATATATCTCGTAAAACTAAAGTGAGGCTGGTGCGGACGTTGGTATTCTCAATCTGCATCTATGTGGCCGAATCCTGGACAATACGACGGAAAGAGAGAGCAAAAATTGACGCATTTGAAATGTGATGTTGGAGGCGTATGCTGCGAATCCCGTGGACCGCATACCGAACCAACGTATCTATTCTTAGGGAGCTCGCAATAACCACAAGACTGTCCGCTATCTGCTTCCAGCGGATACTTAAGTACTTCGGACACGTTGCTCGCAAGGACCCTGATATCTTGGAAAAGCTGATGGTAGTTGGTCAGGTCGACGGAAAAAGACCGCGTGGACCCGTTGGTCTGACCTAATCAGGACGCTCACTGGCCTGCCAATACCTAAAGCTATTAAGACCGCCGAGGACAAAAACACCTGGAAGGACACAGTGCACCAAGTGATCAACACTCCAATTTAGACACGACCTTCAGTAATGAAGAAGACGACTAAGAAGAAGACGGAACCCTTCGTGCGCGAGTCCGACTCGCACTTGGCCAGTTTTTTTATAATTCTTTCACTTAATAGATTAAGTACTATATATAGTATGGGCCACACTATTGCTGCCATAGGGTCAATATTCTTCTGAAATATAAATGTAACCCCTGTGCGTAGTCTATCTACGGGAGCGAAGACGCGAGACACAGCTAGTCCGCTAATATTTCGAGTAGGTACCAAAAAAAAACAAATTTGAGAGATGACTAAAAAACCCATCTATTTCAGCTGATGCATAATTCTACTACATTATTCGTCTGGCCCTCTGGTCTTAAACTTCTTGCAGATTTGTATGTGCCCCTGGGGGTTCATGTGAAAAACTTTGAGAATGACTGGCCTTTCTAGTAGACTGAATCGATTATCACGATAGTGATAAATTACTTAAATTAAGATAAAATACTCGTAATCAAATATTATTATTGTGATAATTAAATACAGTAACTTTACGAGGCATTTTACAGCTTAATTTAATCTGTTAACTGTTTAATATTATGTTGTATTCTTGACGAAACCCGGAAGAGCTATAAATATATATACGCCAGTGATGACATCTCTAAAGTATAATTTTTATGATGGTTTAGAAACTAGAAGAATGGTGCTACGTGCCATGCTATTTTGATAATATTCATAACAATAACAAAACTGCATTCCGTGAGAGATATTTTTGTGTGAAAATACGAAAAATATTTTCAATCCGACGAATATGCATCCTTTTGTAAGCAAGTAGAGCATACCACGACCCAATTTATGTTCAACGTGAGGTTCTAGAAAAAAGTTTCATTCTATCAGCGAAGTATTGCGGAAATGCCAAAATGTTAGGGATTGATCACGTGGCATCTCGTTAGCGCTTGGCATTGCCATACAATGAGGGCTTCCGTTTTTGTGCTCACCAGTTGGCGCCACTGGCGCGTAAGGTCCTTAAATAGCTGTTAACGTTGTCGTTAATAACGTTTATTATTACGCGCACGGAAGCAAAGTTTAAATAAAAATAATTTCTAATGCCGTAGAAGTAAATATTAAATCGTGTATTCTGCAGTTTCGCGCATCCCTTTTTTTAAAAAAAAAGAATAAAACGAAACATAAAACTCTATTAAAGCAGTGGTTGGTAAGACCCGTAACTATCATAATCTGCAATATTTGGAAAAAATTCCCAACAATCAAAAAGTACAATAGTAACTCGCGCTAAAAGCTAATGAACTATGAAATTTGACATTTTGAAGACCTCACTCTACACCAGCGCTCCTAGCGGCAAATTCAAACACGTTAGCCCTCATTGTGACATTTTTGCAATCGCTATAGTGACGTTTACGTTGATCATCATGATTTCGATGTGAATAAAAAAGTTAATAAAATCAAATCACCTTAGGCGAAATAAAAAGATGTAACAAGAAGAAAGTCATGCTGTGCAGTTAAAACTTTATGGTCATATTTTTTTTTTCGAATGTCTTTTAGACATTTATAGAGTATATATTTTTATAATCACCTCTAAAAACCCTCTTTTTGATACCCCATTTGATGAAGACTGTCTTTGGAAGAAAAATAAATTGGAACCCCCACAATATGGCGTCCAAAAGCCGCCATGTTTCCTTTTTTTAACGTTATCACTTATCTAAGAACACTTGGGCGGTCAAGATCTATCTAATGATGTCAAATTTATAAAAATCCATCTAGGGGGTTGAAAGATGAGGTAATAAAGAGAGGTGAGGTATTACATACATAAAAACAGACAGATACGCGCGAAATAATTTACCCTATCTTTGCAGCCGGGTATCGCGATCGCATAGATTAAATTTCAGGAACAAAAAATATCGCATCGAATTTGACTAATATTGTCAAACGCGCCTAAGCTGTTGTGATTGGTTGAATAAACTATTCAACAGACCATTGCATCACTTGACTTACCTTTGATTTGTGACACGACGATAATTTGTTACCAGCAGCAACCTAACAAAGATTTCATTAATGCGAACGTACCCTTACGACCCATAACGTCATCGTGACTAGAGTCATAAAATGCCACAATTTGAGAGACAACTTACTAGACCCGCATCATTCACAACTTCTTTCAAATTGACTTTTTAAATTAAGAAGCCACAAGGGGTCTTTCAAAAGACTGTGTAACATCAAAATGCAATGTAAAAATACATATTGTAATGAATACTCCTTGCTGTGCTCATTAAAAATGAAATTAATGTAGATAAAATGAGTATTTTGAATACTTCTTACATTAATCACCTTTTTTGAATGGTTATCGTTAGGATAACTAGAAGGTTAATTTTGGTTGTGAATGGGTTTTGGAATTAAATGTAGTGATTAAAATGTAAATAAATTGTTAACGAAGACTTTATGATGAGGCGCCAGAATATATGAGAGATGATTTATTGTTTTAAACGCATAGAAAAATATACTTTCTATTGTCCAATACCGAGTATCATGCTTACCTTTTGATTGGATACCTTTTTCCGTGTCATATTATTTTATTATCGTGGCGTAATGCTCATGCATACTGCGCTACCACGGGACGATAGCGCCAGGGGCCAAACCAGCACATGGGCGCCAGACGACTCCGTATATGGCACCCTTGGTCCCCTTGTGACGGGTCAGGTCGGTGGCCACCTATCACTTTTCGGCCGCAGAGGAAAGGGACCTACCCTGCGGCCGCAACGTGTCCGCTGTCAGACGGTGGGGACCCCGTCCAGGCCGCCGAAGGTAAGGAGAGCGGCGCACCGCATACCGGCACTCCTCTCCGGCCACGGCCTTAAAACTCTCAGCCGCGATATTGTATGGGACCTAGGGCGCTCCATACGACACCGCGGCCCGCCACAGTTGCGATGTCTCTATAATCAAGTGGCACCGCAATCTACTTGTTGGCCACTTCGGCAAAAGCCCTGACGAGCGGCACCTCCTTGGGTTCCTCTTCGCTTCACCGTGGGTGACCAAGCCACGGCTACTGAGCCCCCCCTGCCTTGACAATGCAGGAACGCACCGGGGGGGCAGATTGGATACCTGCTGATTACCTGGTCGATTGATGGTGGTCAAACCCTTTGCCTTGCCGAATTCACTTGCGCAATTAGGCTGCTGCTCAGAACCATACAAAAATGCATGGTCTACAATATTAAGTTAAAACAATTTTTATGACCGTCTGAAGCTCAAGAAAAAGTGTCAGTCTATAAGTAAAGGCGACATTCGAAATGCCAAAATATAAGTAAGGGATTGATCACGTGACTTTTCGGTAGCACTTAACAATCCCATAGATTTTGACACTATTGTTATTATAGTGCTACTAATTAACGTCCGGATTTGGTACGGCCGGACTAACTCCGACTACAAATCCTAGTGTTATCGTATTTAGAATATTATTTTACATTTTTATTTATGACTAAGTTGAATGTAATAATATCGGGAGACAATAACCAAAATCAATAGATCTCCCATAAATCGGGCACTTTTTCAATGCTCGCTGATCGTAGTTGGTACGGCCCAACCAACCGACAACCGTACACACGTCCGGATTTGGTACGGAGCAGACCATATCCGATGTGTAAACAAGCGGACCGAGACGGACTCATTTAATAATAATAATGTCCGGCGGACCACTCTACACTCGCTCGGATATACCTAGTACGGCCGGACTAACTATTCCGGACGTGTGTTAGCACTATTAGAATATCACTTCTCTAGACGCTAGTTCAATAATGAAAGTCAGAAAGCTTATGATAAACACTGCAGACTTCGAAAAAGTCTGACGTCTCCATTACACAAGGTACGTTCCTTCTCTACGATGAGAAGAGGCCTTTGCCCCGCAGATGGACTGTAACATGCTGGTACATTATACGAATGCGTTCATTTTTGTTGCAAACGATAAAAATTAAAGTAGAGTTGTGAGTGTGTGTTTCGCATGTAAAGTACTCAGCGTCGGGGACATAAATTAGTGAATGGTTAACAAGTTAAGGGCTACCACAACGGCGACGGCAAGAATAATACATAATAATAATATTTTCTAGGACTTCATCATCATCAAAATATCAGCCGAAAGACGACCAATGCTGCACATAGGCCTCCTCCAAGCGTCATCACATTGATCGGTCCTGTGTGTCTCGAATCCAGTGGGTCCCCTCAACCTTCACCAGGTCATCGGTTCACCTGGTGGGAGGCCTTCCAACGCAACGTCTTTCGGTTCGCGGTCGCCACTCCAGCACCTTTCAGCCCCATTGGCTATCCATTCTGCGAGCAATGTGCCCTGCCCACTGCCACTTTGGTTTAGCAATTTTTCGGCCTAAACCTGGTTTCTTGCGGATCTCTACATTTCTGATTCGAACACGCAAGGAAACTCTGAGCATAGCTCTCTCCATTGCCCTTTGGGTGACTGTAAGCTTTCTGATGAGGCCCATTGTAAGCGACCACGTCTCAGAGCCTTAAGTCATCACTGGCAACACACACTGGTCATAGACTTTCGTCTTGAGACACTGTGGTAAGTTGGACGAGAAGATACCGCGCAACTTCCCGAACGCTGCTCAGTCGAATTCGTCGGTTGACCTCTTTCTCGAAGTTGGCCCTACCCAACTGGGTCGTATGTCCCAGGTTGACATAGTCGCTCATAACTTCGAGTGTAGAGTCTCCGACCTTGATAGGAGTGGGTGTAAAATGGGCGCAGTTGGCACCTAGTGGCGACAGAAAAAAAAAGGTAGTGGCGACAGTAAAAAAAAGGTTTCCCTTTCATAGCTATCTTCAATAATACCATCTAGATATCTGGTATAGTCTAGTAGTCTAGACTTATTACTATAGTAATAAGTCTCCTCCTTGTCTGTCTCTGTTTCCTACAGGACTTTTGATTAGTCAAGAGTGAATAAGTTATTTTTTTCTAGGCAAGCGTGTTCCATCGTCTACCACATCATCGGCTACCATGGTGGTCAACGTTGTAATTTCTATCAGCCATTCACAATAGTTACCATTAGTTACATAATCTTTTAATAGGTATGAGTTAGATTTTAAGGGTTAAATAAAAGTTAAGAGAACAAACAGAACTTTTTCCTTTTTTGCCGGGTTATAGGTAATTACCATATGTTAAATAAAACGAATGCGAAGTCGTGTAAAATTATATTTATTGCACAAACTCTACTCGACATAAGTTTCCTGTAATTACCTCTAATAGAACAATGTGAAAGTATTTTATTATAGCGCTTGGCAATTATTTTGTGCTGTTAACGATGCACTAAAGACTTAGGGACATTTTATCTAAACAACATCAGACAAAGATGAGGCTAACTTAGATACGAATAAAAACTTTATTTACTAAAACTTTTGTCGCAATAGTCGATATAAATAAATATGCCTAAACTTTTTAACCGACTTTCCAAAAAGGACGTGGTTCTATGTTCGATTTCGTTTGTTTTTTTTATGTATGTTCACCGATTTCTCCGTTAATTGTGGACTAATTTTGTAAATTCTTTTTGTGTTTGGTGTTTGAAAGGATACGTTCAGCGAAGGCGATAGGTAGTTAAAATTTCAAAATGTATGTTATAGTGCTTAATGTTGCATGCCATACGGTAGAATGTACTGGATCCAATTGTTTTTCTTTTTTACACCATCAAAACTATGTTTTGTTACCTACATTCATTGCAAATAAAAGATTTCTGATTCTGATTCTGATTCTGATCATTGAGATGATTTTTCGATATTGCTTGTCAATCCCATACAACTTTGACTTTTTACAATCGCTATCGCCTCGCTATCGATGATAGAAATTCACTGGTCTGGGCCTCTGGACTCTTCAATAAATGATGGCAAATCTCTCGGGATTGCTTCAATCGTATGCGTATTTATTTTAAATTACTATAGAACTTGCCCACTAGTCACCACAAATAAAATGGGTAAAATATATATATTTTTTTTAAATACCACCGACACGGTCAACTGTCGAGGTTGGCCGGCCGCCGGGGCGTTGTCGGATGACGTTCCCGGGGGCCATTTTTTGCGATCGCCCGGTCTCAGTAAAACGCCGATTTCTCGGTACTTTTGTATGGGGACCATGTATAAATGTTATGTTGTTAGAATTGTGATAAAATAAGCTATCTGATTTCATAGGGATTTACCCAGTTTTACCTTGTAATATATTTGATATTACAATATATATTTTGATACGTCAAAACTTGTACTGACAGGTATTTTTCCGATTCGGTCGGGTGGACAGATAACGCACAGGATGCTTTTTTCCAATTCGGTCGGGTCGACAGACGAGGGGAAATTAACAAAGGGAAAAAATCTTGTAATGTCATTATTATTAGGAAGTCGGTTGTACTTTTTTGTAAAAAAATAAATAATGACCTCTTTCCAAGTGCAATTAGTTTGTCTACCTTTGATTCTTTTATTTACTATACCATTCAGTTACCAGTTTCATCTACTTCTCTTTTCCTTCTCTTAGCATGAGTGCTTTTTTTATGAGTGCTTTGCTTATCATGTGGTCTCATTTAAATTTGATCATGATCTGATGAAGAACTTCGGTGATATACGACAGAACTCTTCAATAAATGAGGGCTTATCTCTCGGGATTGCTGCAATCGCATGTCTGTTTATTGTTAGTGTTTTTATTTGAAAGTCGGATGTAATTTTTTGTAAAAGTTTTAATTTCATAAATTTAATTTGCTATTTATATCTTGTAATCTCATATCTTTTAACTCCAATTACGCTTCTTTCCAAAACACGTTACTGCCAATTATTACTTTACCTTTTAAAGTTAAAGTGCAACTTCCTTCCCGTGACAACCCTACCACCAGCAAAAACAAACACCTATCCTGCTCAACGTAAAATAGTGAATAAAAATAAACGAAGAAGCAACAATCACGAATGCTGGAGGATATAAATTTTGTCGTGACTAAGGACGCCTACAGACGAGCATACGCTGCCTGACGATGTATCCCAAAGGTTCCGACTTGACGTACAATAAGTTAGTTATTAAGTAAAATAAATATGTGGAATGACCGTCCTACGCGATCGCCAATCCTTTATAAGGCTGACCACACATTGGCGAAGGCGTGGCCGAATAATAACAACCGTATGGGTAAATTTTCAAGGTTTAGCAACTCTTGCCGAGATTTACATAGCGAGATGCCTCCGTGCCTTGAAAAGCACGTTAGCCGTTGCTTCTGGTTGTCATTCGAAGATCTTTGACAGTCGTTACGGGTAGTTAAGTTAAGGTATTGTGATACCCGCTTACTGGTTTGTGGACATCAGATGGGTTAGTCCCACTCTACCGCGATCCCAGTTTACCCTGTCCCGTTTGACCCCGATTTATTTTTCCATAGAAACTCGATTAAAAGTCAATTTAGCTTAAAAGTAACGTCAGCAGATAAAATATTAAATACGATTTTATTATTTACTCAAATTATAATACTAGTTTAAAGGATCAGGAAAAAAATATAAGGTCTTGCTTGGTTAACGTAAATATTATAATTAGATATCAGTATAGAGTCTCCTAGGAGCAATCACAGGTTTTAACTTTTATCACAATAGTTCCTTTTTCAATACAGAAAGTCAAAATACCTACTCTACATGGAACATTAACATAGTTTTTTAGGTCTTTTCGGCCTTTCGGTGACACAAATATAATAATTCGGTTGTTGTCTTCGGCATAATCTACCAAAATGTTAGTTCTGAATTTTTGTATTTCAAACTAATACATTTTAGTACTTTTTATGTCGACCGTATAAGTGGAAATCGATAGAGAAATAAATGTAATCATATTTATCGTTTTCGGGGTCAAACGGGACGGGGTAGACTGGGATCGGGGTAAAGTGGGACTAACCCGCAGACTTATTACGTATGAAACAGCAATTAGCAATATTTGCGCAGAGATTGTACAATCATCGCGCGATTATCGCTTTACGTCAAAAAATTGGAAGGCTTATTTTTGCGAAATAATTGCTCTGCAATCGCGAATCTGCATTATATATGAGCTATAGCCACACCATAATAATTTTACGACAGCAGTGCTAACAATAAAAATCTGTTAACTGAAATATTGCCTATCGCTCGCTGATGGCTGAGTAGGTACAGAAGTTTTTGAGTGTCTGGCGGTTTTTTTCGTGTGTTACTTTAATTATCCGCAAATTTGAATTATAATATAAAAATAAATATTGAAATAACAAATTCCTAGTGAATATTGTAATGACAAATTGATGTTGTTTTGTGTCCCTAATGTCTACGCAACTGGACTATTTGTTGAATCATTGAAACAGACGTGATCTCGGTAAAGTGGAGGATTTTTTTATACTGTAGTGTTGGGTACCTCAGCGAAGCTTATTATGTTTACTACTAAATACTTACAAACACATTAGAATGTGAAAAGTCCGCAATATGTATCTTCTATTATATTTTTTTTAAAGGCAAGCACCGATGCTATTCTGCTTATGTCTAAAGTAAATTGGAAAAAACATATTTTACGTTTCATAGCTTAAATATGAGACGATGTAGTCTATTTAATAATGTCCTAATGCGTTATCGATTCGATGTCTTATAACAATCGACATTTCGAAAAAAAAATAATGGATTTTACACAATGACATTTTAGTCATCCAATTTTTCAAATCAATTATTATATTATGTAAATAAAATGAAAATATCCAAATTTTCACTGCCATATTTACTTTACACAAATACCTTACATATCCGAATATTAATTAATCGGAATATTGGAGGCTAAATCGTAATCAAATTGACTATCGTAAAAAAACAGCCTCCACGAAGTGTTGCTCTTTCATAAGCTGGTTAATGCATCAAACGATACTTTACGATACATTTTATAAATCATCGGCCAGATAAAATAGTTTCTGTTAAAAATTACTGTCAAAGAAAGAGACTTGACTTAAAGGCCTCAGTAGCCAGGTCACCAAATTGATCGCACAATAATTGTACAATTATTGCTACTTGCTGTTCCTTACGTAATAAGCCCGCCGATCAGATAGGTAGCCGCTCCATTTAAAATACCTAATAAGCTGAATCTTGTTAGACTGACACCCAACCCAACATAGTTAGGAAAAGTCTAGTTAATTATTTTTGTTAAAAACATAAGTTCAAAAACTAAAACCCGAAAACTGAAAAATCACGCTCTGAAAAGTATGAAACAAGAAAATACTCTTATCTGAAATATTTTCATTGTGGCGTTCAGAGGATAACCGTGGTCGCATGCCACCTACTTTAACAAAACAATACATTCTGCAATGGAGCATACGACCACGGTTATCCTGTGAACACATACAACATGACGCTTCCAACGACACCTCATTTGTCAAATTATGATAAGTAGTTTAGAAGTTATGAGAAAACAGATGAAAATACATACCAGTCAAAAACATAACCCTCCTTTTTGCTTCGCCGTAGTCGGGTAAAACATGATGGATCAGACCCTACATGCGACAACAAAGCTGTAGGCAACTAGTTTCTAAAACCGACGACTTGGGTCCTTTAATTTTCTCACCTCTAAAAGTCGCTTGCTACCCACTTATCAACTTGATTTAAATAGATTCGTAATTTCAATACTAGAAAATACGCAATATGACCCAAAATATAGCGAAATGGAAATTGTTATAATTAAATTGGCGCTGTGGTCATCCAGATTTCCTTCCTATTGTGAATCCTGTTATGGAAATAAAATCTGAATGTTGACGTCAGTGTACCTTTATTTAGGCAGAAACATCTTTGTCCTGTAATTATTAAGTGGTGTACAATAATAATAATAAATAATAATAATAATAATATAGCCTTTTATTCAGATCTCTTACACTGGTTTTTAAACTTATGTAAAACTATATAAACTTATTTAACTTATTTTACTAACATATAGACTTGTTTAGCTAACATTAACTATATAAACTTATTTAGTATCTAACTTTAAAGACTTAAACTTAATATATATTAATAAAATTAAACTAATATTTGGTCCTTGGTTATTTTGCCAAGATCTGTTTGCCAGTCGGCAAAGGCCTCCTCCAACCTTTTCCACTCCTTTCTTTCATGGGCCACTCTGTTCCATGTAACACCTGCGACTTGTCTAATATCGTCGACCCACCTTTTCTGTGGTCGGCCTCTCTCTCTCTTCCTTTTGCCTTCCTTTGGGCACCACCACGTCACCCTTTTGCTCCATTTGTCTTGTCCTCTTGCCAGGTGACCAGCCCATCGCCATTTAAGTCTTTTTATTTTGCTCATTACATCAGTAGTTTTTGTTTTGTTTCTGATGATGATTTTTTTAATTCTGTCGGACTTCTTGATGTTTAGCATGCTCCTTTCCACTGGCATGTTGCTAGTTTGCTTGAGGTAGCCTGATTTAAGGACCATGACTGACACCCGTACGTAAGGACTGGTAATATGCAGGTGTTAAAAAGTTTACTTTTTAGGTTTATATGGAGCTCCTTATTTTTCATAGCCTCTCTTAAACTCCAGTATGTTTTCCAGCCATTTGTAATTCTTCTGTCCACTTCCTTCTGCATGGGATCTTTTTGAGTTATGAGTTGCCCTAGATATACGTACTCATCTGTATAGTTCATTTCAGTGTTTCCTAGATCTATATTGTGTTCGTCCCCGTTTGTCATCACCTTAGTCTTTTCTGGATTCATTGCCAACCCTACTCTCTCACTTTCTTTTGCAAGTTCTTTTATCATTCTGGTTAGGTCTTCTGCTGTTTTTGCCAACAACACTATGTCATCAGCAAATCTTAAGTGCGATAGCATTTGCCCGTCTATATTAATTCCGAGATGTTCCCAATTGAGTCTTCGGAAGATTGATTCCAGTACTGCGGAGAATATTTTTGGAGATAGAGGGTCTCCCTGCCTTACGCCTTTTTCTACTTTGAAAGGGGAACTTTTCTTTTCTAGTTGGATTCTTGCTCTACTACAGCTGTATATGTTTCTTATTAATCGGATGTACTTGTGTTCTATTCCTTGTTCTAGTAACGCCTCCCATATTTTGTCGTGTTGTAGAGAATCGAATGCTTTACTATAGTCGATAAATGCAATGTAGTATGTGAGTTGGTATTCATTGTATTTCTCCAGAATTTGACGCACCACGTGAATGTGGTCGATCACTGAATAGTCTCTGCGGAAACCTGCTTGCTCGATAGGTTGGTTTTCGTCTAGGGTTCTTTCAATCCTTTTTAGGATGATCTTAGCAAAAATCTTATATATATTGGACATGAGGCTTATAGGGCGATAATTTCCTATGTCGTATTTATCACCTTTCTTATACAGTAGGATGATGTGTGACTCAGTCCATTGCTGGGGGATGATTTCAGTATTCATTATATCTTTGAACATATCTGTGAGGACAGGTAGTAGGATCTCTTTGCTATGTCTTAAAATTTCATTGCTTATGCCGTCAGGCCCGGGTGCTTTCTCACTCTTTTGGGTGTCGATAGCCTTCCTAACTTCAGCTTGGAGAATGCTGGGGGTGTTCGAAGTATCTTCTAGATTGATTTTAGATTGCGCAGTTTTATTTCGATAAATCTTTTTATAGTACGAAGTAGCTGTTTTTAGTATGTTAATTCTGTTATAATTGAAGTTTCCTCGGGCGTCTTTCATTTTTACTATCCAGTTTTTCATGTCGGTCAATACTTTGAATGCTTTTTTAGTTCCTCCAGTTTTTTGTATGTAACTTTCTATCGTTCGCATCCTGCGTTGTTTTCTACCCTTTCTCAAACTTTCTTTAATGTCTTTACTGATTTTGGCTATTTTCTGTCTTCTATTTTGGGTACTTCTATCATTTATAAGGTGACTTCTTTCTTCTAGGAGCTTTAAAGTGTCTGTTGATATTATTCTTTTTGCATCAGTTTTGGTGTCTGTTATGAGTTTAGTTTGGGTTTTGATAGTATTCTCCATATAATTGTATTTATCTTGGGTTCCCATTTCCTTAGTGTTTTCTTTAAAGTCACTAAACTCAGCTCTTAAGGCTGTTGTTATTTGCTCTAATTGCTGTTCGTCAAGTTTTGTGTTTCCTGGGTCTTGTCTCGGTCTAGTCTTCTTTGGTTGATTTATTCTGAGCTCGGTTCTAAGTAGCCTATGATTGGTGTTGAAGTTAAATCTTTTAATGACAGTGAAGTTTGTGAAGTAGTTATTTCTGTTGGTCATAATAAAATCGATTTCGTTTTTTGTTTTACAATCCGGCGAAATCCAGGTCCACATGCTCTTCCGGTTTTTCTTGAACATAGTATTTAAGATTGTTAATTTGTTTTCTAGTGCGAAGTTCGTAATTTTTCCCCATTTCTGCTTCTGGTCTTGTTACTATATGAAAATTGTCCTAGTATTGCGTTTTCTCCTGGGCGCCTAGATCCGATTTGACCATTGAAGTCACCCATGACTATTAGGCTTTTATGTGTATACTCTTGAATGGCTTCGCTTAATTCATTGTAAAAGTTGTTTATCGTTTCCAAATTTGATTGCTCTGTAGGTGAATATATTTATACAACAGACCAAGGTTCTTTATATCCTGGTAGTTTCAAGTTCATAATAGCTATGCGTTCTGAGATTCCTCTAAATTCTTGTACAAATTGGTTTAGATGTTTTTTAATAATAAATCCTACTCCATATTGGCCTTGTGTCTCCCCTATTTGGTATAGTAAATAGTTTGGGTAGCAGGTAATACTTTCGCCCATTCTTCTTACTTCGCTCAATCCAATTATGTCCCATTTGATAGATTTTAGCGCATATGTCAGTTCCATAAGATTTTCTTCTTTTCCCAGGGTGAGTACATTGAGGCATGCTATGTAAACTACTGATTTTCGGTGGTTGTTGTCTTTGCAAGTTGGAGGGTTGTGGTCGCTTTCCCCCTGGAGGACCAGTCGGCTTGGGGGAGCTCGTTGTTTTTTTGTTTCTTTTTTGCTAGTTACTTTGGTTGGTTTTGGTTTCCGTTTGCCGTTCTGTAGTTGCTATTCGTTTTTATCAGTGTTAGGCATGTTTGAAAGGGAGCTGGATCTATATCTCATTAAATCAAAAGCATTTGTCCTGTTGGTCTTCATTGTGTTTACGGTTTGTTGCTTTTTTGGTTGATTGTTTTCTGAAGAGGGTGAAGCGGTTAATCCCCTGGTGTACAATAAAGTATTTAATAATTAATAATAATAAATAAGCATATATAATAAATCTTTGAACTTAACATAACTGAATGCTACTTCAGTTGGTATCGAATTGTCACTGAAGGCGGGCGTTATTTTATAATTAGTTTTTTTCCAAAAACAATATGTCTTCCTCGAATTACTTGTTTTCAACAGATCGCACTTGAGTTTTATTAACAGTTTTATTAACAGGATTTACACATTTCGGTAAGTTTAAAACGAACACAAGTTGGGAAGGAGTAAAGTTCATGAACGGGGAGAAGATTGAAAAACTATACAAGATAACTCTGTTCCGAAAAGAAGTTGCTGTGAACTACGACGCAGTGGATGTGATGGTTCCACGGATGTGGTACCAGTACCACATCTATGCTATTTACTCACATGAGGCTTATACCAGTATAAGCCTCATGTGAGGAAGTAGCACAGATAATAATTATAATACTAGCATAAGCCGTGCCGACGTAACTAGCGTTTTTCGTCTGATTAAGCTCATTATTTTACTAAAAACATCGATCGCGTTCGGTTCCGTTCCACGGATATAGATGGTGTTAGCAGCGACTTACAAGTAAAAGGGTTTACTCGTTTCGTGAATACTTTTTTTTTTAAATACAGCGACGATTTGATTTATAGTATTTTTTGCACGTTTTTACAGTTTCTTCAGATTTTTTTCATTTGTTTTGTAACACATTTTGGTACCACCAAAATGTGTTACAAAACAAATGAAAAAAATCGAGCGGATGTCTCAGACATTTAAAACCGCGCCATTTATTGGAATCAATTTTAAATGATCCATTCAAATTATTTTTGAAATGTGAAATTTCGAGCCCAAAATTTCTTAATTTTGTGCATAGGAGAGTTAATTAAACAAGAACATACATTTTTTTATGATCGTCTCTAGAAAATCTTAATATTTCACAAAACTCAATAACAAAACGAAGCTTTTCACGCCATCTAGTGCAATTTGTTTGAATTTAACTTTCTTTCTTCGCGTTTGGTGCCTGTGGTACGAGTAAGTTTATAATTACTTATACTGACGAGACAGTGGTTCCTCAGACACCCCCCTCCAACTGAATATATTGAGCCTGCATAAGCCCCCTGAGAAGAATATAAGAAGCCCCCTGCAGGCCCCTAACTTCTATGGCCCACCTAGAAATCTCTAAACCGACTGCGAAGCCTAGTCTTAGTCAGATATGAACCTGAGGGCGGAATTGCTAAAGATTTGAGTAGGGGACTTGTGTCTTGGGTTTCATCAAGTGGAGATGGATAGTGAAACTTGGGGATACTCCAAAGTTCCGCAGTGCAATTGCGGAGCCACGTCCTAATCAATGCCTCACCTCACCGTTCGACTTTCATTATTGGCGCTCGAGGCGAACGCAGGGCACCGCGCGGGTTGGTGGTTAGGGAGTGGGGTTCGTCGTAGGAGGTGTCCATATTGCTGTCGAGTCGACGATGAAGTACCTGGGACCCGTCCTTGACAGCCGCTGGAACTTCGGGCCGTACTTTCAACGCTTGGCTCCCCAGTTAATGGGCACCACGAACGCAGAGTGTGTTCGCGTGGCTGTTTCCCAATCTGGGGGGGGGGGGGGCAATACCTCCTGCTGGAGGCTTTATGTTGGGATTGTACGGTCCATGGCACTCTATGTCCAACCACGGCCACGTCAGGGTGATTAGAGGATACCATACGATCTCCTTCTGCGAGGAAGTGATGGTCGCAAAGGAGGCGGTGGAAAGGGAGAGGGAGAATACATCCTATCCGTAGTAGACGCATCGGGCGGCGGCAGAGGCCGCGGAACGATCTCCAGCCGCCATAGTATACCTGAACAGTCAAAGGCCCGAGACGGTGGCGCACCGTGTACCGCGCGCTTCTCTCCAGAGGAATTGCGGCTGTATACGGGTGATGGGGTCCGCATGAATTCATACGGGCCAATACCTAGCTGGGGGAGTGTGACGAAATGCGCAAGCACTCCAGCGCACCGGTCAAAGGTAGCTTCAGGACACCGTGTGGTTACTGGTTTTAGTCAGTTAAAAGTCTGACAAGTCCCTTCGCTCCACGGCGGAGGACATCCATGAGGATTTCCAAACGTTTAAAAAACTAGTGGGAGTGAGGTCGATGACAGTGCATGTGCGTAGTTATTGTGGCTGTGTAATACATAGGCTGTCCTATTGTATTTGTATGTTTTGTGTACAATAAAGAATATGAGTATAATGAAGAAGCCCATAGTCCAGCCAAGCAGGCTTGCAAGATGTTACTGCACGAGGAATCATCATCATCTGCTTAGCCTTTTCCCAATTGTTGTTGGGGTCGGCTTCCAGTCTTACCGGATTCAGCTGAATACCAGTGTTTTACATGGAGCGACTGCCTATCTGACCTCCACAACCCAGTATCTGGGTAACACGATACCCCTTGGCAAGACTGGGGTCAGATCTCAAGCTTCTGACTACCTGTAACGACTCTCAAAGATCTTCAAATGACAGCCGGGACCAACGGCTTAGCGTGCTTTCCGAGGCACGGAGGAAACTCGGTATGTTGAAATGGTCACCCATCCACGGACCGACCTCGGCAAGCGTTGCTTAACCTTGAAGATCGACCCGTGCGGCTGTTATTATTTAGCCACTGCACGAGGAATAAATTACCTTTATCAAGCAAATATCTTAAAATAATAAAGAACAGCTGTTAATGGCGCCAATCCATTACAATTTCACACAAGAATATTTATGAAGTCTCACATTATTTGATAAGAACTTGAAACACAGTTTTAATGTTTTCTGATGACAATAAATTCAAATGCATTTGACAGATAGAGATACTGGCAGCCATTTTTGCCGTGTGGGTGTTAAAGATGCAAGTATTAACAGTAAATTTTGAAAAAGTACATTACTTATCTACTGGTTCAATAACGGGAAGTATTCATGACGTGGTATAAAGATTGGCCTAACAAATCAGAATCCATTTTTTAGGGTTCCGTATCGTAAAAACGGGACCCTATTACTAAGACTCCACTGTCTGTCTGTCACCAGTCTGTATCTCATGAACCGTGATAGCTAGACAATTGAAATTTTCACAGATGATGTATTACTGTTGCCGCTATAACAACAAATAGATACTAAAGACAGAATAAAATAAATATTTAAGTGGGGCTCCCATACAAAAACGTTTTATCATGCCGTTTTTTTGCGATAATGGTACGGAACTCTTCGTGCGCGAGTCCGACTCGCACTTGGGCGGATTTTTTTCCCAATCCTACTTTTGGACACTTTTGAAACGTTTTAGAATCGGCAAAATTGTTAGCTAAGCTGAAAGTCAGTCCAGGGTACGTTGGAAGTATTTAAAGATTGTCATACCTAGCAGGTACTAACAATACAATACTACTAACTAATATCAAGTTTCTGAAGCGAATACCATTCAATCACTAGACTTGCATTTTATTTGCTTCAATAATTTCTTTCCAAAAACTGGGATTAAATCAGAGGGTAATTTAATCCTTCTATGCATTTCGTTTTCATACAGAACTCGAATATACGTAATTGTGTGGTCACTTGGCCACTTTAGGATAGATACTTTTATATGTCCTGAACTGACGTCCTAAACCCAGAAAATGTTGAGAACTTCTGACAAGCTTAAGATAAATACAGAGATGTGTGTGCCCGATAGTTCTTACGATAAGGATCTGAACACATTCGTCCGGTAGCCCGTCTTCCTCGGCGTACATTGTAGTTACGTGCTTTTGTCATTTGTTTTTCTTTGAGAAGTTTGAAAAAGGCAGTTCATTTTATCGACTTTTTTGTTGGTAACTTTTTGGTTCCTTGACCTCTGTGGTCCTTTGTAGATAATCTATGGAATATAACTGTGTTCTCGGGTTCTTGGAGGAGACCCGATCCCGAATTGATAAGATTGTGATTATTTAATTACTATGAGTTGTAGAATACGGACCCAGAGGAAGTTATTTTCTAGATAAGTTTTTTTTATCAAGAATTCATTATATTTAAAAACTGAGGAGCTCGTGGCTAAATAATAACAGCCGCACGGGTCGATCTTCAAGGTTAAGCAACGCTTGACGAGGTTGGTCCGTGGATGGGTGACCATTTCAACATACCGAGTTTCCTCCGTGCCTCTTAAAGCACGTTAAGCCGTTGGTCCCGGCTGTCATTTGAAGATCTTTGACAGTCGTTACGAGTAGTCAGAAGCTTGTGATCTGACACCAGTCTTGCCAAGGAGTACCGTGTAATCCAGTTACTGGGTTGTGGAGGTCAGATAGGCAGTCGCTCCATGAAAAACACTGGTACTCAGCTGAATCCGGTAAGACTGGAAGCCGACCCCAGCATAGTTGGGAAAAGGCTAGGCAGATAGTTTAGATTTAAAAACTGTTGGGCTGTTATTTGTGGCAGATGTTGAGCATTTCTGACAGGTTTCCGAATTCAAAATCTGTAGCTAAGAACCGATCAAACCCTTCTAAATGCCGAAGTTTGTCATATTTTCAGGGTAAAGTATAATAATAATTGTAACTGCCCCACTGGTGGGCAAAGGCCTCTTCTCATACAGCAGCTCAGGCATTGATCACCATGCTTGCTAAATGCGGGTTGGTGATTTCGGACTTTTATTAACTATAAATCTAGCTAGCACCTTTAGCCAAGATGACAATCTACAATCGATAACGCTAGTAGAAAACGAATCAATGGTCACGTTGTCAGACCATACAAATAGAAGGCGTTAACGATAGTTGAAAGTGATTCGATTCAACTATAAATCTAGCTAGCACCTTTAGCCAAGATGACAATCTACAATCGATAACGCTAGTCGAAAACGAATCAATGGTCACGTTGTCAGACCATACAAATAGAAGGCGTTAACGATTGTTGAAAGTGATTCGATACGAAATGTTTGTAACTTGGCTAGGGGACCAGGTTTCCTCACGATGTTTTCCTTCAACGTTGTCAGCGATTGGACATCGCTGACAACGTATATAGTTATAAACTTGAAAATACATATGAATTTAAAAAAGTCACATTGTTGCCCAGATTTGAACCCATGACCCGCATAAGAGGCGAGGTCTTTAGTCACTGGGCTACCACAACATTTCTCAAACTTCATACTCTTAAGTCAGATACCGGAACTTTGTGTCAAATCAACTAACTTTTCAACGAATTTTGAAAATATTAAAAATACAAATTTCTGGGTCTTGTAGATAATCTAAGAAGATAATAAAACTGGTATAATACGTAACAGTCGCATAGTTAACAGCGAAGTAAATAATATTAATGCAGTAACTTAGTACTTGTTCTGTTTAATGCGTTTAGAAAGGGAACAGATGGTCCCACTAATAACTGTGACATGCTCTTCTACCGCGGCGAATGCAAAACGAACATCTTTACGATATAAAACGTAAATTATTACTGGTCCTACTGATTTATATTTATAGGGAAATAGAATTTGATATCGTCAAGGATTGAATGTGAAGGATCGTACATGCCCAATAAAGTCTTATTCTTCGAAGGTCTTAGCGGAGGTGTAGGTATGTAAGTAAAAATAAAATAAATAAAAAAGCTTTTATTAATTCCTTTTTTAACTAAGTACAAAGATTTAAATTTGTATCAGTATTAGACAAAACACGGCTTAAATTACATTATTATGTTAGTAAAATAGTAGATTGTTGCATCGAGCGCAAAGTGAGTTATTTATGCATGACTGCATGAGTCATTAATTACTTTATCTACACCCATGCTATAAATCCTCTATAAAAGTTCTTGAAACAGTTAGCTTATTGCCAAAATTAAAACAGCCAGTGTCATAGTAACCATAATAGAGTCTGGCAAACGAAAGTAGAGACTTTTTAAATTTTAATTTACTTTAATGTTAAATTTGCCGCGCTTTTTCAGTCTCTACTTTCGTTTGCCAGACTCTATCATCCAAACGGGTGTTATAATGTTGTACTAAATTTCATAATGCAACTCCTTTTTTCCTCATCGAACAGCCACATTTTCACGGCATCTTTATGAATTTCAAAAAAAGAACATTGTCATGCACGCGCGTTTCACTACCACAGCGCCGTAATTTTAAAAAAAACTTATTCGAATTTTTAAATTGACGTCGTATCCCGCCATTTTTGTTCAATATTGGTATTGAAAAAAAAAAAAATTGTTGTTTACAAAAATGAGTGATACAAACATTGATAACACACCACCAGATATTTCTAATGCAGCATAGGACATTTCTAACCAATTATTACCAGAAAAGTCGAGAAAACATTATGAAAAGACGTATCAAAATTTCATGAATTGGAAAATATCAAAGTGTAGTACATCATTTTCTGAAGATGTGCTAGTACAGTAGAATCCGTTTATTATGACTCCGCTTATATTGACCAACCGATTATTATGACGTAATTACACTACGAAGTTTGGTTTTCATATAAAATTCTTTATAAAAAAGTCGGATACAATGACTTCCCTTACAGGTTATGTCGCTTATTATGACCCATTTTATCATAAGAAACAAAGGAATACCTGTCAGCGGCCCTATGCTACATGAAAAGGCAAATGTTTTTGCCGCGCGTTTTGTTATTCTCGACTTCAATTGTTCTGCAAGCTGGATCAGTCGTTTTAAAGTTCGACAAAACATTGTGGCGGGAAAATTTGTAAATACTAAAGTACATATTTACATAAAAAAGTGTCTTTTTCACAAAACGCTTTGTATGACGTCCGCATATTATGACGTGTTTGTCAATTCCTTTCGATGTCATAATAAACGGACTCTACTGTAGTATATTTTCAAGAATTATCAGAAAAATTCAAATCTTCATCCCTATGGACCTTCTATTCAATGCTGCAAAGTACGCTAAGTATTAATACCCTATGGTTTCAGAACCTTTATATAGGATTCATATCATGGGTGTAGATAAAGTCTTGTATGCAACTGTTATAATTAGGTATTAAAACACTCATGTGATACTATTATCCCACATTCGTGTTTTAATACCCCATATTATATAACAGTTGCATAAATAACTATTATCTACACCCATGCTATAAATCCTCTATAAAAGTTCTTGAAACAGTTAGCTTATTGCCAACATTAAAACAGCCAGTGTCATTGTAACCATAATATCATTATCATATCACTCCTTTTTTACTCATCGAACAGCCACATTCTCACGGCATCTTTATGAATTTCAAAAAATAAACATTGTCATGCACGCGCGTTTCACTACCACAGCGCCGTAATTAAAAAAAACTTATTCTAATTTTTGAATTGACGTCGTATCCCGCCATTTTTGTTCAATAATAGTATTTAAAAGAATAAAAAAATGTTGTTTAGAAAATGAGTGATACAAGCTTTGATAACACACCACCAGATATTTCTAATGCAGCAAAGGACATTTCTAACCAATTATTACCAGAAAAGTCGAGAAAACATTATGAAAAGACGTACCAAAATTTCATGAATTGGAAAATATTTAGATATTTTCCAATTCAGTAGTACATCTTTCTCTTTGCACTTGGTGCGAACGGACTCTCTCAAACAACTTGGAAGTATATAGAGTTGTTAATACTCTTTTCACATCATCAGCCTATTAATGTGCCCACTGTTGGGACACAGGCCTCCTCTCTGTGAGAGGGGATGGGCCGTAATCCACCACGCGGGCCCAGTGCGTGTTGCTGGATGTCACATGTATGCGATTTTTTGGTTCTAGGACGTGCCGGTTTCCTCACGATGTTACCCTTCACCGTTTTTGAGAGCAGCACAAAGTAAAGCGCCTGCCTGAGTTCGAACCCACGACCTACAACTTGCAAGTCACGGTCAATACCACTGGACCATGATACTCTTTTAACATAATGTAATTTATTTTAAAATAGTAGGAAAGCTGCTATTTTTACAGCTCTATATATTTCACACGGAAATCAAAACAGAACAACAATAAAGTACTTGGTTCTAAATTCAAATTATTATACACGATAAATCTAATAATTGATGGACATGGAAATTAGCATTCGTTTGTATTCGGAAATGCGATGATTGCCGAGAGACATTAAGATAAAAGTTTTACTGTAACAATGATTGTGCAAGTTGATTTACACATCCGTCTTGCATTGCAGAAAAAAAGAAAACAAACAACCACTGCATCCGTTTTTTGTCAGTTTAATTGGGACAGTTGGTCGAGTGACTTCAGTGTAGGTAACACATTGCAAATCAATGGCGGAAACCAACAGGCTTACTTCATAATTCATAAGGATATTTCACAATCACCACAGAGAGAAAGGAATACAAAAACAAAACACTCCCGATGACTTCATTCAGATCTTTCGCGAGTGGTGAAACAATTACTAAAGCTGGAAACAAATTATCGGACGCGGCTTACGGACGCGACTGACAGCCGCGACTTATAGAGAATCTAGGTAATGAATGTACATTACATTGTGCAAACTATCAGACGTACGTGAGCGTTCGGACGTCTGATAGAGATCTGGCAGCCGCATCCCATACGACTGTGACACATATCAGCCGCGGCTGTAAGTCGCGTCCGTCAGCCGCGTCCGATAATTTGTTCCCAGCTTAAGGCGGTACCCCGAGCAAAACGCCGCGCAAGCCGTTTTTTGTGCTGTTTTTAGGAGCTATCTACTCGTTATTTAAAATAAATATTATTATCAATTAATAAAAATACATTAAATTTTTACATAATTGATTCTAAAATGGTAGATTTAGTTTTTTTTTAAATGTTGTACAATATTTCACTAATCTACTTCCAAAAAAACATAAAAATGAGAAATAATTATTGATATTATGCATCTCCTCGTAAAGTGTTAATTGATTACTTTTTATGCTAACACTAATGGATAGACAATTTAATAACGAACATTTTTGTAGATTTTTTTTTTCAAAGGACCAAAATTCGATTTAATAAAGATTTTATTCTAAAATCTGGGCGTATTCACTACTGTAATTCATGCGCCACCAGTGCCGCTAGACCAATAGGAACGCTCATATCTCATGCCGATTTTTTGGTCAGGGTACCGTCTTAAGGCCCGTATTAGGGTTGCTATTATTCATACTCAACTCATCTCAAACTGAAAATGGACAGTTGTGATTGGTTAGCTTGCTCCTAGACGCTAGACGTTACTGAATTCCTTAACACAAATTCAGGGGAATTCAGTAGTATTAGCGTGTACTTGGAACGTTCTCGTACTTGCTAACTTGGGTTTTAATTTTCATTCAATACTTACACATTTTGTTTGGAAAGAATTCAGTGAGGTCCAAAAACATGACTGAGACATACATCAACCCGCAATGTTGTAGATAACACTGTTGTTAATTACGAAACAACCCACTGTCTTTCATAAGCACAACACTAAGTCATAACCACAGATATACATCTAACTAGATAACGCAAGTCCCTCCATCTGTATGAAAACCAAGCGTGCAACTTTTTCACAAACAATTTTTAAACAAATTTACTTACCAATGACAGAAAACAATTCCAATGCCTCGGCTAAGTTATTCTATACATTCTTTACAGCTCAATATGGCTTAAAAAGGCATTTTTCTAGATTCGGTGGATTTCCGGTGCCAATAATGCTAAATGAAAAACTCAGATTACGATCATTCGTCTTATGGCACGCGAAGTACATACAATCGCGTCATCTAGTTGAGCACAATCATAGCACATTCTCTCTCGTGAATCACACATTTTCTGCGTCAGTACCTTAGTAGGTGCCAAACATTTCTCTGATCACCATCTTAATGAAAACAGCAAACTGTGCAGTCTTACCGTTATGTACAACCTTCTAACCTCAATAAAGGAAAGGGCTCATAGTCTGCGATCCTACCGCCTAAATCTGCAGATAACATCTTTTTGTTAAAACTTAAGTTTCATGAATGATACTTGATATTAGAATATATTACTGCAGGGTTGCCTAGCAATATTTAGCCGCAGTAAATATACGTGGTGTGTAAAATCAGTGGTGTCTCATCCCATACAAAGAAACCGTTCCGACGATCTGTACTGATTATTTTGTGTACATCGATCGCGTACGGTTCCGTTCCGTTTATTTCCACCAATCTATCACCGTGGAACGAAACCGAACGCGCTCAATTTACAAAACAAAAAACGGTATAATCAGATGAAAACGCTAGTTACGTCACGTTACGTCGGCAAGGTTTCTTTGTATGGGATGAGGCATCTGTATGCGTCTGTATTGTATATATCTATACTGTATTGTACACCAAGATAAGACAATACAAAAAAAAACATTAAAATTAAAACTAACCTACAACAGGCGGCCTTATCGCGCTCTGCAATCTCTTCCAGGCAGACCTTTAATGGATAGAGATAGCCTGGACACGATATGGGTTTGCACTTGGTGCCAATTTCATATTATCTGTGGTAAAATTAAAATAAAATGGTTGCCACCTCACAGATAACTGCAATCTTTTGTTTGCCAGTTTACCTGTTTTCGTCATTTTCTTTCAAATGACGTTGGATTTACATGAAAAACATTTATAGATATTTGGTGTTTATAAACAAACATTGATTACAATTTATTAAATTAAATGTTATTGCGGCTACATATTGCCAGGCAACCCTGCAGTAATCTATTCTACTATCAGTGTTATTCAAGAAAATTAAGATTTAGAAAAAAACCACCTGCAGATTTAAGAGGTGGGATCTCGAACTATCAGTATGGTCTGCACTTTGCCTCTAATGTAATCAAATCTTCATAAACATCTTTTAATAGCTATTAATTGCATTTCTCCGGCCATTTTGTTTGTTTAATAACTGGTAGTTTTGTAATTAATACACGGTATACGGTCAGTAAAGTTTTAGGTTAATTACATAGAGATACCAGGCCCCTCAGAAAGTATTGCGAAAAAAAGTTTTTATATATGGGAGACTGGCCAGTTATAATGTTTTTCGAAAATATGATTATTTATAAGTAAAAATAAGTAAGTTCCAATTTCAAAATTTCCCTCCACATTTTTTGCGAGTTAATTCAAAGTATTGTGTCTCACTGAAATATGGATCTGCGCCGGGAACATTTTAGAGCTATGATTTTATACGATTTCAAGTGTCGCCTGAAACCGGATGAATCGTACGATAGACTTCAAATGGCATTCATGGATGAAGGCCCTTCCAAGGCAACCGTGTATCGTTGGTATAACGAATTCAAGCGCGGTCGACCAACTTTGGGGGATGACGAAAGAAGCGGTCGCCCTTTGACGGCTGTTACCGAAGAAAACGTGCTAGCAGTGAAAAATTTAATCCAAGACAATAGGCGAATTACATATCAGGAGATTCAACACATATTGAAGATTGGATCGGGAAGCGTTCACGAGATTCTACACAGCCATCTTCGCGTGAGGAGGATAGTATCACGCTGGGTGCCGCACAACCTCACCGATGCTCAAAAGCAGGCCCGGGTGGAATGGTGCCGTGATATGCTTAACAAATTTGAAGCAGGCTCGTCTCGGCGTGTTTACGACATCGTTACAGGTGATGAGTCCTGGATTTATCAATACGACCCAGAAACCAAGCGCCAGTCGACTGTTTGGGTGTTTCAAAATGAGCCAACGCCTACCAAAGTGAAGCGATCTAGAAGCGGGGGTAAGATTTTGATCGCTAGCTTTTTTAATTTGACTGGCCACTTGGTATCAATTCCCTTACGGGATCAAAGAAGCATTAATGCCGAATGGTATACTACCAAATGTTTGCCAGAAGTTTTCTCTGTTATAAGCAACAAGCGACCAAACACAGGGCTCCGCGGGCTACTGCTCCACCACGACAATGCACCTGCGCACACCGCACTCAAAACGAGGGACTTCCTGGACAGCACGCCAGTCAAACTCCTGGGTCACCCTCCTTACAGCCCTGATCTAGCACCGTGTGACTTCTTTTTATTCCCAAAAATAAAAAATCAGCTCAAAGGGATACAATTTTCGTCGCCGGAAGATGCGCTGGCTGCGTTCGAGCAGGCTGTAAACGAGGTGTCTGCGGCGGACTGGAAAAAGTGTTTTGAAAACTGGTTTAGGCGCATGAATCTTTGTATAGAGGCTGGTGGAAAGTACTTTGAAAAGATTTAATAAAAATATATGTACGTATAGAACAATTTTTTTTAGTTTCGCAAAACTTTCTGAGTGTCCCACGTATAAGAAGATTTTTTTGGAGGAGCTCGTGGCTAAATAATAACAGCCGCACTGGTTGATCACCAAGGTTAAGCAACGCTTGACGAGGTTGGTCCGTAGATGGATGACCATTTCAACATACCGAGTTTCATCCATGCCTCGGAAAGCACGTTAAGCCGTTGGTCCCGGCTGTCATATGAAGATCTTTGACAGTCGTTACGGGTAGTCAGAAGCCTGAGATCTGACACCGGTCTAGCCAAGAGGTATCGTGTTACCCAGTTACTGGGTTGTGGAGGTCAGATAAGCAGTCGCTCCATGTAAAAGACTGGTACTAAGCTGAATCCGGTTAGACTGGAAGCCGACCCCAATGAAGTTGGAAAAAAGGCTAGGCAGATTGAAGAAGATTTTCTTGCAAATACCGATATTTACTTAAATAGTTTACAGTTTCTTGGTAAATTGAACTTAGAAATACCACTAATATATAACTATCAAATTATGCAAAACGCTTAAAATTTATTATTGAAGTAATAAATGTGAAAGTGCTGTATTTATGCATTTATTATAGTAGGTATATACTTTATCTTACACCACATAAAACAAAGAGTTCAATCATTTACAAAAAAAAGTTAATAAATCAGACTGCACAGCATGATTTTCTTCTTGGTTACATCTTTGCAGTCGGGTTTTTTGATTTTATTTATCTTTAGTTATACTTTTTTTTTAATGGCTCTTAAACATAGATATGGTATATAATGTTGTAATCACCTCTAAAAACCCTTCATTTTGAGACATTTGATGAGTATCGAAGAAAAGAAAATTGCAACCCGCACAATATGGCGCCTATAATCCACCATGTTCCTTTTTAGGGTTCCGTAGCCAAATGGCAAAAAACCGAACCCTTATAGATTCGTCATGTCTGTCTGTCGGTCCGTCCGTATGTCACAGCCGTGTGTATTTCCGAAACTATAAGAACTATGCTGTTGAAACTTTGAACCGCATTAAGATTTTCACACAAAAAAGAAAAAAAAAACAAAAAAATTTGGGGGTTCCCATACTTGAAACTGAACATATTATTTTTTCATCAAACCCATATGTGGGGGTATCTATGGATTGGTTAAAAAATGATATTGAGGTTTCTATTTTTTTTTTTTTCCAAACTGAATAGTTTGGGCGAGAGACACTTCCAAAGTGGTGAAATGTGTGTACCCCCCTGTAACTTCTAAAATAAGAGAATGATTGAACTAAAAAATATATATGATGTACATCACCATGTAAACTTCCACCGAAAATAGGTTTACCAAAAACGGAACCCTTCGTGCGCGAGTCCGACTCGCACTTGGCCGGTTTTTTTAACGGCACTTTGCACACTTATCTAAGAACACTTGGGCGGCCAAGAACTATCTAATGTCTTAATTATAAAAGATCCGTCTAGTGGTTTGAAAGATACGAGGTAATAAAGAATATTGCATACAAACATACAAGATACGCGCGAAAAACATCACCCTTTCCTTGCATCCGGGTGGCAAATGATTGATTTGTTTTATAGTAATTTTTGCACATTTTTACAGTTACATTTCACCAAAATGTGTTACAAAACAAATTTAAACAATCGAGTGGAATGCCTCAGAAATTTAAAACCGCGCCATCTATTGGCATCAATTTTAAATGATACATACATACATACATAAACTCACGCCTTTTTCCCATGGGGGTAGGCAGAAACTACAGAACGCCACCTGCTACGATCCTTACATACATAATTTTAAATGATCCGTTCAAATAATCTTTGAAATGTGAATTAAGAGCACAATATTACATAATTTTGTGCTTAGGAGAGTCGATTAAACAAGAACATGCAATTTTTATGTTCAATTCCAGAAAATGAAAATTTTACACACAATTCAATAACAAATCGGTGTATATCACGCCAGCTAGTGGGGTTTATTTGAACCAACATGTATTTCTTAGTGCTGGGACCCGGTCCTAAAGGATAATTTTGGACATACCTACATGCTGGCAAAATCTAGGTATTTTTATATAAAATTTTCTTTTTAAAACTTTTCTCTAGTTTTCTGCAACCACTTATGCACAAAAGGTACCTTAACTCGATTACTCGATCAAACGACGTAATAAAATCGAATTGTCATCGATTTTATCTCGATGCGATCGCAGATTGATATCAATTAACAACCTCGTTACCATGGCAACTATGTTTACGAACAACACTAATAAAGTCCCCATCTTTTCTCTCTTCATTCAATTTTCAATCTTTTCTCTCATGATATAAAATTCAAAATTGATTGCATGGTCAAAATTCACTTCACGAATATTTTTGTTCAGTTTCACGCTATTGTATAACTTAATGCTCTTGTTATAAAGATTAAATTCCTATGGAAATGCTTTTTTAATAGTAAACTTTGGACAGTGCGTGTTTTATAACTATAAGATTCACTTAACGGTATCCGATGTTGCATTTTATAGCCCAAAAAGGGTCAAGTGACAACCCTACAGGCTTTTATATCGTTGAAACGTTTGTTTTTCTGTATACCCTCTTAGGGGTGTTGGCGTGAGGATACAACATTGTAGTAAAACGAACAAATACAAAAACATTATCTTTGTATTAGATCTAATTGCCACTTTACTTTGTCATTCTTTTTTATATGCATTTGTTTGTTTTAGAATTGCTTAGGATTGTTATGTTCATTTGTTTTAGTAAATAAAACACAAGTGATGTCGGGGTGATATTACGTAGAAATGTAAACGAAAGAAAGCTGGTAGTGTCCAGGTTATTGAACCTGACGTATTTAGGTACAAGTAAAATTAAAAAAAAAAAACATTATACGTAATGTATTTAGTAGTAGACACGCTTGGATCGACAATCTATTAAACACATAATAATGACAAACAATAAAACGGCCCATAACTTTTTAAACGGCTGAACCGATTTTCATCAAACATAGCTAAGAACACTCTCCTGATAAAGACACCATATAAATTTAAAAAAAATGAAATCAAAACCGGTTTATCCGGTTAGAAGCTATGATACCACAGACAGATACACAAATATACATAAACACCAACATACAGGTACACACGTCAAACTTACAACACGCCTCTTATTTCTTCTCAGAAGTATGTAAGCATCGTAGCAAGAGGCGTTCTGTCGTTTCTGCCTACCCCCATGGGAAAAAGGCGTGAGCTTATGTATGTATGTATCATTTCTTCTGGTTTTCGATTTTCATTGTATTATTTTTACAGTTCCGTCCTACACCCATCTTTATCCAATATGACTGCGATGCTTCCAGTGTCCAGAATAAGGCTTACATGCTAAGAGAGCCCCGAGTGCCCATACACCTGTACTTTTAAGGACCTAATGATTGGCATTATCGCTGTTATTAACGTAGCCACCTACTGGGCCCAAATCATCTAAAACGTTAGATAACTATAGAAACGAAAGGAAAAAGATTTATTTAGAAGCATTTCTGAAGACTCCCACTTTCTATGCGTTTTATAATAGGAAACCTAGGAGATTCCTCTCTCAATGGAATCAAGCTGCCCTGGTTTGCCGTAGGTGTAACTCTAGATAAAGAACTCAGGGGAAAAACACATGTGGAAAATATTACAACAAAGGCCCTGCGGGTGTTCGGCATGTGGCGTTCCACTTACGGTAAATCTTGAGGGCTAAAACCCAAAGTGATACGATGGCTGTACCAGACTATGTTAAAACCTATACACATACGGCAGCATAGTGTGGTGGTCCAGAACAAAACATCCCTCGTGCAAAGCGCTACTCACCAGGCTCCAAAAAACTGTGTGTCTCGGCATCACGGGTGCAATAGAGAGATACCTCAACATCACTCCTCTGCATAAATTATGGTTAAACTCAAAGCAAGGAAGGCATTACATCGTCTGGCTGTTGCTGAGCTATGGGAATTATGCACAATTCGATGGATATGAGTACCTCGATCGGGTAACAAGCATGCTATCCGATAAAATGCAAACCAAGTTTGTATTGAAACTTTTCGAAAGTATTTTTCTTAGTGTTGTTCAAAAATTATTAGTAAGATTCATCTAGGTACCTACCTACTGTTCAGCAAATCTAAACTCGAGGCCCTTTATTACAAGCGGTCAGTTTATTATTATGATAGTGAATCATTCGTTCCAGCGATACCTATATGCAGTGTTATGTAGGTCGGGAGACTATTTCTACTCGTTTTGTTTGGGCGTAATTAACTGTCTTGCGTCCAAGTAATGAGTGTACAGCGGGTAGGCTTAGTTATTTATGGAGATGTTAATTTATGAGGATGAAGGATTAGGTGGGGTTGGGGTGCAATTTAAGTTGGTTTAGAAATCTTGTTATTTATTTTAGTAGTTGGAGTCATTGGACTGTTACATTGTATCCTTGGTCTGAGTCTCGAGGCCCAAAATAGTCTCAAATCAAGATTAAGCCCATAGATATTGCACCAATCAGGCAACTCCCAGTTGTCTGGCATTTTGCTGAACTGGACCTTTTTGGCGCACCCACGAGGCACACAATTTTTTTTAACCCCCGCCGGAAAAAGAAGGGGTGTTATAAGTTTCACGTGTGTTGCTGTGTATCTGTGTATCTGTGTGTCTGTCTGTGGCATCATAGCGCCTAAACGGATGAACCGATTTCGATTTAGTTTTTTTTGTTTGAAAGGTAATTTTGTCGAGAGTGTTCTTAGCTATGTTTGAATAAAATTGGTTCAGCCGTTCAAAAGTTATGGGCATTTTACTGTTTGAATCGGGGTGTTTTCGCAAGATAAATGCGTCGGGGGTTTTTTGAATTGTGAAATTTTACTTGTTAAATATTATGTTCTCTTTTATTTGTACCTACATTGTTTGTATCTGTATGTGCCAAATAAACAAATTTTCGTTCTTTCTTTTCTTCTTTAATCAAAAATCTTCGTAGATAGACAGATTACTCTTTTTATGTAGGTACACCAGGGAGAGCAGTAGTGACCCAGTGGTATTGGCCGCGCCAAGATTTTCAAGTTGTAGGTCGTGGCCCAGGCAGGCGCTTTACTTTGTATAAATTATTTCATCACTACTGCTCTCAAAAAACGTTGAAGGAAAGCAACCTGAAGAAACCGGCATGTCCTAGAACCAAAAAATCGAAGACATGTGACATCCACCAACCCGCAATGGGCCCGCGTGGTGGATTACGGCCCATCCCCTCTCACAGAGAGGAGGCCTGTCTCAGTATTGGGAACATTAATAGGTTGATGGTGATGTAAGGAAAAAATAATGACAACTGATAACTAAAAAACTATAAAAAGACATTAATAAATAATTGAATCAAAATATATTATGGACATTTTAAATTTTATTATTTATAATTTTATTAATTATAAACTACCTAAATCAAATATACTTATTGTAATATAAAACTTAAACGAATAATTAATATTTTTTAGATTAATATTTAATTTGACATGAAAATAAAAAGATCCAAAAAGACGTATAAGTGCATTAAACCAAATAAAACAAATATAAAGGGAATAGATAACTAAAATGTTAATAGATAAGGCAAATATTTTATTTGTAATAATGTTAATAGATAAGGCAAATATTTTTATTTGTAATAATATTGAGCGCTATTCCTCTCTCCTAGACACTGACTGTATCTAGAATGTTGCTGTGCCCGACAGGGTCCATAGTTGATTCTGAAACTTATATTTACCATCTGTATGTACATTATGGATGTAATAAATTCAATTTGAATTTAAATTTGAAATTGATGTACACCATATAAGTTACAGCAACGATAGATGAAGAAAAACTTAAGACACAATGCAATGGGCGGTCTTAATATCTCAGCAATCTTAAGTGTTAATTAGCAGACACATTAGAAAAACAAATGTTATGGGAACCAAAGTACCCAAAAGGTCACTCAAGAGATTGAAGATACATTATATTTACTTCAACTTCTCCTTTTTCTGAATCTTCTCTTTCTGGTAATTTTATCCTTATTTCGTTGCTGGTAGCTGATCACCGAATTTAATACCGTTGTTGATATCAGTAGTCAAAGCATCATTGGTGACTGCATGTGATTCAGAACGCTACACGACAAAGTACCGTTGCCATTTTTATTTTGAAACATCTGGATCTTGTAACTTGGACCACAGTAAAACAATAAAACACGGCAGATAAGTATGGTAACATTTTCTATGATTTACCATCGAGTTTAAAAGTTGTAAGTAACGAAATAAACATTATTGTGCAACTTATATTATTTATTATTTATATTGATGTGTGCAATATAATATATTATTATTACTATTTAGATAGAAGATTGAAATATATTTTTTTATTTCTTGCTTATTTATACTGCTTGATAAAGCTATGTAGCGGACTGATTTAATTTTATGTTTTTTACACAAAGGGCCATGTTTATACTGATTAGCATATTTTGGAGTAAATTGATACATTTCCATGATAATAGAATTTATTTTCTTATAAATTGGAGTTCTAGAAATATTTGATAACTGCCTGCCTTGTTGGTGTAATGGACGCAACTGCATGGTGAGCGTTGGTCCAGACAAAGTGTTGTACGTTTTGGCCCAGATTCTGAATTTATGCTCGATTAGATAATGTCCATAGATTCGTCCTTATCATCATCATCTTCCTGCCCTTATGCCAAGTTACTTGTTACACTCCGCCCAGCAACTGTGACGCTGCCGCTGACTCCCTTTCCTTTTTTGACCACTATCTCGCCTGATGGTAAGCGATGATGTGGTCGACGGTGAAGCACGCTTGCCTAGAAGTAACCTATTCACTGTTGTAGCAATCAGGCTTTTCTTTCATATCATACCTTATACAATTCATCCATCTTTTCTCGATCATCGTAGTAATAAGTGGGCGCATAATATGGGCACTTATCCATCCTATCTTTACTGACACCCTCGCATACTCTGTCAAAGGAATACAGGCATACCTCACTCTATAATAGTGGTTTTACTTGATTTTTATGTTTTTGTTCCGTACTTATAACTGTATATATTTTTCTATTATATATATATATGTTTTTATTGTATATATAAATAGTACACCAAAGACTACCTAGGCTACCTACAGTACTGCCTTTCCTTTCATTTTTAAAATCCATCCAAAGGTTGTCTTGAAAAGATCGCTTTTAGCGATAAGGCCGCCCATTGTGTCACCCAGTGTAATGTTTTCTTCGTCTATACTTTCTGTAACTTATATGGTGTACATAATAAAGAGTGTTCTATTATATTCTATAATGTCATGGCCATTGCCAAAATCAGACAAAGACGTCCCTTTATAAGGTAAATATGGAGAGCAGTGGTGGCCACTGGGTCACCACTGCTCTCCATATTTACCTTATGGCCTAATGGCCTTATTGGCCGTTACACTGGTAACGGCCGCGATTTACAAGTTGTTGGTCGTGTTAATTATTTCATGACCACTGCTCTTAAAACGGTGAAGAAAAACGTCGTGATGAAACCGGCACATCCTAGAACCAAAAATTTGAATACATCTTCCAACCCACTGGGCCCGCGTGGTGCCCATTCCCTCTCACAGAGATGAGGGCTGCACACACTACGAACCAAATGCGAGTCTGAGTGCGGAAAATGGGTCCATCTATCCTATCCTATCCTAAGGTAAGTCTGACATCTACTAAGCCAAGGTATTCAGGTCACCATCTACCTATTCCATTGCCCAAGAAGTACACGTTCCAACTTCGCAACACTATTATCATCGTCTCGCTATCATTACTCCGGAATGAAGATTGCACCATAGAAACTGCGTTTATCCAACTGCGCAGGAGTGAGTACTGAGTTTAGAATGGTCGTGCGAAAGTGTCATGATATGTCTATGTAATAGCTGTGCTAATGATCCTGGATTTATTGTGGAAGGGATATTTTGCTACGGTATGATAAGCTGCGTTTAATAATGCATTAATAGCTATGACAGTTCTCAAGGTATTAAGAGTACTAAGAGAGTGGCTGGAGAGTGGCTGGTATCTTCTCGTCCAATTTACCGCAGTGTCTCAAGACAAAAGTCTATGACCAGTGTGTGTTGCCAGTGATCACCTATGGGACCGAGACGTGGTCGCTCACAATGGGCCTTATCAGAAAGCTTAAAGTCACCCAAAGGGCAATGGAGAGGGCTATGCTCGGAATTTCCTTGCGTGATCACGTCAGAAATGATGATATCCGCAGGAGAACCAAAGTTACCGACATAGCCCGAAGAATTGCCAAACTTAAGTGGCAGTGGGCAGGGCACATTGCTCGCAGAACGGATGGCCGATGGGGCCGAAAAGTTCTGGTATAGCGACCGCGAACTGGAAGACGATACGTTGGAAGGCCTCCCACTAGGTGGACCGATGACCTGGTTAAGGTTGCGGGAAGGCGCTGGATGCGAGACGCACGGGATCGGTCAATGTGGCGACGCCTGGGGGAGGCCTATGTCCAGCAGTGGACGTCTTTCGGCTGAAATGATGATGATGATGATGATGAAGAGAGTGGCTTATGTTGTATAATATTAGACAGTCTGCAAGGTATAAGTAGTAGTGGCATTGGCTGCCCAATTATCCAGAGGCCGGACTCGTAGAAGTTTGTCTACTCCACTCCAGCTCCACTCTCCCTCTCTCCACTACACTCTTTGCGCTGTAGCATGGTGCGGCCGGTGCGGGTGACAGTTTCAATAACTTTTTTTACGAATATACGTATACGCATTTTTTTGTAGTTTAACATCATACAGGCAACTATGGTATATGGTATAACTATGCGTATTTTTTTATTGAAACTCACCCGCACCATGCCACAGCGCAAAGAGTATAGATGTTTTTAGGTGTCTGTCTGTCACCAGGCTGTATCTCATGAACCGTAATAGCTAGACAGTTGAAATTTTCACAGATGATGTATTTCTGTTGCCGCTATAACAACAAATACTGAAAACAGAATAAAATTAATATTTAAGGGGGGCTCCCATACAACAAACGTGATTTGTTTGCCGTTTTTTGCAATAATGGTACGGAACCTTTCGTGTGCGAGTCCGACTCGCACTTGGCCGGTTTTTTTTCATAGGTGCATTAACCTAGCACACAAATGTACTGCACCATAGGCAGACAGGTACTACGAACATCACTAGCAACTTTTTACCGACTTCAAAAAAAGGAGGTAATCAATTCGAAACGTATGTATGTAATATTGTTGGAATTGCACAATGTTCACATAATATGTTACTCTTTAAAGGCTTCTAAAAACGTGTGCCAAATTTCATAATCGTATGTATGTTTGTTTTTAAACATACTTATGTTAGTCCACGCATTTCACCGAAACCATCATCGTTTTATTGGATTAAGTATCTATCAATTCATAGCAATCGAACTGCTCAGTGACAAACAGCACGAATTAATTGTATAAGTTGGCAGCCAACTTACACATTTTTAATTCGTGCTGTTATTATGGGTATTTTGTTAATCCTTTAGGTACCTTACTATAGACTTTGCTCACTTACCCGACTATGGCGAAGCAAAAGGGAGGGTTATTAGTGATAGGGTACTAAAACTAAAAAGAAGGAAATGATAACTTTTTTTTAGAAGTCGGTTTATTTTTTGTGAAAAAGATTTTATTTTTAACCGACTTTCAAAAAAAGGAGGAGGTTCTATGTTCGACTTTATGTTTGTTTTTTTTTTGTTTTTTTTTTTTTTTTTTTGTTTTTTTTTTTTTTGTGTATGTTCATCGATATCTCTGTCAATTGTTTAACGATTTTGAAAATTCTTTTTTTGTTTGAAAGAGTATGTTTCGAAATTGGTCCCATTTTAATTTGGTGAAGGTCTGATGAAGAACTTCGGAGTTACACAACAGAACTCTTCAATAAATAACGGAAAAACTCTCGGGATTGCTGCAATCGCATGTCTGTTTGTTGTTTATACCATTTCATAACATAACATCACGCCAGTACGCTCTAAAGGGGTACACAGATCTCTCATTTCACCGGTTATGTTCAAGTTATATATTATTCGGTTAATCTATTCTGGAGTTGTTTATTAAGGTCCCTATACCTTAATAAACAAGTTGCTATTAGATAGGTAAAACTAAAAAGGGAAAAATAAAAAAACTTTTTTGCAAAAAAATACTACCGACTTCCAAATGAAAAACTACAAAGTGAAAAATAACTTAACTTTTGGAAGTCGGTGTCCATATCGCAAAAAATGGTACCTACGAAAGACACCGACTTCCAAAAGTTAAGTTATTTTTCACTTTGTAGTTTTTCATTTGGAAGTCGGTAGTATTTTTTTGCAAAAAAGTTTTTTTATCAGTTCTTGATCTCGATCTCGCCTGGTGAAAAGAGAAAGATGAAGTCTGTGATGTGTCATGCCCATAAAATGCCTGATTACTCTAGCTTTGAAGGCGGAAGGGTTTTTTTGGGACATCCCAACACAGATGCTGGTAAAATATAGACGGTACTTTATTCCTAAATTCTCGTCAAACCTTAAGTCTCTGGTGATGGTGAAACCGCCACACTAAAGCAACTCAATTTCATTCCATTACCAACGGTTTTAAAACGAAATAAAAATATCTATAACCATGGTCCCATGGAGCTCTAACTAGTCCCTACTCAAGTGGTAATTCAAGAACTTTACACGCACTTTGTAATTAAATTGCCCAACAAATAGCCCATGTTTGGACATAAAATTATCCATACTTATCTCGGGTGTCATTTTTGTGGGACCCAGCTAAGTAAATACTACACTTATATGTAGGTATGTTATGTTTTGTGACGTTGTGCAATGGTTAATAATATGCTAATCAGTTTGGATTGGGCAACTTTGAAGTTTGTATGGTGCAGGTTTGTACTGGTGTGGAGAAAAGTGTTATAGGAAAGTGATACCCACAATGGGTTTGTGAGTAGATGAAAGATGATCTTTGTTAAATTGATCATTATTTTTATATTTGAGCCCTGGCTCAAAGATAAAACGAATACTTGTTTATTAGGTGCTAGCAGACGACTCGCGGTTTCACCCGCGTAGTTCCCGTTCCCGTGGAAATACAGGGATAAAAAGTAGCTTAAATGTCACCCGGGGATAGTGTAGCTTCCCAACGGTGAAAGAATTTTTGAAATCGGTTCTGTATTTTTTAAGTTTAAAAACACATGTGTTTTTGTATGTAACGAATAAACTTAAAGAAGAAAGATTTGTATTTTTGTATGTTTTCAAACATACAAATCTTTCCTCGTTATAATATTAGTATAGAAGTATAGATAGGTGAGATCCTGACTTAAAGCTGATAAATACCCATTCAACTAAAATTGTCTAGAGTTTTTATTCCTGTTGCCTCTTTGTCCAGCTGTAAAAATAATTTAATTAATAAAATAAGGTTTATCATAAAAATAAAGGGAATTCGATAGCCGTATCGAGAACGCCTGGAAAAGTTACTGGTTCATGAAGACGCTAATGAAGGGTGATCTGCCGATCTACCTAAAGCGAAAACTCATCGAGTATCCTGCCCATCCTAACCTACGGTGCTCAGACATGGTCGGTCACTCACCGAATTACAAAAGTCTCGACTTGGGGTTTGCCAGAGAGCTATAGAGCGCAGCATTATGGGCGTAAAGAGAACAGACCGATTATGGAATACCACGCTGCGCTCCAAAATGGGCATAATATACGTGGGCAAAAAGGCTGCCAGGCAAAGGAATTGGGTGTGTCACGTTAGTCGCATACAATTTGACCGCTGGGCAAGAGTCGCCACACAGTGGGTTCCTGAAGATAGAAGGCGCCATCGAAGCTGGCCCAGAAATATGTGGCGAGATGATTTGGACGCGTACCATGAGGGCTGGTTCGAGACGGCGGGAAAAGAATGTGGTGGTGAGGAGGCCTTTGCCCAGCAGTGGGACAGCAACGGCTAGGACAAAAAAAAATACAGTATCTAACTTTATTTTTATCCAAACCGTTTCATATTTTACCTTCACACGGGTTTTCTGAAAAATGGATTAATTGATTTGATAAAAAATACATTTTGTAGTATATTTATTTTGTATTTTGTAATATATTTTGTATATTTGTTTTAATTTTAATGTTTATTTTTGTATTGTCTTATCTTGGTGTACAATAAAGTATATATAAATAAATTACTACATTCAGGTTACTTATACAGTTTTCTCTGTTTTTACTGTACTATAAAAAAACATTACAGAATTTTAATCAGAATTCAATTTTACACGTTTCCACTTCCGTCACCACCTGTACCCGGCTTTCAATCGCTCTTGTAAATGGAGGAAGAGGTTCCAAAGCAGTAACAGATACCAACAGCTATTGATATAACACTTATACAGATTAGATAGTTGCCATACCTTATGCCCTTTGTGGGAGCTCGATACATAACGTTGAGCAAGTGGATTTGCCCGAATGAGTAAAATTTCTTGGCATTTTCCCATGATATTTTTTACGTTTCGTTTTTTAGGACTACGAAATGCTAACAAGCTCATCAGATTTTCTGTTCCAATAGAATCGAAATAAATCTGAAATCTTTTTTGCAAATATAATGCCTCCATAGTTACAGGTGGTGAGTATAATTAAATAGAAACATCATTAAAACATTTTTAAGAAGGAGAGAGAAAGAAAGATAAAAAAAAGATTTTTTGAATTAACTTTTTAGTTAGGTACCATTTTTTTCGAACTAGGTACCTACATTTAAACATATAAGTATATGACTACACTCACTCACTCTGACTACCATCTTAAATGTGGCCTTGGATGATCGAGCCTGGATGCAAGCTACTCTACCCATTCGCTTCGGCGGGCTCTGCATCCGCAAAATTTCTAGTATAAGCCTACCGGCGTTCTTGTCTTCGGTCCACGGCACTGAAAAGTTAACCACAAAATGTTTATCCCTTTCACTGGTTAACTTTAAAGTGCCGTGCTCGACCGACGCAGTGTGCGCCTGGAAAGTGGCTTGCCGCTTGGCGTTGCCCGAGAACCCATCTTCCCAGAGACAGTGGGATGAGCCGCTCTGCAGGTTGGTACGGAATAAACTTATGAATACGTCCACCAATACTGCTGAGCGTGCCCGCCTGCTGGCTGTGGGAGAGTGGGAGTCAGGCCTCTGGCTACAGGCTCTACCGTCACTCAACATAGGTACTATGTTGAATGACAACACCTTCCGGATCGCTACATGTCTGCGTTTGGGTGCTCCTAGCGGAGCTCCACATCGTTGTCAATGTGGTGAAGCAGTTGACCGCCTCCGGTCACCATGGCTTATCCTGCAGTAGGAGCGCTGGCCGGATAGCACGGCACGCCAGCATTAATGACATCATACGTCGGGCTCTTGTCACCGCCGGGGTGCCAGCTGTTTTAAAACCCAATGGCTTGGCACGCGACGATGGGAAGAGACCAGACGGGATGACCATAATGCCTTGGAAGGTGGGTAGGCCTTTGGTGTGGGATGCAACATGTGTCGACACCCTTGCGCCATCCCATCTTCTTAGCACGGCGGGCTGTGCTGGGGCGGCTGCTGCCGGTGCAGAAAACCTCAAACGGCGCAAATATAACAACCTTATTGGGAGTTATATGTTTGAGCCGTTTGGGGTTGAAACATTAGGTAGGTAGGAAATTAGTACAAAGCTCGTCGACTCTTCACGTGACCAGAGGGCTGGCCTTTCTTCGGCCAGAGAATCAGCATTGCCATCCAACGTGGCAATGCTGCCAGCGTTCTGGGCACGTTGTAAGAAAGTATTTTACTTGCCGTACTCACCAACTAGCTCAAGTATAGGTTACAACGTTTCCCGTTGACATCGATGTGGACGAATTTTTTGATGAGGTCTTTTACGTCTCCCCTTTTGTATTTGTATATAGGTTTGTTTTTGTTTTTAGAATTTTCAATTGTATAAATGTTAATAAAAACATTATAAGTTTAATATATATTTTTGGAATCATCTCTTAAAACCCTTTATTTTGATACCCCACACTAAAAAATAGGGGCCCACAATATGGCACCCAAAATCTGCCATTTTTCTTTTTCCAATTTTAGTGTGCCTCTGACACTCATCGATTGACGTAAGAATCATCAAAATCGGCCAACGCGTTTGGTCTCTAGAACGCCACATAGGAACAAACATACATACATATACTGATGAATACATTACCATCCTTCGGCAGTTGGATAAAACATCAAAAAAGTTTCTTACTGAATCACGTTAAATGTCAAGCACATAATAATAATCCAAGGAGGGCTGTTCTTCGAAAAACATAAGTCAGAAAACAGCTTGGTTTTGGAAAAGCAGTAGGTAATGAAATATGGAAAGCTTTATAAACATTTAAGGAATCATTGAAACTAATTGAATAAGGCATACAAATTTAAAAATAAACGGCTGAAACTACGTCACCATACCCATGACAATAAACTTGATATTCATCAAAGTCAAGGTCCCACTTAGGAACCATTTTACAATCAGATAGAGGTAGAACCACGTCATCCACACTTCAAAAGATCAGTACGAAAATATCCCAAATGTATGCACATACATTGACACACAGTACCTCTTTATTATTAGTAATTATTTATAGAACCACAGAACAAAGGTTATCATGTACATTAGAGGTTTCTCACCAGTTTCTGAGTGTACTTGATTGTAATGAGAGGTAGTAAGTTAGAAGTGTGTTTGCTGACTATGGGAAAATTAGGAGCGGGCAGGCGTTTTTTTATGCGAGAGTAAGGGTGCCTTACCACCAGAGATATGCTATGCTACGTTGCTATGGCTGCGTTTGATATCCACCAATCATATTCATTGTTCCATATAGCATAGCACTGATGGAAACGGGTTCTGCTAAGCTATGTTTTTTATATGGATGGATGCATGATCTGGATGTATACTCTAGATACGATCTATGGATGGTCGCCTCTCCTCTCACCGCGCCGCTCTAAGTGCCTTCCTACTGTCGCATAGCTACCACGCGGCGGCGATTCTTACTAGCCCGCTACATAGCTCACCAGCGAAACAGCAAGCGAAGTATCGTCAGTGGAAACGGTCACATAGTTTCGTAGCTTAGCTTTCACATCCTCGCAGCATAGCTGCATAGCACTTCTCTGGTGGAAAGCCACGCTAAATCAACGTGCATAGCAGCTGTTTCTCATCTATATTGGTTGCTAGTTATCAGTTGGATTAACATGGAGAGACTGCTTATCTGACCTCCACAACCCAGTAACCGAGTAACAAGATATCCTTTGGCAAGACAGCTGTCAGAGGTCAGACTTCTGACAGATGTCAGACTTCTGACGACCCATACGTAACGACTTCCAAAGGTCTACAAATCTTCTTCTTCGTAGTAGTATCGATGATTCCTCAATTATTATACGTTTTGACCAGAATTCAGCCACGGCAACAGCGTTTTCATTTGCCTCACAAAGGTCCTACAGGGTGCAGGTGTTGTTGCACAGAGAGCACAGGAGGTGAGGCATTGGGGTTCCCCCATCTAACTTAGTTGTACCTGCAGCGACCCACTTGGCTTCGGCGTCGGTTTAAAGATTTCCAGGTGGGCCATGCAAGTTGGTGGCCTACAGGGAGCGTTTCTGCAGGCTCAACATAGTCATTCAGAGGAGGATGTTTGAAGAGCCACAGTCTCTTCTTTGCCTCACTAGACCTGCTGTCATTAATTGGTTTGGTTAACCTCAGAAGGCTTTTCTGACTCTTCAATCCGCCCCTTGGCTTGTCCACATTGTATAAAGAGTATCGTCTATCTGTGTCCTGCTTGTGTTTTTCGAAGAACAGTCCACTTCACTTTGGACCTCCAGAGGGGCTATTTCTGCAAGCGGGTACAGTGCTGCGAGTGTTGTTTGTTTTAGACAGCCCATAATTATTCTGCATGTTTCATTAAGGGCTACATCAACTATTCGGGCATGGACGGATCCATGCCACAATGGGCATGCGAATTCGCCAGCCAGGTCTACAAATAATAGCCGGATAATCTGTAAGAAAATTACTTTATTTCCTGGTTTCTGGTACCTAAATTGAATAACCACCACCACTTGGTGGTGGATGGTCTCCAAAAATCAGTGAGCCACCAGACTGTAAAATCGTTTTTTAGGGACTTATACAGCTTTATCGCCTCGAAGCTTTTCTGGTAGTCGCCGCTGACGATTCTGGCTTTCAGAAGTTGGAGTGGTCGGGAAGAGTGAGGTGGGCTAGTCATGTGACCGTAACTTGCTGGCCAAGATGTTGAAGACAGATTGAGCTGACTGGATTATGGAAGCCTCATCGGACTCATTGACAGAACTGACGAAACGTAAGAAGGCCAAAAACACAATCCTGCACATAACTTTACTTTATTTAGACCAGTGAAGTAATTCAATATTCAATCGAATGTACCAACCAATCGAATGTTCCATTCAAACACCTGATGCATCGTGAACATTACCTTTTTTTACAGGCTTTGTTTACAGGTTCCTGATCCTGGCGCCGCGCATTTCACCAAGCGTTGTGTCAGTCATTGCAGTCCGAATAGGGTTGTCCGGAGTCAGGAAAAAGCCGGACGTATTAAAGCTTTCTGAATTCGTGAATGGCATTTGTCTGGCTTTTACATTTACCAGTCATTTTAATTTTCCAGGATCGTAATCTGTCATAATTAATGTAATTGGTGTCTATATCGTTTTAAGTAAAGTAAGTTAGTTTCGTAAAATATAATTAAACTGAAATAACAACAACACAGCTGATGCTCAGTATAAACACACAATAGCGGTTGCTAGCGTAGGTGTACTCCATGTCAGCGCGCGCTAGTACTTCTACGGTTTTTTTCGTGCGCCTTCGGGTCTCTCCTCAGCTTCTCCCTTTTTGACGGATTTTCGCTTGTACTATCCTGCATGCGGCACGCTGTGCCTCGCACAATTTATCACGCATAAATGATTATTTATATAAATTAATTAAAAAGGTATTTAAAACGTTCAAATTATAAATATATTTGTATATTCCAAGCTGAATCGATTGTTTTTTTTTAGTTTCCTAGATGATCGGGAAGCGCCTTAAAAATCACTGCAAAAAGGTGTCGGTTTTTGGTGTCGTTTTTTTAATTGTTACACTTTTTCCGGTCTAGCCCCTCAGCCCGCAAATAAATCAGAACTATAAAGTGCTATAAGGAACTCCGTTCCAATAGACAACAATTGAGGGGATATAAGAATTATTTCATTAAATGTAACGAGGATTTTATAAGAAAGGATAAAAAGGTCTAAATCATATTCATCCTTATTTAAAAAAAGTCTCAACTGACTAGCAAATTATTTCTTTTTCTATAGATTAAATGTAGAATATGCCAAACAATCGCTAAATAGCGTCGAGATTTTTATCAATAGTTAAGGATGATTATGTTTATCATTTTAAAACTGAGACAAGAAGTTATAAAACTGATCGGCTTTTTTGGCCATAAGTCCATCTAGATAGTCTAAATTGGTAGGACGGTTCGGTTTTAAGACGTGGCAACCCTAGCTCCAGACGCTTAAATCCAGTTTAAATGTAAACAATAGAAATAAATAAATACTGTAGGTGTAGTTTATGGTACCTATACTAAACTACAGAAGGAATCCTGCCGAATTTGGAGCCATTTGTTATAATTTAATAAACAATGCTTGTGAGGAGTTGGAATAACACTTGAGGGTGAAAGGACTCATAAAGTACCATCTCTAATTCTCTATCGACATTGGTGGGTGTAGAATTGTTTTAGATCAATTGATTGAGTTTTCTCAAACATTTGTTGAAAATATTCAAGTATTACTCAAAGGATGTGTGTTTTCACCCCGCAAACAATAATATTCTCACTTTATGCCAATTTATTTAATTATTATATACTTTACTGTATACCATAAGTTACATTTATAAAGGAAACTTAAAACTAAAACCACATAGGTACTATGGAGGCCTTTTCGCATGCCGCGATCTCTTCCAGGCAACCAGGTTGACTGTAATAGGGATGTTTCATAAGTAGAAAAATGATAATTCTATTTAGTCCGTCAGTGAAATTATCACATAATATTAGATCCGTATTTTTTGCTTTATCAAATAAAAAAAAATACAAAGATAAAGCGCATCAAAGTTTAGGAGTGGGGGCTTTAGGAGTGACTTCACTTTGTCAGTATAGAGCACACTGTGACGTTACACAATATTTCAACGCACTGTATCGTCGTAATATTTTCTTTACATGGCTAAAGGCAAAATACGTGTCTAATATTTTTAGGTTATCTAACTGACGGACGAAATAGATATTTTTTGTCAACTACCCTATTGCTGGACACAAAGTGGGGCTGTCATTGGTGTGATTTTTTTTGTTAAATATTACATTTATTTGGTGTCTGCTCAGTATATTGGCTAAAATTTCGATTATGGGCCGTTGATTTTTGATGCGGGGAGGATGGAAGGGGGAGGGGGGGAGGTTTGGCTATCCCCTAGTACCATCCCCACTACTCGGAGCCCTATGGTTATGGAGATATCCATGGTTAAAGTTTTCAGGTTAAAATAAAAATTGCCATAAATCTGCCTCGATTTAAGAGGCGTGGAGGGGGTAAGGGAAAGGGGGGTAGAGGGGCTACCTCACTGTACCATCCCCACCCCACAGAACCCCATGGTTATGGAGATATCCATGGTTAAATTTAAAATTACTATTTAAGCAACAAAGTCGACGGAGCCCCGCTGCGCGGGGCTTCTATTTCTGTCTGTAGGTTCATAAGTAACCTAACATGAAGGAGATGACGAGAGCCGCGTTCGCTCGCTTTGCTCGCTCACTTCAGCTCCCGTCATCTCCTTCGAACCTAACCTATCCGTGTCGGGGTGCCCTAAGTTCCCGAGCTCGCTTCGCTCGCTCTTGGACTAATTCGCATTTTTTTACCTCACGAAAAACATACAAAAAAACATAAAATTTCCGAGTCTTGAAAATTTGTAAAAAGCTTTCTATATACGAGTACTACCTATAAAAAAAATATGAACTTCCAAATCAACGGCCCATAATGGAAATTTTAGCCAGTATATTTTTTTATGGTTTGGTAAATAGTGGTAAAAAAAAACGTACGTGAAGTCAAACATAGAACCTCCTCCTTTTTGGTAAGTCTGTTAAAAATGTCCGTCTTCATCGTCGGTAGACTGTTTGCCAGTTACAGCTCCTCATTTCAGGAACTAGTTACTACTACTGGTATTGAACTGAACTGGTTATAAAATGTTCTTGTTTGCAACTTAATGTAAGTAACTGCTTTAGCAAAAGCTATGCTTTATCTAATCGTTATACCTAGCATAAAAGATGTGGAGAAAATTATGACAAACTCATATCTGTGGAGAATCTTATAATGTAGAGATCCGCAAGAGAACCAGGGTTACCGACATAGCCCGAAGAATTGCCAATCTTAAGTGGCAGTGGGCAGGATGCATTGCTCGCAGAACGGGTGTACGATGGTGCAGAAAAGTTCTAGAGTAGCGACCGCGAACCGGAAGACGTTGCATTGGAAGGACTCCCACCAGGTGGACCGGGACACGGGGCCGGTCAATGTGGCAACGATTGGGGGAGGCCTACGTCCAGCAATGGACGTCTTTCGGCTGATATGATGATATCTGTAGTCCTAATAAATAAAAGCTGAAGTCATTCTACACCAAATTTGTGAGTTAGACTACTCTCACAAATTTAGATTATTAATCTCGCTCTGTAACAGGAATCATTCCAAGATCTAGGTACCAACTAACAGCATAAGAGCCAAAAACAAACACTTTCGGTTTCAAATTTACCTTGACTAACCTATCTTCATGTAAAATCGCTTGAAACATTCTACGATATAGTCTTTGGGCATTCGTAAAGTTTAGGTTTCAAACAATGCTGTTGACCACGGAAGACATAAGGTTCAAGTGCGAGTGTTCGAGGCAGGCGCCACGAAAGGCCGCGTTGTGTCAGTCACCGGTACAGGCGAGCGCAGACGTTGCTTACGTCCATACCATAGAGCACGGAATCGCCACTCCCGCTGCGACTAAAGACGGCATTATAAATTACTAGCTTCTGCCAGCGACTTCACCCGCGTGACGGTCAAAAATTATCCTGAGAGAACATATTCCCGGGATAAAAAATATCTGCTATGCCTGACTATAATTTATTACTGTACCAAATTTCATACAGATCAGTCCGTTTGAGCATGAAGATGTAACAAAAATACAAACACACACACACACTCACAAACATTCGCCTTTTATTACTGTGATGGTTGGGACGACTTCTAGCCTTCCTAGAGGCTGCTGAATACCAGTCATTTACATGGAGTGACTGCCTCCACGACCCAGTAACTGGGTCCCTTAACCGTAGATGAATACTGGGCCAAACATAGGTAATATTTCAAAACTGTATTTACTAACGACACGCTAAAAGAACCCTTGGCAAGACTGGTTACGTTTCAGACAATGCTGTTGACCACGGAGGATATAAAGTTCAAGTACGAGTGTACGAGGCAGGTGCCATGAAAGTCCGCGTTGTGTCAGTCACCGGCTCACCGGTACAGGCAAGCACAGGCGCAGGGTAACGTCCATACCATAGAGCACGGAATCACCGCTCAGGTATCGACTAGAGAGGTCATAAAAAAAATTGCCTAATCTTTTCCCAGTTACATAATATTTTGTAGTTTAACTGCTGAATACTAGTAGTACGATTATTTTTTTCTTTTTAGAAATTGACACAGAGCTCCACAATAACCAGTATTACAATAACCCATTGCAAGACTAGATGTCAGGCTTTCGGATGTCTGACTACCCATAACGACTGTCAAAGATCTATAAAATGACCGGCCGAGGTCAAGGTGCTTTCCCAAGTAATAATATAATAATACCTATAGTATCGTTTATTTATAACATAAGGCACATTTTACAATAAAATATCTTAAACATATAAAATAAGACAGTTTCTTATTTGCCTGAACTAGGTTTAACCTGTGTTTCAGGGTATAAAGTGCTTAAAACTTATAATAAATAATAATAAATTAACAATGGGTATGGTATATGAATATTTAAATTAAAGACACAGCAAATTATTATTTTGTTACAGCCAGAAGATCCTCTGTCTCTCCGTAAGAGATACCAAGTAGATGTTCAAGGATAGTCTTTTTACAGCTAAAATAATTTAATTTATACATACTTAATTTTCTATTTAATCTATTGTACAGAAATGGACCTAAGAAAGTAAAGAATCTATTTACAAAGACATATTTTGAGGATGCATTAGAATCGCAGACAATGTCATTTCGTCTATATGATCGTAATGAATGAGTGTCGAACTGACCTAGGCAAGCTGACCTAAACATCGACCCGTGTGGCTGTGGTCATGTAGCCACAAGCTTCTGCTATTACTGGCTGCTACACCAATAAGAGCTGTCATAGCCATAGTCAAAAAAGCAACGGGCTGTTTATTTCTATATGTAAACGGTGACACCCACTGATACGCTTGGTTTATGCCGTTCCGTGCTCTGTGGTCCACAACTCCACAGTACTACACACACAGTCCACAGCGTTAAGTAAACAGACAGACGGACGGTTTCACCGCTAACGCTAATCTACTGTGTTTGTATTGTTTCGTTTTTTTTAACTCCGACGTACGCATGTTGCGGGGAAATGTGGAATTTTGAGGTTTTAGGAAGTTCCTGAATCTAAATACACACGGTTGGTGCAGTGGTTGAGCGATGGGCTGCTGCACTGCATGTCGTGGGTTGGATTCCCGCACGGAACAAATATTTGTATGGCCTGCAGATAGGTTTTCCGGTGAGTTCAAATGTTTGTAAACGCACCCCCGGAACAGGAAAAATGGGGCAAAATAAAAACCGGTCAGGTGCGTGTTGGACTTCGCACATCTAGGGTTCCGTACTAATTTATCATTATATTGGTATTTATTAGTAAAATATACGTAATAATAAATATTATCAAAAAATTCTTCGGAACAGACAGATGGACACGTGAGTGACAGCAATAGGGCTCCATTTGGACCCTGCGGATACGGAACCCTAAAACTAAACCCACGAGTACTGATTTTGTCAAATAAATAACCTTTTTCGCTAACTCCTAAACAAGAAAGCCGATACTGATATTCAGCTACATGCAGTTAAACAGGAATCCTAGACTGATAATGCTATTATTAGATAAATATTAATAATTGATTGAATGCTTGCCAAGAAAACAATAGCGTGTTTAGTCAAAGAAAGATCTACGTATGTACCTATAATATCCCATCATCATCATCAGCCTTATAACGTTCCCACTGCTGGGACACAGGCATCCTCTCTTTGTGAGAGGGAATGGGCCGTAATCCACCACGCGGGCCCAGTGCGGATTGGTGGATGTCACATGTCTTCGAATTTTTGGTTCTAGGACATGCCGGTTTCCTCACGATGTTTTCCTTCACCGTTTTGGGAGCAGTGGTGAAGAAATAATTTACACAAAGTAAAGCGCCTGCCTGGGCTCGAACCCACGACCTACAACTTGTAAGTCGCGGCCGATACCACTAGGCCACCACTGCTCCACTGGGCCACCACTGCTATCTAACAAAATCATCTAAATTTGAAATAAAAACCGGTAGTCTTTCACATTTTTGGAATACCTTGAAAGGTTGCATAATGTGGACCATTTAGACATGAACATGCTGTAGTTAGGTAAGCAATTGCCTTTTTTTTTAGCGTGGAGCAATGCTCCCCGATGTGTCCCAGCAGTGGGAACATTAATAGGCTGATGATGTTAGATAGATAGACTTTTCTGGGTTCGCTTTTCCAATATCATCATAAAAAAAAAATAGGTTAGCATGGTGGCCTCCTTACCCCAACTGAAATGCAATGAACTATTTGTATTTTGTATTTATTTTATTCCAAAAAATTTTTACATTGTGTCGAAAAAACATAATTGGCAACAACCACCACTACACTATACAAACTAACATTGAAAGAATTACAAGACAATTAGCCAAAATTTTACATCAAACATTAAGAGGAAATACGGGCGGAGAGACTTTTGAAAAATAGGTATTTGAAAAAACTATCGCTGTCGCTCTGCGAACTGCGAGCGCGTGGCGGCCGGCCGCCCTATCCATGTGTGTGTAAGTTGACGGTGTGTGCGTGCCTCCGAAACGCTCCCGGCCGCGGCTCGCGCATTTCTTGTAATCGCCCCAGTCACTCGTAACTTTTGTTGTTGTGGATTGTGGACTGATATCCAAGAATATCTGTTATTCTTAACAGCAAATGCAGAAAATCTTTTTTTTTGGACGTGACTAATAATACTGTGGAGCAATTTAATTATGTAATTGCCAAATTTATTGGCGGAAAAAGAGTTAACTTTGCAGGCTCATATCATATCAGACAAGTGGAGCAGTAACTTCATGAAATATCGAAGGCCTATTCATTCACGCATCCAAAAAATAATACAGGGCTGCAGTCCGGGCAAATAAAAAAAAATAGATCAAAAGCAGCGTTCGAAAAAAATCACAGAGATTTTCCGAAAAAGAAAACTGACATATCCCAAAAACTACGGTCGCTTAGAGTTGGAAGAAGATAGAAGAAGATATGCCTTTGGATTTATATAAATTAAAAGAAAAAATATTTCTTGAAAGATTGCTCTCAACTAAGGATGTTCAGAGGAAAATAGTGGGGGCCAAAGCGATAATAGCTTATGGGAAATTGAAAGACTAAAGAGGCTTACGGCATCGAATGTTGGGCGAATATGTAAGATGCGACCGAAAACATTGGTTCGCAAAATTTGAGAAACGTTATTATATAACAAATTTAAAGGAACTGTGGCTACCAATTATGGCAAGGAAACTGAATCTAAAGCGATCGATCAATTTATCAAGCACACGGGCCTACAGGTATTAGAGTGTGGAATGTTTATCGATGAAAAGAAACCCTTTTTCGCGGCAAGCCTGGATGGTCTGATAGGTCAAGACTCGATAATAGAGGTAAACTGTCCTTACGAAATTGCAAGAATGTCACCTAAAGACGGAATTGAACAAAAATAAATAGATTTAGAACTGTTTTCAAGGATCATCACTAATCGTCTCCGTAGACCACATAGGTACATACGCTGCGGCAGGTTATACAGAAGACCGAAGAGTACAACCTGCCTCTCTGTTTAGCGTTTGTGGAATACCAGAAAGCCTTCGATTTGATCGACACTTGGGCTGTACTGCAGTCTCTCCAACGGTACCAAATTGACTACCAGTACATCGAAGTGTTGAAAAGTGTGTATAAAAAGGCCACCATGTCAGTTCGACTTCAGGATCAGACCTCGGAACCCGTCCTTCTGCAGCGAGGTGTGAGACAGGGAGACGTCATATCTCCGAAACTGTTCACCGCTGCACTGGAGGATGTCTTCAGATTTCTGAACTGGAAAGGGCTAGGCATAAATGTCAATGGCGAATACATCAATCACCTTCAGTTTGCCGACGATATAGTGGTCATGGCGGAGACCATGGAGGACCTCAGTACAATGCTCGATGACCTCAGTAGAGCTACCTAAAGAGTGGGTCTTAGGATGAACATGGACAAAACCAAGGTGATGTTGAATGCCCATTTTACACTAACTCCAATCAAAGTCGGATACTCTTCACTCGAAGTTGTGGGCGACTATGTCTACCTGGGACAAACGATCCAGTTGGGTAGGGCCAACTTCGAGAAAGAGGTCAACCGTCGAATTCGACTTGGCTGGGCAGTGTTCGAGAAGTTGCGGTATATTCTCGTCCAACTTACCACAGTGTCACAAGTATAGACTTGAGACACAGTGACCAGACCAGTGTGTGTTGCCAGACATATGGTTCTGAGACATGGTCGCTTACAATGGGCCTCATCAGAAAGCTTACAGTCACCCAAAGGGCAATGGAGAGGGATATGCATGGAGTTTCCTTGCGTGGTCGAATCAGAAATGTAGAGATCCGCAAGAGAACCAGGGTTACCGACATAGCCCGAAGAATTACCAAACTTAAGTAGCAGTGGGCAAGGCACATTGCTCGCAGAACGTATGACCAATAGGGCAGAAAGGTTCTGGAGTGGCGACCGCGAATCGGAAGACGTTGCGTTGGAAGGCCTCCCACCAGGTGGACCGATGACTTGGTGAAGGTTCCGGGGATCCACTGGATGCGAGATGCACGGGACCGATCAATGTGGTGACGTTTGGGGGAGGCCTGTGACCAGCAGTGGACGTCTTTCGGCTGATATGATGACGATGATGATGATGTTATAGATTTATGTACGTTTAAAGGCAAAATGTTACAATTAAAACAGAATCAAAATTACTTCTACTAAGTACAAGGCCAACTACACATAACTCGTCGAAATTTCTGTTATTTTATTTTATGGAGTCCCAAAAGCTTTTATTTTTCAAAATATTAAGAGGGACAATGCATTATGGCAAAAAATGGAACCATTAATAGAAAAGTTCTACCACATTAGTGGCAAGCCTAAGGCATTAGCCTTTCACCAGAAATCATTGACGATCGGATACCAAAGAATAAACCAGTGAGAGAAAGCACGTCTGCCTAGCCTTTTCCCATCTACGTTGGAGTCAGATGCAGCTGAATACCAGTATTTTGATAGATCGACTGCCTATCTGACCTCCACAACCAGTTACTGGGTAATATGAAACCCCTTGGTAAAACGAGTCAGACTTTCAGGATGTCAAAGCCGAAAATAACAGCCGGGACCAACGGCTTAACGTGCTTGGCGAGACACGGACGGGTCTTGGTATGTAAAGATGGTCACCCATCCACGGAACAACCACGGCAAGCATACCCACAGAACAGATAAAACCTCTTTTATCTGTTCTGTGGATTGACCCGTGCGGCTGACGTTGAAATAAGTTTAATTTCGCTGATGTACCTAGTAGGCGATCTAGAGACTGCGGATACCTATCCGATATATAATTTACTGTTTTGTATTGAAAACTTTTTGTAATAAACATTTCGCGGTATGCGATAAGGCCGCCCATTGTATATTTTTAGTATTAAGTTTCTTTTTCTTGTTTGTTATGGTGTACAATAAAGTGTATATATATAAATAAATAAATAAATAAAGACATGCACTTAATTTTATTTTGTATCCATTACTTTTTAATACTTCTATTTGTAATTCCCACTAAACAGCACATGCAAACAATATAAATGTGTTTATCGATAACTGTTTACAACACTAGTATATCGATATTATTTTCAACTACTACGCATCACCTTTTCGTCTGTGTACGTATTATGCAGACCCCTTGCGTCAAACCCCGCCCACAAATTCGTGCGATAAGGACAACCGCAGATTCGACAAATTTTCTTAAGTAAAAAGTCATAATTCGAGGTTTGGCTCTCGTCTGTTTTCTCCTCCAATATTGGACCGATTTAGAAGATATTTCATAAACTGAATAAGAAGGATATTTACTATGTCCCTATGTTTTCCTTTTTTCATTAATAGTTATCAAATTTGTACACTAAGGCTCTGAAGACAGCGACTCAATACAGACAATTTTGAGCATTTTGAGAGGGTTCTAGTTCTTATACGGATAATATATCACCAAAAAGGAAAACATAGGGACATAGAAGAAGTTGATATTTATTTTACTGTAAAAAATCATTGCTTTAAGTTCATAAACCAGAGAGAAAACAGACGAGAGTTTTTGTATGGAGAAAAGACCACCCCCGTTTCCTCTTAATACACTTCTATTTCAAACTTCAAATAGTCAGACAAGTATTCAATGATGTCAAATCGATATTCATATATTTAAACAGATAATATGTCAAATAAAAATGTCAAACGCAAATATAAAAAACACATAAATTCAGATTCAAATAAAGATGTCAATCGTAAAATATAATGTCATCTTAAGGATTGAGAAAAAAATAAAAATACAACAATAATTATATTCAAATGCCATTACAAAATGCAAAAGTGAAAAATAAAATAAAAATGACATTAATATTGAGTTGGTAACTATTACACCTTTATACACCCCAACTCCGAAAGCTACAAACAATCAGCAAAGAATATTCATTATACGATATTTATGTGCTTGAATTCGTAGTTTGTAATTCAGACAAGTAGTTACCAATGAGACTTTTTCAATTTATATGTACTTTTAAATCTAATATCAAAGTGTATTTTGGTTGAGCTGAGTGGTGCCATGTGTCATGTTCGTGAACGGGTACCAATAGTTGGAATTGGTCATAACATAACTTAGCTGCCTCGGCCTGTTTTTAATTACCTATTTATTGTATTTTTTTTAATTGTTTGTTTTAATCTTAGACGCTTTTACATGCACATCTTTTTACATCGTTCTCACATTTAAGTATTTTAATTGTGAAACATTTTTTTTAAAGAGTATGTGTGGGGTTTCTTGTCCGTTCTTCTCCATAACAAGCTACATTGCCGAATGGACGGTAGAATCAAATAAAATAACTTTTTTTTTGAAGTTTTGGTTTCGATTTTTTGATTTCTAAATCGCCAATCCGCCTTGAGCATACACCTGCTTTCTCTGAGAAAAAGACGCATTTTCCCTGCAGTGGAACAAAGGGGTGGTATTAATATTACAATCTTTGGTATCAAACTTAAAAAGTTTCTTAAAAGTCCGATTTCATAAAACCACCACAACATAGAGGTACTCGTACATAATTAGACATACAAACATAAAGCGCGGAAGTACAAACAAAGAATGTTTTTAAAACATAATAGGTACTCGTATGATTTTAACTAAAACCGGTTAATCTTTGCAAGGAACAATTAAATAATAAACAAATAGAAATAACTTTCGTTTCTCACGTAATAATTAGTTGTTGTGACGATCACTAACGGTCAATGCTAAGTGTTATGGCAATATTGAAAAGCTGGAGGAGATTGACGTCTAAACATTGAGAAAATATGGTTTGATTATTTTAAGATGCTGAGAATGGTAAGGAATAAACTATGGAATTTGCTCTTGTGAGTGAGAGAAGAGGCAGAGATGTAGGAATGGATTTAAATTTTGCTCTAAGAAGTCTAAAGTTCACTATAGTGTATGTTGATTTGTTTCAGGAGCTGATGCAGAGTTTTATGTAATTATTCGGACCGTGTAATACCTAATTTATTTTTAAACAATACTGCGCCACAACCATGGATGTAACATGAACATCCATGGTTGTGGCGCAGTATTGTCGGACAGGCGCGGATACAGGGTGGGTGCAACGGGGGCAGTTGCCGCCCCCTGGGCCTCGACCAAACTGGTAGTATGAATGGTAACAGAAAATCTTTCTAGATTCGAGGCGGGGTGCTAAAATTTTCGAGCTTGCTTCGCTCGCTCTCGCAAGTGACATTCTCGTCATCCTAATGCTTTTGAAGAATGGTCAAACCTGAGCTACTTGATGAACTCAAATCGTGAACCATAGTGTTTTAAAACCAGTGGTTTTTAAGTTTAAACTTCATCAAAAGTTCTACTGCAAAACTTAATCAAGGAGGTTATTAATACAATCCCAAATGGAGGAACAGCATGTTTTTCAATGAAATGCCCTTTCGAGAGCCATTTGCCCTCTCCTGAGCGAAATTCTGGAACCGCGCCTGTGCTCGAAAAGCTAGGCTGGACACGGCTGCTGCATGCCAGATGAGTTGTGGCCTAAAATAACCACTTATTGCGTCCTAGTAAACACTAAGTGAGTAGACATAGACGAAGATGGAGGGATGAACTTGAGTCCTACCGAAAAGATTGCCAAAGAAAAGCCAGCAGTGGGACATAGTTAACAATATTAATTATTAAGATATAAGTCGGTATAGAATAGAAGTAAATCAGATGCTGATATTAACGTGACCATTACTGGGCCCAAAATGTTTAAGAAGAGATTTATATCATACAGTAAAAAACTTAGTTAAGAAATGAATTAGCAGCTTTTTGTGTTTATTTATTTATTAAAACTTCATGCAACATACAGGTACATAGGCGGACTTAATGCCTGAGGCATAAATAAAGAAAAATAGAAATAATAAAAATTATTGAAGTTAAATCACACTATCACACTAATCACATCACACTTCACACTATAATTATTATCACACTAATATTATAAAGGCGAAAGTTTGTGAGTGTGTGTGTGTTTTTATGTTTGTTACTCCTTCACGCTCAAACGGCTGGACGGATCAGTCTGAAATTTGGTACAGAGATAGATTATAGTTTGGAATAGCACATAAAATACTTTTTATCCCGGGAATATGTTCCCTCGGGCTAATTTCGACTTTCACGCAGGCGAAGCCGCTGCTAGAAGCTAGTTGGTAATAAAACCTGTCTCATAATAAATTCATTATCTAATCAAAGCTTCTTTCCCTGCAGAGGCGTCAAAATATAAACCAGTAGCATCAACCCGAGGTGTCGACCGATGATTATCATTTAGAACATGTCCGCCCACAGGCTTAAGAATAAATTAAACACTTTACTGTGACACAAGACATTAATTGGATATTAGACCACTTAATTCTAAACTTTTCTTCAATAAAATGCAACCATATAGGCCCATATCGATAACAGCTTTACGAAACTAAGATTAACTAAATCCCATTGCGAAAGAACCATAAAAGCGTTATCATTTAAAACTCTTGGTAAACTAGGCTTCATTAATACTAATCCAAAATGGCCCATATTATCTACGCTGGTTATAAATTAAGTGCCTGTGGTTAGCCAACATCCCGACTTGGACTTATAAAAGAGTTGCCGTGGCCACACACGGCGCAGGAATAAAAAAGTTTATTGACGCTTCGTGTGTTGTCTATGGCCGTTACTCCTTTCCTTTGTCCTGGAGATAAAAATTAAGCTATAATGTATTCATTTCAATCACGCTGTGAGGATTTTTATTAAGATAACATTTAAGAATTGAAGAGGCTTTTAAGATAAGGCAGGGACAAATTGAGGGCGTCTTTTAAAATTAATGTTTGACAAGTTTAACGTGGTCAAAGCCCAAGGGTATTATGAAGAACAAAAAAAAAAAAAGGTTTATTGCAGAAACTTGTACACTTTTACAGTAAATCTTACATAGGGACCTCCTTTTAAGTAAAAGATATACCTGTACTAGGAGGACCCGCTCTTCAAAGACAAATTATGAAATGGTAAAAGTGATGTACAAAAGGAAAACAGAATCTAAATATTACAAGCAAAGTCTCAAATTTAACAAGATGAGACTTGAACTATAACTAAAAAAAGAATAAAAAATACAAAGAAACTTAGAAAATATAGCCTAAAATAATGTCTGTGAGTGTGAGTATGCGTGTGAATAAGTGTGTGTGCATGTGAGTGTATGTTAATAATAATAATAGAAATGGCTGTTAATAAACACACAATGATTTACAGAAACCAGTCGCTTGGTTATATGTAATAGTTCGAGTGCAACAAAGAATCACAAAACCACGGATAATATAATACTAGCATACAGATGCCTCATTGGGATGAGGAACGAATACAAAGAAAACGTGTTGACGTAACTTGCGTTTTTCATCTGATTATACCGATTACTTTTTCATAAAACGAGCGCGTTGAATCCACGGCGATAGATAGATTACCATCTATATCCGTGGAACGGAACCGAACGCAATCGATGTACAAAAAATAATCAGTACAGTACGTCAGTTTCTTTGTATGGGATGAGACACCACTGACAAAACCAAGCTTTTAGCTTAGGTATAAATTGATCACATTTCAAATGTTTGTCAAAACGTTTAATGAAACTATAGATATGTCGTTAGTATGTAAACTCATTAGTGCATTATATCTATAGTTCCCACACTTTTCACATGGTCCGTCTGTATCCTACCTACTTCTAAAAATTTAATTTGATGGTCGTTCGAGAAAAGAATAATCGAGATTTTGATACATCAAACCAGTAGGTCAACAATCGTGCTCAGAATATACCTTCAATTTCACACAACAAGCTTACGTTTTCAAGCAAATTTCATTCGAAATGAGCTTTTGTTATTCGAACAAACATTATGAAGTAGAGAACTTCTTAAGTAATAGGCACTACGAGAGGCACCGGTCCATAGGTATCATTTTCAGTTTATGTAAGTAGGTACCTTACCTGCCCAACAGACCACAGTTCGCAAAACTTGTTTTACAGAGCTTTTACAGCTCCGCCAGTCGTAACCGTAACACTGCGAAGTATGTAAACAATCGGCGATTGTTGCCTCTATACTATAATTTGTATTTACAGGCTCTACGCAAAGGTTACAGAGTTCGAGTTCTTGTGCTTGTGCAGTTGGAACGGAACGGACTAGGGACTGTACTTTGACATTGACATGTGTCTATTTGGCAGATGTCAAGGAATAGAATAGCGTTAGATCCGGGGTTGTCTATGGGTTCAAGTTACCGTATTTTGAGACACAAGATTTCTCGTGAAAACATGCAGTCCGTTGAGTCCGTTGCAGACTCCAAAGTTCATCCGCATTGATCGCAGTAGGTAGGTTTATTATCAGACTTCAGACAAATTTATTAGGGAATGGCTCCCGCGGGGTTGAAGAGTGAAGACTAAAGATGACCAAATCACACAATTTCCAAACGGTTACGTTCGGTTAGTTGCTTGTAGGCTACAACACTAACTTAATTAAAGTTAGTGTTGTAGCCTACAAGCAACTGGTTGCTTTTATAAGACTTGTAGGCACTTCGACTGAGCACTATAGCGATAGACTTTAAAATATCTAAGTATATGTCGAAAACAAGAAGGTAGCCCTACCTTCCATACACGCTTGGTCTTGTGAGCTTCATGTGAGTATGCATGCACAAAGCCTAGATAGTCCTTGGTCCAATAACGAAGCAGCGGATTCGGTCACCAATCGTTTCGCTTTCTCTCAACAAAAACACACTTTTTTAAGTTCATACACGCTACTTCAGGCTACTTCTCAACCTTTTGCCTCACAACTCTTTTTAACTCCAAAACGTGCTACTCCTCCTACATATATAAAGATTCTGAGGACTGGTGCAGTGGTTCAATATTTGAAATCTACTTTTATTTGTACCTCGTAATGCATCGGGTATCTAGGAACATACCCAGTGACGGATTAAGACTACTTGATGCCCTAAGCAATCCACGCCTGTGGGCCCCCCTATCCGTATGTCAGCTAGAATCGGTTTTTAAACCTTTACCGCCTAAAACATTAGTTTTTTGTAAAATAAGATGATGAGATGATACTTACCTTAGAAGTGGAGTAGGTGCGACAACAATAAAAAAGCATAATTTATTTATTTATTTATTGAAATGTGCCTTGCGGCTTTTCCGGGCATTGAATTCACGCAAGATAGTAAAAACGTCTAATGTTTTTAACATATCGGACATAGAGTCCTACAATATTGATAAATTATCCAGCCTTTCTTGTATCATCTTTGCCCTTTTTTATATTTTTATTTTGAAAAAAGATCGTTCCGCTGAGCAATTTGTAATCATAAGCAATAAAAATATACGCAGGGCTGTTTCCACACTAAGGAAATTATCATCATGTATTATTTTATACAATTGTGCGTAAGTTTGATGTAAACTTGTGCGAGCCGAATCACTGGGTCTTATGACATATGAATGAAACTGTTGAATTTCTGTTATTAATTCGGTGTTAAGGTCTTCTGGATATGTGTTTACTAGATTTATACTGTGCTGACTGTATTCTGCATTTTTTTTTAAGTCAAAGTCAAATATATTTATTCAATTAGGCCAATAAACGGCACTTTTGAACGTCACATAAATTAAAATTAAATTTTACAAGTAATAAAAAATGATTCTACCGTGCATTCGGAAAGTAGATTGTTATGGAGAAGAACGCACAAGAAACTCCATACCTACTATTTAAACAAAAATTCTAAAAAATCTCTTCACTTTTTCGCATACCTGCATTTAATTTATCTATGATGCTATTCTAACACGTTATTTTGAATTGTTCTCTTGGGCTGAAACTTACTTCAGGAGCTGAACCATCATTGGGCATTTTACTTTCTTCGTCTTTGACGGGTGTCTTTGTATTTCACATTATTCTGGTAGCTTTTCTTTTGCGCGGGCTTCTAAAGAATCAAAGTCGCACCGCAATTTTCCTAAAAAACCCACGAGTAGATAATTGGTAGAGATTAGCGTAAGTCTCTAGAGTAACTTCTGGGTCTTGTAATACCTTGCTGACTTTTTGGAAGGTTTGCAAGTGGTTTGTAGTTTATTTGACAAATTAGCTTCTCTTCTGGTTTCTCCTTTTGCATGTCATCCACAGGAATGACGTCTAATGCATCTATAATTTTATTATAATTATATCTGTGATATAGCTGATGTCGCTTAAGCGTGTGCTTCCCATCTCGTTTTTGATAAAGATTTCAAAACACTTTCACGTTTAATATGTACCACCTTATGGTTGAACCAGAAAAAAAATTTGGACTAAATAATTGTTTAGACTAAATTTCAGATTTTGGACTAATGAAAAAAAAAATACAGCTGCTAGGCATCAATCCACGGCGCTTCGACCTACTAAATTGAGAGAATGGGCTGCGCATGGGATATATATTGCAAACGGATTCGCCTCTAGAATCTTCTGCTGCATGCCATTGTAACGCCCATAATTGAAGCATTGTCATTAGACTGGCCTCTGCATTTTGAAAAATCTAAGCCACAATGTTCTTCAAGGTATTGAAGAGTTTGCTTTAAAACTATTGAGTTACTTATTAATTATCAAATTAATTGTAATACACAATTACTCAAAAAAACAAAACATTTGATTGACACAGATTTACGGGGGCGCCAGGCGCCCGGGCCCGCGGGGGCAGGTTAAATGCTCTAAGGCGGGGGCCCGTGGGGGCTGGTTTGTGATTGGCTGATCGCAATTCCAGTGCATTCGAATTGCCGAATGCACTAGCGGGCAGCGAGTGGGCAAGCGGGATCGGGGTTATGACTCTAGGTCGGACCACAGGTCGGACTCTATGTCAACTTAAAACGCGCGAATTTTCAAATTAGTTCTAGAAACTTTTTTGGTGTGGTTTTTGGTGACGTGAGAGTGAAACGTGAAAAAAATCCGTCGTTTTTTTTGTCCTTCATCTGGTGCCCCCCCCAGACGTGATGCCCTAGGCAATTGCTTAATTTGATTAAGGGTTAATCCGTCACTGAACATACCCATAGGACATTGGACATTAGCGTCGGACGAGTTTGGAAAGAGACGAACTACGGCTTGAGACAAGTTGGGAAAGAGACGAACTACGGCTTGAGACAAGTTGGGAAAGAGACGAACTACGGCTTGAGACAAGTTGGGAAAGAGACGAAATACGGCTTGAGACAATTGGGAAACTGACTACATGTACAAAGTGACGTATTAGTGAAAGTGATCTATTAAGGATAGCGATGAAATAGTTAGTGTGAGGAGTTGTCATCACAACCGTTTTCCTGCATTCAATTAGATACTTTGACGGTACGGTTGGCGCAGTGGCAGTTGCAGTGGCGATTGGCTGGCGCACTGCGTGTCGCAAGTTCGATTCCTGCGCGGAACAAATATTTGTAGGTATGACTTACAGATAGTTGTTCCGGGTTTAGCTGTTTGATTATGCGAGTTAAAAACTGTTTGTAAACGCACCCACGATACAGGAGAAATTCATAGTGTGAGAGCAACATTTAACTTTTACCTACCATTTATAACTAACTTGTTCATGTTTCAGTAGGCAATAGTAGGTACATTGTTCACCGAGAGGAGAAAGTGACCGATTACCGTCGAGGGTGTCGTTTGAAACACCCGAGATCGGGAATCGCACTTTCTCTCGAGTGATACATAGTGCTTTATACTACACCTACGAGGAAAATAAATTCTACGAAAACTGAATCCTCAAACAACACACAAATTGAAAATGGCGCCAATGGCGTCTGCAATTTTCACATGTTCTTTTTACAAATTGTTTGACACCATCCAACACACAGCTAGTGGCCAGTGTCATTTTGCGAACTTGGAGATAAAAACTCACTGTAAAAACTTTTTGGCTTTTGATATTAAGGTTACCAGCTTACCCAAAATTAAAAAAGAAAAACCACGTAAGAAATAGATTTTCATACACTTTTCTCTCCCGCTCAGATGCGTTTTCTCGCCGCATATTTGTTCGATATGCAATGACGTACTTTCTACCGTAAATTTGATAAAGTATCAAGGTACTTTCCGAGCAGGTGTAGTATAAAACCTATTTATAGCACATACAAACAAACAATAACAAAGATAAGTACCTACATGCTCATATACCCATAATATGAATAATGTATTCAATAAATGGGATACTTACATAAACACCCCTCTTAGTTTTAGATAGATAACTATTTGCAAAGACACATTATATGATTAAAGTGTCGTATTAAAACAGGATTTTATTTCCATAAATGGCGATGAATTAAATAAAGAACAACAATCTCTCTTGCTAGAAAATTTAGGATTTTTATTAAAAAAAATAAATAAAAAAGTGGTCCCTGCCACTTTTTTTATTTATTTTTTTATTTGAGTTGGGTTGGCTCTTGACTCTTGTCTAGGTCACAGGTGACAGAGACAGAGTCGCCGATGGAGCCAGCTTACCCAGAAGAAACCTGTTCACTCTAACTTTGAAGAGATTTGGGTCGAATGCGTTCGGAAACACAGACGCAGATAGTGAGTTCCACTCATTCGCTGTGCGCATTATGAAGGATGTTTGGAAGCGCTTGGTATGGTACGAATTGGTCGAACAGCAACCAGGTCATCATTTCAGCTGAAAGACGTCCACTGCTGGACATAGGCCTTCCCCAGGCGTCGCCACATTGACCGAACCCGTGCGTCTCGCATCCAGCGCCTTCCCGCAATCTTAACCAGGTCATCGGTCCACCTAGTGGGAGGCCTTCCAACGTATCGTCTTCCGGTTCGCGGTCGCCATTCCAGAACTTTTCGGCCCCATCGGCCATCCGTTCTGCGAGCAATTTGCCCTGCCCACTACCACTTATGTTTGGCAATTCTTCGGGCTATGTCGGTAACTTTGGTTCTCCTGCGGATATCATCATTTCTGACGTGATCACGCAAGGAAATTCCGAGCATAGCCCTCTCCATTGCCCTTTGGGTGACTTTAAGCTTTCTGATAGGTAAGGCCCATAGAAATAATTATATCTATGGTAAGGCCCATTGTGAGCGACCACGTCTCGGTCCCATAGGTGATCACTGGCAACACACACTGGTCATAGACTTTTGTCTTGAGACACTGCGTTAAATTGGACGAGAAGATACCACGCAACTTCCCGAACGCTACTACCCCAACTACGACCACAAAACAGATAAAAGAGATCCGCGGCCTAATTGTGTAAGTAAATTCGGCAAAGGAAACAATCTGTTTCTTTCCCAAAGACGATTTTCGCCATACAAAAAGTCGTTTTTGGGAAAGAAACAGATTGTTTCCTTTGCCGAATTCACTTACACAATTATGCTGCTGTTCTGTGCCTACGACAAACGCTGACAATCGTTGGCCATAAACATTAACTGTAAAAAAATAGAAATAGGTAACCATAAACAATAACAATCATAGATATACCTATGATTAGAATATTTATAACATATTTGTTTAAAAAATATCATAATTTTTGAAACTGCTTGTTAAAATGAAGAATATCGTTGTACCCGAGCTCAAATTGTGAAATGTGTGACAGCTTACAAGCATGCATAGCCATTTTGTATGCAAACGTATGTTTGATTATATTTTATTGACAAAAAGTAACGGCTTTAGCAATTTGTAATATTAAACAATGAATAATATGGCAGTTCATTCACAAAACAGATGGGTAATTTATTGAAAAGCAAAAAGCCAACATCACGCGGTGTTCACCCATCTAGCGGTGATCAACGCTATAGTATTATATTATCTGTATCAACGTGGTCAACGTGCTTATTGCAACTTATATAAATGCCAAATAAGTTGGCGGGCAATTGCTTGGCTCGAGGCTCTAGTTTAGTCTCTACAGGATCGCGCGGTTAAGCAGTAGCCAATAGTTATTTATAATACAAGTCGGAAATCATCTTACGTACGTGTATCATACAATATTTTACTATGCATTGTGCGAGGAAATAAACAAAATTAATAAAATGAAATTAATAAAATGGCGGGCTTATTAAAGCGCGTTCAGCATATCCACAGATTAGCTAATAGTTCCTCGGGCATATCTACTGCGCATGTGCGAATAGCTGTCACATCATAACGCAATAAGGCACGAGCAAAATATACGTTCTGCCAAACATATTTAAATTGAATATTTAAAATAAATTTATTGATCAAAATCTAAATCTAGAGTAATTAAAAACGCCTAAAATAAAGTATTAGTTTTATTTTACCTTTTATATTAATAATAATCTGTACATAACTAGTTTTTAAAACTTTTCTCAAATAATAAAACTCTATGCGTCGGGCTGACGTTGGAGTTAAAAATTAAAAAAGTACAGGAAAGTAAAAAGCACTAGTGAAAAAAAGTGACACTTTCCGCACAGTTTGGCTGCTTGGAAAACCGCTCTTTTCGAGGACATGCATTGTAAAAAAATTAATACCTTGATTGAACTGCGACATGTGCAAGAAAAGAAACGAAATTTAACTTACTGTGATGCTCAACCTGGGACTGAGAGGTTGTCAATCGGAATATTTTTAAATTAAATACTAGCTGTCTCACGCAGCTTCGCTCCCGTCAACTGGATACCTACCTACCCATCTACCTTACCTACCCTACATACGATTTACGATTGTTGTTTATGTAGCGCACGCAACGGATTCCACCAATAACCTTCCTCGTTATATGGAATTATGGACTACCCAACACAAATATAATTTTTCAATTCCAACCAGTAGTTCCTCAGATCAGCGCGTTCAAACAAACAAAGAAACAAACATACTCTTGAGCTTTATAATATTAATATTTATAGATAATAGGCAAGGCAATATTCAAAAATACCAATGCTCATTTGTAAACTCGGCATAAATATTTTGTAAACTTTTAACTCGTCATCATTACGCAGCCTTTGATAGAAATCTTCAAAAAAAAAACTCCCATTCAGCCTTAACAATGTAGTTTCCTGGTTCATAGCGTACTTTATTAACGCTCCTCTGACATAATGGCGTATTGTGACCGGATCGTGGGCGATGCGCCTGACATCAGATTTTGTCCGTAACCACCGCTTACCGCCGCAGCCCGCAATAATAAATATCTTGAAATCTAAGTTCTCGTTTGTGAAATAGAAATGTCAGAACTTGCTGGTTGTAGGCGTTTTTTGTATTGTGAAAGACTGCCTAATAGATTGTAGATACCCTTAGTAATCGTGTTTACGTGGAGGATTTTGAATTCATTAAAAACTTTCACGAGTAGCATTCATGCTTCATGCTGCATGATGCTTCTCTACCAACAGCCAGTTTCAGAATCGACCGGAGCCACTTCACTCGTTCAGCGTTTCACAGCCATCGCCAATAAAACCATCCCTATGACCTGTTTTTGCTGTACCTAACTGAAGTGGGTCTTCGATAGTCATCGGGTTAATCCTTTCCTGTGGTCCATGAGGATACAACACAGACTGTATGTGCTACAACGGCACATGCTGAAAACAACAAACTTGTGCCAATGATACCTAAAAGCATGGTTAGGCACACAGATAAGATAAAAGTGTTGATTAACATCAGGTAAGATAACCAGGGCCTGATTTAGAGTTCTGACCGCCCCAGGCCAACTTTCAATAAGCGCCCTGCCTGGCTTGTTTAGCCAGTGCCTGTCCCAGCCCACGTATACCAATGCATACCTACAATTTTTAATATTGCACGTTTTCAAGCAGACAGGGAGACGTCATTTCTCCGAAACTGTTCACTGCTGCGCTGGAGGACGTCTTCAAGGTTCTGGACTGGAAGGGGCTTGGCATCAACGTTAATGGCGAGTACATCACTCACCTTCTGTTTGCCGACGACATAGTGGTCATGGCTGAGACCATGGAGAGCCTCAGTAAAATGCTCGATGACCTTAGTAGAGCTTCCGAAAGAGTGGGTCTTAAAATGAACATGGACAAAACCAAGGTCATGGTGAACGCCCATGTAACACCCACTCCTATCAAGATCGGAGACTCTACACTCGAAGTTGTAGACGATTATGTTTACTTGGGACAAACGGTCCAGTTGGGTAGGTCCAACTTCGAGAAAGAGGTCAACCGTCGAATCCGACTCGGCTGGGCGGCGTTCGGGAAGTTGCGTGGTATCTTCTCGTCCAATTTACCACAGTGTCTCAAGTCAAAAGTCTATGACCAGTGTGTGTTGCCAGTGATCACCTATGGGACCTTAAGAAGCTTGGAAGCTTAAAGTCACCCAAAGGGCAATGGAGAGGGCTATGCTCGGAATTTCCTTGCGTGATCACGTCAGAAATGATGATATCCGCAGGAGAACCAAAGTTACCGACATAGCCCGAAGAATTGCCAAACTTAAGTGGCAGTGGGCAGGGCAGATTGCTCGCAGAACGGATGGCCGATGGGGCCGAAAAGTTCTGGAATGGCGACCGCGAACTGGAAGACGATACGTTGGAAGGCCTCCCACTAGGTGGACCGATGACCTGGGTTAAGGTTGCGGGAAGGCGCTGGATGCGAGACGCACGGGATCGGTCAATGTGGCGACGCCTGGGGGAGGCCTATGTCCAGCAGTGGACGTCTTTCGGCTGAAATGATGATGATGTTTTCACGAGTGTCTTAGTTCCGACCCCGATAGTGTAATAAGAAATCGGCAGTGAGACAGTCATACACTACTTAAGCACGTCCTTAAGCTGTCCGAAAGTAGGCAAATTTCTTCAATCTTGCTCTTGCCGCTCGCCGTGCGACCTTTAGTAAATAAAAGATTAGGCGACCCAGGTCATAGAGATATGCCAATCCAAAACCAACAAAAAAGAAAACCCTATTTTATTGTAAAAAAATAAAAATAAAGAGCGAGCGCATCAAGCTCGTCATTGATGTACCTATTACATTTTTTCACCTCAGTTTGATTAAGTTGTCAACTTAAACAGAAAAGCTTTGCAAAGAGTCAATGCAATTTAGAACCTTGCCTCGGATAGGTTTTCCCCGCGAGCGAAGCGAACTCGAAACTTTACAGCACTCTCCCTTGGAGTAGGTTTTCTTATGACAAAAAAGAAGACGGGGTCGCAGGCTAGTAGAGTTTGTCTCAAAACATATACTAAGCTGATAGGGCTGGATTGCGCAACCCTACGCTGTGTCACGCCATGGCTAAGGGTAAAACGCTACTGCGTGTCTGCAACTAGGGCTGACTAAAGTAGAATGCGGTAAATTAATTAAACTAGTTTAATAAGCGGTGCACGAGATAGCTAGGAAGCAAAGACGTTCGTGAAACCGTGTCTCTCACTCACAATGTAATACATGCTTTATTATTTTATGCGCGAAATTGGTAACTTTATTCTGTAGATATGTGGTGCTTACAAGGGCAAGCTTGGCGCCCCGTCGATCCTCCCGCCATAGGCCATAGCCTGGTTAACATGCGTGTAAATCAGGCTCTGCTGAGGCCAGCCAGTTAATGGTGGGGGGCGATAACTTAAACGATCTCTTACGTCAAAATGTAAACAAAAAAAGAGGTTTCTCCTTACCGTCCCCAGACGGCGCTTATCCAATTTCAATACAAATTGACGTTAACGTTAACGCGATTGAGCTTGAGTAAAAACTCGCATTTAGGCCTCTGATAACCCAAAGATAGTTTCCAACAAAATAATACCGTACCAATAAGTTACCACTTTATAGGTGCGGTAGTTTAAAAGCGCAGTGTTTAGAACACACTTCGTAAACGCATCCTATCTGACACTGTCAGTTTAATAGACAGTGACAGATTCGTTCAAAATCCTAAGGAATATTGGCCACGTCAGTGGTTAATTTTTACCCAATTGCCGAAGGAGGGTAATGTGTTTATCAGTCTATGTATGTAAGTATGTATGTTTGTTCCTATATGGCGTTCTAGAGACCAAACGCATTGGCCGATTTTGATGATTCTTACATCAATCGATTTGTCTTAACCCTGCGAGTGTCACTGGCTACATTAAAATTGGAAATGAAGAAAATGGCGGCTTTTAGGCGCCATTTTGTGGGGGTTTTTTTTTCTTTTTTTCTTCTAAACCCATCGTGTGGGTATCAAAATAAAGGGTTTTAAGAGGTGATTTCAAAAATATATTAAATATATATATAAAAATATATAATATAACACTTATATGTTTAAATGAACCGAATCGAAAAAAAACTAAAAAGTTGTAAATAAAAAAAGTTAATGAAAAATATCTAAAATCCGACTGCTTAAAAAGCGATCCAAAAAGACGTAAACAAGGAGAAAATCATGCTGTGCAGTCGGAGGATACATCTGGTTTTGGTCAGCCAAATCGCGAATATTATCCTTGTTTGTTACGTCGGGCGAAATAGGTAAACAAACAATCAAAATTATCGCGTTAAATTTCCCGTTATAATTATATTGTTTTCAATTATGAAACGCGAAAGTTTTAAAGTTAATAAAACAGTATTAGTTCGTCAAGCTAAATTTTTATGAAACTCTTTGTCACTTTCCGAACGGTTGTTATGAATGTCAATCGCGAAACTGACTGGGATTTTCCCATTCCTTTCAATTTCCTACAGCGCTAATTTCGTACGCTAATTTCGGCGCTGTTTTTTATTGATTTATTTTTATTTTATCACTATAAGCAACGCTATTTCAAGATTATATCAGTCGTGATATAAGGCAGTCTAGTCATTCACAGTCAGTTTCCTTTGCTAGCTCGTATTTCGTAAGAAAGAAACGTGTATTGAATGCGTTTTCTAATAAAATTACGACTACTGATAATATTCTATGAAAATGGGAACTGACTCATAAAATTAAGTGATTTCCCGCGCGTGAAAAGATGCACTAACGGCCCGGGTGTGTTAGAAGACTGTGTTTCTACTTTGGTAAAGACGTGTGTTAAGTTCGAATAAAATGGATAAAATTAAGTCATTGTGGTCGAAAACCAACCGATGGCACAGAGGTTTGTACAAGATTTTATGTTTTTTTTTACCGAAGACCATAAACTGTATTGCAGCGTATGATATTTTTTATTACTTGCATGATTACTCGGCTGTAGATTAAATTTAAACATGCATTTTTATTACTAAAAGCTGCAGTACTTTAGTTTTGTGTTTAATTAAAACTAGTTAACTAGATGTTATGAATTAATATACCTAGTTTAAATTAGAATAGGTATTTTTATATAGAACAAAAATGTAGGCAAAAAAAATGGATTAGATTAAATTTTTATTAATTCAAAATTTAGTCTAAACACCTATCTAATAACAATTTTAAACTAGTCTATATGATATCACAATTGCTTATTAACACTCTGTATTAAAAAAAAAAAAACAATTATCGTTAAAAATAATGACTCATCTCTAATAAGTCCCTATAACCCTTAATTATTATCCTTATGGAAAGCCCCATCTATACCAATATTATAAAGAGGAAAGATTTTTTGTTCGTTTGTACCGAATAGGCTCCGAAACTACTGGAGCGATTTAAAAAATTCTTTCATCTATGGAAAGCTCCATTATTCCCTACTATCGAGTAACATAGGCTATAATTTTGATGGGAGCGAAGCCAGCTGGGGTCAGCTAGTTTTAAATAATTTCGTCGAAATTGTTTTCGCCAGGTACTTATTTGTTATATTTAATATTAAAATAATAATGCTTCCTCCTTACATTCATTTTAAACTTTGGACATTACTTATAATTAACATATTTAAGTATTTTGACAAACATGACAAAATTTATTCACATAATGGCGTATTATGTAATAAATTTGTAAGTTTATGATAATGCTTTTGACATTGAGTCGCCAGACATTTGTAAACAGAAGAATGACACGTAAATCACACTTTTGTATGTGTCTTCCTTCTCAAAAACTGTAAAAATATTTGGTTCTTATTATGAAAAATTTGTTAAATATTGAATACTCCAGCCAAACCACATAAAAAATATCACTAAAAACCATACAATGTTCATAAACTTTTTAAGAAGGACTAATTACAAACCCACCTGTACAAACCTATTAAAGTTTGCACCTGTGTGTCAGGCTGTTACAATCATTAATGGCACCTTTCAGCGTTTGAATGTTTTTTCAAGAAAATTATTCCACAGAAAAATACTCAAGGAATAAAAAGTGTGTCTCTCAATAGTTACTGTTAGTCTCAAAAAAGGTCAAATAAGTTTTTGAGTTAGTTACCTATTTGACCATTTGTTTGACTAACAAATAATGAATTAACACATTTTACCGAAATTTGAAACCATTGGTTAGCATATTTAACCATTGGTTGAGTTAACTACAGATCAAAAAACTGGGCCTTAATCTAGGCCATGGCTTATCTGCATTCCAAAGGAGAACGGCAGGTTTGTATGGGAATTTCGTACCGCTAATAAATTTTCTTGTTTTGGGATATTTTTTATCTTAATTGGTACTTTATATGATAGATAATCATTTTTTAAATTCTTAGATTTTTAGAACTTGGGACGTAAAAGTTATAACCAGTTTTAAGTTTTAAGGTTATGTACTAGTGTACCAATGTTACATATAGGTAAATGTTACATTTTGTTACATAATGTGTAAAGTAAATGTATTAAATAGTTTTTTGCTATCTTTGTAGTGTTTTACTTACCATTAAGTAGGTAGATTGAGATAAGGATTGTACCTACTCAGGGCATTATAAGATACCTATGTCCAGCAGCGGATGGCAACATTTTGATAATGATGAGTTTGATTATATTTAGTGTTATTTGTATTTCTAAATAATGAATTATCATTTCAATATTTGTGTTATTTTAAACAAGGCAACTTCTAAAACATAACTGCGTTTAATGTACGATTTTATTACGTTTATTTTTTTAAATCTTTTTACTGATATTATTAATTAATCCGAAGTTCTAAAAATAGTTAACTTACATAAAAATAAATGTCTTAGTTGCCTTAATAAGTGGTACAAATTCTATAACCGAACAACAAAAAAAGTATGCGGTACGAAATCTGCCGTTCACCTTTCAACCAAACATAGTCAGCTGTGTAGTTGTGATTGATTAATGAAACATTAACAGGAAATTGTAAAATTAGTAGGAAGTAGGTTTATCCAGAGCTTGACCCCTTACCATTACCAGTATAAGCCGTTTTCCCCATTCTGTTGTACGTTCATTATTATCACGATAAAACACAGGAACCTTTATCTTTTATTTAAATTTTTATACCTACTTTTGTGCTTACTCATTGTGACTATGAATAATGCTTGGTCATATACAGTTGAGTCACTCAATTGCAAAATTTGCAGAATATATTATTTTGAATTTATTAAATGGTTTTTGCACTAGGATAGGATAGATGGACCTCCTTTTCTGCATTAAGACTCTTATTTGGTCCATTATGCGTGCAAGCCTCCCCTCTGTAAAAGGGAATGGGCAGTGATCCACCATGCAGGCCCGGTGCAGGTTGGTGGATGTCACATGTCTTCGAATGTTTGGTTCTAAGACTGGTTTCCTCACAATGTTTTCCTTCAGCATTTTGAGAGCAGTGGTGATCAAAAAGTTTACGCAAAGTAAAGAGCTTGCCGGGGTTGGAACCCACGAGCTACAACTTGCAGTCTCGGCTATTACCACTGGGCCACCACTGCTGAGATCGAAGACATTCTTTCTTTTGAAGAACTGGCTTTTTTTACGGCTTCGTTCCAATTTCCTATCCCTTAAACACTGTATTTTCTTTCTTTCTAGTGATAGTGTAGTTTTCTATTTGAGAATGAATTGTCATAACCAGAGCACTACTTCCATTGAGAGATTAAAAATATTATAATTAGGAAAATAATATGACTGTCGCGGTCTATAAGGTTTAAAGCCAACAAGCTTTTTGTTTTATACATATATTCATCATTTATACCTATATATTTATTTATATACTTTATTGTACACCAAGATAAGACAATACAAAAATAAACATTAAAATTAAAACGAACATACAACAGGCGGCCTTATCACGCTCTGCGATCTCTTCCAGGCCACCTTGAATGGATAGAGATAGCCTGGACACGACATGGGGTTGCACTTGGCGCAAGTACTAAAATAGATACATAAATACATACAAGAGTACACACTACGTACAAAACATTACTACTTGTTAAGTTATATACGAACAATCATATTCGTTCAATATATAGTCTGTATCTACATAATTTAGAGTTATTATCCACTCTGTCACCATCTTGAGTACATCCATGTAGTTTTTGTATATATTTTAAGAATTTTATTAATGGAGTTATATAAATGCGAAGACTGAAATAATTAACATCGGTCAAGAAATGAAACAACAGGATACCAATTTTTTTTCAAATATTAATGTGAAAAGTTTAACTTTTTACTATGTACTATTAGTTCGAAGTTTGGACTAAAGTTGATGCAGGCTATTTACTTGTCATTTAATCTTGGAGATTTTCATCGACAGCAGTGAAGACAAAGCGCGGGCAGTGGTGTATCATCCCATACAAAGAAACCGTGCCGACATTCTATACTGATTATTTTTTGTACATCGATCGCGTTCGGTTCCGTTCCACGGATATAGATGGTGATCTATCTATCGCCGTGGAACGGAACCAAACGCGATCGATTTACAAAAAATTACTCGCTATATTCAGATAAAAAACGCTAGTTACGTCGGCACGGTATCTTTGTATGGGATGAGGCATGCTGTATGCTAGTATTATATATATCTGTTAAATCATTAAATTATGTACTCGAGTAACACAAGTAAACGATATTGTACTGTTTACTTATGGTCCACATAAAATAGCTCGGCGGTCCGGATCCGGACCGCGGTCCGCCATTTGGTAATCCTGCTCTAGACCAATAGTTTTGAAAAAGACAGTTCACCTTCGCCCTGTACTAAGTTAAATTATGCCTCTTCACTGATATGATTCTATAGACATATCTATGTTTAGTTACAGATAAGATATAATATCACAGCTGAAGTCACAGATTACATACATGATAACATGTTTGTGAATATCATTGCTTTAATTTTATCTTTTGCTAGAGATTTCTTTGGCGTCCTGATAACTTTTCTTGTATAGATTTGTATTTAAAGAAATTACCTATTTAAAGTATTTATATAATAAATAACATAATTTGCTCCCACAAGCAACAAAATACACATTTTAACTTGAAAAATATTTGAAGATAATAGGAGCACAGATTTTACATAGTATGGGCACTATGTAAAATCTGTGCTTCTATTACTCTATCTATTTTCTTATTTATTACGTTATTTATAACTTATTTGTTTTTTTTTTCGAATTAGGTACATTTAAACATATAAGTGTTGTATATTTTTGAAATCACCTCTTAAAGCCCATTATTTTGATACCCCACACGATAGGTTTGGAAGAAAAAAAAATTTGGGCCCCCACAATATGGCGCCCAAAATCCGTAATTTTTTTATTTTCCAATTTTAATGTAGCCAGTGACACTCGCGATTGTCGATTGTCGTAAGAACCATCAAAATCGGCCAACGCGTTTGGTCTCTAGAACGCACTATAGGAACAAACATACATACATACACTGATAAACACATTACCCTACCCTCCTTCGGCAGTCAGGTAAAAATACAATGAATTAAAAAAGAAATATGTTTGGTGTTTTTATGGCAAAACAAAGTTTGCCGGGTCAGTTAGTATTTATATAATATTCTCTTCTCCTTCGTATCCCACGTCACACTTCCAGCCGCTATGATGGCTCCTTCTCTGTTACTGCAGTGCATCTCTGGATCTCTCTACCACATTCCCTATGCGACAGCCCTTCTCTGAATGTCAATATATCATGTGTACAAGAGGAAAATCAAGGATCATTTTCTTTCGGAATGACATAATATTAGTATATGTATATTGTACATCAATAGTACCCACCTACTTCACTAGTAGGAAATATTATCTCCTCATTCAAAGTTCTTATAAGAAGTCACAGCTCATTAGTAATGCCTTATAAATAACTGAATGACATATTCAAGTATCCTAGGTCTCGTTATGACGTATGGAATAGTTAATATTCTGCAAGGTCATCTAGATTAAAGAGAAGAAGATATGCACTGTAATGTAGGTGCTTATCTGTGTCATTTAAAAATACATTTTTGAAGTTTAATTAATGATAAATTTTTAAAGGCTCATTTCACGTAGGTACAACTTATCTATGTCATAAAAATAAATGATAAAAGATTTCTGAATTTATTTTTATTGAGTTTAAAGTCCAAAATCCTTCATCATCAGCCTTTTTTATAATGTTACCATCTGCGCGTGCTGGACCACGCGGGCCCAGTAAGGGTTGGTGGATGTCACATGTCTTCGAATTTTTGGTTCACCGTTTTGAGAGCAGTGATGTTGAAATAATTTACACAAAGTAAAGCGCCTGCCTGGGTTCGAATCCACGATCTACAACTTGTAAGTCGCGGCCGTTACCACTGGGCTACTACTGCTCTCAAGATCCTTAGATATGGCTAAAAAAACCGGCCAAGTGCGAGTCGGACTCGCGCACGAAGGGTTCCGTACTATTATCGCAAAAAACGGCAAACAAATCACGTTTGTTGTATGGGAGCCCCCCTTAAATATTAATTTTATTCTGTTTTCAGTATTTGTTGTTATAGCGGCAACAGAAATACATCATCTGTGAAAATTGCAACTGTCTAGCTATTACGGTTCATGAGATACAGCCTGGTGACAGACAGACAGACAGACAGACGGACCGCGGAGTCTTAGTAATAGGGTCCCGTTTTTACCCTTTGGGTACGGAACCCTAAAAAGACGCTACAGTTTTCCAATTCGCCCGGGCATTTTTCTTGCCTTAAGAACTAAGATTACGCAGATATTCCTGAGTAGCTGATTTATAATGAGAATGACGTCTAAACGGCTCTCTAGCGGAAAAATATAATTATGTTACATAAGACTAATAATTTGATCTAAGAAAATTTTGAGTTTTATTAGTGTTTATAACATAGTGTAATGTTATGACTAACACAGACAAAAAACGTCAATCGCACCAAAACCGCCGGGAGTATTTTAATTATATTGACACCATCTAAAATACAATTTAATTATCTGCATTTTGATCTAAGGCTTTTTTATGACTAAAATAATAAGAAAAGAACAAAAAACTACTGAATTTTGGGTCCCGCGAGTTTGAAACGGGTGCGTGTTTGGTTCCCACAAGCTCGTTAGCGATTGTCGTCATCTTAATTAAAATACCGAAAATGACCTAACATTTTGTTTTAGTATTTTTTTCGTTTTCCTGTATTGTCCCACTTTTGGGCAAAGACCTGCCCCCATTCTTCCCATTTCTCTCGATGTGTTGCTTCATCTCGCCAATTCTTAATAAACTCATCAAAGGAGTACCGCCTTTACAAGAAGAAAAATGTATAAAGACTATCTAATGAGTTTAAAGTCCAACCTTCATAAAAATCTTGCTAAAAACCTAGTTGCGTGTTCATACCGGTAAAGTAAAAAAACGCGAGATCATTCACCTTTGATCTTGAGAGGTGCTGTTTTTATGACGTCGTCGGTAAATACTTCATGTTTCTAAGCAATCATCACAATCTTTACGCATTGGAAGCGTGGACCCTGGTGCGTGACCATGACCAAGCAACAATAATCTGCTATCGTACAAGTGCAGTTCAAGATTAAATGTAAACATAATAATAACAGTAAGTACATAATGTACAGTAATCGGCAGTTAATGTGGCCTATTGAGTTTTAGAAATAGAATTCAGACAACCAACCTTAAAACCCGACATGCTACGTCATAGGTCGATTACGGTCTACTGAACCTTCAATATGTAGGTGGGTTAACAGTAGAGCCAATGTCCCTGGAGATTCACGTGACCTCCAGGAACAGGGTTAGTTAGATTATTCTAACGGCTAGAACAATTCTGAGCCGAACTAAACAATCGATTGGTTCTTATTTTAAACTGATTTCAAATTCGCATGATTGATCAAAACCAGCTAAACCTATTTCCCTGCCAGCCTGTATGCTGTAAGATTTCCCTTCATAGTTCTTGAACAATGAAAACGGGAAAATGACAAAACTTGAGTTCAGTCAGGAATCCTTTTCCATTGGTTTTGTAACTAAAAGACCAAGAATTTTAAACTAGGGTCTCATCCCCAAACATTCACCTGGTGAAGGTTGAGAATGTGGGGGGATTACATATCTCTCTAATCTTGGCCTATGTAAGGTCTGAATACCAGTCCGTATTTAATATGGAGTGACTTGCAGCATTGCCAAACTTAAGTGGCAGTGGCTTGCTCGCAGATCGGATGGTCGATGGCGCCGAAAAGTTCTGGAGTGGCGACCGCGAACCGGAAGACGTTGCGTTGGAAGACCTTTCACTAGGTGGACCATAGATATAATAAACAAGGAGATATGCCCGGTAGACGAAATATATCGGCAACCTGTGTCTCCAGTTTGCCCCTACCACACGGCAACTCTTAAATCAGAACGTACTACAGAATCAAATATAAACCTTATCTCATCAAACATAGCGTGTATTTACCATACTCCGTATAACTTATTCACACAAAAACATATGCACAAGCACTAACTCGTCGCAAGAAGCAGCGGCCGTACTACGCGATGCATCCGCTTAATAAATTATCGTTTTGGGATTTTTACATTGCTTGTCCAGTCACTTAGCGACAAACTTAGCTAGTGGTTAAGGAGCAATGTATTTATTGCAAAAATAGTACAGTCGCTGTGATATTTTGAAACATGATTTTGGACATGGGCACTGCGACCACGTCGCGCGGACTCCGACACGCCCCCTTGCCACTTCTCCTGTATTTAATATTTCTATGAGGTGGAGCGATGTCCTGGTGAAGGTTGCGGGAATCCGCTGGATGCGAGCTGCACGGTCCTGGTCAATGTGGCGACACTTGAGGGAATCCTATGTTCAGCAGTGGACGTCTTTAGGCTAAAATGATGCTGGTGACACCAACATCAAGATCATTATGCATAGACTTTCACGTCTGTTAGGACCGGTTTCCAGGCTTGGATGCAGCTGACTACCAGTAAATTACACGGATCGATGTTCTATCTGATCTCAACAATCCAGTTAATGGGAAACACGATATATCCTTGTTCTTAATTACATGAAGATACGGCAATGAAAGGGGTAATTCTAAACTCAAGCTGTGTCGGAAAATCATTTCATTTATTTTGTCAATAAAAAATCCTTTAAAATTATGCACCTGTATCTGTTCCAGCCTTCTTCATCTTCGCCTTGGTCGAGTTTAGGGTCTTCCCTGGAGGTCAGTTGGGCTTCCAGTGCAATGACCCGGCGCTGTCTCACCCCTTCACTGGAGACACGATCAGCTGGAAACTGCTTATGGCTACCACTGTGTTTCTGCCTTTAGCTGTTGTAAGTACAATACCAATTAATGTTAATTTTTATCTTAGGCCGAGAGGAGTAGAAGTTATTTAATCTTACTAGTGGGGATGCTGTATCTTTGAGCAAGCATATTCTGGGCGAGAAGTTAATAGCGGAGTAGGTGCGGCTTACTGAGAGAACACCTATATCTAATGTTTCAGCCATTTGGTCATGGGTCCAGATTCAGATTTCCGATAAGGGCGCTTAACGGCCAGGCCGTTTATTTTCATTTGATCGGGTACGGCTTGACGTAAAATGGCACAAATCGGCAAATCTAACGACTTTGAACACTTCGATTTGGACATTTTTTGCCAGCTCTACTAGTCTATACATACGAGGGCAATCTATACGTATAATTACGTACTTTGTGGCTTAATATTATTCCTGACACTGTCGAACAGTGGTGGCCCAGTGGTAATGGCCGCGACTTATAAGTTGTAGGTCGTGGGTTTGTACCCAGGCAGGCGCTTTACTTTGTGTAAATTATTTCATCACCACTGTTCACAAAATGGTGAAGGAAAACATCGTGGAGAAACCAGCATGTCTTAGTACCAAAATTTCGAAAACATGTGACATTCACTAATCCGCACTGAGCCCGCGTGGTGGGTTACGGCCCATTCCCTCTCACAGAGAGGAGGCCTGCACGCACAACGGGCCGAATGGTAGTCTAAGTGCAAAAAGGGTCCATCTATCCTATACTGTCACTGTCGCACAACTGTCCAACTACAAATTCAGAATAAAGGCGGAAATATAGCTAAGTCAAATCACATACTAAGAAACGCTTATTAGGGCGGTTACGCACTACTTACAACCTATCCGTGTCCGTAAAATTTCGGTTCCGAAGTAACCGTAGTACCTCTTGTAGGTAAGCTCATGCAGTACATCCTATCCGTCATAATTCAGAACATTTTGAACTCGGAACTCAAATCACGGGCACGAATAGGATGTAGTGCGTAACCGCCCGATATCTCGGCCTCCGGTTTGGGCAAATAATATTTTGATTGAAGTGTGCCGGGATGTTATGAAAACCAGCTAAGCTAGACTAACAAGTATGGTGGTTTCATTCAATCCTGTCCATAGTCCCTCACTGGCAAGGGAGGAAATAGTCTTTAATCCCGACTCATGAAGGAAACGCATTCCATTTATAAATCTATCTTGATTTGGTTGGTGCTGTGCCTGATCTGACGGCTACCCGACCCGTTCGTGTCGGGTAGCCGTCCCATCAGAAAATGAGTGTAAAGGAGTGCACCAGCTGTATATGCGCACACACTTGTGTGCATACGAGTATTATTTTCTAGCGCACTCGGCTAATCTCCGTTAGTTAAGGCACTTGTCCCACCGTTGTGCAGTGGGAAGCAAGTGTGTAGTTCCGATAGTTTTGTCGCCCGGCTTTAAGCGAGTGTTCTTATGTGACGGGATTACTCGCACCATTGGCTTGGGGAGGCCGCACTGCAGGTAGAAATTTCTGCTGGATGGTCTCTCGGCGTGAGTTCTGACCGCCAAGCGAGTAAGCGAGCATCGCTGAGCAATTATATCTTTGATAGCCCTTGACGCTGCGACAAACTAGTGTTGAGAGAGTTCTCGCCGGCAGTGTGAACAACCAGCGATCTACTTTTACTATAAGTGTCTCTTTTATTGATCTCTAACTAGCTAATCGCTACTGATAGCTAATCGCTTACTGATCGGTGGTGGGACACGTGCCTTAGGTTAGCACAAAGTCCGGTCAGGAGTATTACTACGTTTTTGTTTTAGTGCTTTTGCATTGGTCTCGACAAGATTTCGAGTTCTTATGAAGTTTATCAGGCTGCGAGCATCCTATGCGAACTTGGCGACGTTTGGGAGAGGCCTAGGTCCCGCAGAGGATATCTTTCGGTGGAAATGATGATGATGTTTATCAATATTTCTGTTGCTTTCCAGATGTTAACAATAGAGAGGATATACCACCACGACAAGACAGTGAAGCACAAGCAAGCGATTTGCTGGTTCAAGGAGTACTTGTTTGGGGTCCTGATCAACCTCGTCATAGTGCAGACGCTGAAGCTCATCGTGGGGTCTCCGAGACCCCACTTCTTTGATACTTGCAGTCCTAAGGAGGCGCTAACTTGTCAGGGGTAAGAATTTGTTTGCTGTTTACGCAAAGGATTTGACCGCTATACATCGACCAATCACACGACAGTAATCTACATCGCGTCATTCATCTCGCATGACTGTGATTGGTCGATTTGATAGCGGTCAAACCCTTCGCCTTGCCGAAATCACTTGCGCAATTCGACTGCTGGTATAGATCGATAAATATAAAATAAAAAAAACAAAAAAACACGATTTAATAGAAAACCAAACTACAAAGTAGAAAATAATTTTCAATAATTTTAAATTATGAATAGTGTGATTTTTATTTTTTTATATCCTATAGGCTCGCGCTTGACCACTATCTCACCTGATGGTAAGCGATGATGTGGTCCACACGTTCAGATTTTAGCTGTCGGGAAACACAGTCTCCGGTAGAGAATTTCACTCCTTAGCTGTACGAATAAGAAAAGTGAAAAAAAAAATAAAGTGTGGGCTTTTCATGATATTTTCAAAATGACTTTACTTTTACCAATATCTGCCATTAAAATTATGAATTTGTTTTTTTCATATTACCCAATATCCTCAATTTTTTAACACTATAAAAAGTATTAACAGTAGCAATAATGATTCCCTTTTCAGGTCAGATTATGTATCAAGTTATACATGCACAAAGGCGCACTGGGTAAATCAGTCGGATAGAAGCTTTCCTTCAGGACACACGTCTCTTGCAGTACATACTGGGCTGTTTTTAGCTGTAAGTATTTATTAATATTATCCTATATATCGTTGGTCTCGTGAAGAAAAGATTTCCATCTGGGTTACGTAGTAACTATTAAGTAATCTGTGATCTGGGATTGCTCAATAGGTGTCTGGAGTCTGTTTTTTGGGTTCCGTACCCAAAGGGTAAAAGTGGGACCCTATTACTAAGACCATTGTCTGTCTGTCACCAGGCTGTATCTTATGAACCGTGATAGCTAGACAGTTGAAATTTTCACAGATTTTCTTTTGCCGCTATAACAACAAATACTAAAAAAGAATACAATAAATATTTAAGTGGGGCTCCCATACAACAAACGTGACCTTTCCCGTTTTTTTGTGATAATGGTACGGAATCCTTCGTGCGCGAGTCCGACTCGCACTTGGCCAGTTTTTTTTCAGTTGATGGTCATGTTACAGGAAATTGGGCGTATCATGCGCCCTGGGGCCGTGATACTCTCTGACGTGACGTGTTACAGGCATAATGGCGTGTTACTGGCACTGTGAAGAAGAGATAATGCTATTCATCCTTTATATCCCCGTCTCTGTCTCACACGGGTGGCATTAATACGTCATAGTAAGGCCCCTAATCTATTCGTTTGGGGTCATATCTTGATTTTAAGGCATTTGTCACACTGGATGCGTTCTGCGTCCTGAGGTCCGGTCACTCGAACATTTCCTGCACCAAATGTTCGAGTAACAATCGCAGGATGCAGAACGCATCCAGTGTGGCAAAGCCTTATATGCGTACGGAGCGATCTTTTCGTTTCGATTCGAAATAATAGTTTATTTTTCAACAGTTATGTAAAACGAACTAATAGTTATCTACTAACTCTTTCAAATTACGTTACCTTGAAATACGCACAGTTAATAGTTAATTAATGTATCATGTTCTACTGTGTGAAAAAAATACCCTAATGACAAGAGCAAACAAAAAGTACTTCAAGGTTCTTTGTTGTTTGGGACAAAAATAAACCTACTTTAGATAGTAGAGAGGAGATCATTTATTCGTTAAACGATGACTAGCAGTATTTAATAGCATGTAGTTGGCTCAAAGGCCATTTCGAAAATTGAAGCGATACGTATTGTAATAACCCTATTTTTAACACCATGTGTTTGTGAATATGTATCCTGTACTCAAAGAAACTATGAAACTTTAGAGACGTCAAATAGAGATGTATGAAAGAAGACGACTTGCTGCGCCAATCCCAATTATATTGGGATAAGATAGTAGGGATGCATGAGAAGGCGACATGCTGCGCCAATCCTAATTATATTGGCATAAGATAGGGATGCATGAAATAAGGCGACATGCTGCGCCAATCGCAATTATATTGGGATAAGATAAGAATGCATGGAAGAAGGCGACGTGCTGAGCTAATCCCAATTATATTAGGATAAGATAGAGATGCATGGAAGAAGGCGACGTGTTGCGCCAATCCCAATTAAATTAGGATAAGATAGAGATGCATGGAAGAAGGCGACGTGTTGCGCCAATCCCAATTATATTAGGATAAGATAGAGATGCATGGAAGAAGGCGACGTGTTGCGCCAATCCCAATTATATTAGATTAAGATAGAGATGCATAGAAGAAGGCGACGTGTTGCGCCAATCCCAATTATATTAAGATAAGATAGAGATGCATGGAAGAAGGACACGTGTTGCGCCAATCCCAATTATATTAGGATAAGATAGAGATGCATGGAAGAAGGCGACGTGTTGCGCCAATCCCTATTATATTGGAATAAGACGAATGCTGTGCTATCCCTGGTTATATCGGGATAAGATAGGGATGCATGGAAGAAGACGATATGCTGCGCCAACCTCAATTATGTAGGGATGCATGGAAGAAGGCGACATGCTGCTCCAACCGTAATTATATTGGGATAAGATAGTGATGCATGAAAAAATGCGAAATGTTGCGCCAACCCCCAAAAGGTAAAAGCCCGAACATTAGGTTTTATATAAGACCATATTTAATTTCAGTACTACCTCCACCGCCGAACGTCCTGCCCAAACACAAGCAAGATCGTCATCATCCAGATACTGTGCGTGGCTGCAGCGGTGGTGTGCAGTGTATCTCGCATGACGGACCACCGGCATCACTGGTGGGACGTGCTGGCGGGCGCGGTGATAGCGGCGCCCGTGTTGTTGTGGACAGTAAGTGCTAGCTTTTCTTGCAGAGAGGTTTGAAGCTATACTTGAATTATAATCTATTCTTCAGTACCCTCCCAAAAAAAGATAAGACTTCACATAAATTGCACTAGATGGCGAAATAAGCTTGGATTTGTTATTGAGTTTTGTGGAATATTAAGATTTTCTAGGGACGATCATAAAAAATGTATGTTCTTGTTTAATTAACTCTCCAAAGCACAAAATTAAGGAATATTGCGCTCTTAATTCGTATATCGAAGATTATTTGAATTTGTCATTTAAAATTAATTCCCCTAGATGGCGCGGTTTTAAATTTCTGAGGCATCCACTTGACAAATTTATTTTGTAAACTATTTCCGTACAATAAAACTGTAAAAACGTGCGAAAAATACTATAAAACAATTCGCTGCTGTATTAAAAAAAAGTATTCACGAACTGAGTAAACCCTTTTACTTGCAAGTCGCTGCTAACACCATCTATATACGTGGATCGTTGTTCTTAGAAAAAACTCTAGTTACGTCGACACGGTCTGTATGGGATGAGGCATCTATATGCTAGTATTATATTATCTGTGATACTACTTGGCTATCTAAGATTCTGACTGTATGTTTAAATAAAACCATTTCCCTTTTTTTGGTAGATTTATTCCCTGTGCGGTGACTTCAAGTGTACCAATAATTCTTCTGCATCAGACGACCCGACGAGTATCAACACGAGCGTCGCTGAAGTGCCTCTGCTTACCAAGGAAACGTAACTTCTGTATTATAGTATTATTTTTTAGTCTTGACGCTAGATAACTGTAACTGGTAGCCTGGCAACTACTACGGTAATGCTATAGGAAATTAAAAATGTTGGTGGAATATTGAAAATCAAATAACTGTGTATATCCAAGATATTGGTTGCCAAAATACTGGTATGTTTAATACTGGAATATATAAGATACTGGTAGCCAAATACTGGAATGTACTGGTATCCTAAACGCTGGTATGTTCAGGATAATGGTATCCTAAATACTGGAATATATAAAATACTGGTATCCTAAATACTGGAATATACAATATACGGGTAGGTATCCTAAATACTGAAATATATAAAATTCTGGTATGCTTAATACTGGAATACATAAGGTACTGGTACCCAAATACTGGAATGTTCTGTACAAGGTACTGGTATCCTAGACGCTGGTATGTTTGGGATAATGGTATCTAAATACTGGAATATATAAAATACTGGTATCCTGAACACTGGTATGTTTAAGATACTAGTATCCTTAATACTGGAATGTAGGGTACAAGGTATTGGTATCCTAAACGCTGGTATGCTCAAGATAATGGTATCCTGAATATTTGAATATACAAAATACGGGTATCCTGAATACTGAAATACATAAACATAACCACTAAACACCACACTACCCTAAACACTGGTATGTTTAAGATACTAGTATCCTAAGTATTGTTATTTTCAAGATACTGGTATCACAAATACTAGTACAAAATAGTATCCAAGATAAATTAAACATTGTGGTAAATCCAAAATACTAATGTCTAAAATACTGGTATCCAAAATACTATTAAATATATGAAACTAATATACTTTCAGAACAGCTTCACCGCCCTAATTGGAATTGTAGATTGTTCTCCGTTATTAGAACATAAGTAAAAAAAGTTCTAAACTAAGACATACATTTTATACCATAGCACTCGATATCGCCTTTTGAAAGTACATACTGTGATGACGAATTTAAACCTCAATAATAATTAAATCAAATAGGTTTTATTAAACTTAAAAATCAACAACGATGCAAAAAAATATAAGATAAATCGATCTTATATTTTCCATTATTACATTTGAAACCCTGCAAAAAGATAAACTGTTTCTAATAAGAAATAATATTCATTATTTAAAGACTGTGATGTTTAACATGTATAAAATAATATTACACCAAATATTACTTAACACTACGGGTAATATACAGTATCTACAGTATTCATTAGCCAATCACTATCATAGCTCACTCGATTTTTTTTTACGTTCATAATTAACCATTCTCGCATAGTCACCTCTTTAAACTCGCATTCTCGGTTGTCTGTGGCCAATATGTCGTAAAAGAATTCAGTGTAGTCCCGAGTTACAGTATGGTTACCTGGGACCTTGTTTAATTTGACTGACCGGCAGGCTTATTACTTCTCCTTTGCAAGAGCAAAACGATAGCGATTTTTGCGCAATAATTGCTCGTCCATACAGAAGTTTTAGATTTGTTGGCGGTTTTTTTTTAATAAGTGCATTTGACAAACAGCGAGCGATTAGCAAACGATTGTGTAGGACCTACCATAACTACACTGCAGGTAATTCCGACTTAGACATAAAGCGTTTGATTGCTATCGTTTTGCTCTTGCAAAAGAGACGTAATAAGCCTGCGGGGCCGTATAGGGCAAATCTCTAGTGCCAAGAAAGGATAGCACTCTACATATTGTATAGCTTTCTCTTTTTTTCACACTGGACTTTGACAGTTCTCTACGGGTTATGGGATTAGGTTAACAAATGACAGTGATGCAATTAAATAAAAATAGCGAAAAAATATTCACCCTACAATGCTGGTCATTGCATTCATATTATATTTTAATTAAATAATAGTTAGATAATTTTATTTATTTTTATTACATAAGCTTCCATCTGGTATTATTTTGTGATCATAAAACTGGGTTTTCAGAGATTATTATAATAAATGCATAAAATGTATATTTTGGGTACGAATATTTAATTTTATTTAGATATAAGTGACAATCATGTAATTTTATTATTCAGCACATGCATCTACACTTGGCAGCAATAATATACCTGAATCTATATATCATGAAAGTCACATTTCATAAAAGCATTAATATTTTACAGAATAGTCAAAGAAAATATAAGATTTTTAATACTAAGATACCTTATAGAAGTTTTCACGGTTTCAACTGAAACAATTTTTTTTTCTATGTTCAACCTTGCATGAAAACTTGCAGGTTTACGGTTTAAGACATTTATTTCTCAAAAGATTACATTAATCACTTACAGAGAAAATACAATAATAAGTAAACAAAATAACCGATTAGCGTTTTTAGTAGGGTAGATGTTAAAAATGTTAGTGGAGATTGTGTTGTGTGTTGGAGGTTTGTGACTTGCGCAAGTTTCAGAAGTACAGTAATCCTCATTTTTTTTTTCCGGGTTGAACGTAGGTTTTCCGATGCGCTTGGCATGGCGCGCTGCTGTTTGTATGAGATCTACTACTGCGCAGCCATTTGTAACCAACTTCAGACCGGCCAAGAACTATTGTTTATAAGTATGCAAGTTCTACTTGTATAAGTAGTAGCAGTAACTGACCAAGTACCAATTGTAAACCACGCCAAATAATATATTCGATATTGACTAAGGCTTATGATGATCATTATTTTGTATAAGATGTAATAATTAATTTTTTATCATGTATTTATTAAAGGTGGTTTATTTTTATCAGCTTTGTTTTATTTGTTTCTATAGCAACTCTTATTAGACTCTTGAAATACTTTGAAATTGCGACAAGTCGTATTCAGCAAAAGTTAGACAGCTTTTATATTATCCATATACTAATACATTTATTTACCTATAATTGCGAAAGTAACTCTGTCTGTTACCTTTTCACGCTTAAACCGCTGAATAGATTTAGAGGCAATTTTTAATGGGAAGGACATATGATAGTTTTTATCCCGGCAATCATGCGTTTTGGAAGTTTGTATGGTGTACTAATAATCCTCCTCACTTCTCGCACGGACGAATCCAAAACAGGCACGGGTGTAGGAGTCTTCTCAGAGGACCTAAACACCCGCTTAGCCACACCACTAGGGATACACAACACGGTGTTCCAAGCCGAATGCTTGGGCATTTCTATGGCGGCCTCTACGGTCCTGGCTAGGGAGGTAAAGGACTTCCCTATACGTATACTTTCGGACAGCATGGCTGTCCTGCAAGCACTAAACAGCCACACGGTCAACTCAGGACTGATTTACGAGTGTCACCGGCTCCTGCACCAGGTCGGTCATGCACAATAAAGTAACCACGCACACAGTGACTCCCGATGGAACGGAGGCCAAGGAGGCACTGCCCTCCATCGACTTCATCTTCCGTTTCACGAAAAGGTCCTACGACTAACTAAGCTACAGTTGCGTGCACACAGCACACAGTGGTGTGTCACAGCCGTAACGACTGGACATGGGACCTTAATAAGCACCTTTTTGTCATAGGAATCACGGACAGCCCACTCTGCAGAGCATGCATGGTGGAAGACGAAACAGCAGCATACCTGCTCCAAAGCTGCCCTGTAATCGCTGGCTACAGGGCCAAATACTTTGGTGAACCTGGTACTTACCCTGCGGGAGATAGTCGACGGTACCAGGGCGCTGCTGCTCTTTTTCGAGGAGCTGGGGTGGATCGAATGAATGTAATTAAATCCCACCCGTACGCAAAATACGCGCTTAGTTGTGGAGTTGCGGAAACAGCCCGTCGAAACTAAACTAAACTAAAAAGCTATCGTCGTAAATGTCACGTGATAAATCCCGTGTCGTAAATAATTTCGATGAAAGATTGTCAATTTTGTCCAGAGCCTCAGAACCTAGATTAGGACATAGGCTTCTTTTAATCCCGGTATGATTTTCCCTTGAGATAATAAAGCACTTCACGCGGGAAAGCCGCGCGGTAAGGCTAGTTATTCGCTATAAACTTATTCGCTGCTTAGATAACGATTATAATCACAAACACGTTTATCTTTAATTACACGGTAGACAAACATCAAAACACGAATACCAGTATTTAATTACGTAAACTATATAATTACCTTCATAATGCTCACTAATTCTGACAAATATAATTATACGTTCAAACAACCGATAATTTCCAAGCAAAAACGAACATTTCTTCGAGCTCTCATTAAAAATGTATGAATCGTGAGAACACAAATGTGGTCTAACTTGACGACAGCGTTCGACACTATTGACATAATTAATAAGCCTTTAATACCGTGTCCTTTAGTTGAACCATCACTTGTTACAGTTTTGAGTCAGTCTTTGCCTATCTGCTGACAATATTCAACATGAAAATGTTATTTCCACCATTGTTTTTGGTTTTTTCCTTGTTACTAAAGGAGGGATACTCCAAGGACCCTACTTGGGTCCACTTCCTTAAAAGCTATGTTGAGAACGAAGGGAAACCTACTATTATGATCTTTAGTGACCTTTGCTGGGCGAAAAGTAAGTAACTTTGCCACTAAATTTTTGTAGGCAATATAGTAGACTAGGCAAAAAAAATACTACTCACAACTCGACACAGAGTTAGTCACAATAATTACCGTACCTCCATAACCATTACCAGACCACTGTTACCAGAAATAGAACAGGATGTGGTGACGCGCGGGTGTTATCAATATCATAATAACACTGCGCACACCAGCTCGCTTCGAAAGGAACGGTTTGTTGTCAAAAGCAACGCACACGTAGAAGATTCACAGCGTCATTCAAGATTCTTCGAAGACAGCAGTTTCGCGACCGTTAGGCCTTGTGCGAACACAGCGTTCCGCTCCCGCGCCCCACGCATGGCCCGTGTCCTCTGGCGAATGCCTATTGGTTGTTACTTTTTGTAAATAGTTTAGCATTGTTAGAACTCCCTTATGAAATAGATGTTAGAGAATAATAAATTCAGTAACCGACAGTCGTTCGAACAAGCAACATTGTTTCATTCTACCAAAGACCTCTCCAGTTCCACTTAGTACCTGAGACCACTAAAATATTCTTGAAGTAAAAAGTACTTGTTTTTGTTTTTAAATTTTCATTTGAACTTTATGTAGGTAGAATACCTAGGTACTGTACCGTCTAGTGTTATTTTCGTTACAGATATTATGGTCAATTTAGCAAGCGAATTATCAAAAATTGGAAGCAGATCGTCAACATCACTGGATGTTGACTCCAGATATTACTATCATGATTTACTATATCTTGTTGACCTGGACTGTCCAAGAGCTGAAGAAATCATTGCTTTGGTAATTTATTTTTGGCCATTCTTTGAATTATGTGTAAGTAGGTCGAAAGCAGTGGTGGCCCGGTGGTAACGACCCCGACTTACGTGTCGTAGGTCGTGAGTTCGAACCCAGGCAGGCGTAAACTTTGTGTAAATGATTTCATCACCACTGCTCTTAAAACGGTGATGGAAAACATCGTGAGGAAACCAGCATGTCCCAGAACCAAAAATATGAAAACGTGTGACATCTACCAACCCGCACTGGGCCCGCGTGGTGGATTAAGGCCCATTCCCTCTCACAAAGTGGAGGCCTGCACGCACAACGGACCAAATAGTATTCTAAAATTAAGGGGTACCATCTATCCTACCTATCCTATGAAGTTTTTATCGTTTTTTTTCAAGGCAACAAAACGTAAACTCTTTCGTTCACCGTACCGCTGGCTGGTCATCACCGCTTGGGCTAAGCACTCAAACATGGCGGGATTATGGAACAGCCCAATACTGGCCGACAGCGACTTAGTACTGGCTGCGCGTACTGGCAGCTATATCAAACTAACGGAACGTGAGTAGAAGGTTTAGCCATAAAGAATAGACTGACTGAACAACATACAGCATATAAAGGTCTATTACCTTTCTGTTGAAAGATACAAAGTGTATGTTGACCAATCTTGGTAGGGTGGAGAGAAAATCGTGAGAAAAATAAAGCGATCATGGGTATACCGCTTCCGCGTCGTCACTACGCCATCCATTTATGAGCATAGTTGCTTCATCTCTTACAAAATGGACAATTTTGAAAAGGTTCAATCTATTCTGTATGCTTTAACCCGGATTAATTTCTTCACAAAAAGCTCTACTGCACTATTACAACTTATCTTTCGTTTCTTTCATTTCCTGAAGTCCACAAGGCTTCACCCAACGGCTCCATCATATCCACCAATCGCGGCTACTACAACGGCAGCCTGGTGGACGAACGTCCTCATCGGACGCTGTATCGAAGACGCCGTGACATCATGGGACATACCCTCACCATGTCAAACGTCATTCAGGATAGCAACACCACGCGGGAGCACTTGTTGAAAGAGGATAGATTGTGAGTGGTAGATTGGTCTTTTGATTTTCAAATTTTCTTCAATACTGAAGTAGTCGCCCTCAAGCTTTGACGGAGTCGCTGACAAGCTACTTCCAGGAACTTGGTTTATAGCTCGTCTCATAGCAGTAGTCACAGCGAGGCTTATCGTCTTGATCTGTTCTGATAAGCGAGTAGGTGAAGACCACTTGGTCTTTTACGTCTACTCTTACCACTGCAACCAGTTTTTGGAGGTAAAGAAAAGAGAGGATCCTCCGACCAGACGGGTGTTGTGTCTGGTCTAGGCAACTGCCCGCCGGTTGATGTCGGACTGTTGTATGTGTTTAAATCGCGCCGAAAACTCTGCTTGCGCGATGCAGGATTTGTGTTACGTCATGTCATTTGTTCATAGGTGGCAGCATAGATGCCGCTACACCAGTATTTCTAAGTTATAAACGTCTCTGGGCGATATTTCCAAATAAAAGGAAAGGAAAGGAAACTTAGAATTTGCTGGTAGCAAGTGGTGGACAGATCAGTTTGATGTTCAGCTGGTCTTTTTTAAAAAGGTTTATTCAATGAACATCTGCAGCCTAATTGCGTAAGTGAATTCGGCAAAGGAAACAATCTGGTTCTTTCCCAAAAACACACACATACACAAAAAAGTTGAATCTTTATTCAACTTTTTTGTGTACTTTTTTCAGGCTGCTGGCCATTATTTTTCTAATACTTTGTTACAATTTCGTGTAGGGAACGCCAATACGACTCGATAGCAAAAGTCTCCTGGATAAACGTGAAGCTAGCGTTCCAGATGTTGAACGCAACGCCTGGGCATGTGTTTAGCTACCGCTGGGGCTACAAAGTCAATGGCAATTGGTCTGGCATGATCGATGACTTGTATTCTGGAAGAGCGGACTTGGGTGAGGATCCGTTCACGAAATTTTTACCTCTCAGTTATGGAAAAGGATATATCGTGACAAGTTTTGTAAGTGAATTTGGGTGAATATATGAGCACGAGAAGGTCAAAGAATGAATGGACTGTATGAAAAATAAAAGGGGCTGATTACTAAGAAGATAAATCATCATCATATCAGCCGAAAGGCGTCCTTTGCTGGACATAAGGCCTGCCCCAAGCGTCGCCACATTGACCGGTCCCGTCCGTCCCGCAACCTTTACCAGGTCATTTGTCCACCTGGTGGGAGGCCTTCCAACGCAGCGTCTTCCGGTTCGCGGTCGCCACTCCAGAACTTTACTAAAGTTCTGGAATGGCGACCGCGTACCCAAAGGCACAGCCTTGACAGACTCCCCACAAGATCGAACGGTAACCTGATGAAGGTCACAGAGATCCGTGGTCGGGGGAAGCACCCGATCGGTCGTTGTGGCAACGCCTGGGCCAGACCTATTACTAGCAGAAGGCAGATTTCGACTAAATGTTGATGATGATGAACGCCAATTTTCTTTTAATTCTCCAGGCACAAACTGCGTGGTATCAGACCTGGAGCGTCTCGACGTGGTTGCCCACACGGACTGTCTAGCCCCCTTCAGGGTACGGTTCATATTCCGCCAGCCCCCTTTGCCGTATGTGGCTAATATATTTTCCATGCCGTTCTCTACCGACGTGTGGATAGCTATCTCAGTCTGTTCTGTGCTGTCTACGGCGACGGTTTATTTTGCTACGAAGTGGGAGGCTAAGGGAGGCAAGGTAAGATGCTTCTGTCGTACCTACGTAATGCATTCTATCTTCTAGAACCTATGTATATAAATCTATTTATACCATTCCCCCTCTAAAAAGCTTATTTTATTCACTGAAAACAGTGAATAAAAAGAACTTTTAATCACTGTTTTGGTGTTTGAATATGGAACACACCAATGTATTAGACGTCCATCTCAATGCTATGTAACCTCCTTGCGCCTCCTTGCGCAAAAAATACTCGATACAAACTTCTTGTGCAGAGAATATTTGACTTTTAAACTCCCTCGATTTTAATTTTGAGTTTTTTTTATATTTAGGATTTTAATAATGATTTTGATTTTAGTGTGGGATATTTATTTGGATTGTAATTCTAATATTAATTGCAATGGTGTTTAATTAATTATAATTATGTAACGTAACGGAGGTGGACACTGGCCCCTGAAACACTGGTGCTGATACCTAGGTCAGGGGTCAGAGTTTCACATTTTTTGTAAATTTTGAAGGAAATAAACCATTTATTTATTACTCGTAATATTCCTTGTGCTTTTCGCTTAGATCTTTCTTTTTCTCGAAGTCATGGTATAAAATATAGTATGCAACTCTTGAATAAAACGGATTTATATCGAGGGCCATGAATCACTCGCGTCGCTCATGATTCTAACACTTGAATCACTCGCTATGCTCGTGATTCAATCATCATGAATCACTCCCTACGGTCGTGATTCAGTCGTTAGAATCCTTCACTTGCTCGTGATTCATCTATGGCCCTCGCTTTAAATCCGTCTTTTATTCACTAGTTGCATAATATACTATTATTCCGTAGTTACAACCACATGAGTAGATAAACGGAAGTTACAACACAAATCAGTATTTTTAAATAAACTGTTTATTTGTTAACTAAAGTCGTGATAATTTAAGAAGTCGGATTTGACAGCTATAAAACTTGATGTTTACGAATAATACTCGTTGTTATAGTGTATAATAGTGGTAACATAGTAATAAATTAGGATTATGAATTTGATTTTCCAATTTCTTTCGTACAAAGTAATCGCGGCATGGGACTTCTTAGATTGTCACGATTTTAAATAACTAGGTACATTTTTTTTATAATAAAATAATCAAGCAAAACAATAAAATAAAAAAATATAATAAATTTTTGACAGACTTGAAAAAAATAAGGACCTCTTAACAGACCATCCCGGAACCCTTTCTGTGCAACGCCTGTTGTGGCACATCCCTGGTTTTGGGGTGCGTATGGAATCTACCTCCTAGCGGTCCATTCCGGGCAACGGCACCACAGGCTAGCATGTGGTGCCGGAGTTCGGCGCCAAGCAGCTTGCTGTGTTCCGTCGGTGTGTGAGACTGCCAGTGCCTTTGGGGCATAAGGAGGATGTCAGTTGCGCTGTTCAGAACCGGTATTGTTCTCTGGGCAAAGCTTGCCAGGTAACTCATTTTGGAGGGTAGCGGGATCCTAAGCACGGTGCCAGCCGTTGGCCGACCGCAGTCAATAGGGGGCCCAAGTAGCACGCCAGCCACGTGCCAAAGGCTGCCCCGCCAACTCGCGTCCACCGTGCCAGCTAGCGACTGGATGGGAGGACCCGGTGGCCATATCCGGGAGGGTTCGGGCGTCCCCGCAATCTCCAAATGAGTTTCCTATAGGTTGGTTTAGCTCCGGTGTTCCACTTGGTTCACTGAGCAGCACCTCATCAGTTCAACTTCTTCCCCAGCAAACTCTAAATAAACACGTATGACCAAAGCGAAGAAGAATATGGTGAAACAACGGTTGCACTTCCTCCCACTAAAAGTGCACCTCACTAACATCAGGGGGTTGCACTCTAAACTCGATCCGGTCCACCACCACCTTGAGTCCGAGAAGCCGCACTTGTTTTTCCTAACGGAGACGAAGATAACAACCCCGTCGGACGTGGCGTACCTCAACTACCCGGGTTATTCTCTTGAACGCAAGTTCAAGAAGCAAGCTGGGGTTTGTGTGTACGTCCGCGATGACATATTATGTTGTCGTCGTCTCAGTTGCTTTGAGAAATCGGGTTATTCTGCCATATGGCTTCTTGTGGACACTGGCGTGGAGAAGTCTCTATACATCGGCGTATACCGATCGCACGCCGGTGACCCGGAGAAAACAGCGCTCTTTAATTGCCTCGTGCAGTGGGCTGATATGGCCCAGCAACGGTACCCATCAGCGAAGCTTAATTTTCTGGGGACTTTAACGCCCATCATAAGGAGTAGTTGTACCTGTACGGGAAAACTGACCATGCCGGGTTAAAGGCGCGCAAGTTTTCTTTATCGCTAGATCTAACCCAGCTGAGTGAATGTGGCAACGCGGGTACCGGATGTTGACGGCCATACACCCAATTGCCTAGACCTACTGTTGACAACTGATCCGGGCAGTCATTCGGTATCGGTCTCAGCCCCGCTGGGAACGTCTGACCACTGTCTGGTGAAATTCGTGTCGTCTTGCTCTCCTCCAGATGAGAGTCCTAGAGGCACGAGGCGATTATGGCGATACGAGTCAGCGGACTGGGACGAGATGCGGCACTTTTTTGCGTCTTATCCTTGCGGGAAGTGTGCTTCTCCTCGGGTGACCCTTCGAGCTGTGCGGACGCGGTTTTGGGTGTGATTCGGCAGGGAATGGAGTATTTCATTCCATTCTCCGACATTCCGCTCGGCATAAAACCCTATAATGCAGAATGCGCCCCGAAGAGAGTCTGCGTACCAAGCCTGGGTCGGGGCCCGCGACCGCAAAGTTAGAGCGCGTAGGGGTCGCGCAAGGACCTTTAATTCTGCAGCCAAGTTCTGCCAGCGGGTTCTGCGTCGGGCGCGTTTTGACCATCATATCATATCATATTGGACGTATTGGGGCCAAGCTGGCATCGCACCCTCCGAGTAAACAGTTTTGGTCCCTGTCTAAAGCGGTTGAAACGAATTTCTGTCGTCCCACTTTACCTCCAATGCTGAAACCAGACGGGTCGCTGGCTCACTCTGCGAGTGAGAAAGAAAATTTATTTGCATCTCTCTTTGCTAGCAATTCACGTCTGGACGCTGGCTCCAAGCAACCACCTACTGTACCTCATTGAGACTCTTCGATGCCGGAGATCGCTGTGCACACTAAAGAGGTCCGGAGAGTATTGTGCAGTCTAGACGTGAAAGCGGGCCTGACGGCATTCCAGCGAGAGTGCTGAGGCAGTGTGTGCCTGAACTGTCTCCTGTGTTGACACGCTGTGTTGTTCCGCCTCTTTCTTGTAAAAAGAACGGTGCCGAAATCCTGAAAGCTTTTAAATTTTAATGTGCAACCAGTGCCCAAAAAAGGCAACCGTGCAGACCGTGCCCATTATCGTCCGATCGCCATTACCTCCATTCTGTGCAAAGTTATGGAAAGGATACTGAACAGTAAGTTGCTGACCTACCTTGAAGACTTCCCTACCTTGAACAATCTCCTCAGCGACCGTCAATATGACTTTCGCCGGGGACGGTCAACTGGCGATCTTTTGTGTATGTCACGCACTGCTGGGGCGAAGCCATCGAGAGACACGGCGAAGCGCTTGCTGTATCGCTTGATATCTCGAAGGCCTTTGACAGGGTCTGGCACGCAAGTCTACTCAGTAAGCTTCCTGCTTATGGCATCCTGGCTGGTTATTTGTAGCTGGATATCAGACTTCCTTAGTGAACGGTCGATCCGAGTAGTCATTGACGGCTGCTCCTCTGACCTTATGGCTATTGATGCCGGCGTTCCTCAGGGGTCTGTTCTCTCTGCAACTCTTTTCCTGCTGCACATCAATGTCTTACATCAGCCTGGTATTGTTGGGTACGCAGATGACAGTACTGTTTCAGGAGAGATACTTGTCCAGCGCAAAAACCAGCGTGGATGAAGGTCGTTCCTTGAGAGTGGCTATGGTGAAGCGGACAGATTTGACCTTAAGTCTCGTCTCGCAGTGGGTTGATGAAAATCTGGTCTCCTTAACGCCACCAAAATACAGGCGTGTCTTTTACCGCTAAAAGGAGTCTTTTCGATCTAACTCCTACTTTTCGGGGTACGTCTGTTCCTGTGACTGATCGGCTCGAGCTTCTAGGCATGGAGTTGACATCCAGTCTCAACTTCGGCGCCTCCATTGAGTACAAAGCCCAAATTGCGGCCAAAAATGGGCATACTAAATAGAGTGAAGCGATACTTCACACCTGGGACAGCTTTAATCCTATACAAAGCGCAAGCCCGATCCTGCATAGAGTATTGCAGCCACTTTTGGGATGGCTCAGCTAAGTATCAGCTTGCCGCGCTTGACTCGGTGGAACGCAGAGCCAAGAGGCTCATCGGCGACATTGAACTGGTGGATGCCAAGCTTAACAGCTTGGCTCATCACCGCCAGGTTGCCTGCTTGTCGGTCTTCTACAGACTGTACTTCGGTGAATGTGCTCAAGAACTCCACTACCTCATCCCACCAGCCCCCTTCTACCATCGGACATCTAGACGCACTGCAAGTTACCATCCTTAACTTGTTGCCTTTCCACCAATTCGCACCAAGCGCTTCCAAACATCCTTCATAATGCGCACAGCGAATGAATGGAACTCACTACCTGCGTCTGTGTTTTCGAACGCATTCAACTCGAATCTCTTCAAAGTTAGAGTGAACAGGCTTCTTCTGGTTAAGCTCACTCCATCGTCGACTCTGTCTCTGTCACCTCTGACCTAGACTAGAGTCAAGGCAAAACCATCACATACAATAAAAAAACCCTGGGTAGACTGTAGAGGAGTCTCCTTTTACCCTCTTATTGGAACTTACCTATAGATAATTTAATTCAGAATTTAACAAGTCAATAGTTACATGCATACTAACTGACTTTTCAAAAATATTTATTTACTCAGTCAAAGGCGCGTAGGGATGTAACAAACGATACCTTAATTCAGCCGGAGGTTCAGAAAGAACAGCGCAATCTCGATAGAACGCTGTGGTATTTACCTACCTACTGCAGGACAATGGCGCCAACACTTTTACATCCCACCGACGGACGGTTAGGGAAAAGAACCGAGTTGGCGAGCAACGAGTAGCGAGGCAAGCATCGCTGAGCTAGTTTTATCTTGTCGCTGCGACAAACTACTGGAGAGAGAATTTTCGTTTAAATTGTACAGTTAATCAACGTTCTAATATTTCGTTACCCAGGTACTTCTATTGTATCTAGATTTCTTGAACGAGAAAAAAGCCCATACCCAACTATTTCGTCCGGTGTTGGAAAGATGGCTAAAGCTCTTAGTGGATCTGTTTCCTCGCCTTTAGCAGTCCATATTAACGAAAACTTGTTAAAAAAAACATATAAGTACATAAATGTTTTGTCCTGTAATTTTTAAGTGGTGTACAATAAAGTATATAATAATAATATAGCTTTTGCCGGGCCCTACATGGGTCCGATGTAGACCAATCAGCGTCCGTAGCCTGGCTACGTTTCGGTGACCTCTTTGGGGAAACCGAAGGTTTTGTCTGTGCAATTATGGACGAAGTTATCATGACGAATAACTACCGGAGATTTATTGTGAAGGATGGCACGGTTGACATCTGTCGGGCATGTCACCGGCCGGGTGAATCGATCCGCCACATTATCTCTGGTTGTTCTCGTCTAGCTAACGAAGAGTACTTGAATAGGCACAACCTTGTAGCCAGGATTATCCATCAGCAACTTGCTCTGAAATACACTCTTGTGGCATCGGAGGTGCCGTACTACAGGTATGTGCCCGACCCAGTTCTCGAGAATGGCAATATCACATTGTACTGGGATCGGTCCATCATCACTGACAGGACTATTGTAGCCAATAAACCTGATATAGTGGTGGTGGACCGAATCGAGAGGCGTGCAATGATTGTTGACATTACCGTCCCTCATGACGGGAACCTCGTGAAAGCCGAGAAAGATAAGCAAATCAAGTATCTTGACTTGGCTCGCGAGGTTGTCGACATGTGGGATGTGGACTCAGCGATCATTGTACCGATTGTCGTGTCGGCCAATGGCTTAATAGCCACGAGCCTCGACCAACATCTAAGGAGGCTCTCGTTAGGCGGCTGGGTCAAGGGCCTGATCCAGAAAGCAGTATTGCTGGACACGGCTCGTATTGTTAGGAGGGTCCTTTCTCTGGAGCCCTGACCGCCGGTAGCTTGGACCCTGTTCCCGATACCGGTGGGCCTCTATTTTCTATATTTTTAAATGTTTTTGTTTTTTAATTTATTTTATAAAAATATTTAAAAATGTACAAGATAAGAAATTTAATGAATAAAGGAGATAATAATAATAATATCAAAATGTGCACTCGTATCAAAACTGATTTAAGATAGAGTTGCCCCTTCGCTTTGTCCAGGGGCCAACACAATTAGACAGCGTGGGTGACGCGATGCTATTGACATTCAGCGCTATTAGCCAGCAGGGCTGCGTCATGGAACCTAGGAGGTTATCAGGTCAGTAGTAGGCACATCATTTTGATACAAGTAGACGACGTTAGACATTGCAGCCGAGGCGACAAACGATGTTTTTCAACACATTCGCGAAGAAACTATTAACACAAAAGTAATACTTTTTAAGAAATGGCTTTATGACTTGCGTATGTTCTTTTTCGTGTGCTGTGTTAATTTTTGAAAGTATTCGTGCTGTTCTCGCTGAATGTACAATATCAATGTGTCATAATGTGCAGGTCGCATGATGGTGTTCGTGCTGTTCTCGGCGCTGATGGCACTGTACGCGGCGTACTCAGCCAATATCGTGGTGCTGCTACAAGCTCCGTCCAACTCCATCCACAATCTGCCGCAGCTTGCCAGGGCTAAGATCACGCTCGCGGCCAACGATGTCGACTATAATCATTTCGTTTTTAAAGTGAGTGTTGAAAATTACTATTTCCTTTAAAATCATCATCATCAGTCAAAAAACGTCCATTGCCTTGCCTCCTTCCTTAAGCATCGCCACTTCGAACGGTCCTGGGCCTCGCATCCAGCGGTAGTCGGACCATCTTCCGTTGCGCTGCTGGGCCTTTCGTTTTTCGGTTGCAAATACGAATCTTCTTCGTACTACTTGGTTTAGAATCTGCCTGTATAACTTTAAAAGTTTAAACGACTCAACTTTCATTAATCTTTTAGTTGGTATGTACAGTCGGTAATAGCTGTTACCTGACCCAGCCTGCCGTTACCCGACGCATTAAACGTTAGACGATTTTGAACCTACTGCAATTAGCAGTAGATAAGTGTTATTCGATACTCATGAGCTTATAATGCCTTACACAATTACACGCGTGCACTTAAAACGAAACTACCCCTTAGCTTGTCAGTTGAGCTTTATTATAACGACTTGTTCAAGGTAGGCAAATATTATTGAATAAAGTTAAGCAAATTTGATCTTTAAAACGTAAAGTTAGGGTAGGTAAGCGTTTGAATACTGTTTTGTCACCATGATGCACTTTTTAATTTCAACAATATTTGTTAAGTCAATTTGGTCTAGTGGTTGCATCAGTGCAGTGAACCTATTTCAACATGGTTGCGAGTTCTAAACTGACCTTCCACTTCATGTTGCTTTATGTTTACAATATACCTACAATTATGTTTTTGAATTCAAAATATTATTTATGTTAAATTAAAATAGTTAATTTAAATTAACTATTTGAATACAAATAATAACAGAAATGAAAAACAATAATGATTTTGATAACGTTAAATTAAAATCGGAAAAAGACGTTGTTTTTCGCAATTTAGTAAGGCAGTAGTAGTCTAGTAGTGAATATTATGCCACATTATTAATTTTAACCTGCTCCTTATTTCAGTTATTCAAAGACCCAGTGCGTGAGGCAGTGCACAAGAGAATTGACCCAGAGAAGGGGAAGAAACATTTCTACAACTTCAATGAAGGAGTTGAGAGGATTAGGCAGGTATGATGTAATGCTTATCTTCTACATGCCTTAATTTCTCCAAAGCTACTATTACGTCCATACCCTGGATTCGATGCACGCCAGAATATTGATGATTTAAAGGCTACTTGGTTAGACCGTGAATAGCCAATGACACTTTCTAAGGTCCTCATAGCATAGACCTACTGTAAATATTGTAAAACACCTATTTTTTTTAAAAGAGTAGATATGGAGTTTCTTGTGCGTTCTTCTCCATAACAAGCTACTTTCCGAATGTACCGTAGAATAATTTTTTATTACTTGTAAATTTTAATTTTTATTTATTGGACGTTCAAAAGTGCCGTTTATTGACCTAGTTGTATAAATATATTTGACTTTGACTTTGATTCGAAAAAGCGTATACTCAAAGCTTCAGAAACATAATTTATTTTTCAAGAAGATATCGAAACAGTTGCCACACCTTTGTGGATCGAAAAGTGGCACTAACAAGTGAATTAAACGGATGAACTTCTTTTAAGGACATCTCAGAAACCGGTCATGGTAGTTCCAACATCATCATCAGCCTTTTAATGTTCCCACTGCTGGGACACAGGCATCCTCTCTATGTAATCTAAGTTTGGCTGTGGATGAAATTGAAATAGGAATTTGCTTTCGTGAGGATAACGTCAATACGCGTCGTCATTCGCGGTAAGAATAATAAGATTTGGGATTGGGTCTCGTGGCCGACTTTACTAAGTTCTATTGAAAATTAAACAATGTTCAAATTTCAAAATATAAGCACAGGTAACTTAATAATGTACTGTTTACTTTTGACTTTTTAAAGGCACTATAGCACATTTCTTTGTTCGCCGACAATCTAAAGATGTGGCTGGCATAAAACTGGAAGCAGCTGGCGTAGGACCGAGCGTTGTAGGCTGCCGTAGGCTAAGTTAATTTGATTGACTTAACTTAGCAAGCGATAGGAGTGGAGCATAACAAGAGTGAAAATAAAACATTATGGTTAACCTCTTTAGTGCTGAGAGGAGAGAGGCTTTAGAGAGGGAATGGGCCGTAATCCACCATGCGGGACCTATGCGGATTGGTGGATGTCATATGTCTTTGAATTTTTGGTTCTAAGATTTTGGTTTCCTCACGATGTTTTCCCTCACCGTTTTGAGAGCAGTGGTGATGAAATAATTTACACAAAGTAAAGCGACAGCCTGTGTTCGAACCCACGACCTACAACTTCTAAATCAAGGCCACTGGGCCGCCCATAGATTTAGATTTTTTTTTTCTACGGGGCCGCCTGCTCTCAAATTTGACAACTGAACATTATTCACAAACCAGCCTAATTGTGTAAGTCAATTCGGCAAAGGAAACAAACTGTTTCTTTCCCAAAACGACTTTTCGCAATACAAAAAGTAGTTTTTGGTAAAGAAACAGATTGTTTCCTTTGCCGAATTCACTTACACAATTAGGCTGCTGATCCATAAATACCCTTTCATCATCCAGGGTCTATTCGCCTTCCACTCGATCGTGGAGCCAGTATACCTGCGCATCGAGCAGACCTTCCTGGAGACGGAGAAGTGTGACCTAATGGAGGTAGACTTTATGAACAGCTTGGATGCTTTTGTTCCTGTGAGGAAGGGGTCGCCTTATTTGGAGCTGCTGCGAGTTGCGTAAGTAAATTAGCCTAAGTATACCAGGCAGTTTAAGGCAAAGGAAATGAATGAGATTGTTGTTATGCTCCATTGCCCTTTGCGTGACTGTAAGCTTTCTGATGAGGCCCATTGTGAGCGACCACGTCTCAGAGCCATAGGTCATCACTGGCAACACACACTGGTCATAGACCTTCGTCTTGAGACACTGTGGTAAGTTGGTCGAGAAGACACCGCGCAATTTCCCGAACGCTGCCCAGCCAAGTCGGATTCGACGGTTGACCTCTTTCTCGAAGTTGGCCCTACCCAACTGGATCGTTTGTCCCAGGTAGACATAATCTTCCACAACTTTGAGTGTAGAGTCTCCAACCTTGATAGGAGTGGGTGTTACATGGGCATTCAACATAACCTTGGTTTTGTCCATGTTCATTTTAAGACCCACTCTTTTGGAAGCTCTACTGAGGTCATCGAGCATTATACTGAGGTCCTCCATGGTCTCAGCCATGACCACTATATCGTCGGCAAACCGAAGGTGAGTGATGTACTCGCCATTGACGTAGGAACTATTATTATTTAAAAAAACAGGTTTGATCACCATCGTTAACATCGCTTGGCAATGGTGATCAGCGTTTGAACAAGGGTAGTCAACACAGATCGCATATATAGGTAATTGCGGGCTGAGTCCCATCCAGTGCAATCTGCATGAGCCCAAAGACCAATTTCTTTATCTCGCCCGAATTCGCCACATACAAGACACTGGTTACCATGGTCTTCTGCTGCATCATCGTCTACATCGTCGAGGCACAAGTTATCTGTATTCACCTCAGAGATCGAAGAATCATTCGATGCCTGTAGATTTTCTTCTTGCTTTTCTTTTCAAATCCTTTTCCCTTGCTTTTAACACAATCACCAGACTCCGATTGCCTACAAAGGTGAAAAAGAAAAAAAAAAAGAAACAAAAAATATAGGTTATAAGCGCAAACGAAGTTGCAAATTACAATATTATATACTACGATCATTTCATATCACAAGCATAGCAACAAACACTAAATAGTTTGAGACTTACCTTCGTATTTATCCACTCAAAAAATTAGAACACAACGACGCAAAATTGTTTTACGTGGTTCGAACTGTATGTGTTGTTGGCCTGGCTCACTACTAGTGTTCGGCTAACGAATGAGTCCATTGACATCGCTCGCTTGCGTTCGGTATTTTCGATATAATGGGTGACCACCATTGCCAAATGACTCCAATTGCCTACATCTCCCTAACCGCGATTGGGCTCATGTCCATTGCCGGTTGCTGTGGTCTACCGCTGGTGCATGGTAAAAAATATTTAGAAGTCAGCGACTTTCATTAAGGGTCAAGTAAGGGTGTCTTTCGCAGTTCAGAAAATTAGAACAATCCTGAATCGGACCGGAACCCCCTCACCAGCGCCTTATCCTTGGACCCTCGAAGTTGTCCTCAACTTCGTGCCAATAATTAATGATTATGATGTTTTTCCTAATGCAGTTTCAAACAAATCCGCGAGTCAGGCATTCGTTCAGCTGTCTCCAAGCGTCTGCAAGTCCAGAAGCCGCACTGCACCTCCAAGATGTCTTCGTTCAGCAGCGTGGGCCTCTTGGACATGAAGCCGGTGCTGATCCTCATGATTTACGGCGTCTGCTTGTCCGTGGCCATCGCCGTGGCGGAGATCGTTGTGTTTAAATTGTGAGTTTTAGGGCATATCCCCCAATTTTAGATTAGATTTGATTAAGATACGGTAGATTGTCGATCGAAGTGTGTCTAGGTCTACTACTAGATAAATTATGTAGTAAAAAACATGAAGCATAAAATAAATGTGTAGGGGGGTTTTAAATTTTACTTATGACATTGTTCCAATTTATTAATTCTATTCCTAATATATTGTAATTAGACTTGAAAATTAAAATATTGTTATGTGAATGCACCATGCCGACTATTGTTATTTAAAAAATAATCTAATTATAATACCATTGCATCTCTCTAAATAATGTTTGCATGTCTAATATATGGTAGATTGTACAAGGATCACCCATGTTTTAACTGTCACATCTTATTTACTGTACCTACAATCTATGCAAATAAACGTTTACTTTACTTAGGTACTGTTTTATTCTGTGCAAATAATCATATTCTTTGCTTCTACAGGACTGAGCACAGGAAACTAAGTACTAAGTTATGAAGACGGATCTACCGAACTCAGCGTGAAGACGAAAAATAAAATCCTTTTTTTTTTAATATTTCATGTTTTACTCCTTGGAGGCTTGTAACGCCATGTAAAAGTTAAAGCCTGTCCAGGGCCTGCAGTCTCGACATAGCTAACGATCGTTACGTTAAGTAACATTCGTTAACTCTTACCACAAAATAGTAAGTATACAGAAGGGCCACTCCCGCCGTTTGGAAAATTGACAGCTAAACTTGACAGATTCACTAGGGTTGTAGTGTTCGTGATATGGATATTTGATGCCCTGTCTACCCTCTAAGGCATGTAAGCATGATATGATGTATGTTTAGACGAATCTATGTATTTATGTTTGTAACTTGGGCAACCTACCCTTTTTTTTTAATTCGGAATCAATATAGTAGCAACCCTAGTGAATCTGTCAAGTTTAGCTGTCAATTTTCCAAACGGCGGGAGTGGCCCTTCTGTATACTTACTATTTTGTGGTAAGAGTTAACGAATGTTACATAACGTAACGATCGTTAGCTATGTCGAGACTGCAGGCCCTGGAGCGAAATCCTCTGCAAATATTGATATTCAAAAATCCCAAAGAATAGGGTTTAGATAGTTTACCATTTCGCTTTCAGCTTAAGTCATATTTTAAGCCCCAGCCGAAAAAGTGTGGTGTTATAAGTTAGATGTGTGTACCTGTGTGTTTGTGTATCTGTCTGTGGCATCATAGCCTCTAAACGGATGAACCGATTTTGATTTTGTTTTTTTTTGTTTGAAAGTATCAAGTGTGTTCTTAGCTGTGTTTGATGAAAATCGGTTCAGCCGTTCTAAAGTTATGGGAGTTTTACTGTTTGAATAGGGGTGTTTTCGTAGATATCGTGTCATAATTACATTTTCAATAGATTGTCGATTGAAGCGGGTCTACTATTAGATAAAATATGTCGTATGAATTATAAATGTGTTGGGGTTTTTTCAAATTTTACTTGTGTTTGTAGTTTCAAATTAAGATTGAAATAAATAAAACAAATATAGCCGTGAAAGAATAATTTTATTGTACAAGCTTGGTTCAAAACATTCTAAATGCTCATTCATAAACCTAAACCGCACATAAAAGCGAGATTGCGCACCGAAACTATACCTTATTTGTAATTTATTTGTCATGCAAACCAAAGCAATGGCATCAAACCTTATAAGGGCGAATTTCGTGTGTACTATTCTTCATTTTGGTCATGGTACTTAATTTTATCGTTTTAAATATAATTACTAGTCTTCAAGCAAGGTGTTCGTTGCCGCAAGTTTTAGTTACAAAAGTTTGGATACTACTATGAGAATTTGAAACACCATTCAAATTCTCTAGCTTTTCCTTTTCATTCAAGGCTACAGTTTCGGTGTGCACAATATTTGAACTTTTGAAGTTGACAAGCTTAAGTTTACTACTCAAAATAAATTACTACATAAGAGATGAAAAGGTACCGAAATGTTCATACTTTTTTCTATAATATCCCACAGGTATAAAGTCTAACTTGGAAGCTAGATCTTCACTCATAATATAAAGTTTCTTACCTAATAACCCACTGCTTGGCCAAGAATTTAACTGTTTGGTAGAAAAGTGGAATCTACCAATTTGGTAGAAAAGTGAAATCTTCCAATTTAGTAGAAAACTAAAAATGAGCACAGCCACAACAAATTACAAAAACCATGTTTTTACTTTGAATTACTTAAAAAATGCGTTAATGAAAATCATGGAATTGTTTGCCCAACAGTGGGATGTCAATGCCAATATAAAACTGAAATTCGGTGACTTAAATTCTATTTAAAACTAACGTAGACTCACATAAGAATCTAGCGTTCTAAATAAATAACTGAAAACAATTCAGATACACCACTGTGGAACAATACTTTTAATTCTCTTCCCTTTTTAATGTTCTATTGTAAAGTTTTATTTTTGAATCATTTATAAGTCAGGAGTAAGACATTTATAATTTAGACCTTCAAATAAAAATAATAATATCACTTATAAATAAATCTATTCATAATTTAAAATAAATAAATTCTAATGCAAAGAAGTAAGTATATTCATTTACATTCACAAATAACCTTGTAACGATATTATCAGGATCCCAAAAAAAAAAAAAATCCTTTGCAATATGAATTGCTCTAATAGGATTGTTTCATCACCTACAGATAGGCACTGTCTAGCAGATAATTACAAAAATGGTAACAAACAAACCATATTAATAAAATGGTTAAACAATAACTATGTCTAGAAGTGGATTGCGAATAACACATATGCACGCATGGATTTTCTCCACGGGGTTGCGAAAAACTACGGAACACTAAAGGTAAAGTCCCCGTCACGAGAAGCTATAAATTTTGTGCATAAAGAATTCTACTAAGTTACGTAGCGACCAAATTCAATCAACTCAAAGTAACATACGTGTAATACGAAACTAAAGAGCAATTTCACTTGGTCGGGTTATATTTCAGCGATTTATAGCACTGTCGCCTAATGTTTTGTGGTAGACAAGTTATTTACACGATTATTTGTTGTTGATTGAATTGTCATTATGTAACTTAGTAGAATTATTTATTTACAAAATTTATAATGTCTCGTGACGGGGACTTTACCTGCTAAGATCCTTATTCCTTTGATGATGTCGATGAACTCAAACGAAGTTGATGAAACAGTCCTTTATCTTTAACTCCAACAAAAAAAACGATTCAAAAATCGAACCCTTCTGTGTTCTATCTACTTAAGTAGTTCGCTGTCTTCTGACAGAGTCTTCTCCTTGACCAGAGTGTTGAGATGGTCGATGAGCCCCTGCACTGACATCTCACCGTGCACCTTGTTGTCGCGTGTGCGGACGTTCACTGTGCCTGAAGATTTCTCGCGGTCGCCGACAACTGGAGACAAATAGGTTAGAGTTTATAAAGGTTTGTGATTCAATAGTGTGAAATATATGGGTGGGTATATGTATATGTATGTACAGTACAACAACTTTTTAAATTTCCCTCGGCAAACTTCGTGTTTCGTAAGTTGTCGGCTTTCTATCAGTTGCCCTCCGCACTTGGTGCAGACCAGACGCTCTCAATCGACTTGGAAGTATATAGAGTTGTTAACACTCTTTTAAATTAATTTAATTTATTTTTAAAAATGGTTAAGCTACCAAATTCGCAGGCATAAATAGTTTTACAGCTCTATATAGTTCACACGGAAATAAAAAAAAACAACAATAAATTACAGTTCAACTATTATCTTAATATCCCTTGGCAATCATCGCACTGCCGAATACAAATGAATGCTAATTTCCATGTCCATCAATTATTAGATTTATCGTATATAATAATGTGAATTCAGAACTAAGTACTTTATTGTTGTTTTGTTTTTATTTCCGTGTGAAATATAGAGAGCTGTAAATAAAGCAGCTTTAGTAACTTTCCTCCCATTTTTAATTGAATTACATTATGTTACAAGAGTATTATCAACTCTGAATACTTTCAAGTTGATTGAGAGTGTCCGGTCTGCACCAAGTGCAAAGGGCAACTGATAGAAATCCGACGACTGACAAGTTTGCCGATATTTGTACTGTATTAAGTTCTGAATTCAAATCATTTTACACGATAAATCTAATAATTGATGGACATGGAAATTAGCATTCGTTTGTATTAGGAAATACGATGATTGCCGAGGGGCATTAAGAAATATAGTTGTACTGTACATATCATGGTAGCGGTAGAAACTGTGCAGTTTTAGTCGGTAAAACGAAGGGTATCCATGACGATTTACCCATAAAAACAAAGGTTATCCATGACGATTTAGACATAAAAACAAAAAGTAAACAATATCCAGAGTCGTTGCCATAGCAATAATGAACTATTTTACTTTCTGCTATTCGCTGTCTTCAACAGAAGTTGTAACGGGCTACCAATGACTGACAACACTGACTTTTGGGTGTTTGCCCACGGAGGCATGATCTTCGAAGTGTGATTGATGGGAGTAGCATTGGCTGATGGTATTATTAATACTAATTTGTGTTTAAGACAATCTATACTTTTCTAGAATTTAATCATAGGTACAATATAATCTTACCTAAGATGTAGTTGAACTGCGCAAGTTGTGCATTCCGGACTTTCTTGTTGAGCGTGTCTCCGGCGTCTGTGTCCACTTCCGACATGAAACCAGCCGCGAACAGCTTCTCGTTCACCTAAAATAAGATAAGGCCACATTTTGGTCTTATTCTATGCCAATCCTAAAAGAGGATCATTGTAGGAATCTGGCAAGTCTTGAGATCCAAATATTTAAAGATATATTCACATCTAGGTCTAGCAACTCGCACTGGGCTAGTGTTCTATGGCCAACACAGAGAAGATTGCAGAAATAGTACTGATTGAGAGAGCCGTGGTGGCCCAGTGGCGACTTACAAGTTGTAGGTCCTGGATTCGAAAGCACTTTACTTTGTGTAAGAGATTTCATCACCACTGCACTCAAAACGGTGAAGAAAAACAATGTGTGGAAACCGGCATGTCTTAGAACCAAAAATACGAACACACACATTCACCAACCCGCACTGGGCCCGCGTGGTGAATTACGGCCCATTGCCTCTCACAAAGAGAAGGCCTGCAAAGGTGGCAAAGGTGGTCTATCTAGCCTATCCTAGAACAAATTATGACCGTAAACATGGACAAACTTTCAGAAAAAGTCCGACTTATTAGAGCATCTGTGCTTTTTTTGGTTGATATGACATATTAGAGATTTAATTTTTTTTAGAAATTGACTCACACACTGTTCCGTTGTTGTTGAATTAGGTATTTTACCAATGTTTGTAATATTTGTAAGTATGTGAGAACCATGTTCCTACTTATCAAATTAATTAATTTTCCTGTTAATGCTTTTTAATACTTTATACCTGTACGTAGTATAGTGTGTAAAGCTATTCTGGGTGCATCGTCCTCACATATATTAATGTATGTACGTATGTAAATATTGTAAAACACCATTTTTTTTTTTAAAAGAGTAAGTATGGAGTTTCTTGTGCGTTCGTCTCCATAACAATCTACTTTCCGAATGCACGGTAGAACCTTTTTTTTTTTTTTTATTACTTGTAAATTTTAATTTATGTGACGTTCAAAAGTGCCGTTTATTGGCCTAATTGAATAAATATATTTGACTTTGACTTTGAACACTACTTGATTCTTTATTTCGTATTTAATGAATTTACCTGCTTAGCGTAGTCGTCGAAGTGCGGTCCCACAGGCACCACACACACTTGTCGGGGACTGAGCCAGAAGGGCCACTTGCCGGCGTACGACTCGCTGAGGATGGCGATCATACGCTCCACTGAGCCGAGGATGGCGCGGTGGATGATCACGGGCCGCTTCTTGTCGCCGCTCTCACTGGAAACGAGAACAACTTGAATTAGCCGAGAAATACTGGAGTGAAGTTATTCCTATGGGTGTTTAAGCGCAGTCAGGGAAATAAATTGCATTTTTTTTTCCTATTCTGTCCCACTGCTGGGCTAAGGCAAGAGATGAAGAATTGATGGAAATTGTCACATTACACCCATTTCATTTCTCATATCGCAGCAACTGTCAAAAACAATAATTGTGATTTGAATTTACGGAGCTAACTTTATCAATATTTGCCCTGATTTATACAATAGCATTTACTTATTTGCCCTATTAAACGGTCTCGTTATTGTAGTGGTCGCTAACATGACTACTGAGTATTGTCTTAGTTTTGATTTCAGGTCAAGCAGACTTATTATGGTATTTTTTCATCTGTAACTTCTTGGTAGCTAAAAGGTTCGAACCTGTCGTACCCATCCCCCTTCAACCAAATACGCAGGTGGCTAAATACTACTGCAATGGTCCATCTGAAGGACTAAGTGCGGAAACCAAACCCCACCAACATAGATTTTACATGGGGTTTGCACATAACTGTTGAAATTTGAGTGGTTGACTTCTTTGAGGAATACATGTGTATATTCTATTGCATTAATCTCACCTGACATAAGTAAGGTTGAACCTCTCCGGCAGCTGGAAGTCGAGCTGTATGGTGGCACACTGGTGCGACCGTCTGAGGGCGTCCTGTATAGTGATGTCTATCTTGGGCCCATAGAACGCGCCGTCACCCGGGTTCAGTTGCCAGGGCTGACCGAATTTGTCTAGTGAGTCTGCTAATGCCTGGAAATAAGCCATAGATTTTAGAATATTTGGCACTAGCTATGTTGTAAAATAAGGCTTTTGTCTTACAATGGGATGATTGAAGGCTGATATTATAATTTTAATCAATTTGAGTCTACATGATAGTTGAGCTATATGGTGCCAATCCATGCGTCATGTTCGTGGACGGGCGCCATCAGTTGGCATTGGTCATAACTTAACTGCTTCGGCCTGCTTTTAATTTATTTTAGAATTGTTTGGTTTTACTCTAGACGCTTTTCAGTGCCCGTCTTTTTAATTTTTTCCCACAATATATTTTTCAAACAAGAATGATGTAACCAAATACTTGTAATTAAAACTGATGGAAAAGAGTCTCCGTGGAGTTTCATGCAAATTCTTCTCCATTGAGACCTACTGACGCTAGCGAATTTGCAACTACAGTCATAATTTTTTTGTTTGTCTATTCAAAAATACTTCTAAGGTTTATTTGAAATAAATTATTTGATTTTGATTTTACTAGTCACCATTGACAGTTGGTATTTTGGCTTGTCAAACGCAATCAGATTAAATTTTTTGACCTTATCTCATAAAAATGCCAAATGTCAGTGGCTCTATGTAAAATCTCATCTTTTAACAGCATTTGGGTAATCGAAACGCGATCTTAGCAAGGAATAACAGAAAAAAGGCAGAAAAATAGATGGTATACCTTCTCAGCCTGGTCCCACGTAGCGAGGTCGCCGAGGTACTTCTCGGGCCTGGTGGACAGCTTTAATTGGAAAGTGAAGCCAAACGTCGTGTACACGCAGTTCAGGAACTCCAGGCACGCCAGCTGAGGACAGAATTATTGTTATTGTTTATTTGTTAAAATTTTATACAACACAAATGCATTTAAGGTTGCCCTAGTCGACGGCACGAACTATTTTGTGCGCGGGGTTACAATGCATGCTCTCTCATTCGACAACACGTGCGAGTGATAGATGCTGTGATGAGCAGTAAGAAGCTAGTTCGCGTACGAATTAGCACTTTTGCAAATTTGTAGCGAAATTGATGATGATTTAGGACGAAAACGAGCGTGCGAAAGTTTATAAACAGACCTTTGGGAGCATGGATATCATAAAAAAACGACTAAATAAATCTTTTCAAAATAAAATTATTTGCATTGTTGAACTACGATGAACCATTGAACCCAAAGATGCGTTAAAATTAGTGTTGAAATATGGAACTTTCGACGCTCATAACTTTTAAATATGTTTTTTTTTTTACTTTTTGGTTACCATACATGGCTAGATAATGATGTGATAAATTGATATCATTTTTTATTTTGAATGTACACCGTCAAACAGTAGAGTAATCGCCAGACTACGTTTGTATGGCAGAATGATCTACTAGGACAACCTTAAGCAAACGTGATAGACGCATTTCTGCTACGATTTTCACAGGGTGACTGGTAGCAGCAGCAGGTTCCGTCACGTAAAAAGAATGCTGAGCGACAGTGGAGGGGATGTGTTTGCGCACGAGTACAGTCGCGTTCTAAATTACTAGGCTGTTAATTAATAATATGAGAGTTTTTTTTTTAATGTAGAATCATAATAGGTACTTTACTAGCTACTTAGTACTTTGGCAGGGGCTGGCATTAAAATAGTGTTTACTTGTGCATAATTTTTTGTTTCGATCTTTTCATTATAAATATCTGATCACTAGCGGACGCCTCGCGGTTTCACCCGCGTAGATCCCGTGCCCGTGGGAATATAGGGCTAAAAAGTAGCCTATGTCACCTGGGCATAGTATATAGCTTCTCAACGATGAAAGTATTTTTGAAATCGGTCCAGTAGTTTTTTAAGTTTATTCGTTACATACAAAAATACAAATCTTTCCTCTTTATAATATTAGTAAAGAAGTATAGACTATAAAATATCTACTGCTGCTTTTTCAGCTTCTTTCTTCATAAAACCATCATTTTTAAAATCATTCGTGCAAAGAAAGTTGTGTGTTCGACTGTATTTTGGGCGCGAACGAAGCGTGATCTCTGCGCAGGAAGCATGGGTCAACTGACGAACAAATAGCGTGTGCGCATAGACATACTAGCGGAGCATTTCCCCGTCGCGCCCCCTTCATACCACCATTTAGATCGATAAATCACTCAGTGCGCTGGTTCAAGCCCAGCGTTCTATTTACGTGACGGGACCTGTATAACTGAGGATTGAGTTGACAGGCGTGATATTGGAGACACCCTCAGAGCACGAATCACAGCCCCAACAGCGGTTAGAGATGCCATTATTAGTCAAATTCGTGGCCGCGATATGTGCACTGAGCACAAGTTTCAGTTGCCATAGCGATAGATAGAGTTGTCATGGCCTACGAGCCGTCAATAAGGATGTTTCGTGGGTAGAAAAAATGATAATTCTATTAAGTCCGTCAGTGAGATTATCAAATAATAATGGACACGTATTTTTTGCTTTACGAAATCAATAAAATTTACAAAGATGCATCAAAGTTCAGGAGGGGGGGGGGGCTAAAGCTAAGATATGCGCGTCGTCTTGCTGGAAGCGCCTCACTCTGGTCAGGCCGGTGAGGGCGCCACTGGTGTAGGACTACTGTAACTAGACATACCATCTCCTGCTCGATGTGCTGCGGCGTGCAGAAGATATGCGCGTCGTCTTGCTGGAAGCGCCTCACTCTGGTCAGGCCGGTGAGGGCGCCACTGGTGTAGGACTACTGTAACTAGACATACCATCTCCTGCTCGATGTGCTGCGGCGTGCAGAAGATATGCGCGTCGTCTTGCTGGAAGCGCCTCACTCTGGTCAGGCCGGTGAGGGCGCCACTGGTGTAGGACTACTGTAACTAGACATACCATCTCCTGCTCGATGTGCTGCGGCGTGCAGAAGATATGCGCGTCGTCTTGCTGGAAGCGCCTCACTCTGGTCAGGCCGGTGAGGGCGCCACTGGTGTAGGACTACTGTAACTAGACATACCATCTCCTGCTCGATGTGCTGCGGCGTGCAGAAGATATGCGCGTCGTCTTGCTGGAAGCGCCTCACTCTGGTCAGGCCGGTGAGGGCGCCACTGGTGTAGGACTACTGTAACTAGACATACCATCTCCTGCTCGATGTGCTGCGGCGTGCAGAAGATATGCGCGTCGTCTTGCTGGAAGCGCCTCACTCTGGTCAGGCCGGTGAGGGCGCCACTGGTGTAGGACTACTGTAACTAGACATACCATCTCCTGCTCGATGTGCTGCGGCGTGCAGAAGATATGCGCGTCGTCTTGCTGGAAGCGCCTCACTCTGGTCAGGCCGGTGAGGGCGCCACTGGTGTAGGACTACTGTAACTAGACATACCATCTCCTGCTCGATGTGCTGCGGCGTGCAGAAGATATGCGCGTCGTCTTGCTGGAAGCGCCTCACTCTGGTCAGGCCGGTGAGGGCGCCACTGGTGTAGGACTACTGTAACTAGACATACCATCTCCTGCTCGATGTGCTGCGGCGTGCAGAAGATATGCGCGTCGTCTTGCTGGAAGCGCCTCACTCTGGTCAGGCCGGTGAGGGCGCCACTTAGTTCATTACGGTGTAGGACGCCGAAGTCTGCCATGCGCAGGGGGAGTTCGCGCCAGGAACGGATCCGATTGTCGAAGAGAAGACTGGAACAAAAAATGGATTTAGTAAAAACATGTGCGGTCAGGGGACTCCCGTGCCGTGTGTATGCCCACAGTTTAACAATGTCGGACGACACCGTCGCCCGTGCAGGTAGTTACGCTATCAGTCGCATATATGCAAGGGTTGTCAAAAACATATGAACATTATTAAATTTAAGGTTGCCCTAGTCGATGATTCTTCCGTAGTCTGGCGGTTACTCCACTGTTTGACGACGTAAGTTCAAAAAAAAAAAAACAATACGTCTCGTCATAATCTAGCCCTGTATGGATAAATTCCACCACCACCCCACAACCACCCCACGACCACAAAAAGGCCTAATGTCGCAAAAATCTTACATCACGACATCAAAGTTCTCCACGCAAACAATATATTAAATATAATTTTGTGAATTTAACCTCGTGTTAGCAACTAACTCTAGAGTTAAGTTTTTCGTGCAAGTGGGCCTTAGTCTGTGTGGGTGGGCTTTCCACAATGTACCTTTGGCTCATCGCCGCCGTACGTCTTGTAATCCTGATGGAACGGGCTAAACGAATTAAAGAAGCAATTCTTCAAAATTACTCACCAATGTCCCGGGCAGTTCATGGGCTTCAGAGCGAAGGTTTCCTTCTCGACGTCGAAAGAGAACATGTTTTCAGCGTAATGCGCCCAGTGACCTGATGTTTGCCATAATTTGGCGTTGTACATGTTCGGGGTTACTACTTCTTGGAAGCCTCGAAGTCTGTAAACAAGAAGTCGTAAAATTATTATGGAATCGGCTACTGAAAAACTTTGTGGTAAAGATGATGATGATGATGTAGCCTGATGAAGTTCACAGGAGTTGCACTGAAGTGCATTGAAAATGTTGAAAAGTGATTTTAATTGGATTTATAATTGTATTTCTGTTAGTCCTAATATTTTATTTTTATGATTACAAATCTATCTAAGTAAAGCTTTGGGCTTTTAACTTATTACTGTGTAATTTAAACATTTAATTTCGACTCTGTTTCAATAAAAATGAACAAATGACTCAATCAAATTTCAATAAATAATGGGTCTAAAATATGCGTATACGCCTAGTGCATTCACGTAATTCATCATCGGCATTTTAATGTTCCCACTGCTGGGACACAGGCCTCCTCTCTGTGATAGGGAATGAGGCGTAAGTCATCACGCGGACCCAGGCTTTTTGAGGATTTCACATGTCTTTGAATTTTTGGTGCTAGGACACCTTCTAGGTTTCCTCACGATGTTTTCCTTCGCCGTTTTGAGAGCAGTGGTAATTAAATAATTTAAACAAAGTAAAACGCCTGCCAGGTTTCGAACCCACGACCTGTGCCACTAGGCCACCACTGCTCCACCACGTAATTATAGCTGTGGAATGATGCAAATATATGTTTTTTGCTTCAAGCATGTTTTAGCAGATACATTTAGCTGATCATATATACCATACCTGTATTGTTCTCTAATAAAGTTGACGAGTGTGTTGTATATGTGAGCACCGCGCGGCTGGAAGAAGCAGGAGCCGGGAGACAGCTCGTGGAAGAAGAATAGCTCTTGTTCCTAAAACAATAGAGGACAAATTAGTGTGCACACAGGCAACAGTAACAACCTAGTACAATCGATGCTGCCTCAAAGAAAATACTATTAAGTAACTAAGAAAGAATAATAGATTTTTATTTGTTAAAACTGTAGTCGAAGGCGTCGTCCTATTAGAAATCCATCATCGCACGAATATGCGATCGTCTCATTCATTTGTATGGCAAACCGGCAGCCTTACTTATTGCGTAAGTGAATTCAGCAAGGCAAAGGGTTTGACCGCCATCAATCGACCAATCACACAGACGGAAATCTACATCGCGTCTTTCATCTCGCATGTGATTGGTCGATTGATGGCACCAAAACCCTTACGACTACGCAATAAGGCTGCCGAACGCGTCGTCGCGCCGACCGATAGGTTTTACCGGTTTTGCCATACAAATAATCGCAACGGTCGCAAATTTGTGAGATGAACGCTTTCTGTTAGGTCAACGCCTAAGATTAACGAGACGTAAACGCCTAATCATATTCGTAAGCCGCCTGCGCAAGTAGTAAAATAAAGCCAGTGGTCGATTTGGTGAAAATGAGCTGTTCACATACATACATAAACTCACGAATTTTTTTCCATGTAGGTAGGCAGAAACTATAGAACGCCACCTGCTTCTCTCACATTCATACATCTAGTCATACACACACGCCGGTTATGAGTACTGCGCACCTGGCCTTTCTGAAGAACATCACCAATAAGGTCTCGGTATGCCTTTCTAGGGCGTCCCCTCCCGTCGTTTCCATTCACGTCTGCCTTGTGAATACCTTTCGTTAGTAGCCTTTCATTCATACCCTCAACATGAGCTGTTTATTTAATTAATTATTTGACTTGGTTAATAACGCCTAACGGTTGGTGGTAATAAAGCCTTTGTCATCTATACTAATATTATAAAGAGGTTAAGTTTGTGAGTTTGTGACGTTGTAGGTGGTATAAAGCTCAGTCACCAGTATAAAGCTAAATTATTGCAGAGTGTCAAATGCACAATTTATAAAATAAATAAATAGGGATCCTTATAAAAATTGCAATAATGTAACCCAAAGTAGCAAAATGTTGCCTGTAAAATTCATTCTTCGGCGTGCGCTGAGAAAACTATTGATGATACATAAAAATAGGGTGGGTAGGAAGCCAGTTGACGTAAGTGTCACTTACCCTGCCAATCTTCCTGTGGTCCCTCTTGGCTGCTTCCTCTTGTATATGTTCCCACTCCTTCAGTTGCTTGGGCTCGGGGAACGATACTCCGTACACTCGCTGTAAGCTCTCCGCGTCGGCCTTACCCTCCCAGTAGGTAGCTGAGTTCTGAAGGAAAAAATATTCAATTATTAATCTGATGAAAACGTTAGCGCAGTGGTTGAGCGATCGGCTGCTGGACTGCGTGTCGTAGGTTCAATTCCCACACGGTACCATTATTTATATGGCCTACAAATAATTACCCACGGTACAGAAGAAAGAGGAGCTCGTGGCTAAATAATAACAGCCGCACTGGTCGATCATCAAGGTTAAGCAACGCTTGACGAGGTCGGTCCGTGGATGGGTGACCATTTCAACACACCGAGTTTCCTCCGTGCCTCGGCAAGCACGTTAAACCGTTGGTCCCGGCTGTCAATTGAAGATCTTTAGCAGTCGTTACGGGTACTCAGAAGCTTGAGATCTGACACCAGTCTTACCAAGGGTTACCGTGTTACCCAGTTACTGGGTTGTGGAGGTCAGATAGGCAGTCGCTCCATGTAAAACACTGGTACTCAGCTGAATCCGGTAAGACTGGAAGCTGACCCCCAATGTAGTTGGGAAAAGGCTAGGCAGATTGATTGGTACAAGAGAAAGTGTGGCAAAATAAAAATAAAACTTTTTACAGTGATGGTTCCAGAGCAATGTGCAAAATTAAAGGACATTGTCATAATTCGGTAATTATCGATCGCCGTCAACTGATGCATACTTTCAGCGATCGATAATCGATAGATTGGTTTGATAACACCCTGAACCTTTAGAACAGAGTAATTAGGCAAAATATTATGAATCTGAGATTCAGTGACGATCTTAGTGTTAAAACATCCTAAGAGGTATTTTCGACGCACAGGGATAAGAGCACTGCTTAAAGGAAATAGGAAATTTCGTGGGTAGAAAAATGATAATTCTATTTAGTCCGCCAGTGAGATTATCAAATAATATTGTATCAAATAATACCAAATCAATAAAAGTTTACAAGGTTAAAGCGCATCAAAGTTCAGGAGTGGGGGCTTGTGACGTCACTAAGGCAGTATAAAGTGTACTAGCAGCGTGACGTTTCACGATATTTCAACGCATAAGGCTAAGTTCAGATGAACGCGCGACGACGTGACATGTACACAACAACATTGATTTGTTACAATCTTAAACCGCGCGCCGAGCCAGCCGCGCGTTCATCTGAACTTAGAAAAAATACGTGTCCAATATTTTTTTATTAAACTACCCGAAGGACAAAAAATAAATTCAGTAAACTACCCTATTTAAATGTGTTGTATTTTAACTGAGACACTGTAACTGAACGAAGTAAGATACTTAATATATGCGTTTATCAGTCTCTGCCTGACCCCATGTTAAAGGGCTCATCAGTTTTATGTACCAGTAATATGTAGTAGACCCGTGGTTATATGGAAACTAGCGGGAGTTATCAATACCCACCCAAATCAAAAATGTGAATGAAATCAAAGTTCTTGATAACGGCTTTGCTGATAAAAGTAAGATCTAACTGTATATTAAGTTCAAGTATTCGAAACGTTTAGATTGGGGTGCATTACAGATAAAAAATAATATGAAAATCACATACCTTAGTAACCTTCAACGCCTTAACCTTCCCAGTATGCCTTACATGGGGCCCCCTACACAGATCAATGAGCGGGCCACATCTGTACACCGTGGTTTTAGGAGTGTTGACCTTCTCGTTCAAGATGCGCACTTTGAAAGGGTTGTAGTCAAACATCTCTAGTAGTTGCTCCTTGGTGAGCTCTAGGCGTTCAAACGGCTGCTTTTCTTTTGTTATTTTCTTTACTAGGCTTTCTAAGACGTGGAAGTCCGTTGATGAAATCTGTTGAAACAAAATCAGGTGAGAATTTATCGAGTGTTTTCGTCCTAAATCATCATCCATTTCGCTACAAATTTGGAAAAGTGCTAATTCGTACGCGAACTAGCTTATTACTGCTCATCACAGCATCTTTCTCTTTCGCACGTGTTGATGGATGAGATAGCATGCATTTTAACCCCGCGCACAAAATAGTTCGTGCCGTCGACTAGGGCAACCTTAAGACTTTATGGTGTTATGATTTAATTTGCCGAAATTTAGCAACAAGTTGAGTTCCAAACAGAAGCAACTGCCGTCGTGGTAGGCTCAGAAGAAGGTGGCCAGACGATTTGGACGCCTAAAGAGAGGACTGGTTCTGATCGCGAAAACTAAAGAAAAATGGAAGGTAAGCCCTCTTTTGGCATAAAATTTTAAGGCATATTGATATTGATTGGCATAACTTTTATTAGCATTATAATACTGAGCCATAATAATACTTTGGCATAATGCACAGGTTAGCATAACCGTCATTTGGTCTAATTTGTTTTGGCATAATTTGGTCTTGCATAATTTTAAGGCATAATGTTTAGCTTAAGGTGCGGCGAGGGTGGCCCTTGTGGGCCACCTTTGCGCCGCAAACTTGTTAATTTTATTAGTAGAACATTATGTGTAAATATCATTATGCGTTTATAACATTACGCTTCATTATTATTGTGCCAACAGTATTTAGGTATGGTAATAAACATTATGGCAAAACATAACATATGCTGAATTTCGTTACGCCAATGTAAATTATGTCAATATATTCTATGCTTATCAATAGTAAACCAAAATGGAAGTTTTCTATCCGCCCTACAGTGGGGCACCAAAGACCCATAATAAGGTAATAATGTGTTGAGCAAGATATATGATAAATCCATCATCAATTTGATACGAGACCACCGATTAGTTTAAAAGGATGGCCGCAATCTTGTCATGTACATGTCAATTTTGATCAGCAGATAATAGTGACATACTGATAATTATGATAATAGTACTGCATATAATTTGAAATAGCCGGTATTATTATGCAAATCAGCTAGATGGTAGAAGCAGGACCCGTGGAAGTGGCGAAGCATGGGGGTGGACTATGTCTATTGTTGTTTCGTGTATGCATGGCATAGCGGTAATTACCCTTTACCTCATATCTCAATCAAACCTTATTAGTTAATTAAAAAGTAAAATTTAAAAAAATTTAATTACCCGATACCTTTTTATTTCATGCTACATAATTTATCTATTATCTGGTAGACACGCTTCTATCGACAATCTATTGAACACGTAATTATGACGCGATATGTTCTTATAATACCCCGATTCAAACAGTAACCATAAGTTTAGAACGGCTAAACCGATTTTCATCAAACATAGCTAAGAACACTCTCGATAAAGTCACCTTTCAAACAAAAAACTAAATCAAAATCGGTTCACCCGTTAAGGAGCTATGATGCCACATCAAAACTCCCTCTTTTTCCTCCAGAGGTTAAAAATGTTGAGGGCCATGATAGATTTCTATTCAGGACAGATTATATTTCCGTTTTTGAACTTAAGAATGGTAAGATATATAGGTAGGTCGACACCCGCTGATGCTACGCTAAAAAGTAAATGATGGTATAGCAGTGGAGTGAATGTCTTTCAGCTGATCTGATGAGTGATGATGGTTTTAGCTTATAATTAGTAAACATAAACAGTTGATTCTTACCCCCTTTTCAGGATAATACATGTCGTAATAGAAGCCTTCATCGATCGGCGGTCCGTAGCAGAGACAACCTCCGTATACCTGATCATAAAAAATACATAAGATACTGGTGAACACTGAATTTTTACAAGCGAGGCGCGAAAAACCTGTACTCAAGTAGGTTGACCTTCAAAATCAGTTGATTCTCAACATTATTTGAATGCAAAAGATTTTTAATAGATATTAAAGTTAATTTTAGTCAATCCACTTAAGAAACAACTGTTTTATAAAAACTCATATTCACAAAGTACACAAAAACATTTTTCCAGATGTCAGGTGAATGCCCAATCAACCGCGTTCCACCAATTTAGGCATGCAAAATTATAATTACAATAATACAATATTATAAATTAAATTAAAATTACAATTTGAATGTATATGTCATAAATAAAAAACTGGCTAAGTGGGAGTTGGACTCGCGCACGAAGGGTTCCGTTCCATTATCGCAATAAATGGCAAAAAAAACCCGTTTGTTTTATGGGAGCCCACTTAAATATTTATTTTATTCTGTTTTTAGTAGGTAATAGGGTCCCGTTTTTACCCTTTGGTTTACGGAACCCTAAAAATTACTAAATAATAACTGATATTGATCTGTATGTATTGTTTTTGTTTTCGGCTGATTAATCATCAGAGTAATAATCATTAAAAAGCTTCAAATAAAAAAAAAAAATTTGGGCATTTTTCTAGATTCAATAATTCAATAACTAACTATACTCTGATTTTTAATTTCGTAGACTAAACTGACATTTGAGGGGTTGTCACTCTATCGTTACGTAGGTACATTAAAATAGTGTCGTATCCTGACTATCATGAATGATCGAAAGTTAATTGAAAATCGAAGGAGATCGAAAATGGAACTATTTAACGGCAAAAAAAATACATTTGTTAAGAAACTCGCAGCCCTTATTTAGTTTCTAGTTCTACTCATTTATGTCAGACTTAATTTTATCGTACGCATTTATTTTAAGTTTGATTTCATATTTAATACAATAAGAGTGAATAGGTTACTTCTAGGCAAGCGTGCTTCATCGTAGGCCACATCATCGCTTACCATCGGGCGAGGTAGTGGTCAAACGCGAGCCTATAGATAATAAAAAAAAAGTGTATGTACTATGTGTATAAATACTGTTATATTTAAATATATTAAGTTTATATTCATAAAACATTTATTTACACCAATTAGTATAAAAAAACTTTTTTACAAAAAAATACTACCGACTTCCAAATAACAAAACTACAAAGTCAAAAATAACTTTATAGTTGGAAGTCGGTGTCTTAGTTGGGTACCAATTTTTTGCGTTATGGACACCGACTTACAAAAATAAAGTTATTTTTCACTTTGTAGTTTTGTTATTTGGAAGTCGGTAGATTTTTTTTGTAAAAAAGTTTTTTATTTTTCACTTTTTAGTTGTACCTACCTAATAGGCAAGTAGTTACGTAAGGTACCTAAAATGCCAGGACAGATTACCCGAATATCATGAAACTGAACATAACCCTTATGTTCCATAACATAACCGGTATGTTCTGCGGCTGCCACAGTTCACCTTGGTACACTCTCATTTGGTGAAATGAGAGTGTACCAAGGTGAACTGTACACATCTGCGTACCCCTTTAGAGCGTACTGGCGTGATGTTATGTTATGAAATGGTATAAACAATGAACAAACATGACATTGCAGCAATCCCGAGAGATTTGCCGTTATTTATTGAAGAGTACTGTTGTATATCTCCGAAGTTCTTCATCAGATCTTTACCAAATTAAAATGGGAACAATTTTGGAATATACTCTTTCAAACAAAAAATAATTTTCAAAATCGGTCCAAAATTGACGGAGATATCGGTGAACATACATAAAAAAAAAAAAAAAAAAAAACATACAAGAAGTCGAACATAGAACCTCCTCCTTTTTGGTAAGTCGGTTAAAAATTAAATTGAGGAGTCATGTCACATCGATTCAAATCACTTATGATTGAGCCTATAACACTATGCTCCGCACTAGCAACATTTAAAAAAATGAAGGTCATTGGCAGCTGTCAGTTTAGTCTATGAAATTAAAAATCACAGTATAAATAAACCCCAAACACAATTTTAATGCTCACCCTCTCCATAGCTTCACCCAGCATATGTGCAGATGAATGCCAAAACACAGCTTGAGCATCCGTGTTGTCCCACCTCAGAAGTTCCAGCTTACAGTCACCTTCCAGCGGCCTGTCCAGGTCCCAGAGCTCATTGTTTACCCGTGCGATGATGGTGGAATCAGCAAGGCCCTGGCTGTGATGGAGGACAGTCATCATGAGGGTCGGAGGTGGAAAAGCAGGGTGGAACTGGAGTGGCTTTTCACTGGGATTGTTTGAAGCAGGGTTTGATTTGATTATGGCCGTGGTGCAACCAAAAGATAAATATTTTCAAACAGACTATAAAAATATGTTTACTATGATTTTACAAAACATTATACAGTAGCTTTGAAGAAGCCAGAAGCATGCCATTGCCATTTTAATTCCTGATGCAGTGGTTTGATTATTTTATTATGGTATTAGAATTGTTAAAATGCTAATGAATATAAATATACACTGGTAATATATACCAAGGTTTTGATTACTATAGACAACAAGCATTTTGAGTACTAATTGATATATTATAAACACCAATAAAGCAGAGAACATTATAATGTATATTATAGAAACATGCTGCACATAGCCAATACAAAGTTTCAGTGCATGCTTCAAATAATATTGCCCTCATACACTTTCATTACGGATAAGTATTTTTTTATGAACCCGCTGTTTACAGAGCCTTTCAAATACCAAGTAATATCAACTAATCATTTTAGACAGACAAGTGATACATAAAATAAAAGTTCCAGCATCAACCATGCGTTAAGTTCAGGCATACAGACATTTACCAGTTAAAGCCATCTCAAGAGTCCACCCTAAATTAAAGTACTTACTATTCTCTCCACCACTCGCTTGTGTGCAGGTAAATAAGTAATTAGTTATTATATACATTGATTTGAAGCTCACAAGTGTCATTATATCAACAAAAGCGATTGGAAACAAGCTTTTATATTAAAAAATTTAATGTCACAAGAAAGCAACGTGTGTGCCTAATTTCAGCTCAATCCGACTCTGCATTGACACTGGAAAACCAGCTTTCATAATTATATTTTAAAACAAGCTTTTATATAAAAAAATTGCATTGTCACGAGAAACAAATATGTCTATAGCTCAATCTGACATTGGGAAATTTAACATGCAAGATTTGATTACAGACACCGGGACTGGTGAAACTTAATAAAAGCTTGTAAAATGACAAATGTATGGGAATGCCAAGCGATATTGAAATGTCACATGAACAATCCCTTAAATATTGACATTTTGACCATTGCCTTCGCTGATAGAATAACACTTTGTGTTGAGCCTCTGGTAACATTGGGATAGGGATAGTAGATTGAGACCGGTCTGACAAGTAAAATGGACCGTTTAAACTCGAAAGGCGACTATTAGTCACATTTATCATTATCAGCCTTTTAATTGTTCCCACTGCTGGGACACAGGCCTCCTCTCTGTGAGATGGAACAGGCCGATATCTACCACGCGGGCCCAATGCGGGTTGGTGGATATCACATGTATTCGAATTTTTGATTCTAGGACATGCCGGTTTCCTCACGATGTTTTCCTTCACCATTTTGAGAGCAGTGGTGATGAAATAATTTACACAAATTAAAGCGCCTGCCTGGGTTCGAACCTACTACCCACAACTTGTAAGTCGCGGCCGACACAACTGGGACACCACTGCTCTCAAATGCATCGAAATTAAGAATGCAAAAAATTATGTGTCTCAATGACCACTAAAACAAAGCTAAAACAAAACAATTTGATTTAATTTCCTTTTTTTTGTGATACTCACAACACAGTGAGAACAATGCTTATGGGGCATTTTAAACATTATTTTATTATAGTTTTCATAATATAGTAAGTGATCATGATATACTGTTCTATAAAAGCTGTAGAGTTGGCCACATGGCCACACATCAGTGTAAGTTAGTCTTTGTTAATATTGATAGGATTTTTACTAGTTCCATGCCAACTACCACCAAGCTAATTCCAATAAGCATCCTTTTATCATAGTAGTATAGTTTTTAGCAGTATGGTGAAATTACCTATTCTTATTATGTTTATTTTCACTTTCTACTCAAACAACTGTTATCTAGATTTTCTTGAATTTCTATTTAATCAAAGATTTTAATCTAAGAAGGAAGTAGACTGCATACTTAATTGGAATCATAAATTTGTAACAGTTGAGGAAAATGCTAATATAAAGTGGCATGAGAACATGACTCATTCACTATAAATTAGCATGACGACATAGACACACACTATTGCAATAGACAAACTAACGAATGAAGCCTATTGCAATGTGCAGTAAAGCTTGCTTGCACTAGTTGCACTAGGTTCGAAAATAGAATTCATAGAGAAATCCTGAAAATGCCAGCTACATCGTGTAATTTTTTTATTAAGAATAATAACTGCATTTTTGGCTTTTTATAGTTTCCTATTCATTGAAGAGTTTTCAAATAATTGTCATGAACTCATGATTGTAAGTTTCTTTTTATAGAATTGATCTATTACAACTGATGATTAATTGTGTGCGCTAACCTGTTTTTTTTTATTTTTATCTGTTTGTCAATAAAGATAATATTTGTTGATAGCAAAAAACATATTTTTATTTTTTTTATAACTCACCTAATTCCTTTAGCAACATCATAAGGGCTAGTTTTCCATGCTTTAGCTTCTACGGTTTTGCCATCAGGTAGTGTAACCACTATGCTCATATCCGGTTTGCTAGCAATCTCTTCTTCATACTGAATTTTGAACTTATCCCAGAGATTGATGCGTTTCTGGATGTATTCGGGCCATGGGTTCATTTCAGCCACTCCTCCAGAACCCTCATCTGGTTTTTTCTTTTTCTCCTTCATTGCTTTTGTTTTTGACTGCAAAGAGAATCAATTAGTTAGCACAAAATTATATGAAAAAATATTTTATTCACAGATCTCTTCATATAATTGGTAATAATTTCTATTGTTAGGATATGTTGATATTGGCTTAATAACATTAGATTGCAATCACAATTATGGTGGTCAAGTGTGAGTGATTATGACAATAATACTTCACAATTGGTATTTGTGATGAGGTTAGTAAATAATAACAGGGAGATAATATGTCAGATTAGTGAGAATATCACATTCATGAATAATGACACACTGAACTCTATTCTAATAAATTATTAGATAAAATGTACATATTAAAAGGACACGTAAATCATCGTATTGTGCAGTGATTAAGTAAAATCGAACTAATTAAACAGGTGTGTGTGACAATCATGTTTGTTTTACTTTAATAACCTATTGTAAACTTTTTAATACGATTTGCATGATCAAGGGCCCACAAAAACACAATTAACAGTTTTTAACATACGTTACAAATTCTCACCGACAAAAACAACAATAAATATCAATGGCTAGGATACAGAAAAAAAATATATAGGCAAAGGAAACCGCATGATATCAGTCCATCAAAAAACGGTGATGAAAGGCCTACAGACCCATGTGGCATATGCGTAGTCCTTGCAGCGGACCACACAGCCTCCACGGATGCCGATGAACTTAATCATGACTTACATAACGTACAAATAAACTTTCTCAAATTAAATTATAATGTATAAAACCCTGCCTTTGTGTCAATGTTTAGTTTTGGGATTTCTTCAGCCACAGAGTCACCCATTGCAGAACGTGTATGTTTCGAAATTGACAGCCGGACTATAATGTTGCCAGCTAGCAAAGAAATGAATATCCATTCACATGTTTTCCATTTCACGTTATGTTCAATGCAAACCTAAAACAACGTTACGCATTGTCTAATAAATAAATCTATTTGAGATTCCTGGATGTTCAAATATAGTAGAATTCGTCTACAATATTTCAATTTCTTCTGATATAAAGAATCAATTAAGTCGTACAGTAATTAAAGTCTTTAATAAAATCTCAAATCACAGATTTTATAAACTGGGCACCGTAAACTAACAATAAATTCAATCAATAGAACGAAGGCACTCGCATAGACGTAAAGTTTCTGTAAAGTTTGATCTTAGAGCATTTAACCTATGGAGACGGCAAGCCGCGAATCACCGAACAAATTTTTCTGCCACTTTCTGCGGGAGGCGAGGAAAACACATACAGCACACTACAAAAAAATGACAATCACTCACAGATGCATGCATCCTATTGCTACAAACGCACACGAAAAAATAATAACCACACAATCAAAAAACACACACACCTTGACAAATTTGTTTGTATCTACGCAATAATCCTATGACAACAGATACAAAGTGCTAGTGATGTGATACAAAGAATGACTGGAAATTCATTTTAATGCATGAATGAATGAGCAAAATGTTAATTCGTTTTATTTTTGTTTTACTAAATAATAATAAACTTAAGTAATTAATTACCTACACAAATAAAAAAAATACGCAATATGATTTGTGGTCAGCTAAACTACGTAGGTAGGTAAGAAAGGTAGCAGAATTTAAGATACACTAAAAAAAGAACGATTGAATTTATTTTTAGTCAATAATATCAACCGGATAGAATTTTATTTGACACTTTTTTATGTAACACTTTAACACGTCAGTTTTTCGTTTGTTTTGAACTATTTGAGTACGGTGTTTCCTAGCTAAGCTAGTTTGATATCTTATATAGGAAAACATACGTGTATGGTTTCATGGTATAATAAATAGGTTAAATGCTCTAAGAGTTTGATGCAGTAGCGTAGTCTTCAACCTCCTGGAATGTAAAGAGTGGCCATAAACAAGTTTTTATGCAGAATGCTATGATTTTTGCTAAAGGCGTTTAATATTTGTGGATATGTATTAATGTGAAACATAGACCATAACCCTCTTACTAATAAACGCGGAATAAAGTTATACCAAGTATAAACCTATGAAAATGTATGGGTATACCTTTGTTATACCTGGAATAACTTTATTCCGTGTTTATTAGTAAGAGGGTATATCTTTAATAGACTTCATATATAAGACGAGAAAGAAATTGTCAGGTCTTTCGTTTTTGCTTATAGAAAAACACATATGAAACACAAAAAAAAGAGACAAACACTACTTAAGTATCACCTACCATATTGAATGTCCGAGTGACAACTTTTGAATCACTGGTGTAGTCTTTCGGATTAAAGTATTTCAATCTCTATTAGGGTTTTCCCCGAAAAAATTACTTATCGAGAGAGACAAGAGACAACGCTATAAATCGAAAAGAGAATAGCAGACAGTTACTGTCTACTTTTCTCTTTGCGATAGCAGTATCGCAGCATGTATAAATATTCACAACGAATCTTTGTGTCTTTAAATTGATTGCAAGACCCAGCGCAGTAGCTATTTTTGTGTCAATATTGAAAGTGAAGATGGCATTGTATAACTGTCTCTTTCACTCGCTTACGTTTGTCGCATCATCCTATCTCGCTTAGTCTATGCAGTATACGTGATGACAAACTGTTTCTTGGATGATGAATGGTTGAGCCAACTTCAAGATCTGCTGTAAATTATAAAGACTCCGATTCCTAATCACGATGGAAGTCCTGCGGCGAAAATTGGAACTAATGATTCAGTCATTCAAAAGTAGACTTTATGTTAACAGATTAGAGCAACTGTCAGAGGAACACAGCGCCGCGTCTACCGGACTTTATTTTGTCTCTTTAGTCTCTTTAATAACAATCTGACGGATGAAATCTAGTGAGGTAGTGAGGATCCAAAAATTGTTTTTTACAACGATTTAGGCAAACGTGATCAAGATCACAATCTCACCTGATGGAAAGCGACTATGTGATCTGTGATTTTTAATTTATCTGTAGGCTCGCGTTTGACCACTATCTCGCGTGATGGTAAGCGATGATGTGGTCGACGGTGAAGCACGCTTGCCTAGAAGTAACCTATTCACTCTTGACTTAAGTTATAGCTATCAGGGAACAAAGTCTCCGGCAGGGAATTCCACTCCTTAGCTGTGCGCACAATAAAAGTATTCGCAAAACGCTTTGTACGTATGGGTGGGATGTCCACCATGTACCACGTTTGCCTTGTAGAATTATCGAGTAATTGTGAAAGTATCGAGGCCTATACTTCGTAAAAGATATCTTGATCTCTGCGACAGCTGATAGTATCAATACCTACAGTATAATAGATAGCGCTTGACAGGCTAACATTAACGTAACATTAACGTATACAGTTTGACATATGTCGCAGAGATCAAGCTATCTTTTATAAAGTATAGTAAAATACTAGATCTAAGGTATCGAGTACAAAAATACTAGGCATCGATACTACTCAGGTATCGATGCTTTTTGCGGATCCCTGCGCCCCAGACGTTACTGAATTCTTTCTACTCAAAATGTGTGGTAGGTAACTATTGAATGAAAATAAATGTCAAAGTTAGCAAGTACGAGTGCCGTTTAAAATAAACCCGTGACCCCTCCACGTGCCTCCACTCCGCTTCGTTGACCATTCGAATCGAAGGAGTTGAAACCAAAGAGATTTCTGAATTAGATTACTTTTTTTTTATTTTTTTATTAATCCTGAGAACTCAGAACACATTGATTTTGATTCATAGAAAAAAAATGGGTATTGATTTGTCACAATATGACAATTTGGAATAAAACAAAATTCAAAATTAAATACGTAACGTAATATTTTAATTTTATAGTGTAAGCAATTAAAGTATTTAAAAATGTGTACACAGAAAACTCGTCCGATAGACGCTTTTCAGCTCATCGCGACATCCTTCAAGCAGTTTGAAAGTAAATTGGATAAGTTACAGCAAGATGTAAACCATCATGGACGGACCCTGTCAGACCTTCGTACTATGGTAACAAATCTTTCCGGGGGAACAATACTTGCATCTACAAATGCAAATGCTTACAACAGTAAAGCAGTAGAAAATAAATGTGTTCCTACCAAATCAATAACAAAAACAACACCTAATCAATACGAGGTTAAGGAAAAAAGAAAGCATTCTGTTGAGCCCTTGCCTCCGAAATTAAAAGTGACTAGTTACCAAAAGCCTGACTCCAAGGTGTCTCCTCAAACATCACCATTTCAAGTTCACCGAACTAACAAAATGGAGTTAGGTCCCAAAGGCATGAGCCAAAAGCATTTGCAAAGACACAGAAGAGTGGACGCTCAACGAAAAGCAATGAATACCCTAAGGGCTCAAAAAATGGCAGAAATGAAGCGAGTTCGATAGGCGAAGAAGGGTTTATACAAGAAAGTTAATTTTTTAACGTTTGGTATCGATTTTAATGTAATTTTTTGTAGTTAACTAAGCGGGACTTTTATCTGGAGGAAATAAAACAAAAACAGCATTTGGCTTTATATTTTATTTTCAACTTACAGCGCTCAATAATACCAGAGTACCTACTAGAAATATCTATCTACATAAGCAATCAATCACTGATCATTCTTAAAATAACGAATTTCCTAAGTGCCAGTGCCGTATGTCAATCCAGGGTTTGGGGCACACAATACCTAGGTATTGCCGACTTCTAAAACTGCGGTTGAGTCTGCCATATGGAAGTAGTAGCGAGCCATACCCCATTAACGCAAGATCTTCATCATTTGCACTTTGGACGTCTTCTTGTGGCGATTCATTCTGAAACATTAAAGAATAGTCCAAGGGATTTTTAGGCAAAAGTTTAGCCACACAGTTCCAGGTCCTTTTAGAAAGAAAGAAAGAAAAATTGTTTATTTGCGCCAGCCACGACGCATACCTACCATAAAAGAAGAAAAAATCTTAAATACAATCATTACAAAGTATGCGTCACAACCACGCAAAACGGTCATCGCTCAACATAGTGCTGGGAAAGGGACTCTTTCAGGCTCCGGATTATCCAGAATCAAAGCTCGTATGTTACGCAAAATTGTGTGCATGGAAACGTGTCAAAAAGGTCAATTAACGTGTAGGTCATCAATGCCATCATCTTTTCTCCGTCTTCCGGCCGTATTATAAAGAAGCAGTGCCTTCATTGCTCGGTATGAGAGAAAGACATATAAACACAAAGAAAGGTGCATGACAGAAAACATTATCCCATAATTCGCAATGGAATAAGAACCATGAGAGCGTTTCCACATTATCCGATAAGATATCGGGGCAAGTAAAATGTTTGAAGATATGTACCTGCCTTTCACATTGTTCACCCCCTATATCGGATATCGGAGCAGACACCGATATGTTGTTGGCGGCACCATCGGACGCCCGATTTGTGCTATACGTGTATCGCGGCAGTCATTTTGAGCTTGTTTAGTCCGAGTTCGGTTGTAAACATGGCATCGTCATCATTTAAATACGACATAATTACATTAATTGAACTGGTATTGTATTTATTTATGCAACTGTTGTATAATAAGGGGTATTAAAACACGAATGTGGGTTTATCACACGAGGCGAAGCCGAGTGTGATAATAGTATCACATGAGAATCTAGACAGTGCTTGTGGGAATGCGGGAAAATAGTTAATATACCTATAATATAATAACTGAATATATAGCTTGCACAATGGGATCTATCCAATCTGTCTGGGGACTGATCTTAAGTAATAAAGTTTTCTATTATAGTCTGCAATAACCCTGCCCGCAGAAAGAGAAAATGGTCGAATCATAATGATTTCATCGGAAATATGTGAAGATACCACATGCTATCGGATGTCGGATATCAGCTACCAGTATCCGACAACGATATCGGATCAGTTAAAGTCGAAACGTTCTGACTGTATTAAACAACCTCTTTCAAGACCCGGGACCCAGAGGATTCCATTTCTTTTTTTTTCTGCGTGTAAATGTGTCTTCAATATACCTATTATGCCTAATAGCTACTCACAGTTTATGGACAACGATCTCTCCGATTACAATGGTCACGGAGACGGCGACACCATACAGCATTAGGATCAGAACTGGGCGCATATCCATGAGACCGACGCTGCTGAACGAGGACATCTTGGTGATGCAGTGGGGCTTGGCCACTAAGTAACGCTTGCGAATCGCTGATTGAACGCCCGACTCTCGGATTTGTTTGTGTCTGTAAAAGACCGGTAGTACCTAGTTTAAATATTTGGCAGACCAACGAATATTGGATAGACCATGCCAAAGGTTTCCTAAAGACGAATCACCAAAGCTTAAGAGGAAATGCGCTCGCAGACATCTGACTGAATATCCTATGAATAAAAACATAATTCGAGGTTTGGCTCTCGCCTGTTTCCTCCTTCAGTATTGGACTAATTTGAAAGATATTCCATAAAATGGTATAGTAAGATATATACTATGCCCTATGTTTTCCTTTTTAGGGTTCCGTAGCCAAATGGCAAAAAAAGGAACCCTTATAGATTCGTCATGTCTGTCTGTCTGTCTGTCTGTCCGTCCGTATGTCACAGCCACTTTTTTCGAAACTATAAGAACTATGCTGTTGAAACTTGGTGAGTAGATGTATTCTGTGAACCGCATTAAGATTTTCACTCAAAAATAGAAACAAAACAATAAATTTTGGGGGTCCCCATACTTGAAACTGAAACAATTTTTTTTTTTTCCATCAAACCCATACGTGTGGAGTATCTATGGATAGGTCTTCAAAAATGATATTGAGGTTTCTAATATCATTTTTTTCTAAACTGAATAGTTTGCGCGAGAGACACTTCCAAAGTGGTAAAATGTGTGTGTCCCCCCTGTAACTGTTAAAATAAGAGAATGATAAAACTAAAAAAAATATATGATGTACATTATATAATAAACTACCACCGAAAATTGGTTTGAACGAGATCTAGTAAGTAGTTTTTTTTAATACGTCGTAAATCGTAAACCGCAATTTACCAAGTACGGAACCCTTCGTGCGCGAGTCCGACTCGCACTTGGCCGGATTTTTCATTTATTTTGTCAAATTTGTACACTAAGCCTCTGGTGACAGCGAAATTTTGAGCATTTATGAAGGTTCTAGAACTTCTAAAGATTGTATCATCAAAAAGGAAAACATATTAGGAGCACAGTATATATCTTTCTTTTTCGGTGTATGGAATATCTTTTAAATTGGTTCAATATTGGAGGAGGAAATAGGCGAGAGCCAAACCTCGAATTATGACTTTTTACTTAGGATAGTCAGTCGGATGTCTGCGACCGCATTTCATCTTAAAGGTCAGCTTTAAATATAAATTCAAGGGTTTTTAATTTGGAGTCAGATAGTTAGGCTTCTGTCTTACTTTTGTATAAATCTATACTCAGCCAAAATCAGTCCTGCGTTCAAATAAAAAAATGAAAAATTTAGACATAATATTTGCATAACAACAAGCTAATGCTCTTAGCTATCAAAGTAAAACAAAGCACAAACTAACACAACTCTGATCAGCTCCAAATAAGGCGATCCCTTTCTGACAGGAGTGAAGGAATCGAAGGTCACCAGGTAGTCCACTGTTGCTATGTCGCACTTCTCACTCTCTAAGAATGTGGCTTCGATCTGACGGTAGACTGGCTCAGCGACCGAGTGGAGGGCGAAGAGACCCTGGGAAGAAATACAAGCTACCGTGTCTTAGAAATATAATTACCTTTACATTCGTTTGAATCATGTTATGGACATTTTGTATAGAATTCGATGCAGGGTGCAGATTTTTTTTATACTCATTGCATTCGATCTGAATACGATTTTAAGTTCTATCCGAATTGGAAATGTACTGTATTTGGATGGCCGGATTTGGGGTATAAAGCGCAGCCCCTTCTACAAGTATTTTAGTTACTACGACTATTATTATAGGGGCCGACCTTTCCCGGATGCTTCGGAATCGCTCTAATACAAAGAACTATTTCAAAGAATACTTTGCTTCCTTCTTTTTTTAAGCTTTGGCCCACACTACTTTGTGTCACGACCTACAACTTGTAAGTCGCAGCCGTTACCGGAGTAGTGGTGTCCCGTTACCACTGGGACACCACTACTCCGGGACGATAGGAGGGTCTATTTGTTCTACTAACGAGAAAAAACTTGTTAGAAGTAGTGGTAGCAACCCTACCTTTCGGATTCTATCGACGCCATCAGCAAGACTGTAAAGTTTTGCTTTTCCATTTTCCGGAAAGACTCGGTCACGTATTGAAATGTGCAGAGGTTCCTTGCTTTGATTCTGGAAAAAATATACAAGAAATTCGGTTACTTTCTTCTTCTTCCAAGCTTAGCAGTATTTGTGAACCGTGAAAGCATGAAATTATTCATGATACAAGAGAGCAATTTTATTAACCCTCGACGGAAAAAGCGGGGTGTTATAAGTTTGACATGTGTACCTGTGTGTTTGTGTATTTGTTTTGCATCATTAGCTCCTAAACGGACCAACCGATTTTTTTTTTTTTTTTTTTAAAGTTGCATTATCGGGTGTGTTCTTAGCTATGCTTGATGAAAATCGGTTCAGCCGTTTAAGATATGGGTGTTTTACTGTTTGAATCGGGATATTTGCGCAAGATAGTGTCGGGGGTTTTTAAATTTTAATTATTACTTGTTACTTTTCGATTTAAAAAAAAATTAAGTTCCACGTACGAAAACAAAATGGTTATAATCGACATCGTTGGCCGCGAGTGTAATCTTGGCCCCAGCGAGCTGTGGCAGACTGCGGATGGAGTCGGACGGCGCCTGCAGGAGTACCACGATATTGGCTGAGTACGCCGCGTACAGTGCCATCAGCGCCGTGAACAGCACGAACACCATCATGCGACCTGCACATTGTAACATATCTACATATATAGTACGTACAGCTAGAGCAACACCACAGCACCACCGTGCTAGGAAGGAAGCAACGATCGGATGCGCGCTGTAGAGCCTAGGACGCATCCAAAAATTCGCGGAATATTTTTTCTTTAAAATACTAACATCTTCCTTTTAAGGAAAATATTCCGTAAACTTATGGTCCTCTGCTCGTAATACCTGGTGCTCTTCTGGGTTCTAAACAACATCCTTGTTGAGTAAGAGCACTCATCGTCAACAGCAAAACGTCACCAATTCCTCCATCCAGCTGCTGTTGTGTGGAAGCCTGAAAACAAGCATTTGATACGTGCATTACGGTAAAAAAGAACTTGTTACAAACATTACAACCGTCTTCCAAACAAAAACACTACAAAGTGAAAAATAACATCAATTTCGGAAGTCGGTGTTCCTGTTTTCATTTCTTCGTTTTTTGACACCGACTTCCGAAATTGAAGTTATTTTTCACCTTGTAGTGTTTTTGTTTGGAGGTCGGTTGTAATTTTTGTAAAAAGTTTTTTATTTTGCATTTTTAGTTGTGGTACATAATGGACCAGTTTTATAGGCTAGCTACCTAGAATGCCCAAAGTGAAGTCAGAATAGATTAACCCAATAACATGAAACTTAAACAAAACTGTGGAATGAGAGTATACCAGGGTGAACTGTTCACACCTGCGTACCCGTTTAGAGCGTACCAGTGTGATGTTATGTTATGAAATGGTGTAAACAATAAACAGACATGCGATTGCAGCTATCCCGAGTGATTTACTGTCATTAATTGAAGAGTTCTTATGTATATCTACAAAGTTCTTCATCACATCTTGATGCAATCAAATAAAAAAAGAATCATCAAAATCGGTTCACCCAATAAAACTTTCTGAGGTGAAACACATTAAAAAAACCGGCCAAGTGCGAGTCGGACTCGCGCACGAAGGGTTCCATACCATTATCGCAAAAAACGGCAAAAAATCACGTTTGTTGTATGGGAGCCCCCCTTAAATATTTATTTTATTCGGTTTTTAGTATTTGTTGTTATAGCGGCAACAAAAATACATCATTTGTGCAAATTTCCTGGTGACAGACAGACAGACAGACAGACAGACAGACAGACGGACCGCGGAGTCTTAATAATAGGGTCCCGTTTTTACCCTTTGGGTACGGAACCCTAAAAAGTATAGTCGAATTGATAACTTTTTTAACCGACTTCGCAAAAAGGAGGCTTTTTGCGAAGTCGGTTAAAAAGACTTCTGAATTCAAATAGTTTTAAGGGCCCAAACACAAAACTGCGGTGCAATGTTGCATCGTAAAAATCAACGAGCTTGTTGCTTGTGGTTTTAGCTGTTTTCTGCGTTGATAATTCGTATCGCGTCAATTCGCAGTTTTATGTTTGGGCCCTAAGATACATAAAGAGGATACACACACTTCGTTGATGGCTTATTAGACCTATAAGCGAATGGGATCTTAGGAGAACACAATATTTTATGTTGTGCTGAAATGACGGCATTTCCTGTTATAATGCATTCAGACTAGCTGTTGATGTTGGATTATTACAACGGCCTTTAATAAACCCTCGAACCACTTACCTTCGTCAGAACCAGTTCCACTTTACTAGCCAAGAACAGCGTAACGGTTGCGATGGCAGTACACACGGCTATGGTGACCCAGACCCTGGTGGAGAAAGGCAGGTAGAACACGTTGGCCACATAGGCTAGGGGAGGCTGTCGGTAGATGAACAGCATCCTCATGGGAGCCACTAGGTCAGTGTACGTGACCACGTCGTAACGGTCTCGGAATATCACGCAGTTGGTGCCTATGGAGAAACAATAATTGAAGTGGCTGAGTAAGTTTCTCTACGCAAACATTATTGCGGCGATCAGCGGTGGCAACCTCTTGCGTCCGGCCCTGGTTCAGGCCATGTTACGGAGCGAGAGGGTATGGGAAGCTGTCTCCTCCTTCTGCGAAGCAGTAATGCTCGCGACGGAGGAGGCGAAACGCGTGAGTGAGACGCAACGGAGACGCCCTCACGCTCCTAGCCACCGCAGGAGACGCCCTGGGCATCGGGAGTCGCCAGCCGATTCCCGGCCACCGTAGGCGCGGGCTTGCGGACGTCGAGTAATGGGTAGCTCGCCGTCCGATAAGGACCAAGCCCGAGTCAACGGCGCGTTGGGTTCCACGTGCGCCTCAATGAGATTTCAGCAGTACTAACGGGGTCCACGAGGGCCGATGCCTGTCTGGGTCGCGGATAAATTTTAAAAAGAGTTACCGCGGCCCTGGCTCAAGCAACTGAAGGAACACGGGTGAGTCGTAGTCAGTAAAAGTCTGACACGCCCTCCCGCCTCACCCAGAGCGGGAGAAGTCATTAGATGATTTCCCATCCCAAGAAAAAAACCATTAAATGAGAAATCGTCACAACAATGTGTGTTAATTGAGATTGTAAAAATAGTCAATCTCAGTGGAGACTAGCCATTGGCTACTTATTTATTACTAGCTGTTGCCCGCGACTTTGTTTTAATGCGGAAATTCTTAATTGTGTTATTTATATTTTTAATTTTTCCACAGAAAATTTCCCGGGAAAAGTTACAGTTACTTTTCCCGGGATTAAAAATAGCCTATGTTATTCCTTTAACATCAACATTAAAATCGGCCCAGCCGTTTTTTTTATAATCTATAGGTTCGCGCTTGACTACTATCTTACCTGATGGTAAGCGATGATATGGTCGACGGTGAAGCACGCTTGCCTAGATGTAACCTATTCACTTAGAGACCCCTAGATTGTAGCTATCTCGAAACACAGACTCCGGCAGGGAATGCCACTACTTAGCTGTACGCATAATAAAAGTATATCCATAACGTTTAGTGCGTTGGGTGGGATGTCTGACTAATAAATGTTTTATAGACACCATTCCAAAAGAGACCAAGAGGCCTACCTTTTCCACTTACCCATATCAGCCTTGTTAGCATACAGATCAGCGATCATGCCAGACCACTTTCCATCCACTTTGTACCCATACCGATAGCTGAAGATGTACCGAGCAGACGCGTTTATCATCTCGAAGCCAATCTTAGCAGCTGACCAGCAGGCTTTTGTGATTGAATCGTATTGGAGCTCTCTGTAAAGAAAGGAATATTATGGATCTAGATGGGATGAGAGTAAGATGGATACGTAGAAGACACTGCCTTTCACTGGCTGTCGGTTTTAATAAAGTCCGTAAATCTAGGGTTGGAATAAGGGTGTGACCGTGTCGCAGGTGACTCTACCTTCCAGAGGCTGTTAGTATTAAGATTAGTTTTCCAGGCAAATCCAGTGAATGGTGTATTATAATAATAGATTTGAATATTAAAGAAACACGGCATTGTAAAGATCCCGCGTACACGAATGCACCCGACGATAGTCACCCGCGTTGCGAGTTCACTTCGGACTTGTTACTAGATTAGACCTATATATGACCAAACTTTGGCGTCATAAAAACGTGCGGTCTGTCCTTTCCTTACTACATAAGCCAATGGTGAGTAAGGTACTAAGAGAAATGAGAAAGAAATCTTACAAGCGATCCTCTCTAGGTAGATGCATCCGGGTGGTGTTGCTATCCTGGATAACGTTGGACATGACGATAGGATGCCCCATCATGTTCTTTCGTCTGCGGTACAGCTCCCGATGAGGACGTACGTCCACCAGGCTGCCGTTGTAGTAGCCGCGAAAGGTTGATATCATGGAGCCGTTGAGACCTGGTCTGTGCACTTGGAAAAGGTATACAATTATCAGCTCTAGGATACTCAAAGGGAAGCTCAATGGAGATTTAATAGATTCCTTATCAGGTTAAGGTGAATTCCGGTGACATAAACTTTTAAGAATGTCTTTACTAGAATCATTTGTGAATTCAGGCCTGTGATTGCCTGCTTCATCATTAACATTTCAACCGAAAGACGTCTTCTGCTAGACATAGTAACCGACGTCACATCGACTGGTTCTGTTCTTCTCACATCCAGGGAACTCCCGTGGCCCTCACGATCTTCTGCTTATCGGTAGACGGTAAATACATATATGGTTTTGCTCCAATTGCTACTGGTTCAGGCTCTTACCTAGCTATTTACAAGCAATGGATGACTACAAGATCTTAATTCATATATGTTATTCCGTCTGTAACTTACTCTCCATCATCTTAAACTGGCTGCCAACTCTCTCTGCCATCACCAGATCACTATCAACAAGGACTGGTCCGTTCTTCATCATTGAAAGCGTTGACTGCTGCAGTTCAGGAGAAGTCACCAGGATCAGCCAGCGGTACGTGAATTGGAACAATTCCTTGGCCAAAGCCTGGATAAAATGTAAAGACTATAAGGTTCTGTACATGCATACGACATGGAATTCTTTTCTTCGGTCGCTTTCAGAGAATTTGGTAACTAACTGAGTTACCAAATTCTCTGAAAGCGACCGCTTGAAGCTGTTGGCACTAAATTCAATTCCAAGTAGCCTGTCTATGGAGACTTTTACTTCGTAGAACAGTTGCAGTTAGCAAGTTAAGTAGAAGGCAGGGTGCCGTAAAGGCCGCTTAGGCATAGGTACGCATGAATTCGTGTCGTTTCCACACACGAACTGTGTACACTGCCACGGTGCTGAAGAAGATCTAGTCTGCACTATAATTGAGGCGCGCTGTGTTGCCTGCGGTCTGCTGTCAGCATGACAAATTTTCGTGCCTATGTCCCACAAAATTCTTATCGTGTACATGATAAATTGGTTCTGTCTGCAGCAGACACTGTGAATTTTTTTTCTTAGCTTAAAAAACGGCTTATAGCGCAGAATTTGCTAGGTGGTCTTGCCTGCGAACTTCTTTCGCTGTAGACGATAGGGATCTCCTACGTCTTTTAAGTGACTACCGTCGCAGAACTCGCAGATGGACTGACCTAAGGTAGCGAGTTACGGCGAGCGACCATATACCGTAGATCTTCCTGAGTACAAATCCTGCTAGTGAAATCCTCTCCGCTTTAGTTAGTTAGTTGCCACTCAAAAACTATAAAAGTATTGGAATTCGTACTCACATAAGAAATAACAGTTTTCGACTGAGCACAGTCCAAATCAGTCAGGTATAGTATAGCATGATCCTGGTACTTGTTCCGCGGTTTAAAAGATGACGAAGTTCGGATTCCTATGTTGGACATTTCCATTACAAGCCTGTTTATTACGTCTGCAAATATAGACGACTTATGATTACTTATCTCAAACAACTAATTCTAAATGGTGGAACCCTCATCTGGATTTGAATCTTGATTTTTAACACTGGTTCTTTCTCAGCACTGCCAAACGAAATTTATTCATATTCATACACATCATCATCATTTCAGCTGAAAGGTAGACCTCCTCACTGCTGGAGGTAGACTTCCCCCAAGCGTCGCCACATCGAATATCTGACTCATGTTCAGCGGTCCTGTGCTTCTCGCATCCGGCAGCCCGTACCAACCAAACTAAGAAAATTGCTTTCTTGTCAAGTGACTTTTGTATAAAAGAAGCTACCTTTTTCCTTGTTATATACTTACTTTTTTTCCAGCACAGTCCTCCATAGATCAAATGCGTAGGCTTCTGATCATTTTGGATGAACAGTTTTATAAAATTTATAGTGTCCACATCCTTTGCGTGAGCCAAATTTGAAACCAGAATCAAAAATATCAACGAAACTGTCTTCATATTTCATTCGTAAATATTCAGGGGCTGAAGTCAAATGAAGACTAGAAATTATTTGAGGAAATTTGATAGAAAAACGTGGGTCTTTTTCTAGGTAAAGTCAATAGGTTTTTGTTAGGTTGAACTAAATGTGATGTCAGCTATAATCGAGAGCCATTGGGGCTGACAGGTCTTCAAATATAAGTAAAGACAATTTGAGATAATAATGCTGTGACCTTAGCTGTGACGCTACATATGGGCAGATATTGTGTTGTCTTTCTGTCGGCATTATAGTGAGTCATCTCCCAAGCCTAGAGGATGTTTTCTCTAGAGATGGCAGGGTCCAGACTTCCAGAGTACTTATCTCTCTTTTTCTCCATACTTATTATGGAGTATAGAGTCTATAATAACATTAATTGCCCGCTTCCAAACTAGTGTAGCTTTTCTTGAAGTCTTTACATACCTAAGTACTTGATTGACATTTCTTTTTGGTATCGGAGAAAACATTTATGAGGCACCTCGACTTTTGGGGAAGCTAGGGATGTGAGCATTTTACATCACCCATAATTATGTAATTATCAACAGTACGAACAACCCCGTAACCTCTTAAATAACTAACCCGGAACCCCCTCTGTGCATCGCTAGTCAGGTTACATCCCTGAGGAGACTAAACGTGTCTCGCCTGAAAGTGTACGAACACTTGATTGACCTAGGTTAATTACACTAATAAAAAAAAAAGAATAGTACCAGCCAGTAACTGTTCCACTCCTGCAGTGGAGGCAAAGGCCTCTTCTCAAACCAGAGAAGGCACGCGCATTGATCCACGCTTGCTCAATGCGGTTTGACGATTTCAGACTTATATTAACTATAAGTCCAGGTTCCAAAATGAACTATTACAAATAAATTTGAAAAAGTCACATTGGTACTTGCCCGGATTCGAACCCATGGCATCAAGCACGAGAGGCGAGGTCTTTAGCCACTGGGCCAACAAGACATTTACAAATACCAAGCGTTAATATATTATTACGGCCAAGTCGCTCCTAACAACGATCAAGGTTCAATACCTAAACAATAAAATTCATTCAAATTCAACCAAAAAGGAGAAACAAAACACGGCACTTCTACTAGTCGTCTACAAGCCAAGCTTAGGTTTTCTCTAAACATAATAGGCCTTATTTACTTAACATTTTCAGCTGAATTTTACATGACATGCTTCTGTTTGACGAACCTATTCAAATGGTGACATCAAAAGAAAATGCCTCATTACTTATTAAAAGTGTAAAAAGAAACTGTAGGCTATGAATAAAACACAGGACTTTTGTTGTATAATTATCTTTATTGTGAATATCGTTAAGTCTCCAATTTGCATTTCGTGACATTTTGACTAGGTATTATTAATGTGATGTGAGATTTTATTTCTATAGATGTTTTAGATAAGCTAAGTTAATTTATAAGCATAGGTATTAGATATTTAAACTTTATCTCTAAACACAACGGCAGTATTTTGTTTTTACCCGACTGCCGAAGGAGGTTAATGTGTTTATCAGTCTATGTATGTATGTAAGTATGTATGTATGTATGTATGTTCCTGGCGTTCTAGAGACCAAACGCGTTGGCCGATTTTGATGGTTCTTACGTCAATCGATTCGTCTTAACCCAGCGAGTGTCACTGGCTACATTAAAATTGGAAAATAGAAAAATGGCGGCTTTTGGGTGCCATATTGTGGGTGCCCAAATTCTTTTTCTTCCAAACCCATCGTATGGGATATCAAAATAAAGGGCTTTAAGAGGTGATTTCAAAAATATATAACACTTATACGTTTTAATTTAACCTAATTCGAAAAAAAAATACAAAAAAGTTATAAATAAAAAAAGTTGAATCAAAAAATAAAAAAACCCGACTGCTTAAAAAGCGAACTAAAAAGATGTAAACAAGAAGAAAATCAGTCGGGTTTTTTATGTTTTGATTTAACTTTTTTTTTGGAACAGTTTGGTTAATCCACCAAGGGTCTTATTTATATAAAAAAAAATTGAAGTATTAAGCAGATTCTAATATTTTTCTTTATAGAATTTGAATCTAGAATCTGTTTTTTTACTGGGTGTTGAGAATGCCAATTTACCACAGACAACAATAAAGTGCATATCTAAACTTGTAATACAAGTTGATTCGTCTTTTGTTGGCTCAATGTCTTTTATTTTCAAATGTGGACATTTAGTGCCTAGTTCTACCATATAACCTTCACTCATTGTGAACTTCTACTCTTTTTCTACATTCACTGGCTTTTCAGGTTTAGCAACCTTGCTATGTGCACACACCTAGGTGCGTTAATGCACTAGTAGAAGAAACATGAGAATCATTTTTGTATGTAATACCTATTTCTTGGTAAAAGTTCGTGATTTAATAACACGATGTAGCAATCCTTTTCTAGAAATGTTAGTCAGTGCCGGAACGGGATGTGGTCATCAACCGCATACAATCCTCTTTTTTGCTGTCTAATCGTCATCCTGTAATTAAAGAAGAAGTCATCTGTTTTAAAAGACTGCATTTTATGCAAGTAGGACTCTGGGGTTACGGGCGCTCATATTGGGGACTCTGTCCACCCACTAATTGACGCCAGGAAAGACGGTGGCACAGTGATCACGTGCTGCCGTGCAGGCTCAGGGAAGGTGCTCTTTCGGTCTCCCCAGGAATGTGCCCTAACAGGCGTTGCACAGAGAGGGTCCCGGGATGGTCTTATAAGAGATTACAGGGGTTCTACGTGCTGATGGTGATCACCGGAGTGGTTTTAGTGAGGTAAAAATCCCACACTCCCTCGTCCTATTCCCAAAAGTCCAGGCGCCTTTTGAACTTTTCCCTGCGTCAACAAAAATAAATGTTATTATCAGCTTTTCAGCCGACTACCGGCTACTGCTGTATGCGAGAAAAGACTTTCAGCGATGGCGAGGGTGAAATGCCAAAATGTGCGGTATAGCGAACGTGACATTTTGATAGCGCTTGGCATTTCCATACATTTTTTACTTTTTTCTAATCGCTATGGCGGCGCTTTCGTTTCACTTGACTAGACTCTGGACAGGTTGATGTGGCGACGACTTTTGAAGGCCAATATCCAGTAGTATCTAAGTGTAAAATAAATTACAAGATCCCAATATAAGGATCAATCATAATTTGCATTGAAATTTACCATAAAATTTTCTTGATAAAACAAATCTCCTGAAGTAACCTGATTTCTTATGAGATTTTATCAAGAACAGATACAAAAAAAATGTCAGGACTAAACAAAGGTCTTTGGTAAGTTTTATTTTGTCAATTGACCTGATTTCTTGACACAATCACAAAAGATTGGAGAACAGAGATGCTCAAGGTGGAAAGGGGGCGAGAGGTTTGTAACACAGAGTACATTATAATATACTGAAAGTTTGTAATTAATTTTATCTTTTTGTTTTATTATTGTACCTAGTAAAGTAGCTGATGCATGAGTTCCAGTCAGCATGAAGATATATACCATGTCCATTCTGTTCTTGAATCAATTCGATGTGGGCACTATCACAACACTTTCCAGAAGCCTATTCTAATATCTTTGAAATGCGCCTTTTAAAAGAGATCCATCATAACTATCTTATTACTTACAATCTCTTGTACAGGATCTCAACCACCAGGACAGCTGGTGCGAGCAACATGCCATACAGCGTCATTAACATGGCAGGGTACATGTCCGTGATGCCGACACTGCTGAACGTCGAAACGTGGCCGGAACAGCGAGGACGGGCGACGGTTAGGCGCTGGTGGACGTTGGCTTGGACTCCGGATTCTCTAATCTTCAGGAAACTAGGGATTAAGAAGTTAGCTTGATTTAAAAAATACCTATCCTAAGCTAGTATTCGAGCAGTTTTTGTAGTTAATAAAAGGGTAGACGAGATTTGTGAAAGAATCTTGGTAAGTCCGTGTTCAAGATATAATGGCCTATTCGTATACTTAAGTACCAAATAACTGCACTTGCATATTCATTTAAATATTTGCTTGGATTATCCTCCTTTTGCCGACACATTATTATGATGCATTTGCACGGGAGCAGTGGTGGCCCAGTGGTATCGGCCGCGACTTACAAGTTGTAGGTCGTGGGTTCGAGCCCAGGCAGGCGCTTTACTTTGTGTAAATTATTTCTTCACCACTGCTCTCAAAACGGTGAAGGAAAACATCGTGAGGAAACCGGCATGTCCTAGAAACAAAAATTCGAAGACATGTGACATCCACCAACCCGCACTGGGCCTGCGTGGTGGATTATTACTCTCACAGATTGGAGGCCTGTGTCCCAGCAGTGGGAACATTAATAGGCTGATGATGTGATGATGTGATTTGCACGGGTAGTCTTTGGTTTGGTGCCGTTTATTCTAGCCAGTCATCACTTGGCCTGTTATGAAAAAGGGATAACTGTATGTACAGTTTAATTTACAGCTCAATCTCTTTCTAGCACTGGCTCAATGATGACTTTGCCATAAGGCTCTTTCTCTCTCTCTCTTTTCAGCAAAAGGTAGCATAGGATACAGGATTACTGCTTTTAAGTTCATACTATGATACCCACTTGATCTTGAACAGGTCCTTAAACGGAGACCTCTTCTGCCCCGGTACCCACGGATCAATTTCATTGATATAGTCAATCTCCACCAGGTCACACTTCTCGTCCTCTTGGTAAGTCTCCTGGATTAGACGGTAGCCTGGGTTCAGCTCCATGTGGAACGCGAAGAGACCCTGGAAGGGAGAAAGGATTGATGGTATCCTACATTGAATTGCTGCCGTGGTGGCCCATCCATCTAGATTTCAGGAACCATGCATTTGCCCGGGATAGTAAGTAGTTTACTTATAATTACAGTAAGCGTAGTTGTTAGAGTTCTGAATCGAACTGTTTTGCTATTTTCGGGCTTGATTTAAATAATTGTCGAATTGATAATTCTCAGTAAGTATTAAATCTAATTTGAATTTAATACCAATTGAAAATCCATTTGAACAAGATGCCGGGAATTAAATTAGCTAGCAGTCTGAAACAATAGCCAGAATTTAGTAGTTTTGAAATTTAACGAACTTTATTGTTAAATAAATTTTAATGTCAGTCTTTTATCGATAGATGGCGTTACTGTCGTTTCACCAATAAAAAAAAATACCAAACCACCAAAATCCTAACATATAGGAAATTCCTAACATTCTTATCACTTTAAATTTTTCTAAAACAAATAACAAAAAAACTCAATCAAAAAGGGTGATATTTAATACTTTAACTGTAATTCCCCTTTTTTCAATCAAAATATTCGAAATTACTACCAAAAATACTGAATTGCACACTAAATTTGCTCATCAAATAAATGAATTATACTATACTGCTAGATCTTTAAAGCTTAACTGTTTTACTGAATAACTATCTGTTAACTAAAAGTAAATCTAATAATTCTTCGAGTGCAACAAAATATTTAAGTTTTAAGGGAGGGGGGGAAACGAAACAAAGTCGACGGAGCCCCGCTGCGCAGGGCTCCTATTTCTGTCTGCAGGGTCTAAAGTAACCTAACATGAAGGAGATGACGGGAGCTGAGTTCGCTCGCTTTGCTCGCTCACTTCAGCTCCCGTCATCTCTTTCGAACCTAACCTATCCGTGTCGGGGTGCCCTAAGCTCCCGAGCTCGCTTCGCTCGCTCTTGGACTAATTCACATTTATTTTATATTTAATTGAATAATTTGTGTGCAAATCAGTATTTTTGTTTTACGGTGAGTAATATTGTTTTGCAGTAGGTTATTAGTGGAGATATTTTGTTTGCTTAAATTTCTAAATAGAGGTGCAGTTAAAAATTCCCCAATCAAAAATATTGTTTAGCATGATAAGATAAACTTTATCAACGTTAGATAACTATTATTTTTTAAACTTTTTATAAAAATAACTCGACGAGGATGGGATTCGAACCCACGCGTGCAGAGCACATTGGATTAGCAGTCCAACGCCTTAACCTCTCGGCCACCTCGTCTGATGATACCCAGCCCGAAATAAGGGTGTGCTATATAGGTAAGTACATCATTGTCTGTTCTTTTGAATAAGAAATCCAAATATTAAAGGAAATACTAATTACTTATCAGCAAATGATAAAAAACATTTAGATTCACAGTGAAGATATTATAACCTACTACTCATATATGTAGACGTGAAAGTTTGCGAGTATGGATGGCTGGATGGATGTTTGCTACTCTCTGCTATGTTTTCACACATAAACTACTGGACAGATTTTAATGAAACTTTACAGTATTATAGCTTATACATCAGAATAATACAAAGGCTATAATTTGTAAAGATGTATATGTATGTCCCAGCAGTGGGAACATTTAAAGGCTGAAGATGAAGATGATGAAGTTATTTCCTCCACTCGACTCGATTTAATTGATAGTTACAGCTTGATTGACTTGCAGAGCAGTGGTGGCCCAGTGGTTACAGTCCCGACTTACGAGTTGTAGGTCGTGGGTTCGAACCCGAGCAGGTGCATTACTTTGTGTAATTTATTTCATCACCAATGCTCTCAAAACGGTGAAGGAAAAGATCGTGAGGAAACGGGCATGTCCTAGAACCAAAAATTCGAAGACATGTGACATCTACCAATCCGCACTGGGCCCGCGTGGTGGATTATAGCCCACTCCCTCTATGAGAAGAGGTCTGTGTCCCAGCAGTGGGAACATTAAAAGGCTGATGATGTGATGTGATGATACAGCTTAATAAAGTTTTTATTAATTGACTTTGATCGAGGGTTATTTCCGTTGTCATGGCTACTTCCATAGGAGTGATGGAATTTCCATTAAAAAATGCATAAAATATAGCCCTAATTACACTCGCCATGTTGACCTCCTTAGCCCTTAAAAAAACACGACTGATAAAAATCGAACTACATACATAAACTCACGCCTTTTGCCCATGGGGGTAGGCAGAAACTACAGAACGCCACCTGCTACGATCCTTACATACTTCTTTTGCTTCACTCAAATTCATACATCTAGTCATACACACACGCCGGTTATGGGTACTGCGCACTTGGCCTTTCTGAAGAACATCACCTATAAGGTCTATGTATGTCTTTCTAGGGCGTCCCCTCCCGGCGTTTCCATTCAAGTCTGCCTTGTAAATACCTTTCGTTAGTCGCCTTTCATTCAACGTTTCATCATGGCCAAACCATCTTATCATACTCTTTTCAATTTTAGTCACTACATCTTCTTTAATTTGTTCTCTTCACTACATCTTCTAAATCTAACTTAAAAGACGTAAACAAGAACAAAATCATGCTGTGCAGTCGGAGGATACGAATCGATTGAGGTAAGAATCATCAAAATCGGTCAACGCTTTTGGTCTCTGGAACGCCACATAGGAACAAACATACATACATAGACTGATAAACACATTACCCTCCTTCGGCAGTCGGATAAAAACATAGGATTTCATTAATTCTTTATTACAAAAAGCTTTTTGAACTAAAAGGTACTGAATGTAACATCACCACGTTACATACACAAACATCCCAATTCTAAACAACTATCTGCTGGCCATATAAATATTGGTGCCGTGCGGGAATCGAACCAGTAATACGTGGCCCAGTGGCTAAAACCTCGCCTCTCGTACCTGAGGTCGTGGGTTCGAAACCGGGCAAGTACCAATGTATATATATATATATATAAGCCTTCATCCAGACACGACATTATTTTCCTTGTTGTTCATAAATATATCTTTTGTTCCATTTTTGTGTGTCCGTTTGCCAGGTGGCAAAGGCCTCCTCCAATCTTCTCCATTCCGGCCTTTCTATGGCCACTCTTCTCCATGTTGTTCCAGCGACTTGTCTAATATCGTCGTCCCACCTTTTCTGTGGTCTACCTCTTTTTCTCTTCCCATCCCTTGGGTACCACTGTGTGATTACTTTACTCCATTTATCCTTTCCTCTGATCATGTGGCCCGCCCATTTCCACTTTTGTCTCCGTATTTTCCGAGTTACGTCCTGGACCTTAGTCTTGCTTCTGATGCTGCTATTCCTTACTTTTTCCTTCCTTTTGATCCCTGTCTTACTCCTTTCCATGGCTTGTTGGCATGTGGAAAGTTTGTTTGTTACGTTTTTTGTCAAAGCCCATGCTTCGCTTCCATATGTCAATACAGGCAGGATACAAGTGTTAAAAAGTTTGGTTTTCGTTGAGATGTGTAGACTCTAGTCTTTCATTATTTCTTTTAGACACCAGTATTTTTCCAGCTATTCACAACTCTTCTTTCAACTTCCTTGTTCTCGTTGTCTTTTGGAGACATCAGTTGACCGAGGTATATGTATTCGTCGGCATAGGAGATTTGAGACTGCTCCACTGTTACAGGGTCTTTGTTGCCATTGGTCATGATTTTTGTTTTTTCTGGGTTTAACTACAATCCAGCCTTAGCACTTTCTGATGCTAGTTCATTTATCATCCTGCTTAGATCCTGTGGTGTTTTTGCAAATAAAACAATATCTTCCGCGAATCGTAGGTGCGTTAGCGTGCGGCCATTGATAGTTATGCCCACGTCCGTCCAATCCAGATTCCTGAAAATCATCTCCAGCACAGCCAGAAAAAGTGTTGGTGAAAGGGGGTCACCCTGTCTCACGCGTTTTTGTATTTGGAACACATTCCCTTCTCTTTCCAGTCGGATACAAGCTGAACTGTGTCTATAAATATTTTTTATAATTCTTATGTACTTGTGGTCAGTACCCATTTCCTTTAAAGCTGCCCAGATTTTTGAGTGTATCAGAGAATCGAAAGCTTTGCTGTAGTCAATAAAAGCAATGTAGTATGTAAGCTGGTATTCAGCATACTTTTCAATAATCTGTCTTAATGTATGGATATGGTCCAATACCGAGAAGTCCTTGCGGAATCCTGCCTGTTCTATTGGTTGTTGCTCGTCTAGTTTCCTTCCTATTCTTTTCAAAATAATCTTTGCAAAGATCTTATAAATATTAGACATAAGACTGATGGACCGATAGTTTCCAATATCGCAGTGATTCCCTTTCTTGTATAGAAGGATTATTGTGGATTCAGTCCATTGTTTTGGGATGTTTTCTGTGTTGATCACCTTGTTGAAAAATTCTGTGAGTATAGGTGCCAGTGCTGCTTTCGTTTGTTTTAGTAATTCATTGCTTATGCCGTCTGGCCCTGGCGCTTTATCGTTTTTCTGTGAGTCAATAGCTTTTACCGTTTCATCCTGCATGATATAAGGTACCGTTTCATTCTCTGGTAAGTCTATTTCTCTTTCCTGTGTGTTGTTTTTATATAGTTCGGTGTAGTATTCTGTGGCAATCTTGAGTATTTCCTGTCTCCCTATCTTCTCCACCCCACTGTTATTTTCCATCTTCACAATCCATTCCTTTTTGTTAGTTAAATCTTTGTAAGCCTTCTTTATTCCTCCAGTCTGTCTAATATGTTTCTCTATTGTTTCCATCCGTCGTTGTCTCCTGTCTTTCCTTATGTTTTCTTTTATTTCTTTACTGATTTTCGCTATTTCTTTCCTATTTTTATCTGTACTTTTCGCACTTATTAGAACTGCTCTTTGGTCCAGAAGTTTGGTAGTTTTATCCGTCATCCAATTGTTTGAATTTTCTTTCCTGTTACTCTGCTCTTTAGTAGTTGTATTGATTGTACGTTCCAACCAAGTGTATTTTTCCTGTATATCGTAGTCTTTTGTTTCCTTTTTGTAATCTTTGAGTTTCAAGTTTAGTAAGTTGGTTATTTCTCCGAGTAGGTGCTTGTTAAGTTTGATATTGCCTGGATTTATTTTTGGTCGGGGGTTCTTGGGTTGGGATAAATCCAATTCAGCCCTGACCATGCGGTGGTTGGTGTTAAAATTTAGGTTGTTAATGACATTTATGTTTGGGTAGAATTAAGGTTTAGTCAATTTGGTTTTTTGATTTACCATCGGGTGACAACCATGTCCACATTCTGTTTTTCTTTTTCTTGAATATGGTGTTTAATATGGTCAGATTATTTTCCATTGCAAAGTCCATAAGTACCAATGTGTCTTTTTCAATTTAAGACGGAAACACACTTGCGTGTCGTGGCGTGGCGTGGCGCGGGATCCAACAATCAAACGACTTTGTTCCAGCCTACGTAAAAGAAAGAAAGAAAAGAAAAGAAAGAAAAAGTGTTTATTCGCCAACGTGTTTTGTAGTCAATCAACTGCGTCAAAAGGCGCCACGACACGCCACGCCAAGTAAATGTGGTTCCGCCTTTATATGTTTAGTTCTCGCCAAACTTCTTGGACGCCCTGAAGTTGGCTACAATCATACGGCTGCACAGTGAACAACAGCACCGATCCGTGCCTTGCGCATCGGAAAGCCAACTTCAGGGCGTCCAAGAAGTTTGGTGAGAACAGTACTTTCCAAGATAATCTGAAGACATAGACAACGGTGAAGGAAAACATAGTGAGGAAACCTGGCCTTGTAGTGAGTTTATTATAAGACTAGCTGACCCCCGCGGCTTCGCTCAGGTCAACTGGCTACCTACCTACCATAACTAACCTACCCACCTACCCTACTCTACCTACCCTACCCTACCGTACCTAACCTACTCTACCTACTCTACTATACCTATCCGACCCTACCTACCCTACCCTACCAACCAATTTGTTGAACTATTTATTTGAGTAAGAAATAATTTAAACTACTATACGAATGTATCCAACTTTTGTTTCTACCGGCGGCGGCGATCTAGTTAAAATTTAGAACATTTAAGCTGGTATTGTGAGTCAATATTAAAAGATAGACATATGCTGCCGCAGACTTTTTTTTAGAACTTTTAAAGAGGAACATTTCTATCATACATGATATTTGCGTAACTTAAACCGTTTACGCAGCGTACGCAACGGAAGCTCTCAAAAAGGAATATTTGTTCCCGTTTTTGCAACATTTTTCTTTCATGCTTGGCTCCTATTGGTTGTAGCGTGATGTTATATAGCCTATAACCTTCCTCGATAAATGGACTATATAACACAAAAATAATTTTCAACTCCAACCAGTAGTTCCCGAGATTAGCGCGTTCAAACAAACAAATAAACAAACTCTTTAGCTTTATAATATTATATACATAGTATTGATTGTGCTCCATTTATTATAAGACTAGCTGACCCCCGCGGCTTCGCTCCCGTCAACTGGCTACCTACCTACCCTACCCTACCCTATCTACCCTACCCCACCCTACCCTATCTACCTACCAACTTGTTGAACTATTTATTTGAATAAGAAATAATATACTACTATACGAATGCAACCAACTTTTGTTTCTACCGGCAGCGTTGATCTAATTAAAATTTAGAACATAAAAGTTGCTATTGTGAGTCAACCTTAAAAGATAGACATATGGTGTCACGGACTTTTTTTTAGAACTTTTAAAGAGAAACAATTCCATCATACATGATATTTGCGTAACTTAAACCATTTACGCAGCGCACGCAATGGAAGCTCTCAAAAAGGAATATTTTTGCCCGTTTTTGTAACATTTTTCATTTATGCTCCGCTCCTATTGGTCGTAGCGTGATGTTATATAGCCTATAACCTTCCTCGATAAATGGACTATCCAACACAACAAGAATTTTTCAATTCCAACCAGTAGTTCCTGAGATTAGCGCGTTCAAACAAACAAACAAACAAACTCTTCAGCTTTATCTTAATATATATGTCGCATCAGGGCTGGCCGATTGATGCAAACCATCGGGAAGTCAGGATGTATTCCCTTAGGTTAAGACATCTTGTGTGGGCAGGTCGTTGGGTACAACCGTGCAAATGAAATTACATAAATTATTCGATACACTGGGTTTATTTAAATAGTCACAACTCAGTTACATTCTTGCTTACTAATATTACGGATCGACACTGATTCTACGATGTGTTAGCTCTACGGCGTTCAGTACTCAACTGCCATATTCTATGTTCCCCACCACGCAAGTGGTTAGAAATAGCGCGCCAATGCGTAGTTGTTCTTGCTTTGCCGCCAGATGGCGTGCTTGCGATTTGTTTTGACGTCCGTACTATTGACTAAACCCGACACGGCCATCCTGCGAGACAGGCGTCCTCGTCTGTTCCTCATTGTCAGGGTTAACAGTGTATCGAATCATGTGGAAATTCTCATGAATGTCCTCAGCCCTTGGGGGAAGCTGAGGGGTCTGTCAGACTCCTACTGACTAAAACCACATGGTGTTCTTTAGGCCGTCATTTCTCTTGAGAGGCGAACGTGGAACACAACACGTCGCCTTCTCGGGCCTCTCTCAGGTGACAGATCCCCAAATCTATCACCCGCAGGCATCATCTTCTTGTCCTTGCTCACTGCCATCTCATGTCATGTTGCGCCACACGTCCTCTTAGTCTACTCCGACCCTCCAGTCTCCCATCATACAAGGGATGTTTTTCTGAAACACAAAATTTCCAAACAGTATTTCGCTCGTCCAATCCTGACTCATACTCTAGAGTGAGGAAACATTTCGAAACAATCAAACATGATCATTTAAATCTCTCTGTTCACGTTTGCAAGGAACGAGTAATTCTATTTCCAATTTAAAGAAAATAGCAACTTAATCATCGATCCGGTACCTGATAGCACCTAATCTTCGTGATTACAAAGTCCAAGTACCACTGATAGTCATTAATGTCACATTTAATTAAACAAAAGAAACAAGACACCAGGTATCTTATTCACGATCTTTAGCGATCACATAGCTCTCTTAGCTATCACATAGCTCTCTTAGCTATCTCAAAGCTCACTTAGCAATCACAATTGCTCTAATCTCACATCTCCACGATGTCGAGTCAACTCAACTCTCTGAACTCAGAACCAGTTCCCCACAGACATTTAGCCTGTCGTATGTTACGTCAATTCGTCATCTACTATCTCAATTGGTACTTGAGCTTTGTGTATCTTACTAACACAATCTACGCATAGTAATCAAAATTAGAAAACCAAAATTATTTCAATATTTGTAATGAAGGCTTGACGATTCGAACGTCATCAACATTAACATGGTGACCTCACCTCTCGCGTGACTATGCGAGTTTACTTTATTTTAACCTCATAACTCAACAGGAATCCTCTGTAAGGTTCCTTTCACAAACGTGTTTTTTACACCGACTTACAGGTGCCCTACAGGCCCACAGTTGCTACAAAGACCTCCAGTTGCCACACTGGCCTACAGTTGCCATAAAGGCCTCCAGTTGGCACACTGGCGTTTAGTTGCCACATAGGCCAACAGTTGCCATAAAGGCCAACAGTTGCCACACAGGCCAACACACAACGCTCGGCTACTCCTGACCAAACTAGATTAATGGGTTCGTGACAATAGAGATTTGTTTTTGAACTCTACTCTCTAACTAAATCATTGCCCTGGGCCATGTACCACCAGTCGCTCAAATCAAATTTTAAAACTTCTTCTGCAGCAAAAACTGCCAAGCTTACAGAAACCCTCGAGTAAAACCTCTAACGCCACGGCTCTGTAGCCGAACAGCAATTATATTGCTCTCACATAACGGTCTCTCAAGACCCCGACCTCCGCCAGAATCCACTGGTACGGTCAAACATAATACGGCTGATAGACTCAATTACTCGACATTTTAAGCTTGCTCATCATCATTAAAATCCTTTTAACATCGACATCGACTGGTACATGACCCGCTGGCATCTTCCTTAACATACAGTGTGCGTACTTGTAGGTTTTAAGCGTACCCATTTAAAGCTTTCGGTGTATAATGATCACTGTCTTGTCTTAATCACCTATCGCGGACTTAAAACAGGGCCTATCTAGTTTTCCCTTCTAGACTTTCCCACAGAACACTATTAATCAGAAAAAGGTCCGATGATCAACAAGTTCAACTAAACAAAGTAATTAAAATAAGAGTAACAATTCTGTTACTCTTTACCACAATTCAAAGGCAATGCATACCCAATTCATAAAACCTCTTCAAAAACCCATCGCCACATGTTACGCATGAGGTGCGGTCCAGAATTGGTCTTACGAGTAGACATGTTACACTGTCATCAACTATGACTTACAATTCTCAAGGAACTTGGTGATCGGGTATCCTTCCAACATGATTCGCGTTTTCTACTTAAAGATTTTGGAACATACAGACTGTTAATAAGAGGGAAACAACTATCCCTGATATAATTATAGAGCTTTACGAATTAACTCGGATCAATATAATTAAAATAAGATTATTAACAGTAACCCTTTACTATCGCTCACTAACTCAGTTAATATGTAAGGAAAACGATTGCGAGATCTACTGCTATCATAATATTACTTTGAAAGTAAGCAAGTGATTTCAGATCTGAAGACGGTGGTTGTACATCGTTACGCAACAAGATCCGTCCTGAATACACGCAAATGACCAGTACCGTTACTAACTCGATACAATTACGATAGCCCAACGACATCACTAACTCGCTTTGCCACTGAAAACGACTAGTTATTCAGTAATTTTGGGCTATCTCATTCTAAAGTTCTTACAAAACCAAATGTTGAAACTATTACCGCCAATAGGAAACTCTTCAACAACTGGTTTTTTACTAAGTGTGTCTTAATTACCTAGTGATAGTGCTAGGTATAACCACTACCAACCAATTCAGTGTTCCAACATGAACACTCTTAAAACTCCAAAACGCATCTCATCACTAGAGAACATTCGACTTCACTATCGAAATAAAATAGAAGCGACTCACCGAGTATTCCATTCCAAACTTGCGCACGCTCGTAACGTTCCGCTACGACCTGCGAACTGCTTGCCTGCCGTTCCTCTTAACCTCTCAGATAGTGACACGTCAGCCTTCACATACAGCATCTGAACCACTAGCCACTAGCCTTCACGCTCAGCATCTGAATCGCTAGCCTTCAGCAGAGGCTTCAGGCTGCGACACAATATGGTATCTGAAACATGAAAAATATTACGAGAGTATATGTTCACACGGTTATCTTAACCATACACCGCTTTGATGGAAATTAACTGGTGCACTGGTGTAGTAACCTAAACCAATCAATCTGCCTAGCCTTTTCCCAACTACATTGGGGTAGGCCTCCAGTCCTACCGGACCCAGCCTAGCACCAGTGTTTTACATGAAGCGACTGCCCATCTGACCTCCATAAACCAGCAACTGGGAAACATGGCACCCCTTGGCAATACTGGTGTCAGATCTCAGGCTTCCGACTACCCGTAACGACTGTCATAGATCTTCAAATGACAGCCGGGACCAACGGCTTAACGTGCTTTCCGAGGCACGGAGGAAACCCGGTATGTTGAAATGGTTACCCATCCACGGACCGACCTCGTCAAGCGTTGCTTAACCTTGATGATCGACCAGTGCGGCTGTTATTATTTAGCCACGAGCTCCTAGTAGTAGAAGTAACCTAAACCTGCAATATGTGTTGTTATGGACACCAAATGTGAGTGCAGAGTCCCTGTCCAAAACATGAACCACACATTAAAGTGTCCCAAGTTCCCAGGTAGGTACATGAGCTTTAGAGAATCAAATAAATGCCATTGCATTTTAAGTCGCAATTAACGACCTCGCCAGGCCTGGTAGGGGTTACCACCTTTTAGATAGTTTGGCCCTCCGACCACAAAAGAAGAATACTATGCTTCTTCTCAAACTTAGTTAACTCTCACTACATAAAACTATCACACTACAAAACTGATCAAAATACTTTTTTGGATTTATCATAATTTCCAGACTGAAGTGTAAGGTAGGGTCGGTAATCTCACTATATCGTTCTACCTTCTAAACAATAATAGTCAGCCAGGGCTAGTCAAAGGTTATTTCCAGTAGAATAATAACTCGTCAACAACACCAAAACTTGACCATCGATAACTAACATGAAATTATAACCTAACACGGGCTACCCCAACGAACCACCGACCACCATACCGTACACAACACCAGAATGTTGAATAATGAACACACTTTTCCATAGTCATAACAAAATGAAAACGACTCACCAGATTTGCATAAAGATCAGTGTGTATGGATCTTTTCACATGTCCACACGCTCCTCCTTGTCCTGTCCATCTCCTTGGTTGCTACTAGCCTCCTTGCTGCTCCGCTCCAGACTGGTTTTTTTATTATTCAAGACTGAGGGTAGTCTCAACTGACACCGCGATTTTTTTTGCAAGAATGTAACCACAATTTTCACTAGCATTGTTTTTAAGTGTGACCTCATTAGCACGACCGAATCCCAATTCTGATGTCGCATCAGGGCTGGCCGATTGATGCAAACCATCGGGAAGTCAGGATGTATTCCCTTAGGTTAAGACATCTTGTGTGGGCAGGTCGTTGGGTACAACCGTGCAAATGAAATCACATAAATTATTCGATACACTGGGTTTATTTAAATAGTCACAACTCAGTTACATTCTTGCTTACTAATATTACGGATCGACACTGATTCTACGATGTGTTAGCTCTACGGCGTTCAGTACTCAACTGCCATATTCTATGTTCCCCACCACGCAAGTGGTTAGAAATAGCGCGCCAATGCGTAGTTGTTCTTGCTTTGCCGCCAGATGGCGTGCTTGCGATTTGTTTTGACGTCCGTACTATTGACTAAACCCGACATATATATAATATATATATAACATATAAATCTCGTGTCACAATGTTTGTCCTCAATGGACTCCTAAACCACTTAACCGATTATAATAAAATTCGCACACCATGTGCAGTTCGATCCAACTTGAGAGATAGGGTGTATGTAAGCTTGTTGTCGATAGTTAGTCCCAGGATTTTGATCTCTTGCGTCATGCCAATGGCGACACCTCCCATGCTCAGCCGCGGGGTGTCGTATTTCAGTTTCCGCGTTATTACCATCGCATTTGTCTTATGCGGTGCGAATTTCAACTTGTTACTAACACCCCACTGGTAAACATGGGCGAGGGCGTCATTCGCCTTGCGCTCGATCTCGATCGCTGAGTCGCCATCAAATATCAACACCACGTCGTCAGCGAAGGCTTGGCAGTAGTCTCCCCGTTCCGCCAGCCCCTTTAGTAGGGGATCCAAGAGGACGTTCCAGAGGATCGGTCCTCCAATCGATCCCTGTACGCATCCCTTGTTAGTCTCCCTCACGACCTCCTCTCCTGCATACCTGACCCTGACCCTTCGGTTATCGAGGTAGCTGTCCATTACTCTCCTCACATTTACTGGGCATTTTTCCTCAGCCAATCTGGTTCGGATAGCTGGCCACCATGCGCTGTCAAAAGCTCCCTCTATGTCTAGCGACACCATTACTATTAGCTTGTGGTCTGCTAATTTTCCACGTATGTGTCCGACCAGATCATAGAGGGAGTCTTCTGTGCTCTTCTGGGGCATGAACCCGTACTGGCGAGTACTGAGTTGCGGTATAATGTGCCATTTCACTCTGCTTATGACCATTTTTTCCAAAACCTTTCCCAGCACCGGCAGCAGACCAATTGGCCTGTAGGATTTTGGAACCATATAGCTCTCCTTCCCGGGTTTCCTTAGGATCACAACTGTGGCCTCCTTCCAGGTCCCGGGAAAGTAGCCCAGTTCCAAGCACTTGTTAGCCAGTGCTAGGAAAGTTCCCGGATCGTGGTTAATCGAGTGCTGGCAGATGTCGGCCGTGAGACCATCCGCCCCGGGGGCCTTTTTGGGGTTGAAGCTGCGCGTGCCAGAGTGTAGCTCCTCATTGGTAAACGCCGGGTCATGTTGTTCATCATGACCCAAGGCGTTTACTTTTTCAGCAAGTATCCTGGTGCGCGTATGCTCCTCTCTATCGTCATCCCTTCTGTCCCCGGGGTAGAACGTTTCTGCCAGCAATTCGGCAGAGTGGAGATTGTCCAGTACCTTACCGCTACTTACTTACTACTTCCTCGATAAATGGACTATCCAACACAAAAATAATTTTTCAATTCCAGCCAGTAGTTCCTGAGATTAGCGCGTTCAAACAAACAAACAAACTCTTCAGCTTTATAATATTATAAGTATAGATATATATTATTAGTATAGATTGTGCTCCATTGGTGTAATTGCTGCAAGGATTGCATTGCAGTGAATTGCTGGATTGTTGTCTTCCAGTGCGAGGATAAACTAATAAATAAGTAGCGCAGCAGCCGCTCGCTCAACGACTTGTCAATACACATCCAATGAGCCCAAACGCGGTGGTGCCATCTCGTCTGGTTGAGGAGTTGCTATGGCCAGCGTTAGGTTCCATCATGAGACCAGCACCATAGTACCATATTTCATACATACATACATAAACTCACGCCTTTTTTTCCATGGGGGTAGACAGAAACTACAGAACGCCACCATATGATACCAGTACCATATTATTTTAATATTTTCAAAGTTAGATAAGTACCCCAAGTTTCAGCTGAATCGGAAGCCAGGAAGTGCTTGAAAAATGGACTGAATGGGTGTCCATCTCATACTAAAGCAAGATAAAAAGCTTGTACTTGTGCTCCCACACTTCTTCTTCCTTCCCTTGTTCCTTTATTTGGGGTCTGGTCTCCTCACTTTCCTGCGCCAAGTTGTTCTGTCTTGGGTTGTCTGTTCGGGAAATTGGACTTCCTTGAGGTCTCTTTCTATAGTGGACCAGTAGGTCAATGGCGGGTGGCCTCTGCCTCTTTTTTGTTCCGGTAGGCGTAGAGCGATTTGCACCACATAGTCCTCATTACGTCTCTTGACGTGCCCATACTAACGAAGGCGGTTTTCGGTCATTTTATCGGTGAAAGGTGCCACTTTGAAGCTTCCTCTTATGTGTTTATTTCGCACTCTGTCAAGCCGAGTCACACCTCTCACCCATCCAAGCATCTTCATTTCGTTGGTTGGTTTCGTTGGTACCTTTTGTTCAAACGTCTTCTTTGTCGTCCAGCATTCGGACCCATCAAATAACGTGCTGTTATCTCTACTATATAAAAATAAGTCGTGTTTCTTCCTGACGCTATAACTCCAGAACGCACGAACCGATTTCCACGGTTTTGCATTCGTTGGAAAGGTCTCGGGCTCCGTGAGGTTTATAGGTAGGGTAGGGTAGGGTAGGGTAGTGTAGGGTAGTGTAGGGTAGTGTAGGGTAGGGTAGTATAGGGTAGGGTAGTGTAGGGTAGTGTAGGGTCGGGTAGGGTAGGGTAGGGTAGGGTAGGGTAGTGTAGGGTAGGGTAGGGTAAGGTAGGGTAGGGTAGGGTAGGGTAGGGTAGTGTAGGGTCGGGTAGGGTAGGGTAGTTTAGGGTAGGGTAGGGTAGTGTAGGGTAGGGTAGTGTAGGGTAGGGTAGTGTAGGGTCGGGTAGGGTAGGGTAGGGTAGATAAATGTTTGGTCTTTTTATGGCAAAACAAAGTTTGCCGAGTCAGCTAGTTATTATATAAAAGAGGGTGACATGAAGTGAGTTTTACCAACCTTTCTAATCCTATCGACGCCATCCTTCATCGAGTAGTAGTTTGCCTTCTTCCCTTTCGGAGCAATCTTCTTCTCGTAAATCGATTTGCGTATTGGATCGTTGAGTTTCTGAAAAACACACAAGTATTGTTATTTCAGCAGTAGAATTTACAAACAAGGTAACTTTTTGTTTTGGAGGCAGAAGAGTAGCATAATAATTTACCTTTGTATGATAGCAAGCCACCTGTAATTTTATGTTTTTATTTTATTTTTTAGGGTTCCTTAGTAAACAAGGAACCCTTATGTACGATTTCCACCAACCGGGCGACGCAGGTGCGCAGCGCAGCGCGTCGAAGCGGATGCACGAGCACGCGCCAGCAGCCGAACGCGTCCGCCCGACGGCTACAATCAGCTGGAACCCGGGCGCAAGCGCACGCATGCTCGCGTATCCGCTAGCATGTTCTCAGCGACTAGTGATGCTTTCGCGTCACAGTTAGTTTTTTTTTTTAACAGTTTGGCTGCCAGACAATAAACACAATAGAAAATGTATTGTTTGAGGGTCACCGGTGACCTTCGTGGCAGTCAACCTGTTAAATAAACAGATAATCTTTTCATCTGTATCCATATTCATTGTGCACGAAAAACAATAAACAAATAAATAAATCACGTCAGTCTACAGTTCAACATACAACTTGAATGATTCAACTTGCCGGCTGGTGACAACACAGGAGCGCGCGCGCCAGTAGCCGACCGGACGCGACGACAGCCAAGCGCCGCCGTCCACGAACGCGAGGGGCCGGTCGGCTGCCGCGGCGTCCGAGCGCAGCCGACTGACGCGGCATACGCGCGGATCTAACCGAGTTCCAAGCAGTGTAAATGCCATGCAAACATAAAACTTAACTATTGTATAGAAGCCTGAATTTCATTTAGCACAGTGTGAAATGTGCTCCGGCGCGCCCCGACGCGGCCCGGTTGGTGGAAATCGTACTAATAGTTTCGTCATGTTCAATTGTACTATCATTATTTGTAATACAAGTGGTTAACCTCTTGACGACAGCTTTCCACCTTTTTAGCCTATTTATTAGTTTTTATTGATAGGCGTTTCACCACTATCTGCCCTTAAGGTAAGCGATGGGGTCGACAATAGCTTACCTTAAAGAAATAACGATTATACTCAAAATCACTCGCTCCCAACTTGAGAGGCGAGTTGAGCAGGTCAGGTAGACTCCTGACTGAAGAGCTGGGGGCTCGGAGCAGCACCACGATGTTGGCAGAGTATGCTGCATACAGGATCGTAAGAGCCACGAAGAGGATCAGGGTTACGCAGCGACCTGGTGGATTACGATTAAAGTTAGTAAGTTTTCAGGCAGGGAGGACGTGGTGAGGTTGCGTTTCCTCCAGAGATGTGCGAGGATGCGTAGCGAGGGATGTGTTTGTTATGAACCAATAGACGCACATCATTTACCTAGCCTATCTCAGCGCAGCTCTATTGGAAACGGCTCTGCTGCGCGAGGTTTTTGCATATACAAAACAAGGGAAGGATGTGTGTGAGGAATGTGATGCGAGAGATGTGTGCTAGAGTGATTTCATGAGTGGTTAGCGACAAAAAAATATGACTTAGCGACAAAAAACAATTCAACGACTTCTAACGACTTCGCTAGAACGGCAACACTGGCGAGCACTCGGGCAGAGGGGCGCGCGCTCCTCTCCCACCACACCTCATCTGAAACGAGGCCGCTACATATCCACGCATCGCGCATCTAGCTGCGCACCTATTGAGAGCGCGCAGCGTCGCTACGCATCCTCGCACCGCTCAGCGGCCTAGCACATCTCTGGTGGAAACACTCACACCGTTCCACAGCCTCGCTAAGCATCCTCGCACCACCCATCTACCTCGCACATCTCTGGTGGAAACGCAGCCTAAGGTTGGAATTGCCTGTTTTCAATAACATTAGGCTTCAAGTACCTAAATAAAATGTCTCAATTGCTTTTCAACGCTCGCTTCAGCGTCAATATTATTTAGGCTTACTTACTAGTTCGTAAAAACTAATAATAGATACTTACGATAAAAAGTGTCAATTTTTTCCTGTGTTTTCGGTAATCAAAGTTCTGAAAAGGATTCTTCTGGCTTAACAACATGAGGCAATATACTAGTATCTATCTACCCGATTTTGTTAAACTTTAAAATGTTTGTATAGATAGTTGTCGACACCTAACTTGGCAAGGTTTTGGCGTAGTGGGGGTAAGTTTGCGCATAGTGCGTGAACTGATCAACCACCTTATAGAGCGAACAGAACGTGCACGCGACGCGATTGGTCAGTCGATCTATGTGTCAACTAACCAACCAATCGCGCGCTCGGAACTGTGCTAAACGTTCCCCGCGTTCCGCTTGGTAACCAAAGAGATCTAAAAAAACTGGCCAAGTACGAGTCGGACTTGCGCACGAAGTGTTCCGTGCCATTATCCCAAAAACGGCAAAAAAAAACACGTTTGTTGTATGGGAGACCCACTTAAATATTTATTTTATTCTGTTTTTTTTTAATTTGTTGTTATAGCGGCAACAGAAATTATACATCATCTGTGAAAATTTCAACTGTCTAGCTATCATGGTTCATGAGATACAGCCTGGTGACAGACAGACAGACGGACCGCGGAGTCTTAGTAATAGGGTCCCGTTTTTACCCTTTGGGTACGGAACCCTAAAAACGACTTGTGCGCGTCTAACAAATCTTGCCAAGTTACGTGCCGACCACTATACAGCTGTGCACTTGGCGCTATCAAGGCACTCTGACGTTCGACTCTCGCTAATTGGCGCACGGGGCGAACGCGGAGCGCCGCACCGTTACCAGGAAGTGGGGCCGAAGTGCACAATTATTTTGACCGAATAGTAAGTACGCACCTGCTCCATATCTTGGTTCCAAAGTGCATCCTTGCTGTAGAACTGCTCCAATGATCAGGATCAACACATCAGCCCAAGAACCGTCCAGTTGGAGTGGATGCTAAAGTGTTATCGTTATAAAAAGCTTTTAATAACTATATAAAGCACTCAAATTTCTATTGGTTTCGGAATAAAGTGGTTGTTCAGTAACAATTGTATGTTAAGCTTCATTAAACTAGTCTATTGGAGCTGTTTGTTTTATTTATGCAAACAGCCTTTTATTGCCTAGGTAATTAATTCGAGCAAAGCAAAGTGCAAATTATGAAAAATTGACCAATCCCATAGACGGAAATCCATATCGCGACTTTCATCTCGTATGTGATTGGTGAATTTTTCATACCTTTTGCCCTTTGCCTTACCGAATTCGTTACGCAACAAGGCTGCTGATCATAACTTTTCGCAACAAGCTTAATATTAATGCGTATACTCATATGTTTATTTTGTTGCTCTTTAAAACGTCTACAGTTAGGGTTTGCCAGAGAGACTTATCATTAGACAGCTGACCAAAGAAAAGAAACTCTTACAGACAACCACGAGAAGGCGAACCTGTCTCCGGTAATGGTGTTTTAATACCTAATAACAGTGAATTATTCTAGCTTCTGGGAAACCTCACTTATTTATTTATGTACACACAAAACACTTAACAGAGACAATAAAGAATACAGATTGATGTGTTTAACCGACTTCAAAAAAAGGAGGAGGTACTCAATTCGTCGGAATCTTTTTTTAAAATGTTTTTTACCCGATTACACAAAGACATCTGGACCGATTTGGAAAATTCTTCTTTTCTATGAAAGTGTTATAACCCTTCTCAGGTGGTCCCATAGTCATCAGGTCAGGATAATGGAACCCTGGCGAAATCGAGGGATCTCCTCAAATATTATAGGCAAACGTACAGCGATTTTGGTATTTTGATCAACAATGCATGCATTTGCATTCGTAAAGTATCATTTGGTGAAGTAGAACTGATGAAGAAGACCACAGAGAGTCACTGGAACTCCTTAGTTTTAAGTACCTATGTCACGGGAATAAAATAATTGGTACTTATGAAAATGCTACCATCGAACTGATCTGGATCTGCATCTACTTTGGAAGTCGGTTGAATTTTTTTGTTATTTTTTTGAAAATCTCCTATTAACTCTAAGAAAATCCAAATTACATGAAAAAAATCAAACCACTTACCATTCCCATACTAGCCTCCCACTTCGAAGCGATATACAAGAATATAGAACAGCCCAGCACACAGATGAAGATGGCGAGCCACACCGCCCCGGAGAAGGGCAGCGTGAAGATATTCGAGATGTAGGACAAAGGGGGTTCCCTGAAGACGAACCGGACGGCCGTGGAGCCCACCATGGCGATGTAGTCTACCACCATCATGCGTTCTTGAGTGAAAATTGTTAAGGTTCCTGGGGATAAAATAATGAATATTAACACAGCTGAAGATCTAGTGAGGTGTCACAGGAATCTACTCGTTGCGGGCTGTGTAGGAGAAGCAACACAATATCCAAATCAACTTGCTAGGTCCACCCGTTCCTGAGAAAATCGGTGGTGACAAACAGACAGACAGACGGACAAGAGAGTGATCTTATAAAGGTTCGTTTTTTTACCTTTTGAGGTACGGAACCCCTTCAAATAACTGATGAGGATAGTTATTTACAGTTACATGAGGATTGCTGGCTTATTAGCGTACTTTTTAGGGTTCCGTAGCCAAATGGCAAAAAACGGAACCCTTATAGATTTGTCATGTCTGTCTGTCTGTCCGTCCGTATGTCACAGCCATTTTTTCCGAAACTATAAGAACTATGCTGTTGAAACTTGGTAAGTAGATGTATTCTGTGAACCGCATTAAGATTTTCACACAAAAATAGAATAAATTTTGGGGGTCCCCATACTAGAAACTGAAATTAAAAATATGTTTTTTCTTCAAATCCATACGTGTGGGGATCTATGGATAGGTATTCAAAAATGATATTGAGGTTTCTTAAATTATTTTTTTCTAAACTGAATAGTTTGCGTGAGAGACACTTCCAAAGTGGTAAAATGTGTGTCCCCCCCCTGTAACTTCTAAAATAAGAGAATGATAAAACTAAAAAAAATATATGATGTACATTACCATGTAAACTTCCACCAAAAATTGGTTTGAACGAGATCTAGTAAGTAGTTTTGTTTTAATACGTCATAAACCGCAATTTACCAAGTACGGAACCCTTCGTGCGCGAGTCCGACTCGCACTTTGCCGGTTTTTTCTAAATAAAATAGCTTGAAACCAATCCTATAGCTTGCTTCCCCCAACAAGAGTTTTTGTCTATCACCAGATTTAAGTATGGGGGAGACTGGTAAGATTTGATCCTACGGCAGACTTTGTTCATAAAAAAAACTTTTTTATACAAAAATGCTACCGAATTTCAAATAAAAAATACTACAAAATGAAAAATAACTCTCTTTTTGGAATATATATACCAATTTACCGTTATGGACTTCGCATCTCAAATTGTTTTAAAATTGTGGCTTAGAGTAGGCGTTTCGGCCGCTGAGATTCGTCAGATCCGGTCGAAACAGGAATTTCATTATTATTATTATTTTTCCGGACGAAACTCAGCGGCCGAATCGCCTACTAAGCCAAAATTTTAATTCCAAGTCTACTAAATTAATAAAACCGGGGAAGAACTAATATATTAGAGTTAGGTTTTTTTAAATTCTGTTGAAGATGTTTGCGGGCTTTATAATTTTTATGTATCATGTCTCCCGTAAAACAAGTCATCCCAGTCTCCTATAAGCGAGAGGGAGTGGGCTCGCCCCCGCGGTGGATCTGCACGTATACTGGTAGAAGTCACTGTGTCTTAAATTTTTGTTTCTAAAATTTGCCGGTTTCTTCACGATGCTTTTGCCACCTTATGGCGCCTGTTAATTAACCGGCAGACGGTTTAGTAGAAACAAGTTTCATAGCTGTAACTTTTTTCTTCAAATTCAACCAGATAAGCTTCTATTTTAGAAACTAGTCCAGCTTCTTATACAGTTATTTTAATCATCCCAGTGATCAATCAGCGATTTAGCAAAAACTAAAGGTCAATGAACGATGGAGAATCTAGTGCTAAATAAATCAGGAATTTAGCAAACAAAATTAACAGTAGTTAGAGGCCGCCTCCACGAGCGAGAGAATCGCGGCAATATTTTACGTGGCAATCGATAATATCGAAGGTTACACTAGTCGAAAATTCTTCAAAATAAAAATAAAATATCAATTTGTCTCATCATTATCTAGGCCTGTATGGAAACAAAAAAGTAAAAATAAAAATATATTTGAAAGTTATGAGCGTCGAAAGTTCCATATTTAACACTAATTTTAACGCATCTTTAGGCGGAAATAAAAACCATAAGAAAAACGAAAATTGCAAAACAGCTTCCATACAGGGATAGATTAGTCATTTAAAAATGCAAGTTATTTTATTTTGAAAATATACATTTAGTCGTTTTTTCATGATATCTAGACTCCCAAAAGTCTGTTTATAAAATTTCGCGCGCTCGTTTTCGTCCTAAATCATCATACATTTTGATACAAATTTGCAAAAGTGCTAATTCGTACGCGAACTAGCTTCTTACTGCTCATCACAGCATCTATCTCTTTCGCACGTGTTGTCGGATGAGACAGCATGCATTTTAACCTCGCGCACAAAATAGTTCGTGCCGTCGTCCACTAGTAGAACTAAAATTCACTAATATGATTAAAACAGTTTTTTTTAACAAATGATGTTAGTTTAGTTTAACTAGTATTATATGATCTGTGGTTTAACGCAGTGAGAGCAGTGGTGGTCCAATGGTATTGGCCGCACCTTACAAGTTGTAGGTCGGTCTTTTTGTAAATTATTTTATCACCACTTCTCTCAAAAACGGTGAAGGAAAACATCGTGAGGAAACCGGCCTGTCATAGAACCAAACATTCGAAGACATGTGACATCCACCAACCCGCACTGGGGTCGCGTGGTGGATTACGGCCCATCCACTCTCACAGAGAGGAGACCTTTGTCCCAGCAGTGGGAATACTAATAGACTGATGATGATGATGTTAGGTTGTGACGAGAATCCAATATTTTTATAAATTTTAGTCCAAAGTCAAATTATAAACTAGCAAGGAGATAAATTAATTTTATATTGTGCTACATGCAAATGCAGAATATTTTGTTTCTTTTGGTAAATCATAAACTTATAAATAATGTCTCTTCAGTTTATTTTTACCAAGGTGACTTTTAAAGTCAAAGTCAAAGTCAAATGTGTTTATTTCAAGTAGGCCATTATGCGGCACTTTTGAACGTTAAAATTTACAAGTAATAAAAATTGATTCTACCGTGCATTCGGAAATGTAGCTTGTTATGGAGAAGAACGCACAAGAAACTCCATACTAACTCTTTAAAAAAAAAGTTTTTTACAATATTTACATAAGTACATACATTAATATATTCATATACGTGAGGACGATGTACCCAGCACTACTATACTACATATAGGTATGAGAGAATTACAAGCACTAACATGTAAATTCCTTTACTTGATAAATAGGAACGTGGTTCTCACGTACTTACAAATATTGCAAACATAGGTACATTACCTAATTAAACAACAACAGAACAGTGTGCGAGTCAATTTTTAAACAAAAAGAGAATAAAAAAAATATTTTTTTTCACTTTGTAGTGTTTTTAATTGGAAGTCGGAAGCATTTAAAAAAAAAAAAGTGTTATATCTTTCGGTCCATTCAAAGGTTGTCTTTAACCTCTTGAGTGCCTTTTAGGAACTTTGGTACCCAAGACTTAATTTGCAATGTAGGTATGTACCAGGCCCCTCAGAAAGTATTGCGAAAAAAAGTTTTTATATATGGGAGACTGGCCAGTTATAATGTTTTTCGAAAATATGATTATTTATAAGTAAAAATAAGTAAGTTCCAATTTCAAAATTTCCCTCCACATTTTTTGCGAGTTAATTCAAAGTATTGTGTCTCACTGAAATATGGATCTGCGCCGGGAACATTTTAGAGCTATGATTTTATACGATTTCAAGTGTCGCCTGAAACCGGATGAATCGTACGATAGACTTCAAATGGCATTCATGGATGAAGGCCCTTCCAAGGCAACCGTGTATCGTTGGTATAACGAATTCAAGCGCGGTCGACCAACTTTGGGGGATGACGAAAGAAGCGGTCGCCCTTTGACGGCTGTTACCGAAGAAAACGTGCTAGCAGTGAAAAATTTAATCCAAGACAATAGGCGAATTACATATCAGGAGATTCAACACATATTGAAGATTGGATCGGGAAGCGTTCACGAGATTCTACACAGCCATCTTCGCGTGAGGAGGATAGTATCACGCTGGGTGCCGCACAACCTCACCGATGCTCAGAAGCAGGCCCGGGTGGAATGGTGCCGTGATATGCTTAACAAATTTGAAGCAGGCTCGTCTCGGCGTGTTTACGACATCGTTACAGGTGATGAGTCCTGGATTTATCAATACGACCCAGAAACCAAGCGCCAGTCGACTGTTTGGGTGTTTCAAAATGAGCCAACGCCTACCAAAGTGAAGCGATCTAGAAGCGGGGGTAAGATTTTGATCGCTAGCTTTTTTAATTTGACTGGCCACTTGGTATCAATTCCCTTACGGGATCAAAGAAGCATTAATGCCGAATGGTATACTACCAAATGTTTGCCAGAAGTTTTCTCTGTTATAAGCAACAAGCGACCAAACACAGGGCTCCGCGGGCTACTGCTCCACCACGACAATGCACCTGCGCACACCGCACTCAAAACGAGGGACTTCCTGGACAGCACGCCAGTCAAACTCCTGGGTCACCCTCCTTACAGCCCTGATCTAGCACCGTGTGACTTCTTTTTATTCCCAAAAATAAAAAATCAGCTCAAAGGGATACAATTTTCGTCGCCGGAAGATGCGCTGGCTGCGTTCGAGCAGGCTGTAAACGAGGTGTCTGCGGCGGACTGGAAAAAGTGTTTTGAAAACTGGTTTAGGCGCATGAATCTTTGTATAGAGGCTGGTGGAAAGTACTTTGAAAAGATTTAATAAAAATATATGTACGTATAGAACAATTTTTTTTAGTTTCGCAAAACTTTCTGAGTGTCCCACGTATATGTATGTAAGTGTGCTCGGGTCAAATCTTGCAAATGAATTTTATAGCAGTTATCCACCACCGATTAAGATGAAATTTTGAATACACGTTTAGTTTGGATGAGAATACATGGTTAGTTAAGTGACGTCATTTTTAACCCAATATGGCGAACGGCCCAAGATGGCGGACTAGTTATTTTTTGTGCACTGCCGTGATATAGGTATCAAATGAAAGGGTTTGCTAAGAAGAATATGAAAAAAGCAAGTTTAAAAAAAAAAAAAAACTATTGTGTCTGCTAATTAGTGGCCTTGTGCTCTAAGAACACTTTTTGTCACTTGTTTTCTAAATGTTCGACCACCGTTTGCTATTGGGTGTGGAAACTCATCATACTTAAATAATTTATCACACTCAATTCCTTGAGTGCCCGATCTCTCTCGATCTCCGTATGATCGACGCGAGGCATTTAACCGGTTAAACCATTTTCATTTTACTTGAATTGACAAGGATTCCGTCCGTCCAAAAGATAGAGCTAGTTGCTCATTACAAAGCTTGGGTAAATCTTTATGTAGTGGTAAGTGGAAGAAACTCCATGGACACTCTCTCATGGTGCTTGCCCTTCATAAATATTTAAACTTACAACTATCTGTAACCCACACAAATGCCAGTTCTGTGTGGGAATCGAACCCACGACACGCAGTGCAGCATCCAATCGCTCAGCAACTGGACCGCTGGCGCCGTAAGCAAACCTATAACATTATGACGTTACCTAAATCAGCTTCCTTTTTCAACAACTGGTCGACAATTCCCTGCCACTGGCCGTTCTTGTCTTTGTAACCCCAGGTGTGCGTGAACAGCAGCTTCTCCGTCGCGTTTAGCATGTGGAAGCAGATGCTCACTACGGCATACGACATCTTTGTTATGGAGTCCTGGTGGAGGTTCCTGGGAGGAAGAAGATGGATTTACGTAAAAGAGATAAGCTTTAAGTCTATTGCGGGAGCCCAAAAATCGTCTGGAATTCAAGTGCGTTAACGAGATATAGTGCGTGAAGAGCTTCTCTATACGTAGTGCCACAGATAATATAATACTAGCATACATCCCATACAAAGAAAACGTGTTATAATGATGATGAAATAATAAATGATGATTATTTATATGAGATCACTTAATTAACTGTACGTGAGAACTATCTTGATCAAAATGGCACCTACCTACCCTATCCTATAAACCTACCTACCCTACCTTACCGTACATATTTACCTACCAACCTAACCTACTCCACAGTAAAAATATACTGTGCCTACTCGACCTACCTACCCTACCCTACCTATCTACTTACCTACCCTACGTTCCTACCTGCACACATACCCTACGTACTAACCTATATGCCCTACTCTACCCTACCCTACATACCTACCTACCTACCTACCTACCTACCAATTTTTAGTTTTTGGTCTTAAACCATCTTCGATAGGTAGGTAGGTAGGTAGGTCTACCTACCTACCTATCCTACCTACCTACCAATTTTTAGTTTTTGGTCTTCCATCTTCGAATTGCCATTCTAATGAACCGGTTTGGGGCATATTTTGTTGTATTTTATTTTTACTAACAGACATAGGTCGGGCGCACGGTTGGCGCAGTGGTTGAGCGATTGACTGCTGCGCTGCGTGTCGCGGGTTCGATTCCCGCACGGAACAAATATTTGTATTACCTACAGATAGTTGTTCCGGCTCTGGGTGTTTGTGTATGTGAGTTTGTATGTTTGTAAACGCACCCACGATACAGGAAGAAATTCCTAGTGTGGGGCAACGTTTTTTTAAGAAAAAAAAAAAAAAAAAAATTGGTAGAAACCTTGTGTTTTATATATTAGAACTATAAGATGAATTTCAGAAAAAATCGATAACGCTATCTACTGGCAATACCTAGAACCAGCATACAACGCCATGTTCATTTTTGTGTGTGCTTTGTTTCTATCATATATCAGAGATGGCGCTGTGTTCTTAAAATGTTTGGGGAAAAAATAAAAACGATTTTTTTCGATGTTTTATTACTTTTTATCCTATTCCGGACGAAGATAAATCCAACAACACAAAAATCATAAAAAATTGGTCCAGCCGTTCTTGAGTTATAAGTGGTGTAACTAACACGGCTTTTTTATACTTACTTATATATAGATAAATAAATATTTAAAAAAACAGAAACTATACAACTTTATTCGATTTACTAGTCTATAATACCAAATTCAAATGATAATATACGTTAATTCAAACCGAAAAAAGCTGTATAATTAGAAAAAATAAAGGCAGACCTCGGAGAAAACGGCGACAATAATTCTAACATACCAGGCCCCTCAGAAAGTATTGCGAAAAAAAGTTTTTATATATGGGAGACTGGCCAGTTATAATGTTTTTCGAAAATATGATTATTTATAAGTAAAAATAAGTAAGTTCCAATTTCAAAATTTCCCTCCACATTTTTTGCGAGTTAATTCAAAGTATTGTGTCTCACTGAAATATGGATCTGCGCCGGGAACATTTTAGAGCTATGATTTTATACGATTTCAAGTGTCGCCTGAAACCGGATGAATCGTACGATAGACTTCAAATGGCATTCATGGATGAAGGCCCTTCCAAGGCAACCGTGTATCGTTGGTATAACGAATTCAAGCGCGGTCGACCAACTTTGGGGGATGACGAAAGAAGCGGTCGCCCTTTGACGGCTGTTACCGAAGAAAACGTGCTAGCAGTGAAAAATTTAATCCAAGACAATAGGCGAATTACATATCAGGAGATTCAACACATATTGAAGATTGGATCGGGAAGCGTTCACGAGATTCTACACAGCCATCTTCGCGTGAGGAGGATAGTATCACGCTGGGTGCCGCACAACCTCACCGATGCTCAGAAGCAGGCCCGGGTGGAATGGTGCCGTGATATGCTTAACAAATTTGAAGCAGGCTCGTCTCGGCGTGTTTACGACATCGTTACAGGTGATGAGTCCTGGATTTATCAATACGACCCAGAAACCAAGCGCCAGTCGACTGTTTGGGTGTTTCAAAATGAGCCAACGCCTACCAAAGTGAAGCGATCTAGAAGCGGGGGTAAGATTTTGATCGCTAGCTTTTTTAATTTGACTGGCCACTTGGTATCAATTCCCTTACGGGATCAAAGAAGCATTAATGCCGAATGGTATACTACCAAATGTTTGCCAGAAGTTTTCTCTGTTATAAGCAACAAGCGACCAAACACAGGGCTCCGCGGGCTACTGCTCCACCACGACAATGCACCTGCGCACACCGCACTCAAAACGAGGGACTTCCTGGACAGCACGCCAGTCAAACTCCTGGGTCACCCTCCTTACAGCCCTGATCTAGCACCGTGTGACTTCTTTTTATTCCCAAAAATAAAAAATCAGCTCAAAGGGATACAATTTTCGTCGCCGGAAGATGCGCTGGCTGCGTTCGAGCAGGCTGTAAACGAGGTGTCTGCGGCGGACTGGAAAAAGTGTTTTGAAAACTGGTTTAGGCGCATGAATCTTTGTATAGAGGCTGGTGGAAAGTACTTTGAAAAGATTTAATAAAAATATATGTACGTATAGAACAATTTTTTTTAGTTTCGCAAAACTTTCTGAGTGTCCCACGTACGTCGCGAACGCTTAATTATCGATAAATTTTACCTGCACTAATGCAAAAGATCTCACAACCCTGTACGGGAACACAATTTATACGGAGATGCGGTCAGTACCTTTATTAAATAAAGACCAGAAATATAATTATTATGGGAGCCGTATCTTCACTGCCCCAGTCACGTCTGAGCAGATGACAATGAAACTTCGTCAGATAAAAGTTTATGAAACGACCAAGTTGGAAGTAGAACGTGTCTTATCCCGAGCAAGTTTTATATTCTTAGTTACTTAGATATATAAGTAGAAATGGTAGATATTCTGGTCTACTAAATGTTACTGTAGAAACCAGATGATGAAGAGGAAGGCAAGCAAAATAAGGAGGTTCTTCGTAAACTTGTCTGGAGAAGAGACGCACAGAGTACAATGACTAGAAGGATTGATAGATAAAATACTAGTTGCATGTGATTTACGATATGAAGGTGCACCTAATATGGGGATTTTCTTACACAGAAGAGTTTATTGGAATACAAAACGTAGACAGTTTTTTTTTTAAGAATACAAACAGCACAGATAATATAATACTAGCATACAGATGCCTCATCCCATACAAAGAAACCGTGCCGACGTAACTAGCGTTTTTCATCTGATTATACCGATTAATTTTTGTAAATCGATCGCGTTCGGTTCCGTTCCATGGCGATGGATAGTTCACCATCTATATCCGTGGGACGGAACCGTAACTAATAATCTGTCAGTCGTCTGCCACACAATTATGTTCCAAAGAATTTTTTAACTTCCCATTGACCTATGAACTTGAAATTTTGTTAAAATGTTTATTATTACGTATATTTTAGTAATAAATACCAAAATATTGAAAAACCTGATTTTTTATTTGGTACGGAACCCTAAATGTGCGAAATCTGACACGCACTTGGCCGGTTTTGCAAGAAAATAATGGGAAAGGACCAGGGGTTAAGGCGGGTGAGCACGGCCTACTGTGACAGGTTTGAGTCACATATTTTTATCACAGTTTGGAAGCAAAAACCATGATAAAATGCGTGACTCAAGTCTATCACAGAGGCCGTGCTCGCCCGGCAGAATTTGTCCTAAAACACGGGGTAAAAAGGTTCAACACCTTTTGGAAAACTACAAATACTGGTGCAGACTTTTGGTTTTATCCAGAAAGTAACTGAAGCCCTTGACAAAATAGATAATAATCGGGAAAAAATTAGCAGTGGTACCGTCCCCGACTTACGTATCGTAGGTCGTGAGTTCGAACCCAGGCAGGCGCTTTACTTTGTGTAAATTATTTCATCACCACTGCTCTTAACACGGTGAAGGAAAACATTGTTCAAAACTGGCATGTCCTAGAACCAAAAATTCGAAGACATGTGACATCCACCAACCCGCACTGCGCTCGCGTGTTGGATTAAGGCCCATTACTATGTATGCTATGTCCCAGCAGTGGGAACATTATAAGGCTGATGATTAATCAGGAAAAGGAAAATGAGGTTCCTCATCGCTTTAAATAGAAATACAATACACACTATTACTATGTCTTGAGGAATCTTAAGGATATTGGCAAAACCTGAACTGCAAGTAAGTTGTCGATGCAGGTGAAGGCTAGATATAAATAAAACAAATATAATTTTATTATCTCTGCGTTTTAAGTAAATGTGTGGACCATTAGCATATTTATGTGCTAATGAAGAATGTTTGACCGCTGATTGTAAATTACAAATTATAATTTACAATACCTAACGAGAAATTTATTTGACACACGATTAAACACAAGTTATAATTAAATTATTATTTATTTATATACTTTATTGTACACCAAGATAAAACAATACAATAAAAAAATAAACTTTTTACAAAAAATACAACCGACTTCCAAATAAAAACACTACAAAGTGAAAAGTAACTTCAATTTCGGAAGTCGGTGTTCTTGTTTTCGTTTTCGTTTTTTGACACCGACTGCCGAATTTGAAGTTATTTTTCACTTTGTAGTGTTTTTATTTGGAAGTCGGTTGTATTTTTTGTAAAATGTTTTTTTTTTATTTTTCACTTTTTAGTTGTGGTACATAATGGACCAGTTCTATAGGCTCGGTGAAGTTATTTATATATTATTGTAAAAAAAAAAAAAAATTTTAGTTGTGGTACATAATGTACCAGTTCTATAGGCTAGGTACCAATAATGCCCAAAGTGAAGCCAGAATAGATTAACCCAATAACATGAAACTTAAACAAAACCGGTGGAATAAGAGTACCAAGGTGAACCTTTTACACCTGCGTACCCCTTTAGAGCGTACCAGTGTGATGTTATGTTATGAAATGGTGAAAACTATAAACAGAAATGCGATTGCAGCCATCCCGATAGATTTGCCGTCATTTATTCAAGAGTTCTGTTCTGATGTAAATCGCCGAAGTTCTTCATCAGATCTTGATGAAAATTAAATGGGACCACATGACAAGCACCATCTTTCAAATAAAAAAAGAATCATCAAAATCGGTTCACCCAGTAACAAGTTCTGAGGTAACAAACATAAAAAAAAAAAATACAGTCGAATTGATAACCTCCTCCTTTTTGCGAAGTCGGTTAAAAAATAACCAACAACAGGCAGCCTCATCTCTGCCAGGCTACCTTGAATGGTTAGAGATAGCCTGGACACGACATGGGGTTGTACTTGGTGCAAATTTCAAATCATACAATTACTTTTACTAACTACAAATACGTAGTAAAAACAAAATACTAAAATATATATATAGGTAGATACATCTACATATACAAACAAGAAAACAGTACAGTTTAAACAAGGGCAGGATCACAGGGACAGGTAATACATACATACTACTACTCACGCCATTTTCCCATGGGGGTAGGCAGAAACTACAGAACGCCACCTGCCAAAAGAAGTATGTAAGGATCGTTCCTTACATACTTCTTTTGCTTCACACACATTCATACATCTAGTCATACACACACGCCGGTTATGAGTACTGCGCATCTGGCCTTTCTGAAGAACATCACCTATAAGGTCTATGTATGCCTTTCTAGGGCGTCCCCTCCCGGCGTTTCCATTCACGTCTGCCTTGTAAATACCTTTCGTTAGTCGCCTTTCATTCATCCTCTCAACATGGCCAAACCATCATGGACAGATAATGTTCCTTTAAAAGTGTTTTAAAGACGCAACGACTGAGCCTGTTTTATTGGGTCAGGCAATGCATTCCACAAACGAGCAGCCTGGACAGTAAATGATTTATCCAAGAATGTAGTGGAATGCATAGGCATTTTAAGTCGCAAGTTTTCTGATGACCTAAGATATTTCGTGAGCGAATCGCTGATAAACTGAAAATGATCCTTGAGGTTTAAAGTTGTGGAAGGAGTAAAGAGCACATTGTTCAAAAGAGAAAAAATATGAGTATTCCGGTGAAGGCGAATTGGCAACCACTTGAGCTATTATGTGCACACAAAACACTTAATAAAGAAAACTTTATTCTGAAAGAATACTTCTTTATATACTTCAAAGAAGATTTCTGCCAGCAGACCTGCGACAGGAGGCAATTTATATATCAACACGTATTTTTCCGCGGCTTTGTTTCGGTGGCTTATGTTACAAGAACCGTGCATTTTCCGGTATAAAAGTAGCCAAGCACTCAAGCTTCTGAACTCGGATGAGTTCTTTCAAAGATTAGCTCCTACATTCGAACTTTACAGTAGGGATTTTACGGAAGTGATTATATTGGCAGTCAGAGCGTTTGATTCTCCTCTAATACAAAAAAAACCTCATATATAAAGGTATTTAATGTAGAATATATATATGTATGTTTATTTTAACTACAATATATACATTATTATTCAATTTTACTTCAGTATTTTTTTCAATTTTTATGCACCTGCCATGTTATCTCTCCACCACCCTTGGTTGACTGGTAGAGAATGCCTCAGGCATTAAGTCCGCCTATGTATCTGTATGTTGCATGAAGTTTTAAATAAATAAATAATACCCAACCTTACATGGCGACCCTGCCATGTTTGGTGATGGGGTGTCGGGTCGCAATGCAGGCGCACTGTGTGTGGTACAGTCTTTTCGGAATCGGAATCGTACCTCCGTAACATCCCTACTTTATAGTATTCGTGAAGATAGCGATGAGCCAGAGGTAGCCCGCATCTGGTAGGCACACAAGGCACAGTAACTAAGAGGAATAGTTCTTTTGGGGGTTTCCCATAAAATCCAAAGGAAATTCCCATCTAATAGTGTCAGGACCTATGATTTTCAGATTTAGAAAAAGATCACAGACTAAATAATTGCTCAGCTGCGCGTCTGCGACCGGCGCTACGGGTGGCATAAGCTTTTTCATTTAATTCAAATAACAAAACAAAATAAATTCATGGTGTTTTGATAGAAGAAGCAGCAAACTCTATCAATGATTTTACAGATGATTTTAGGGTATTAATTACGAAACTTTAGGGATTGCTTTTAGAGATCCTTAATGTTAACCAAATTAAAGCCGTTTGATACCATCAATAGGTGGTAGAATGTACCAGTCGACTTCGATCGACTGTTCTTGCTATACCAAAAGCTAGTATACTTAGTAGTCACAACGAATCTTTGTGACTCTGAAGTTGGCTCTGCGACCCATTGCGCTAGAAACAGTTTGCCAACGAGTATACTGCATAGAGTAAGCGAGACAGGACGATGCGACAAACATAAGCGAGTGAAAGAGGCAGTTATACAATGCTATCTTTTACGACTGATTGACTTCAACATTGACACATAAATAGCAAATGCGCAGGGTCTTGCAGCCAACTTCCGAGATACAAAGATCCGCTGTGGCTACTATACAATAACCCTTAGATTATGTAAAGTTGACGCTAGGTTGGCGCAGTGGTCACAGAGTACTTTTTTGTATAGGGCAGTGGTTGAGCGATTGACTGCTGCGCTGCGTGTCGCGGTTTCGATTCCCACACGGAACAAATATTTGTATGACCTACATATAGTTGTTCTGGCTCTGGGTGTTGTGTATGTGAGTTTATATGTTTGTAAACGCACCCACGATACTGGAAGAAATTCCTAGTATGGGGCAACGTTTCTATAAAAACAAACTTTTTCGGTTTCTATGCAACAGATTCAGACACGTAGGTACAAGTACTCTCCTGTCTTCGCTCATCATAACAAATATAATTGTATTATAATATGCTTAATCTATTCATCATAACTACTTTATACATGACACAATTGCAGCTTCTCCGAATCGTGCTGATCTGCACGACTGATATTACCCCTGACATGTTCATATAACTAGATACTTATAACATCAAGTTTTAAACAAATTTTAATAATTATTATGCTTTAATCAAGAATCAGAAAAAATAAAGTATTACCTACAAAAGTAGGATCATTATGTAGATTGTCTAACAAACTTTATAGTGTTGTGGGGCAAAGATCGAAAAAGATTTTGGATTATTAGGTTCTAATAATATGTATTAGGTATCTACAAAAACAACCGTCTGGCAACATCTCGCTTTATGCTTAATTTGTTTATACCTATATCGATTTTTAATAGAGCATGTAGCTAAACGTGAACACACTGGCGACAAATAAATGCATAATATTATAATAAGATTATAATATTTTATGCAAATTAAAAGGTAACTTATACTTGAAAATCTCCTCTAAAAAATCTCGTACTCATGTTATTACGATGATTAGCATAGTAATTATAAGGAGTAAAAATAACAGTAATGATAACTTATTAACGTTACAATGATTTATCAAGTTTTTTTACTTGCAAATTCTTACGCACGCTCTCCTAGTATTAGAGATTGAACTATTTATTTGTGTAGGTAATCCCTAAAAGGTAACAATATCCTATTGCAGCCCTCGTCATTTGTCTAGCCTTTTCTCAACTATGTGAGGTCTTCCAATCTATCTGGATGCATCTACATACTACACAATGAAAATAACTGTGTAATTGTGTACGTTCAGCTGTCAATGCCACTTTGACGCAGTGTTGCCAGTGACAGCGCGCGGACATAATACCGCAAGAAAACCGTGTTTTGCCACAGAATCCACGGCACCGCGGCGTGAATTTAAATTCGTGCGAATATTTTGAATTCTATGAACTTGTAGAAGGAGACAAAAATCGCGCGGAATTTTATCCGCAGTGAGTGTTAGTTAAATTCAGTACGTGGACAATAATTCAATAAAAATCGTAATGCGTGTTAAGCCTAATACGCTCACTCGTTCGCCGGAGTAAGCGGGATGGAAGATTTTAAAATATACGAGAGTGAGTGAGAGAATAGGCTAAAAAAAAATACTAAACATAAATTTGTGTGTCACTAAATCAGTTGCGACAACACGACGTACGGAAACTTCCATAGATGTGCTCCGTTTCACGATTAATTTTTGTTTGCTGGAAAATATTTGGATATTTTTATTAAGTCCTAAAAGTTACGTAACTTTTGTTACGTAAAATGTAACAAAAGTTACGTTCTGGCAACGCTGCTTTGACGTTGGGCTCTCGCTATTGGCCCAAAGGTAAACGCGGGGCGCCACGTGAGTATGCGGGACTTATATTTCGTGTGCACAGTGATTTTCACCGAGTACTAATATTTTTTATAGAGGGACTGCGAATGCGAATCCAAGAGGCTTTTAAAATTTAAATAAAATACTCACAATCTGTCATTCATATGCAGTCTCGTGTCATTGCTGTCAGTGATCACATTGGTCATAGTCAGATTATGTCCTCTCAGGTCATTTCTTCGGGATGACAACACATTGGATCTTCTATAGTCTTCCATCCATCCGTACTTGGTAACTGTTAATTTTGGCAACTCTGCCCGACTTATGTGTATTCCAACACTGACATTTTCAGTTTCAGTACTCAATGTCAGGTTCCAGTTTATACTAGTATTTTGAGTATTGTTAACCTGGTATTTGTTTGCTGAACTGGTATTTTCGGTATGCGAATGATGTTGTGGATTGGTGCTTTTCCATGTTGATCTTTTTGTGTAAAAAACTTCGGAGATTTCCGATATTTTGTATGCTGAAACAGAATAATTATTTGATGATTTGAGATTCAATTATTATTTAGATTAATTCTATGCAAGATTTGACCAACACAAACTGACAAACCAAGTTAAATTAAGTAAGTAAAAATGCAAGCACTTTTCTGTGTTGTGTCAAGTTTTGAGAACCGAACGGAAACGTACGGAACCTGGCGGGATGGAACCGAACGGAACGGAATCGAACGGAACAGAACTGAACCGAATGGAACGGAACTGAACGGTATGGAATGTAACCGAACGGAACGCATAGGAACCGAAGGTATCGAAACCGACGGAACTGAAGGGATCCGAACGGAATGGAATGGAACCGAACCGAACGGACCGAATGGAACCGAAAGGTACGGACCAGAATGAAACCGAAGGAAACGGAACCGAACGGATTCGGAGGTATCGAACGGAACGGAACGGACTAGAACGGCGCGGAATGGAACGGATCCGAACCGAATGCAATCGAACCGAATGGAACCGAAATTAACGGAACCTAATGGAACGACAGGAACGGAACCTAATGGAACGGTAAGTAATGGAACGGTACAGAATGAAACCGAACGGAACGGAACCGAATGGAACCGATCGGAACTGAAGGGATCGTAACCGAACGGAACCGAGACGAAAGGAACGGATTGGTACCGAACGGAACGGTTCCGAACCGAATGGAACCGAACGGACCGGGAATGAAAGGGAAGGTACGGACCGTACCGAACGGAACGGAAGTGTACCGAACGTAACAGAAATGTACCGAACGGTACCGATAGGAATGGAACAGAAAGTAACTGAATGGATCCGAACGGAACGGAACGGATTGGAACAGAATGGAATGGAATGGAACCGATCCAAACGGAACCGAACTGAATGGAACCGAATGGAACGGAAAGGAATGAAATGGTACGGAATGAAACCGAACGGTACGGAACGGAAACGAACGGAACCGAACGATAACATATTTCTGTGGCCAACACAGCTAGTAATATTTTGAGATTATGTGCGATTTATGAGATTGTTTTATAAATGGCAATTTAGATGAGAATTATAAACTATAAAATTAAAACAACAACAACATATGGGGAAACTCCAAAAGGTTGAGACACCTAGGGAACTCCATGCAAATTAGTGGAGAAGATTCCAAAAGTTGGAGACGTATTGGGGAGGCTTAGGGAACTCCAGGAGAAGGAGAACTCCAAAAGTTAGAGACGTATGGGGTGGCTAAGGGAACTCCAAGAGATGGAGAACTCCAAAAGTTGGAGACGTATGGGGGAAGCTTAAGGAACTCCAAGAGAAGGAGAACTTTAAAAGTTGGAGACGTCTGGGGGGGACTCCAAAAGTTGGAGCAGCTTAGGCAACTCCAAAAGTTGGAGACATTTGGATTGCAGGACTCCAACAGTTGGAGAAGCTTAGGGAACTTCTATAGTTGGAGCATATGGGGCAATCAGACAAGTTTGAAGAACTTCAAAAGTTGAGGTTTTTGTTTTATTGTATTTTAGAGAATATTTCCTTAATTAAGTGTTTAGTGTTGTGTAGAGTTAAATTATATGTATTGAGCCGAGTGTTAGGTTTAAGTCTTTACTTGATACCGTATATGAGGACATACACGATGACAGATCAGATTGATTTGAGATTGATTCAGGATGGACGAGTGTTAAGTTTTGGATATTAAGCTGTTTTTGTGATCAAGAATATTATTCCATCTAATTTGTATTCTACTGAAGTCTAATGCAACTATAAGGCAACTCCGAAACGATTGAATTTGTGCCAATCTATGGTAAACTGTCAATAGCGTGACAGCGGATGACATAAAAAAGAACGTGCCTTGTTCCGTTGGCGCTGGTCGAGGTTGGACACAATTTGTCCATTGCGATAACATTAGCTAACACCAAGTTTACTGAGAGTCTATTCTAACTGGAACCTAGTCTATTTTAAATTAAGAGATTGTTGTTGGAGTCGAGAAATATATATTGCTATTGTGTACTTGGAGTGAGCTGATCAATAAAATGTGCAACACAAACCAATCTTTGTAATAAAACAAGACTGTAAAAGAGTGTACGACTAAACGCCGACAGACATTACGCCGACAGACTGAACACCGACAAGACTTTACTTCGACGGGACTCTACGCCGACAGGACACTTCGCCGACAGGACACTTCGCCGACGAAGCATCCCTAGTATAATATACTTACGTAATCAGATACTTACTTTGGAAATCGATTAAGTTTTTCTTGTAATTATACAATTCATAAAAATTAAGATCTTGCATTGGTTTTCAGCATATAGTACATATATGTATATAATATCGATATGTAAAGATACCCATAAAAATGCATAGAAAAAACAAACAGAAATAATTTATTCAAACAAACCTCGTAACAATAAAAATATCACACAAACCTAAATTATTCTAATAACAACTCCTTTTTAATTAAATATTACTTTATGTTTTAAAATTAATAATATAAGATAAACCTTTTAAAAATGCGATCACATCTAAATTGTTTTTGTTGTTCAAATGTGCTATCAACCTTTCGTTGATTATATTAATTTTCTTCTGCCTTGGTTTTATTATGCCCGCTGATAGTCTCTCAATTTCGCATTTTGTATTTTTTTGTTCCTTTTTAATTTCATCTATAGTTTTAAATATATTCAATTTTTTTCTATTTAATAATGTGTTCCACCTATTGTGCCAACTTTCGACAGCGTTTTGTGTGGTTGGTGTGCATGCTTCAATGGAATCTGATATTGACCATGTCTCTGGTGGGAACGTGGGTGGCACTTTTGTAATCAATACTTTTAATGAGTTCGTTTTAATTTCATTACTTTCAGTTTTGTAAACATTACTGTCAATGTAATATTTTTTAAACCATTCGATTACTCGGTGCGCTTCTGGTGGTAAAACTTTGTCAACAATTTCTTTAAAAGCTGATGGGATTTCAACTGCAGGTAAAAATGCCAGTGCAGCCAAATGTCTCATTTTGAACGCAAAATCACAGTTGTCACCATACAATTTTGCCAATCCTGCTTGTTGTATGTGCCTCCATATACTTTGTCTCAAATGAAAATAGCAACATTTATTCCTGCTTTCTGGAAATGCACGTTTACAAGCATTAATTGCTGCTTTTTCAAAGTCAGTTATAATGGTTTTTGGATTTAGACGCAAATTTAATTTATTCAAAACATGCATTTTTATTATTTCAAGCATAATGTAATAGCAGTTCTCCGATTTATGAGAAAGGAATGCGTAAACTAAAGGGAAAATCCTCTTCTTATCACTGCTAACATTTCCATGAATAGTATACATCTGGCATAAAGGCAGCGGACAGCATTTGAAAGTTCCATCTTGAATCCAGAAATCAGCTTCAAATAATAATCGTAGATTTTGCTCAGTTGCAAATATAATAACAGTTTCGCCATTGTATTCGTAATGACCCACTAAAAACTGTTCGTTTTCAAAGTTTTGGTAATTATCTGGTATACTTATATCACTTAGTTTTTTAGGAATGCACGGTTTATTTTCATTTCTCGTCCGATTTATCATTTTAGTTATTGCTTGCTTATTAGGCATACTTGGGAAACTTACAATTGGAACATCCTTCATACAACTTTGTATGATCTGTACAGGTGAATCCATACTACAATGAGCTTTGTTTTTTATTTTAGCCTGGAATTTACGAACAACCAGTAGTTCGGGATTCGGCATGTGACAATGCTGCCTGATAGTTTTACTTACCAAATCATGTTTCCCTTCAGTAATTTTAGTTTTCACAAACACATTACAATTATTTTTTTTATTTTCGACACAACTCCAATAGAACACATTCCCACGCACTTTATTTCGGCAATAGAAATATCCATCATTCACTAATTGTAAGTTACCGGTTTTTGATTTGATAAATTCACATGAACTCATTTTAAAATAAATTAAAAAGTGGTAATTATAAGCGTGCTGTGTTCGTGCTGAACTTAAATGCAAAAGTATCCGTAAATAAAATTTCAACTAAACTCTTTTGCAAAAAAAATGGGCAATTTAGATTTTTTTATCTACTTCAGTGAAGAAGAACAAGAAAGAGGTTTTATTAATTTAACGATGTATTGGCATGTTATTTGAAGCATGATTTTCTACGTTATAAATTTAAATTTTGAAATCAACAAAAGTAAAATATTGATTATTGTAAAATTGCTTTACTAATGTCGCAAATTGCTGAAAGGATTTTTTTACTGATTACTAAAATTATAAAACGTTTTGGATATTTTCTGCAAATTGAACATAAATTGTTATAAATTATTAGTTAATCTTTATTGCCGACCACTTCTTATTGTTTGGCCGTGTACATAGGTTTAAAAGAACTCATCGAAAATTAAAAAAAAAATGCCCGAGTTCACTTCACGCTTATTAATTTACACGATTATAAATATACAGACTACGACAAACAATTTGTTTTTATTTAATTAACTCAAATCGACCTTAGAATGTTAATTTCCTTAGGTTCCCGTTTTTTTTGCAAAAGGGTGTAGTAAACTAAATATTTTATAAATACTGTCATTATTTTCAAAAAAAAGAACACGTGAAATATCGAATTGACGGACAAAAAAAACAAATGCATTGCAGGAGCGTTTTTTGAATTTGGTTCATTACAACGCTCCAGCAATGTTGTATGAAAAGGCGTCCTGGGGTTATTAAATACTCTTTGATTGGATCTCTTTTATCATTCTTGGCATACCAAAGTAAATCTCTTTGCTTAATACAAATTGCGTTCACGTGGCTGTATAGCCATAAATGCATTTGCCTTTCGGCACAGATAGAATAGAAAATTGGCGGCAAAGCTGAAAATTCGTCTTGATTTGTTGTTAACATAATTACTAAATATAATTTTAATAATCAAAATGCGTTCCAACGGTTCAGAGAGTGAAATAGAGAGTGAGATAGAATTGATTGAACTCCACCAGATTTAAGATCAGAAGCCAAATTGGCAATGGAAAACCTGCTTCCAGTGTAGTCAAAAGAAAAATACATGAAAGTATATGAAAATTTAGTGATTTGGCGAAACGATATAAAAGTGAACATTTTCTTCGAAACTGTAATTTTTGGCGTATTTTAATGAGATTGTTAAAACTAAAAAGCCATCTACATTCTGGGCAATTATTCCATGCTGAAATGTTGTTGTTGTTGTTCATGTTAAAAACGGCATTATCTTGAAAAATAATGGAGATTTAACTACTGTTCTTAAACGACGATCGACCGGATTCGAAAGCAAAAAATCGTTTTTTTTACTGGCATAAACATAAAGCATTTTTTTTAAAAAAGCCCCAGATGATATATAATAATAATAATAATAATCTTTATTATAACACACAGGATTCATGATACACAAGAGCAGATGTACAAAATAACATAAGATATCTACATAAATCTACACAGATCAGGTAACCCTGTCTCCTAAACTAGGTAGTCCTGTATCTTAGGAGACAGTGATTAGGCCATACAGGGCGGTTAGTCATGTAGGTATAGCTGCAGCCAGGATGTATATTGCGACGGTGGTTAAGTAATACAATTGTGTGCCGGTGTGTAAATGTGTTTGAGAGTAATAGTATGTGTGAGTGAGTGAGCCTATGTATGTGTAAGTGTATGAGTGAGAGTGGTGAGCAAGGAGAGAATGATCGTGTATCTAGTGTGAGTCGGTTAGTGTAATGATTTTAGGGCTTATTCTATGAATGTAAGTAAAGACTCCGTGAATGAGTAGTCTTTTAGTAATAGCCATTCAGTCAGTTTGATTTAGCGACAAAGGTAAATATAATTATTTATTATTAATTTGAGAAACAGTTAAGTCAAAATGGCTGGATGGATTTGTATGAATTTTGATACACAGGATTTATGAGTCATATTAAATATACTGTCCGTGGGTGGCTGTAGCTTCATATATAGTTTTGTTTGTTACAGGTTGCTATGATATTAGGCGTTAACGTCGCACGTCGGAGTATCGAACTCTATAATATTACCACAAAAGACATAGAATTTCTTGATGACAAAGCAATAATAACATTGCGCGACCTAAAACAAAGATTGACTGGATATTTGTAATCCAAGTAGAGTTCCTATGTAAATATTAATTAAATTAAATGTATAATATAAAAAGTTATTATAGTATATATTAATTTATGTTTTACTTCCCTGCATTCATTTGAGAAAAGCACTATATATGCCTCGGTGGCAATGGCAGTTAACTGTCTCGTATTAGTGAAGTCCTCGCCTAACGGCTCGGCCTTCAAACTCATACTCGACCTGCAATTGCCTATTCCACGCCATTTGCAATAATGCATTTGTAATAATATGCTAAAAACCAATGCAAGATCTTAATTTTTATGAATTGTATAATTACAAGAAAAACTTAATCGATTTCCAAAGTAAGTATCTGATTACGTAAGTATATTATACTAGGGATGCTTCGTCGGCGAAGTGTCCTGTCGGCGAAGTGTCCTGTCGGCGTAGAGTCCCGTCGAAGTAAAGTCTTGTCGGTGTTCAGTCTGTCGGCGTAATGTCTGTCGGCGTTTAGTCGTACACTCCTGTAAAATTTATTATAATGTTCACATCTACTCAGTATTCAATAACCGTACCGCGGTAGTACACACGTCCTGATTAAGGAATTTATGATCTGAGGCCTTAGTGCGAGTTTTTACTCACGGTCAATCGCGTTAACGTAAACGTCAATTTGTATTGAAACTGGATAAGCGCTGTCTGGGGACGGTAAGGAGAAACCTCTTTCTTTGTATACATTTTGACTAAGAGATCGTTTACGTAACACGAGTGAGCGTGAGTCACGCGTGAGTAAAAACTCGCACTAAGGCCTCTGACGTATAGGTGACTTACTGACTACGTGGGCCTGTATGTGTGATTTATTGCTATACGTATATAATAAAGTAAAAAGTAAAAAAAAAACTTATTTTCAGGAAACTGAAAAAGGCCTGCTAAGAACAGGCGTACCGCGTATTAAGATAACGGGTTTTCTTAGATATTATTATATGGGATATTATAAATTGCATATCAAATAAATAATCGCTTATCAATACATACTCATCATTTATATTCTTATTTACATCTAATAACTTACTTCACTACAAATAAACTAAATGTTTATAAACAAAACTCAAACTGCAGATAAAACGAAATTATACATCAATATAACATTACTTTTTTCCTCATAATGCAATACTGTTAAATTTATTTTTGTACAAAAATACTACATACATAGCATAAATACTGACTGCACAGCAAGTTTTCCATATTTCATAGTCTATTTTAGTTGATCTACGAATAAATTATGTTCAAAGAATCAGTCCAAGAGCGAGCGAAGCGAGCTCGGGAACTTAGGGCACCCCGACACGGACAGGTTAGGTTACTTTTGACCCTGCAGACAGGCTACGTCGACTTATTCGAAAAATCGCTGTACGCTGCGAAAATAAATTGTAGTGTGTTTAGTGATATTTTGAGTTGAATATTTTGCTGTGCAATCAGTAATTTTGATGGGAATTCGGAATCTTATTGCGTAGAAAAAGGATATTTTTTGATTTGCGTTTAAATACTACCCTTATTATATGGTATAAAACAACAGGATAGGAGTAGTAGGGCAGCGACCGAGTGGCGTTTACACGCAGAAGACATTTTGGTCGACATTTTTAGCAAAATGGACATATTAACCTTCTCCTAGACGATGGCACGAACTATTTTGTGATCGAGGTTAAAATGCGTGCTATCTCATCCGAAAATACGTGAGAAAGAGATAGATGCTGTGATGAGCAGAAAGAAGCTAGTTCGCGTACGAATTAGCACTTATGCAAATTTGTATCGTAATGGATGATGATTTAGGACGAAAACGAGCGCGCGTAATTTTATAAACATACCTTTGAGAGTCTATACTTGGGAGCAAATAAATCGAGCCACTACCTTTTTTCACGTAAAATGGTAAATATTTTTGGTAATATGGAACGTATCAATTCGAACTATATATCGCCTAAAAGTTTAGTTAATAACCTTTACAATGAGGGTAAATTATTGAATAATAACCTTATTGAATGATAAATTATTGGCTCTGCAAGAAAAATGAAGTGAAAAAGGAAGTGGCTCGATTTATTTGCTCCCAAGTGTAGATATCATGAAAAACTACTAATTGTATATTTTCAAAATAAAATTATTTGCATTGTTAAATTACTAATCTATCCCTGTATGGAGGCCGTTTAGCAATTTTCATTCTACTTATCATGACATGAGAAGGGGTGCGTGGAACTTGGAAAGTGGCCCTGTTGGAATGACATTGAGCCAAAATTATTCCTCTAATGAGCAGGACTTCCAACAGTCGCCTGATACTGTCTGGGATACTGCACAGGGACATAACAGCAGCCCCGCAACTAAGACAGCGACTGTGACTGATAATTGCCAAACTGAAGTTACGGTGTGTAAACCGATATCTCGAGCCATGCACATAAATGAGTCACCGCCGACCGCGAGTGTGCCGGTAGTAGCAGGGGCCGAGACGGCGCAAGCGGTCAGCTGTGAGAATGTCAAGAAAGTGCAAGTCATACGGACCTCTATCGCTGGCTTAAGTATCCCTAAACAACGAATGCTGGAGAGCGGAAATCATAATGTGGCTCAAAATAATGTTTGTCGACAACTTGAGTCTAGCGTAAACATAAATAACGAAAAGGAAGACACACCTTGGCAAACAGTAAATAGAAATAAAAGAAAGCAAAAGTATAGATATTTGGGCGAAAGAGGTAAAGCAGTAGCGACTATATCATCTTTCAAAGCTGCTGTTAAGAAAATACCTATTTTCATAACGAATGTGCATAATGATACCTTAGAGTCAGACATTATTGATTACATAAAAATGAAAACACAGGAGACGGTTCACTTGGAAAAGATAAATACGAAAAAACTAGTAGATCACAAAGCCTACAAGTTCTTTGTATCCGAGTCTAAAGTATCTATGTTTTTGGACGAAAATATATGGCCTGAAGGGATTATCTTTAGACGTTTCGTGCATTACAGACATCGAAAAGTGGACGGAGAATCTGCTGAAATCGGTCCATTGCCTTCTAACTATGCATAGAAAAACCTATAAGTTTGCCAGTTATAATTGTAAAAACGTGAAGAATGCCGTCAGCGATATTCGACGTTTGTGCGACGAGTGTGTTTTGATAGCACTGCAGGAAACCTGGTTGCTGCCGGAAGAATTGGCGTATTTAAATGGCATAGATAGCAGATTTAGTTGCAAGGGGACATCAGCTGTGGACACGACGGCGGGTTTGCTGCGTGGCAGGCCGTATGGCGGTACCGCGCTTCTATGGAATACCCGTGTGTTTCCTAGTGTTACTGTGATACATTGCGATAATCCGCGAGTGTGTGCGATTCGCGTTAATACGGCTGCTAGTCCGTTTATAGTGGTGTGTGTTTATATGCCGACAAATAAATCGGAGAACTTGACAATGTTTACTGACTGTATGGGAACTGTAAGTGCTATTAGTAATGATTATGAAAACGAACCTATTTTTGTTTTAGGGGATTTTAACGCACACCCCAGTAGTTTATTTTTTACTGAGTTGAAAATGTTTTGTGATGAGTTTCAATGGGTGCTTATTGACGTAAGTAAGTTAGGATCAACTTCAGATACATTTACTTATATAGATCAAGCTTGTGGGTCTAAGCGTTGGTTAGATCATTGTGTTGTGTCGCAATCTGCCGCTGTCTCGGTGTGCAATGTGTATGTTGATTATGACGTATTGTGGTCAGATCATTTTCCAGTTATATGTGAATGTAAGTTGGAGTGTCTGACTCCAGTTAGAATTATTCCTAGTGTATCTAATAATAAAATTAGGTGGGGGGAGAAAACTGATGACTTTATTACACAATATAGAATTGAATGTCATAAACGTCTTAAACTTATTGATTTTCCTGCTGAGTTTCAAAAGTGTGGTGATCGGTATTGTAATGACCCTAGTCACAGCTTAGTCATTGATAAGCTTTACTCCGACATTGTGCTTGCATTATCACAGGCATCTTTGGGGGGTGGGGGGGGCAGGTGTGAGCAGACTAAACATAGACCTAAAATCATTGTTGGTTGGAATAAAATCGTTAGCGACAGTCATAGGGTGGCCCGGGCGAGTTTCCGGGAATGGCTATTATGCGGTAGTCCTATCAGTGGTGATATGTATACTAAGATGTGCGAGAGTAGAAAAATATTTAAATCGCGTTTAAAATGGTGTCAAAAACATCAAGACCAACTGAAAATGGACGTTCTCGCTGCTAAGCACAGCGTGAAAGATTTCAGTGGTTTTTGGAAAAGTACCAATCGCTTGGGGACTCGGCCGGGTCTTCCAGTGAGTGTTGACGGTTCGAATGATTTAAAAAGCATTGCTGATAAATTTAAAAACAACTTTACTGTTAGGTCACCGTTAGGTCCATTAACGACGTCTCGAAGTGAGGGTGGGATGAGTGGGGCATATGTTGATACCATGATTATGGCCAGGGATGTATCAAGGGCGGTAAAATCTATTTCAAAAGGCAAATCACCAGGCCATGACGGCTTATGTGTGGAACATGTGCAGCACGCTGGGCCTCATATGTGCAGAGTGCTGGCCATGTTGTACAACCTTTGTATATCTCACTCATACCTACCTAAAGACATGATGAGGACTATCGTAGTACCGGTAGTAAAAAACAGGGCGGGAGATTTGTCAAAGACGTCCACTGCTGGACATAGGCCTCCCCCAAGCGTCGCCACATTGACCGGTCCCGTGCGTCCCGCATCCAGCGAATCCCCGCAACCTTCACCAGGTCATCGGTCCACCTGGTGGGAGGCCTTCCAACGCATCGTCTTCCGGTTCGCGGTCGCCACTCCAGAACTTTTCTGCCCCATCGGCCATCCGTTCTGCGAGCAATGTGCCCTGCCCACTGCCACTTAAGTTTGGCAATTCTTCGAGCTATGTCGGTAACCCTGGTTCTCTTGCGGATCTCTACATTTCTGATTCGATCACGCAAGGATACTCCGAGCATAGCCCTCTCCATTGCCCTTTGCGTGACTGTAAGCTTTCTGATGAGGCCCATTGTGAGCGACCACGTCTCAGAGCCATAGGTCATCACTGGCAACACACACTGGTCATAGACCTTCGTCTTGAGACACTGTGGTAAGTTGGGCGAGAAGACACCGCGCAATTTCCCGAACGCTGCCCAGCCGAGTCGGATTCGACGGTTGACCTCTTTCTCGAAGTTGGCCCTACCCAACTGGATCGTTTGTCCCAGGTAGACATAATCTTCCACAACTTCGAGTGTAGAGTCTCCAACCTTGATAGGAGTGGGTGTTACATGGGCATTCAACATAACCTTGGTTTTGTCCATGTTCATTTTAAGACCCACTCTTTTGGAAGCTCTACTGAGGTCATCGAGCATTATACTGAGGTCCTCCATGGTCTCAGCCATGACCACTATATCGTCGGCAAACCGAAGGTGAGTGATGTACTCGCCATTGACGTTGATGCCTAGCCCTCTCCAGTCCAGAACCTTGAAGACATCCTCCAGTGCAGCGGTGAACAGTTTCGGAGATATGACGTCTCCCTGTCTCACACCTCGCTGCAGAAAGATAGGTTCCGAGGTCTGATCCTGAAGTCGGACTGACATGGTGGCGTTTTTGTACAAACACTTCAACACCTCGATGTACCGGTAGTCGATTTGGCACCGTTGGAGAGACTGCAGTACAGCCCAAGTCTCGATCGAATCGAAGGCTTTCTCGTAGTCCACAAACGCTAAACAGAGAGGCAGGTTATACTCTTCGGTCTTCTGTATAACCTGCCGCAGCGTATGTATGTGGTCTACGGTGCTAAAGCCTTTTCGGAATCCGGCTTGTTCGGGAGGCTGGAAATCGTCAAACCTGCGCGCGAGACGATTCGTGATGACTCTTGAAAACAGCTTGTAGACATGGCTAAGAAGTGAGATGGGCCTATAGTTCTTCAACAGGGCATTGTCACCCTTCTTGAAAAAGAGTACCACCACACCCCTGCACCATGCCTGTGGCGTTTTCCCCTCGAGTATGACGGCACCAAACAACTTCTGAAGGGCCTTAAGTATTGGTTTTCCACCCGCCTTCAGGAGCTCGGCCGTAATGCCGTCATCACCCGGTGCCTTGTTGTTCTTAAGCTGTTTAAGAGCCATCCTAATCTCGTACAGGCTGACGTCCGGTATGTCTTCGGTATAGTGACGGGTCAATCTAGCTCTAGGGTCTTTTACTAGATTCGCGACGGGTTTAGTGGTTGACGTGTACAACTGCCCATAGAATTTCTCGATCTCCCTCAGAAGCTCCGGTTTGGCGGATATGATCCCGCCATCGTCGGTCTTCAGTTTCATGAGCTGGCTCTGCCCAATAGACAGATCTCTTGCAAAGACCTTGGAGCCCTTATTCCGCTCAATTGCGTCTTTAATACGCTCAGTATTATAGCGGCGGAGGTCGCTTTTCAAGGACTTTGAGATCCGTCTATTAAGCTGCCGGTATTTCAACGCATCGTCTGAAGACTGCAGGATCATCTCACGCCTCTCTTTCATAAGCTTGAGAGTAGGATCAGAGATCTTTTTGTTTATATCTGTACGGCGGGTCTTGAAAAACTTAGATCCGACCGTATGGACAGCTTCCACGAACCCGTCGCTGTATTCGTCCACGGAGCTCCCTAGGCACTCGAAACGATTCTGGAGTTCGAGCTGAAAGCTCTCGGGGTTTTGGATCTGGATCTGTGCTGGACGGAGCGTTGACTTCATCAGTCGAGACCTTTCAAGCTTGATATTAATGTTCAATGTGCCTCTTACCATGGAACTTTCTACGCTATTAACTTTCAAATATTGTATTTTTTACTTTTTTATTTCCATACTGGGCTAGATAATGATGAGACAAATTGATATATTTTATTTTTATTTTGAACGTACATCGTCAAAAAGTGGAGTAATCCCCAGACTACGTTTGTATGGCAGAATGATCGACTAGAGTAACCTTAAGTATAAATTTTATTAAATAAAAAAAAAAATAAAAAAAAAAATTGGGATCCAAAAATCATATAAACTAACATAAATATATAAATCATATATATAAACATACCGAAGTCGGTGTCGAATAACGGAAAACAATGGGTACAAAAGACACCGACTTCGGAAAACAAAGTTATTTTTCGCTTCGTAGTGTTTTGTTTTGGAAGTCGGTTTGTTTTTTTGTAAAAAGTTTTCTTTTACAAAAAAATACAACCGGCTTCTAACTAAAAACATCGGTTGCATGACTGCATAAAGTTATTATTTTCACGTTTTAGTTGTGGTACGATTACATTAGGAGCAAGTACAATAATTAGGTATCTACCTATATAATGCCCAAAGTTATGTCTGAATAGATTACCCGAATATCATAAAACTTGAACATAACCGGTGAAATGAGAGTATAGCAGGGTGAACTGTACATATTTACGTACCCGGTATGTTAAGAAATTGAGTAAACAATAAACAGACTAGCGATTGCAGCGATCCCGAGAGATTTACCGTCATTTATTGAAGAGTTCTGTTGTATATCTTCGAAGTTTTTCATCAGATCTTTACCAAATTTAAATGGGACCAATTCGGAAACATTTTCATTCAAACAAAAAATAATCATCAACATCAATTCATAATTGGCGGAGAAATCATGTAACAAACATACCAAAAACATACAGTCCAATTGAGAACCTTCTCCTTTTTTGAAGTCGGTTAAAAAGAAAGCCTTATGCTCAGCAATGGGCTAAATCTGGCTCAGAATGATGATAATGATGATGATGTAAGAAAAGTAGACCATTTTTTTTATAAAAAAAAACTTTTTACAAAAAATACAACCGACTTCCAAATAAAAAAAACACTACAAAGTGAAAAATAAATTCAATTTCGGAAGTCGGTGTTCCTGTTTTCGTTTCTTCGTTTTTTGACACCGACTTCCGAAATTGAATTTATTTTTCACTTTGTAGTGTTTTTTTTATTTGGAAGTCGGTTGTATTTTTTGTAAAAAGTTTTTTTTATTTTTCACTTTTTAGTTGTGGTACATAATGGACCAGTTCTATAGGTAACGTACCTATAATGTCCAAAGTGAAGCCAGAATTGATTATCCCAATATCATGAAACTTAAACAAAACCGGTGGAATGAGAGTATACCAGGGTTAACTGTTCTCACCTGTGTACCCTCTTTAGAGCGTACTAGTTTGATGTTATGTTATGTAATGGTGAAAACAATAAACAGACATGCGATTGCAGCTATCCCGAGTGATTTGCAGTCATTTATTGAAGAGTTCCGATGTATATCTCCAAAGTTCTTCATCAGATCTTGATGAAATTTAAATGGGACCACATGACAAGCACCAGATTTCAAATAAAAAAAGAATCATCGAAATCCGTCCACCCAGTAAAAAGTTCTGAGGTAACAAACATAAAAAAAAAAAAAATACAGTCGAATTGATAACCTCCTCTTTTTTGGAAAGTCGGTTAAAAAGGGTTTTCGCATTGTCGCGTCGCTCGGTCTATGGCCTGTCTATGGAAGCCTTAAAAGTAGTGGAGCCCACTCTCCCCTGAATCCATGGGTTGGACAGAAAGTCGGTATTAAGAGTATATATGGGTACTCTAGTAGCTGTATACTTCTCATTCCTTCACTGTGAATTCCTTACAATAATATTGAAACAAATTGATACGAATCTGAATGGCATGTCACAGATTTCCCGATAACATAAATTCATGTACAGAAGTCATATTTTAGCATGAATTATGCTATCGTAACGAAACCGTTCAGCTGTCTTAAAGACAAACGTTCAGACCTTCTAAGGACGTTGAGAATTTTGATGGAAATCTACTAATGTATAGTGTAATTATAACTCTTAATATCAACACAACACAACGGTCTTCTGGTTTATTTACAGTTTAATTCCGTGCTAAGGCTATCCAGGCATCTTTTAGATTATATCATCTACCATGCATCTACCTAACCTAATATTAGAAAGAGGTAAATGTTACTAGCTTATGTCTGTGGTTTTGCCCGCATGAGAAGTGTTCTATTAACCCAATCGGGATAAAAAGTATACTCTGTCCTATCCAGCAGCCTAATTGCGCAAGTGAATACAGCAAGGCAGCATAGACGGAAATCCACATCGCGTCCTTCATCTCGCAAGTGATTGGTTGATTGATGGCGGTCAAACCCTTGGCTGCCGGACATGGTCTACCTGTGTGCCAAATTTTATCCACGTCGTGCAACTCTTACAATTTTTGTGATAACACAAGGTTATAGAAAGACAGAGCTGTTTATTTTCGAATTTATAAAATACTAGCTGTTCCCCGCGGCTTCGCTCCCGTGGGCCACACTACAGGACCCGTTTTCGGGATAAAAAAATAGCCTATGTCACTCAGGAATAATGTAGCTTTCTACTGGTGAAAGAATTTTTAAAATCGGGCCAGTAGTTTTGGAGCCTATTCGGTACAAACAAACAAAAAATCTTTCCTCTTTATAATATTGGTATAGAAGTAATAAAATGAAAACATTTTTTTCGTGAAAAAGTCTAACTTTTATCCCGATTTTTTTTTTTCCTGCGGGACAGCCCACGGAAGCAAAGCATAAACTATAGTAGTTTATTAGTAGGTTCACCTCCCTACGTTTCATCACCAGACTATCAGATGTACGGGGCAATGCGCCATCGGTACATGATGGACATCCCACCCATACGTACTAAACGTTTTTGATAATACTTTTACTATACGTACAGCTAAGGAGTGGAATTCCCTGCCAGCATCTGTGCTTCCCGATAGCTACAACCTAGTCAAGAGTGAATAGGTTACTTCTAGGCAAGCGTGCTTCATCGACGACTACATCATCGCTTATCATCAGGTGAGATAGTGGTCAAGCGCAAGCCTATGGACAGACAGACAGAAAGAAAAGAAACGCCAGAATCCGAGGTGCTATTGAGAAATTCCGGATGGAAAAGCCCAATAACACTTTGCCCGACCTAGGAATCGAACCAAGGACCTTATGCTCATCAGTAGCGCTTGCAACCGCTAGACCAGGGGTCACCAAATGGCGGACCGAACCTATCCAAGTAGGCCCGCACAAAATAAGTTGGCGGTCTGGATGGGAGGAGAGGACGTCTGGATAATTTCAGTCGAAAGACGTCCAATGCTGGACCTAGGCCTTCCCCAAGCGTCACCACATTGACTTGTCCCGTTCGTCTCGCATCCAGATAGTTTCAAAGATGAACTTTCCGATGAACATCTCCAAGATACCTACTTACCAACTTAAACAATAACAACAACCAACCAACTAACCAACCAATACTAACTTTAGCAAACTTCGGACGGATAGTTCGAGGTAAAACATTTTTCACGTTAATATTTGAAAAAAATCTTGGTCTGTACTTAATTTTATTGATTACTTACATTTGTTTGTTATTTAATAAAATATTTATGAGATGAGAGGAAGGGTTGGCCTTACGGACCGCGACGGGCATATTATTTTTAGGGTTCCGTACCCAAAGGGTAAAAACGGGACCCTATTACTGAGACTCCGCGGTCCGTCTGTCTGTCTGTCTGTCTGTCTGTCACCAGGCTGTATCTCATGAACCGTAATAGCTAGACAGTTGAAATTTTCACAGATGATGTATTTCTGCTGCCGCTATAACAACAAATACTAAAAACAGAATAAAATAAATATTTAAGGGGGGCTGCCATACAACAAACATGATTTTGTTGCCGTTTTTTGCGATAATGGTACGGCACCCTTCGTGCGCGAGTCCGACTCGCACTTGGCCGTTTTTTTTTAAGAAACGGATCCTAAATTAAAGTAATTGGTGATCCCAGCACTAGACCAACGAGTATTTAAATCATGATTTAGTTATGTCTGATGGATCAATCATTTGGAATTTTATTATATTGTCAAGGGTGACACTAAATTGACATTCAAAGACCGAAATAAAAAGAACACAGAATAATTAGGAAGGTAAAAAATATTAAATTACATTCAATTATTAAAATAATTGGTTTTTGCTTTGCACGTCTTGTTAAATTATAGAGGAGTTATAGGACGTACGCGGCTCTCAAACTCAACACTGTATTTTATTATTTTACTAAAGAGCTCTAAGAACTACTTTATTAGAGACTAGCTGTTCCCCGCGGCGTCGCTCCCGTGGGTCACCCCACAGGAGCCATTCGGGATTTAAAAATAGCCTATGTCACTCTGAAATAATGTAGCTTTCTATTGGTGAAAGAATTTTTTAAATCGGTCCGGTAGTGTCGGAGCCTATTCGGTACAAACAAACAAACACAGAAACAAAAATTCTTCTTTATTAAATTGGTATAGACATCAGGCCAGTTTTCTGAACTGTCAATTTTGAGTTAAGAACATAATATTCTACTTAAATCTTCAACAGCTTTTAATGTTCACATTGCTGTGAAATTTTTGGTTCATCCAACATGCAATGGTTGGAATTTGTTGATAATGTTGAACGCAGTTGTGGAAGCTCGGCTGTCGGTCCCTCCTAAATGGGAAAAGTCATTTGACCCTTGACCGTCCACCCATCCGTTTCGGAAAATTCAATAAGTCGGCTATTCTCGGTAAATCTTGGTTTCATTCAATACTTTAAATGACTCCTAAGACCAGCCGTAGAAGTCCACGTAGACGAAACAGACACGGCCTTTATCCTTGTTTGTGGCTCCGTCTATAAAGTAACTCAATCATTTTGATTAGATCCAATTGAACGCTAATTAAAAATTATTAAGTGACATACCTAAGTAAAAAAACTAAAAGGTGCCAGAACTGCGTTTATTTTTAAGATGTCCTTTCTATGTCCTACACGACTTAATGCGATAACAAGAAACCACATCAAGGTTATTTTTTGCGTACGCTGGGAAATTGAGTTTTTGTGTTAGCACTGAATATGCAAACCACGTAAGTATTTTATTACTGTTCCTTTGTCTAGATTACCTATCGATGTTAGATTGATGCAAATACTTCGACATCTAATACACCTAGACATGCAAAAAAATTAATGGGTTTTTGTTTGCTGAAATGTGACGCAAATAACGTTTTACCACAGTTTTCTACAGTTGTTATGAGACAAAGGTTTTCCAATACTATGTATATGGTCATTGTGCGAAGAACTTGCTCAGAATTTCGTGTTGTGGTACCTCGAAAACCGGCCACAACGCGTACTGGTAAATTTAAACAGGCTACAAAGCGAATTTGTGTTGAGGCTTTCACAATATTTGACCACAACGTATTCTGGCAGTGCAAGAAAGCTAGAACGCGTTCCGAGCGCCAACAGATGCGACCACAACCCGAATTCCCGACGGTCAGGTGGTATTGTAGTGAAGCATCACTTAAGCTGGGAACAAATTATCGGACGCGGCTGACGGACGCGACTTACAGCCGCGGCTGATATGTGTGCAAAGTCGTATGGAACGCGGCTGTCAGATCTCTATCAGACGTCCGAACGCCCAAGGTCACGTCCGCAACTTACGTCCGATAGTTTGCACAATGTAATGTACTTTCATTACCTAGATACTCTATAAGTCGCGGCTGTCAGTCGCGTCCGTAAGCCGCGTCCGATAATTTGTTTCCAGCTTTACCAAGGTCGGTTTTTGGACGAGTCAGTGTTTTACCTTAAACGGCTGGAGTGATGAAGTCCCCGGGTTAAACAACACTTACCGAGGTCGGTTTTTGGATAGCTGTCGATTTCATGGTTTTCGAGATTACTAAAAACGATAGATGATGGGATCGAAATGAAAAACAAAGATGGCGAAAATTTTCATGGTTTTCGGGGTCGCTAATAACGACTATCGAGTTAACACCAAAGACCAAGAAGGCGCCAAGGAAAATTTGGCAAATTTTCGTAATGGGTTTCGTTTTCATGGTTTTCGGAATTGCTCATAACAATTATGGGATCAAAAAAATATCCAAGATGGCTGAAGAAAATTTGCAAAATTTATCAAATTTTCGTCACGACTTTCATGGTTTTCGGGGTCGCTAATAACGAATATGGGGTCAAAACCAAAATCCATGACGCCCAGAAAAAAACTAAATTTGTTGTTGTTGTCTTAATCATCTCTTCATTCATGTTACAATCTGCCTAGCTTTTAACCAGCTGTGATAAGTTCGGCTCCCAGTCTAAGCAATTGCAGCAGTATTTTACGTGGAGAGGCTGCCTATTTGGTCTCCACAAACTAGACACTTGGTAATACGATACCCTTGGCAAAAGTAGATAATACGATAGGATTTTCCATCGATAAAGTTGTCACAGTCATCGATACTTGATTCATAATAAAAAATACCCTTAAAGGTTTGGCACGCTCGGAATCTGCGTAGGATAAATGATATTGCGACGATTCCATGACAGATGGTCATAACTATGAGTGTGTTACTGTGGGAGTAAATCATCACATTTATAAGAACAGGTTCTCTCAAAGTCCAGCGTTGAGTTGGTATGATTGCCTTTCATCAATGGCAAGGCGCCGATTCCCTTGAGTAGCTGATTTTAAAATGAGAATCACGTCTTAAAGGCTAGTCGTAATTTATTGGAAAAATATATGTAAATATAAATACCATTTTCTTAAAAAAATTATCTAAGAAAATTTTGAGTTTTATTCGTATAACATAGTGTAAATAATTTGTAAAGTTATGTCTAAAACGGACAAAAACACGACAATCGCACCAAAACCGCTGGGCGTATTTTAATGAAATTTACACCATCTCAAAGACAATTTAATTATCTACATTGTCATCTAAAGCTTTTTTTTTCATAGAATAATAAGGAAAGTACAAAAAACTAAAAAGAATTGGGTCGCGCGGGTGTGAAACGAGGGCGCGTTTTGTTCCCTCAAGGTCGTTGGCGTTAGTCGTCGTCTTAAACCATTTAAAGATTCCCATGATAACCAGTTTAAATATTTTTTTGGTATCATACAAAGAAGTAAGATTACTAAATATGGAGTGAGAAAAATTCCGATTCCGGAACATATTATCTGCAACAATCTGCGTATCCAGTTTCCAGGCCCAAATATGTTGGGGTCGGGCAACTTAGCCACGAGCTCCTCTATCAACAAATAGGTATATTATAAAAATGCTAATATGTCTATTGGTTGGTCGGTCTTAGTCCCCTGAGAACTGGTTTAGAAATACACTGTAAGAACTCCAAATTCTCGTTGAAAGTTTTTGGGTAAAGATTGGCACACTTACCTTCCATAAACAAGTATTCCTCGTCGCTAATCTTCTTAACCACAACCATATCGCTGTCGACCAACACATCAACATCAGTCAGAGCTGCTGATTCTTCCTCATAGTTCAGCAGAAGCCAACGGTACGGTGCCTTGAAGAAGCCTTCTTTACTTGCCTGCAAGAACGATGTGATAAGGCTAAGATCTTCCTTTGTTTAGTCTTCTTCCAGAAGAAATTAGGAAGAACGCGATGGAGTTGCAAAATTTGACTGCACCATGCCCTTACCATCATCGGACTACAAGACGTACGGCAATGAGTCGTCGGTACACGCATAGATTAATATTATTATGGATACAGGTGGACATCCCACCCATACGCACTAAACGTTTTGAGAATACTTTCATTGTGCGTACAGCTAAGGAGTGGAATTCCCTGTTGGAGTCTGTGTTTCTCGATAGCTTTCGCTTGGGGAGTTTCAAGACAAGAGTGAATAGGTTCACCGACGCTAACATCTTTGCTTACCATGAGGTGAGATAATTTTCTTTGTTTGTTAGTATTGTTTGTCAAATGTGAGACAATTTATTAAAAAAATCCTTAAAACTTCCAATAGTGTTTTGTTTTTATTTCGCTTGAGCATTAAAAAAAAAAAATAAGTCGAATTGAGAACTTCCAAAAAAGACGATAATTCATTGTATTTGGATTTAGAACACATTACATCCTCAAGCCATACGCTTGCTCAAAGGAAGGGTGTAGTCTTTAGGTAGATACTTACTTTGACCAAAAATGAATCCGTCCCAGGACATTCCATGTCAGCAATGATTAAAACATATTGCAAAAAGAATTCGGTTCTGTTATACTGCAGTGAAGTGGCGGTACTGAAGCCAATACTGCTTACACTTCTGGCCAACGATTTGAGATCGTCTGAAAGGAAAATCAAACTTATTTTGAAGAATATAAAATCCTGATACTCCTAGAATAGCATGGGCAAGAATGGTGTAGAAGATGGCAACGGCTGACTGACTAGCTACAGAAACCAGAAAACGGGATCGCGATTTGACTACAGCTGTACCTGATTGGTCAACTGATGCCAATTTTTGGTCAAGCAACTACAACAGCTGATGATGAGGCTTTTTGAAAACAGGAGAAAATTTATGACATACCAAAACTCAACTGTGAAGAGAACAAAATCAAAAGACGTTTATTCAAATTAGGCTGAAAGCCAAAATTTTTTGAAACATAAAGTCAGTCCCCAAAAACGGCCGCCCGTCGCTAAGGAATGGTAGAGATTCCTCTATCTTTGAAGGAAAGATTTACTTACGCCGACTCCAACACAAATATGGTAGCAGCAGAGATATAGGTCTATTATCCAAAGTAACAAACGACATAATCATATCAATACTATGATCACCAAAACATTTTACTATTAAAACAAATGCAAAACTTATTAGAAGTAGTATCTTGACGTTCATTTTTCACGAGTTTTTGTGAAATAGTAGTCGATGGCTGAATATCATGTCAGGAGAGGGCATTATATTGACATTAGCGTTTAATATGCGAGTAGGCTTCTTGTAAGTTATGCAATGCGAGGGAAGTATACACGGGGCCAAAAGTGCTTTCTTTAAAAGGCTTTTAACTAAAAACCGGAATCAGTATTGTGATATCAAGCAATTTGTATAGGCCTGGACAATATTATGCGAAGTTAGATGAAGAGATGACGCCTCGCGGTTTCACCCGCGTAGTTCCTGTTCCCGTGGCAATACAGGGATTAAAAGTGGCCTATGTCACCACCAGGGATAGTGTAGTTTCCCAACGGTGAAAGAATTTTTGAAATCGGTCCAGTTGTTTATAAGTTTATTCGTTACATACAACAATACAAATCTTTCCTCTTTATAATCTTATAATTAAAGTATAGATAATAGATTAATCAAAAAATAAAACACTTTTATTTCGTTGCGGTATTAAGGCGCTGGGAGGGTTTTTGAAATTATGAACAAAAATATATCAAAAAGCCATATATATAGAGAAGCGTTTGCTTCTCTATATATATGGCTTTTTTATTTATTTATTTTTTTATTATATCCGAAGCGAGTCGATTGGACAAAAGAAAACTATTAGAGGTAGTGTGCTGACGATGTACCGCTCTGAAAATAATCCTGGCGGCGCACATGGCATTAGGCACAATTTTGACTTAATCCCCCAACTAGGTAGATACCTTTTTCCTTTCAGGAAAGCAAAAAGGATATTCAATGTCGCATATCTGCTGGGCTTTTCATATGAAGCCGGCAGTTACAATAACCAAGCAATTGTCATCTCTAAACGCAAAAGGGAAAAAACATCTCATAATTATTATAACCTCTAAAGGCCCTTTTTAGGGTTCCGTAGCCAAATGGCAAAAAACAGAAACCTTATAGATTCGTCATGTCTGTCTGTCTGTCCGTCCGTATGTCACAGCTATTTTTTTCCGAAACCATAAGAACTATGCTGTTGAAACTTGGTAAGTAGATGTATTCTGTGAACCGCATTAAGATTTTCACACAAAAATAGAAAAAATACAATAAATTTTAGGGGGCCCCATACTTGAAACTGAAATTATTATTATTTTTCTTTAAATCCATACGTATGGATAGGTCTTCAAAAATGATATTGGGGTTTCTTAAATCATTTTTTTCTAAACTGAATTGTTTGCGTGATAAACTCATCACTTCCAAAGTGGTAAAATGTGTGTAACTACTAAAATATGAGAATGATAAAACTAAAAAAAAATATGATGTACATTACCATGTAAACTTTCACCGAAAATTAGTTTGAACGAGATCTAGTAAGTAGTTTTTTTTTAATACGTCATAAATCGTAAACCGCAATTTACCAAGTACGGAACCCTTCGTGCGCGAGACTCGCACTTGACCGGTTTTTTTTATTGGTTTCCGTTTAGAATTCTGCTAAGTCTGTTGAGAAAAAAGTACATGTTTTACCCGAGTTTTTCTTAGCTCATCATCTGCGTAGGTTCCTAAAACTCCCTAAGCAATGAGTAAGATCATCGCTAACGAACTGCATTATTGCATTAACATACATACTTGAATTTTGAATGGTCAGTTTCAGTTGTTATTTATGAGAGTTTAGACGAAGTCACATTCTGTTAGTGATAGCGAACTTCAAGCAAGAGTTTCAATCATGTGGCACTTTGGTACCTCATGTCATCCCTATAAAGGAGAATGCCCATTTTATACGGGAACTTGGGCCCCTTTGAAAAAATGGTTGTATCTTGATGAATTTGGTTGTATATTGTAGAAAAAACATGTTATATTCATGATTTGAAAACATTTTTTATTTATTTTGTGGGGTTTACGAGATATGACGATGTTTCTGTTCTTGAAATGAACCCTTATAACAATGCAATAAGGTGCATACAAATGTCCAAGTAAAGGCACCTGATCTGTTGTTGTCTGTACATATAAAGTAAAGGACACAGATGGAAAATAACACAAAATATAATACCTATTTTTGTATAATATTAAAATCGCAGACACGATACCTCATAACGGGCCTGTGTATGGGCAATTTCCTTTTCGCAGTTTGTCCGAACTACCACAAAATATAAAGCGCGCTGCCGGTTAGGTACATACTTTGTGGAACTATCAATCAAGGCTAAGTAAATATTCCAAGGATTTCTGTCGTTGGCAAATTCAGCTCTAAAATTCCAAATCTGTATCTAAAATTTGGAGAGCAGTGGTGGTCCAGTGGTAACGGCCCTGATTTACGTGTCATAGGTCGTAGTTCGAATCCAGGCAGGCTCTTTACTTTGTGTAAATTATTTCATCACCAATCCTTTTACAACGGTTAAGGAAAAAATCGTGAGAAAACTGGCAAGTCCTAGAACCAAAAATTCGAAGACATGTGACAACCACCAACTCGCACTGGGCCCGCGTGGTGGATTAGGGCCCATTACCTCTCTCACAGAGAGGATGCCTGTGTTCCAGCAGTGGGAACATTATAAGGCTGATGATGATGATGATCTAAAATTTAGGATTAAACGTAGTCCAGTCTGGACAACAGTTTTTTTATTCGCCTAGCCTTTTCGTTAGGTTCGGCTGATAGTCTAACCGGCTTTAGCTGAGTACCAGTATTTTACATAGTGTGACTGCCTATCTGAACTCAACAACCCAGTAACTGGGTAACATGATAAGATTCTGTAAAAAAAATGTAAAATCTCTGTCAACGACTGTACGCTGCCGCGCTGTTCTGGGATATTAAATTATACGTTTGGCCCTAATGATACGTTGTAGTCTATGGTTACCGTAATATTTCATTTTGTCGTTACACATTCATACAGTTAACTCGTAAACAGCTATAAAAGATACATTGATTTCCATGCTTATTTATTAATCATTGGTAGGATTTTTTCCATGTAAAATTATTTTTTGTCTATGTAGACTGGGTTCGATGCCCGCTTCGGCCAGTGTTAGAGTAGAGACCGATTCCTTTTTACCCGACTGCCGAAGGAGGGTAATGTGTTTATCAGTCTATGTATATATATATATATATATGTATGTATGTTGTATGTATGTATGTTTGTTCTTTTAATTGGAAAGTAGAACAAGTAAAATTTTAAAATTTAAATACCCCCGACACATTTATCTTGCGAAAACACCCCGATTCAAACAATAAAACGCCCATAACTTTTGAACAGCTGAACCGATTTTATTCAAACATAGCTAAGAACACTCTCGACAAAATCACCTTTCAAACCAAAAAAACTAAATCAAAATCGGTTCATCTGTTTAGGCGCTATGATGCCACTGACAGACACACAGATACACAGATACACCGATACATACAGGTGGGGGTTAAAAATGGCGGATTTTGGGCGCCATTTTGGAAGGTATCAAAAAAAGGGTTTTAAGAGGTGATTTCAAAAATATATAACACTTATATGTATATTTAAATGTACCCAATTCGAAAAGAAAATGTAAACTAAAAAACGTTAATTAAAAAAATCAAAAAACCCGACTGTTTAAGAAGCGAACTAAAAATACGTAAGCAAGCAAGAAGAAAATCATGCTGTGCTACTGGGGACAATATTCGACAATCACTAAGGAAAAGCCGCTGGCAGAAGCTAGTATAATCGTATTCTATATTGTACACAAACAAACATGTACAAAAACAGTAGGACAACTTATGTATAAAGGCGAGCATAACTCATAATAAAAAAAAAGAAAAAAAAAGCCATAGTAATAAATACAGCAAACTGGGGTTTGCTCTGACAGCAAACCCCAGTGTCATAGAGAGATTTACTTCAACAATTAGGACAGTTAACAAAAGCGCACACCAAGACTACACAAATACGTGTACAGCACAGAATGCATAAACATAATACATGTATATAATAAATAACTAAAATACATACATATTATGAGTCTTGTTGTCAGGAAAAGGTTTCCTAGTTCTTCTCCTGAAGACCTCTAACGAAGGGATGTCCCGTATGGTTTGAGAGAGATTATTCCAGAGACGAACAGCAAAAGATCCACCGTAACGACTTGATGAGTGAGGACGAAAACGAAGGAGAAGAGATGATGTGGAACGGCAAGTAAAATCGAGTACATAATACTTATCTAACTATATTTTTAATTGCATAACATAAGAAAACAAAACCAAAAACAACCAAATATATTGCCAAATTATCATTATCCAAACACGTTGAATATCGATAGAAATCAAATCAAATTCAAGTGGACCGGTTTTTTGCATTTATTAGAATAATTTAATATTTTGAGTACCTATAAAAATGTTATACAAAGATTATTGGCGAAAAATATGAATAACTTTATATAAGAACAGGTTTAAAAAAATTACTTGAGACAGTAATAAGAACATTTGTAATCTTATGAAGATAAAACTGTCTGGTCAAGTATTTGATTTAAGATTATAAATTATTGAGATACTTTTTTCTGGTTCTTAAAGCAGTATTTTTGAGATTTCAACAATATAAATACGTAAAAACAAGAAACGTGTTTCCACAATACTTTTTACTAGGTGAACCAATTTTTATGATTATTGTTTTATTGCAAAGCTGGTGCTTATAATATGGTCCCATTTTAATTTGATCAAGACGAGTAGTTTTTGAGTTATCCTTATTAATGCGTTTTTCTTGAAAAAAAATTAAACCGACTTCCAAAACAAAACACTACAAAGCGAAAAGTACTTAACTATATTTTTGGAAGCCGGTGTCAAAAAACAAAAGATAATAGGTACCAAGGACACCGACTTCCGCAAAGAAACTTATTTTTCACTTCGTAGTGTTTTATTTTGGAAATCGGTTTAATTTTTTTGTTAATAAGTTTTTTTTGTATCGTTTTGTTTTTTTTTATAATTTGGTATACAAAAAGTAAACATAAAAAAAAAATGCAGGTCTAGGTTGGTCGGTATAGAGACAACCTGTAAAATGGGGTATCCTTGATCCACCCCAAACACAGTGCAAGTATGGCGCCTTCACAGGATATCCATCACCTCCTTTTCTGTCCAGCATTCACAACCACTTGCACCTTCCATGGCTTGAACTATGCCGATGGTTGGAGTTATCCAGGTACCCACATTTTAGTCAGACAAAATTTGACTTTATCAAAATTTAAATTTTTAATCGACACGAAGAGATAGTCAGTTTAAAGGGAAGCATCATATTTATGAATCATCATCATCATCATGATCTGCCTATTAATATTCCCACTGCTGGGACACAGATCGCCTCTCTGTGAGAGGAAATATATTTACGAATAGCAGTGAGTAATTCGTCAACTCGTCCTACATGCCTACGGCCCATTTAAGACGATTTACAGAAAATCAAAATAAATAATATTTTCATTCTGCAACTCATCCCACGTTTCTTTTTGTGGAACTTAAAATTTTATCAACGTTTGGTTTTCGATATTGTTATATCTTGTATTACTAGCTGTATAGTAAGACAAAAATAACTATATATTTTTTAAGTATTTTTAGTTTTTACTTGTGTTTTGTTCATAGCTTGTTTAATATTAAAAAACCGGCCAAGTGCGAGTCGGACTCGCGCACGAAGGGTTTCGTACTTGGTAAATTGCGGTTTACGATTTATGACGTATTAAAAAAAATACTTACTAGATCTCGTTCAAACCAATTTTCGATGGAAGTTTATATGGTAATGTACATCATATATTTTTTTTAGTTTTATCATTGCCTTATTTTAGAAGTTACAGGGGGGGGGGACACACATCTTACCACTTTGGAAGTGTCTCTCGCGCAAACTATTCAGTTTAGAAAAAAAATATTTAAGAAACCTCAATATCATTTTTCAAGACCTATCCATAGATACCCCACACGTATGGATTTGAAGAAAAATTGTTTTTTTTGTTTCAGTTTCAGGTATGGGGACCCCCAAAATTTATTGTATTTTTTCTATTTTTAAGTGAAAATCTTAATGCGGGTCACAGAATACATCTACTTACCAAGTTTCAACAGCATAGTTCTTATAGTTTCGGAAAAAAATGCCTGTGACATACGGACGGACAGACAGACAGACATGACGAATCTATAAGGGTTCCGTTTTTTGCCATTTGGCTACGGAACCCTAAAAAGTCAGTACGTATCTTATTATTTTAGGTTTATTATTAAACCTACATGTATGAATGTTCATTATTACCTCGTGTGTTAATTGATGTCAGAACGAGAAGAAATCATCACGATTTAATCATTTCTGTTTTTATGTGACAATTTTGTGATGATTAAATATTTTATATCATTTTTTTTTATTATTTCCACACTAACACTTTTGCAACTGATTGTACCTTTTCTCATTTTGATAGGCACGAGTTGCAGGAAGTAATTATTATTTATTTTAATTTTCTGCTAGTCGTCCTAAATTGGCCGTAGGTAAGTAGGACGAGTTGATGAATTACTCGTAGCAGTAAATATCTTGTTGAACAGCATGATACTACAAACTAGTAAACGACAAAATTCTACAAGATACGTTACCAGGGGGGTGACCACAAGCTCTTAGAGTAAGGTTATTTTGAGATCGAGTAAGGGACAGATGTATCTGACTTGTATACATCTGTCACTTACTCGATCTCAAAATAACCTTACTCTAAGAGCTTGTGGTTACCCCCCAGTCCTAGTTAAGTGATTAGTAGATTCTTTAGCGTTTACATCAACGAAGTATTTAGTCTGCCATCGTAGTAATGCGCAATCATGGAATATATCTACAGCTAATGGCTTTATAATTATGGGTTTTGCTAGTACTTGCTTGAGTGTTGGTAGTAATTTCTCGGCACCTTTAAAATTGCCTATCATTATTCTCCTGCCCGTATCCTTATTTATTTGGATTAGTTCAGCACAGCCTTACTTTCATAAAAAAAACAAGAAAATAAAATTCATTGTAACATTACATTTACAATAATTCTTACGCCGGGTCTCCTTCTAAGTATATCAAATACCTGTGCTAGGAGGCTCCGCTCTTCATAACTTACAAAGTGAGAATGAACATGGCTTATAACAAAAAAGAAACAAAAACAAACTTTAAAAAGCATTAAAATTATACAAAAATATATAGTGTGGGTGAGTGTATAAGTCTCGTTTCTTCGATTCTTAGTTTCTCGTCCGCTATTCTTTTGTGAATAATTTCTTTGTGAGATCCATGACAGTTTAATCTCTTCGTCGAGCGTCATTACCGCGCTATTCTGGTGTTCGCCACTGTTGATTCTGGCATCCAGAGCGTGGCTCTGCCCAAAAATGTGAGTGTAACTCTATTGACAGTCCTTTCGGAAATATCTGAATTTATTCTTCGTAGCTATTATCATCCATCATATAATTCACCATATTGCTTTGGTCTGCCTGTTTTCTTTCACATGTCTCTTTTCTTACCTTATCCATGGTCATTCTTAGGACATTCTTACTAAGTATCCTCGGAGCAGTGGTGGACTAGTGGTAACGGCCGCGACTTACAAGTGACGTACAAGTGTAGTTGTTAGTTTCGAACCCAGGCAGACGCGTTACTTTGTGTAAATTATTTCATCACCACTGCTCTCAAAACGGTGAAGGAAACCGGCACGTCTTAGAACCAAAAATTTGTAGACATTTGACATCCACCAACCCGCACTGGGTCCGCGTGGTGGATTACGGCCCATTCCCTCTCACAGAGAGGAGGCCTGTACGCACAACGGACCAAATGGGAATCTATGTGCGGAAAAGATGGTTCATTTATCCTATCCTAATCCTATCCTGAGTATCGTCTCTTGCGTAAGTGTAGTAATCTAACTACGTCAACTTGCACCCATTTACCTAATTAAAAACGGATACTTTCCTTCCAAATTACCAAGAAAGAATGAGGATAAAAACAGCTTCATTCACAAAAGTTCCATCATTAACAATTATTATTTTCAAAATAAGTAGACCACGGTGACCATGACCCAAAACTCTTTGAGGATAAATAACGAAAAGTTGACGCGCCTAAAATGAATCAGCCATCTTCGTTTCTGCGAACTCGATACACTACGTTTAATTTCGTAGTACTACAAAGTTCCATAGCAATTTGCACTTTGTCAGTCAGGACATAAGGTTTAAAATTGTGTAAAAAAGCTGTTTGTCGCTACAAATTGTTGGTAGAATGTGACGATCGCCAGGCTTATGTTTTTTTTGGTCCATTTCAGGGTTTAAAACAATTGGTTGTTTTTTTGTGTTAATTTATTGTGTCTTAGTTTTATCAAGAAATAATTGTGGTTTGGACACTGCTGTATTTTTCCTACAACAGTGCGCATTATTCTGTGATGTCTTCTGTCAAATGAATCATAGCTTTCGGTACTTAAAATTCGACACACTTCAACTTCAATGTCCATCTTTGGGATTCCATGTTTACGTCATGTTATCGGCCTGTAAATTTTATGAGTCAGCAGACGTAGCCAAATTTAAACCATACATTTTTGCTACGTCTTACGAAATGAAGCAGATCGATTTTTTTTTGGTATCTGGCTTGCGATTTGAGAGCATGTCTTTGAGACCTAACATATACTTAGCCGTTATCCAAATTTATACCTTGATTATTTCCGGCGGAACATTGGCTCCTAAAACACAAGCTTCTGGTCTAGTTTAGGAGGCAGCAGTTCGCCCTGGTTTTTGTCTCTTTGTTCAACATTTATTATTTTATAAACTGTGTATTGAATTATTTTAATGTAATTTAAATTACAAACAAAAAAAATATCTCGAACATAATCTTACAAACAAAAAGTGATCCAATGAAAGCGTCATCAAAAGACTGACGATCTATTTTACCGCACTTCAAAAAAAGAATGCCAAATATACTATCCTGCTTTCCATTTTCAAATCATGGTATCCTTAGTCACAGAGCTACATTGACTGCAAACAATATCCCTTGAATGCCCATGATTGCGTTCTCGAATGTGTGTCAAGAACACGCGTCCTGACCACTGGGCCATAAGTCATATTCCTCCATAATAATCAAGCAAGGGTTTTCTCAGAAAGGCCGTACAAATGACTTACTACTTATAACCGCTAATTAAGAGTGTCTATGTTTGTGAGTAACGAGCAGTATTTTATGTTCATTTAAGACAAAGTAGGTACTATACTGGGTCTTAACTCTTATGATATGACTATATTTATTTATTTAAATTTCAATTACCTTCTGATAATTATTATTATTTTTAATTATATGAGGGAACTATAAAGCTTTTGACCGCGGCTTCGCCCGCGTGAGTGTCAGTAATTATCTGACCCACAAGAATATATTACCGGGCTTAATAGTAGCTTATGTGCTATTCCAGACTATAATCTATATCTGTGCCAAATTTCATCCAGATCGGTTCAGCCGTTCTGGCGTGATTGAGTAACAAACATGAATGCATCCAAACTTTCGCATTTCTATGATATTAGTAGGATGGCATTCAGCATTATAACTATTTAAATGAGTATTTAATCTGCTGGCAAGTGGCCATTATCTTTTCCGATCCTGTCTTAAACTTTTATTCGTTTTTTGATGGTCTTAAGAAAACAATGTCATTCGTTAACGGTAGTCAGAAAACAAGTAAAATTACAAAATTTAAAAAACCCCCGGCACATTTATCTTGCGAAAACACCCCGATTCAAACAGTAAAACGCTCATAACTTTTGAATGGCTAAACCGATGTTATTCAAACATAGCTAAGAACACTTTCGACAAAATACCCTTTCAAACAAAAAAAAAACAAAATCAAAATCGGTTAATCCGTTTAGGCGCTGTGATGCCACAGACAGACACACAGATACACAGATACACAGACACACAGATACACAGCAACACACGTGAAACTTAAAACAGCCCTCTTTTTTTCGGTGGGGGTTAAAAAATGTCCTTTGTGTTAGAAACCCTGTATTCGGACAGCAACGAAGTAAGGTACCATAGAATATCAGTATTGCATTTAATTTGAATGTAGCCAAACACATATGAGACGAAGAAGACCAAAGAAACAATGTTTGGACTGTCTGAGAAATGATATTAGCTAGGTGACTATTGAGTTGACGACTAGGATAGCGAAAAAAGTATGGAATAAAATAACATACCCTTAATATGACCCAAAGTGGTGAATTATTTTTCGGTTCACCATCAACATTCAGTGTAACAAAGACTACAAAGAAATTAATGGAAAAAACCGGCCAATTACGTGTCGGACTAAGCACATTTAGGGTTACGTACCAAATGTAGAATATAGGGAGTTTGCAGATCACAGACAACAAACACATTGGCTGTCTAATACCGGTGTGGAACACTCCAAGAAATTCATAGAATTCTACGTTCAAAGCACGGGAATGCATTGGGAATATGAGCTGGGGGAAAATCCGCTACTTGGGGCCTTTACTGGGCACTTTGGAACCAACGACATGCTCATGAAGATGGGTCTAACCGCGACGCCCATGTGCAGGTTGTGTGGGGAACATACGGAACGCATGGAGCACCTTCTGTGCACATGCGATGCACTGGCGAATAAGTGAATGAGTCTCCTAGGGGTTGGATATCCAAAACCAGAAGTTTATAGGCTCATATCTCCTAGTCTCATGAAGAAAGTTTTCAACGAGATTGGAGAGGAGTAGGTTATCTAGGGGACCATAGATCCCAATGGGTCGAAGTGTCCGATTTATTTCCCGGCACCTCCACAAGATAAGATATGATATGTAGAATACATTGGTACAAGTATGTGTTAGTAAAGTATACGTAAAAATAAACATTATCACCAAATTTCAACTTTAGGTCAATGGGAAGTTAAAAAAATATCCTAGACAAAATTTTGTGACAGATGACGGACATACAGACAGGACACACGGACACGGGAGTGATAGCAATAGGGCTTCATTTGGTCCCTTCGGGTACGGAACCCTAAAAATGGCTAAACAGAATACAAATAAAGTGTACAGGTTCTATCCAGACAGTATCTAGACAGATATCGTTAAATACTAATAGAGATATTTTATTAAATTAATGCCTTTTTGCTGTCGCTATAAACTACGCGTTTTATTATGACACTGACCATTTATAAGGATTTGTGTTAAATAATACTGTACCTATCGTTATTATTTATGTAAAATTGGTTATTATTTATGTAAGCCGTTTAGGTTACAGTAATAGGGATGTTTCCTGTGTAGAAAAATGATAATTCTATTTAGTGCGTCAGTGAGATTATCAAATAATATTGGACACGTATTTTTTGCTTTATCAAATAAATAAAAAATTACAAAGTTAGAGCGCATTAAAGTTCAGGTATTTGTCAGTATAAAGTGTAGCACACCGTGACGTCACACGATATTTCAACGCACTGCATCGTCGTAATTTATTGTTTACGTGGCAATATTTTTAGGTTATCTAACTGACGGTCTAAATATTTTTTTTTTGTCGACATCCCTATTGTTCTATCTCACGACGGCGCATGGCAAGTTTGTCTAGTCATGTGTCATGCTTAAGGTTACACTAGTCGAAAATTCTTCCATACAAACGTAGTCTAGAGATTACTCCACTGTTTGATGATGTACGTCCAAAATAAAAAATAGATATCAATTTGTCTCATCATTATCTAGTCCTGTATGGAAACAAAAATGTAAAACATTAATATATTGGAAAGTTATGAGCGTCGAAAGTTCCATATTTCAACACTAATTTTAACGCATCTTTGAAAGAAAGTTTTCAACGAGATTGGAGAGGAGTAGGTTATCTAGGGGACCATAGATCCCAATGGGTCGAAGTGTCCGATTTATTTCCCGGCACCTCCACAAGATAAGATATGATATGTAGAATACATTGGTACAAGTATGTGTTAGTAAAGTATACGTAAAAATAAACATTATCACCAAATTTCAACTTTAGGTCAATGGGAAGTTAAAAAAATATCCTAGACAAAATTTTGTGACAGATGACGGACATACAGAGAGGACACACGGACACGGGAGTGATAGCAATAGGGCTTCATTTGGTCCCTTCGGGTACGGAACCCTAAAAATGGCTAAACAGAATACAAATAAAGTGTACAGGTTCTATCCAGACAGTATCTAGACAGATATCGTTAAATACTAATAGAGATATTTTATTAAATTAATGCCTTTTTGCTGTCGCTATAAACTACGCGTTTTATTATGACACTGACCATTTATAAGGATTTGTGTTAAATAATACTGTACCTATCGTTATTATTTATGTAAAATTGGTTATTATTTATGTAAGCCGTTTAGGTTACAGTAATAGGGATGTTTCCTGTGTAGAAAAATGATAATTCTATTTAGTGCGTCAGTGAGATTATCAAATAATATTGGACACGTATTTTTTGCTTTATCAAATAAATAAAAAATTACAAAGTTAGAGCGCATTAAAGTTCAGGTATTTGTCAGTATAAAGTGTAGCACACCGTGACGTCACACGATATTTCAACGCACTGCATCGTCGTAATTTTTTGTTTACGTGGCAATATTTTTAGGTTATCTAACTGACGGTCTAAATATTTTTTTTTTGTCAACATCCCTATTGTTCTATCTCACGACGGCGCATGGCAAGTTTGTCTAGTCATGTGTCATGCTTAAGGTTACACTAGTCGAAAATTCTTCCATACAAACGTAGTCTAGAGATTACTCCACTGTTTGATGATGTACGTCCAAAATAAAAAATAGATATCAATTTGTCTCATCATTATCTAGTCCTGTATGGAAACAAAAATGTAAAACATTAATATATTGGAAAGTTATGAGCGTCGAAAGTTCCATATTTCAACACTAATTTTAACGCATCTTTGGGCGGAAATAAATACCATAAGAAGAAGGAAAATTGCAAAACGGCCTCCATACAGGGATAGATTCTTTCACACGTGTTTTCGGATGCATGCATTTTAACCCCGCGCATAAAAAATTTCGTGCCGTCGACTAGTTCAACCTTAAGCACATTGTTTCTGCGTGCTCAGAGTATTATATTATCTGTGGCTCAGGCGATAACCATCAGACGACAACCCGCGCCGTCGGTCATAAGCTAGAACAATTTAAAAAAATACACAGTTCCTATGGCCCATGGGAGAGAAGAGATCAGTGGTGGCCCGGTGGTAACGGCCGCGACTTACGTGTCGTACGTTCGAACCCAGGCAGGCAATTTACTTGATGTAAATTATTTCATCACCACTGCTCTCAAAACGGAGAGAGAAAACATCGTGAGGAAACCGGCATGTCCTAAACCTAAAATTCGAAGACATTTGTGACGCCAACCAGCACTGGGCCCGCGTGGTGGATTACGGCCCATTCCGTCTCACCGAGACGAGGCCTGTGTCCCAGCAGTGGAAACATTGAAAGACTGATGATGATGGGGGAGAAACCCCGAGGAAAAAGCTATAGTTATTGATAAAGATGTACTTAGGTGTGGTATTTGATAGATAAATAATATTATCTAGATACTTCAGAATGTTGACAGCAACTAGACATGTAGAAAACTATGTCAAGAAATTAGCATAAACTCTACAACCTGACCCTAATCTTAAACCTCGTGGTTTTCCTTACACGAATAGGCAACGCAGCTTCATATCCATAGCCTCAATACATCCTAAGATAGGTATAATCTTCTTTACCTACCTTACTTTAAAGTCTAAAATACCCCGAAGATGTTTTGCTTTTGTGGTTGTACAACTTGTATATTATAAATAATTCTGTGTCAATTACATGGCTTGTCAGTTACGCCTGTAATCAATGAACATTTATGTACAAAATCTGTTATTACTACTTATTACTGTAATTCAATAAATCGTAATGCCTATCTGGGGGGTAACCACAAGCTCTTAGAGTAAGGTTATTTTGAGATCGAGTAAGTGACAGATGTATACAAGTCAGATACATCTGTCCCTTACTCGATCTCAAAATAACCTTACTCTAAGAGCTTGTGGTCACCCCCCTTATAATGGTATCGTGGTGTATTTCTAGCATTCACTTGCTGTAGTAATTGGCTTTGGCATTGTATTGTTTTAGAAATTCTTAGATTATATTTTGGATTCCTACCTAGGCAACCCACATATAATCTAGACGATTAGCTATCGAATATTTTCTGGCTGAAGAAACTGTCAAAAGATATAGATCCCGTGTCAATAAAAGAAACACATATAGCTGGCTGTTTACACTGCCGGCGAGAACTCTCTCACCACTAGTTTGTTGCTGCGACAGAAACTACCAAAGATAAAACTCGCACAGCGCTGCTCCCGTGGGGGTCAGAACTCAAGCTGAGAGACCACCCAGCTGTCATTTCTAGCGCGTGCAGCCGGTTGAGCAGCCTCTGTGAAAGGCTTGAGTCACGAATTTTATCACGGTTTGAGCAAAAACCGTGATAATATGAAATGAAATAAAAACTGGGATAAAAATGTGGTTTGTGCAGGACTGACCGCCCTGAGCGAGTGGGCGAGTAATCGCCCATCGCACAAGAACACTCGCTAATAGCCGAGTGACAAGACTATCGGAACTACACACTCACTTCTCGCTGATCAAGTGCCTTAGGCACCTGCCTAATGAATCGTAAGTGAGAATTCTCTCCGGTCGTGTCTGATTGCCGTCCCATGGGACTAAGTATGAGATGGAGGGAACAGAGAGTGCACCTGTGTTTGCGCGCGTACAGGTATCGGCGCGGATTAAAAGCGCTCGGCGAAAGTGGTGGGGTGATTTGCGCATGTGTACAGTCATGCATAAAGTTAAGTACTAAGACCGATTTGAACTAATTATTTGTTTGTACGTAGTTTAAATTTTGTGAATAATAGATATTTAAATAGCTAATTTTAACACAGTGTGGTTTAGGCACTTTAGCCTATTATCATCATATTAATAAATAATATGTCACTAAATTTAATAGTTTTTCTGCAATGAAATATTCGCTCCTGTTGTTGCATTTTTCACACGTTTTAAATCATCAACGAATTCATCTGTTTCTTTTTTTATAAAAACGAATTTAAGTGAAGAATTTCAAATTATTGTGTTAAATAAGAAGAGAACTTCTTATTTAACACAATAATGCGCGACTGTACCTAGGGGACTCGAGACTTGTGAGCGCGGCGAGACGGGGGAAGGACGACTGATTGACCAATAAGGACGCCGGCGCCGGCCGCTTTCCCCGTTGCACCTCACGCCCCCCGCCGCTCAGGCCCAAAAATTGACTTTTGCGCATTCAAGGTCAACGCTCTCTCTCTTTTTCACGTAGACACCTTTATGGAAAACCGTCCTAATGGCGGGCGAATGGCCTCAATTGTAACCTCAACAGCTTTTAGGTCAGATGCGTAATTCTTCTCGCAACCGGCGTGCATATATGAACGTGTTAGTATTGGAAGTACGTGTGACGTCATTAAATCATGAATTGCCACTTTATAAGCACAATGGTTTGCTACAAAATACAAATTGTCATATTTATTAAGCATCTACCGACAAATGTCGAAGTACCTACCTAAAATATTATTGTGTTGTCAAATATCTACAATTGTTAGAGTACCCACCTGAGTAAATATTGTTGTGTGAACAGGAAATAACTCTAAACTTACATATAAGCCAAAGTGATGATATTCCTATAAAATATTACGTAATTTGTAATGATCATTGTGATGTATACTGGATTTTATATTACCATTTTAGTATTATAAGTCCTTTGAGACAATTAGTAACATACTGTCAATTAGTATCAATATTCTTTCGAATATTGATTAAGAATGACTAAATAGGCGATATTCAATTCCTTACTTGTGTTGATACGTTTTAAAAAGGTTTCATTACTCAAGAATTGATTATTGACCTAATTGTGAGATTATTCATAGAAATGTAGAAAATGGTGGGGACGTTTGACAGGTCGACTCGTTGCTATAAATAGTGGGTAATTCGTGAGTCGACACACTTTGTTGTGAACTACGAGCCAGTACAGACCAGTTGTTATGTAGTGATAGTGATATTGATATTGTTTTCCTGAATTGTTATATTTTGTGAAAGATGGACTACACGAGCTTCACGTAAGTTATTTGATATTATAACTTGATTATTGCTAATGGTTGTGTTGAAAGTCTATTTCATATTGTGGCCTTTATTCACAATAATGTTAAATTGATTAAAGGACTAGTCATGTTCCTTGCCTTATCCTTGTTGTTTTGATTATATAACATTGTGAAATGTTACAAGATTACAGAAATAGGTCTTTATTGTGATAAACGATATTTATATGGTTGTAAAATATATCTATAAATACTTTTACAACCATAGTTGCTTCCGTGGAGTTTCTTGCCCTTCTTCTCCACGAGAACTAGGTCTAGCGAATGGGTGGTAAGCTCTCTGAGCCTCAATATGAATTAATTGACAAGCCTAATTGAAATAAATACATAGTCTTGTCTTTTTGTGCTTTTATTCATAAAACCTTTCCCTTATACACCACATACATAGGAACTCTGATACACAGTAAATAACCATCTTGACATATATCGATACTTTTATATGGAGTTCCTCCAATGATTCTAACATCAGAAGTGGGATTCAGCTCTAGCTTACACAAGATTTCTAATGAATTTCATTTTGTCAATTTCATAAACAACGTGACGAGTCACTGACTCGACTCGCATCAAGACGATGTCCTGGCGATGCCACTCCAGCCGATGGCACTGCGAGCTGCATAGCTTGCGGATCTAGAAGCTTTACGACATGGATCTGCAAACTATGGTCTGAGCATCGGCTCTGACTATGGACATCTAGCTGACAGCTGCAGCACGAAACGGCTAAAAGTGGTAAGGCCTTCAGAGGCTTTGTTTTTATTTACTGTTTAATATCTTTGGTGATATAAAGATATGATATTATGTTTGAGAAAGCTTAAAACGATAATTCCTAAGCTATTCAGTTTATTTATCAGAAACTTGTCCAGAATTTTTATGGAAATTTTTATCAGAGGGTATTTTTGCAAAATTGTACCTAACTTGGTGATAAAACCGTTAGTGGCCACATACATACTTGAGAGGTAAAACATGGAGACCGAATAGTAGTTTTTACTAATATTCTCACATTAACAAAATCTCTACTGTTTTTCTCTTGGCTATTTTTTTAGTAAAACTAAAAAGGAATCGTATTAATGGCAAAAGCTCTTGAACAGTTATTTTCTTGAAAAGTCTGTATTAATTAATAAAATAAATATTCTAATCTTCAGAAATATTAAAATAAACAATACAATTAAGTTTTTCATGCCTTGCATTTCTCGATTTGAAAATAAATTTAAGTTACTAGTTTCAGGGTTATTAGAGGTTCAGATTTTGATATTTAAACAAATCGTGATCTAATGGTATACAAAGGCAGAATCACAATAGTTTATTACAAAGTTATCAAAAGTCGTAAAATAATTAGCACAGCTGGCTAATTATTCGTCACCAACCTTACTGTGGGAACCAACATCATTTATTTTGTTAGGAATGTCTACGGATGTTTGTCTGTGACCACACAGCTTACATAGTTTGGTTCTATCGGGACAGCTACATAATAAGTAACTTCTTATAATTGAGTCATGAATTTATAGAAAAAAAATTATTATGGAATAAAACAAATAAATGAAAAGTATTTTTTTTCAATAATAAAAACCATGTGGGTATAACTTAGCGAGTAGTTTCTTTGAAAAGTGAGATGGCAGGACAAATACAGAAAGGGGTATAATAATGCCAGGCCGTTTCATAAGCATGGTACATTATAAAAAAATATTTTATCATTAGTGGTACCTGTTGAGATTATTTTGGTTTTATTTCTAGTAAATATTAGCATTTTATTAAAATGAAATTATAAAAAACTCGTTGAAAATTTGGTCATTACAATGAAGCTTGACATTCTTGTGCTAATGTCAAAATAATAGTTGGTACTTTTTTATGACCATGAAATAATTTAAATATATACCCTCTGTTGATCTGATTTTAGTCAGAAGGAAATATCTACGTTCAGTAAAATTTGCAAGAATATTGTCAGATTGGCCGAGCGATGTTTTGTTGGTTGGTGTAATAATATTTTAAATAATGATGTATAGTTTACTTTTTTATACATAGAATAACCCAAAAAATAAAAAAACTGTGGCTGTTTGCCTGTGGCTCTGGCTGTTTGCCAGTGGTTGTGGCTGTGCCTGTGGCCATGTGCCTGTGGCTGAGCCAAAAAAAAAAGAAATGGCTGTGCCTGTGGCCGTGTGCCTGTGGCTGTGCCTTATAAAGAAATGGCTGTGCCTGTGGCCGTGTGCCTGTGGCTGTGCCTTAAAAAAGAAATGGCTGTGCCTGTGGCCGTGTGCCTGTGGCTGTGCCTAAAAAACAAAGAAAATAAATGGCTGTGCCTGTGGCTGTGCCTCTGGCTGTGCCTAAAAAAAAGGAAATGGCTGTGCCTCTGGCTGTGCCTAAAATAAGATATGGCTGTGCCTCTGGCTGTGCCTAAAATAAGATATGGCTGTGCCTAAAAGAAGATATGGCTGTGCCTCTGGCTATGCCGAAAAAAAAAAGAGAAATGACTGTGCCTACAAAAAAAAAAAAAATGGCTGTGCCTAAAAAAAAAAAAAAGAAATGGCTGTGCCTACAAAAAAAAAGGGCTGCCTATGGCACTGTGTAAAAAAAGGGAGATGGTAGTGCTTAAAGCTTCACTCTCCCTTTTGTATTTGAATGTAGATTTGTTTTTATATATATATTCAAATGTACATATCGCACACCTGGATGGGGAGTGGCACGGCTCAAAATACCTCTTTTTTCAGGTGTCTTTGGAGTTTATGTAGTTTTCGGCGCTGATTCCGATAATTGCAATAACTCAATTTTGGATTATTTTGAGTTGTGCTGCCCTTCGTCTGGGTGTGCGATATGTTAATATATTTGTTTTTTTAAAGAAATTAATTTAATTTATTAAGATTACTTATCGAAAGTGTACTTCGAGAACGAAGCACATGTCAGTATGGCCGTGTTAGTATTGGAAGTACGTGTGACGTCATTAAATCATGAATTGCCACTTTATAAGCACAATGGTTTGCTACAAAATACAAATTGTCATATTTATTAAGCATCTACCGACAAATGTCGAAGTACCTACCTAAAATATTATTGTGTTGTCAAATATCTACAATTGTTAGAGTACCCACCTGAGTAAATATTGTTGTGTGAACAGGAAATAACTCTAAACTTACATATAAGCCAAAGTGATGATATTCCTATAAAATATTACGTAATTTGTAATGATCATTGTGATGTATACTGGATTTTATATTACCATTTTAGTATTATAAGTCCTTTGAGACAATTAGTAACATACTGTCAATTAGTATCAATATTCTTTCGAATATTGATTAAGAATGACTAAATAGGCGATATTCAATTCCTTACTTGTGTTGATACGTTTTAAAAAGGTTTCATTACTCAAGAATTGATTATTGACCTAATTGTGAGATTATTCATAGAAATGTAGAAAATGGTGGGGACGTTTGACAGGTCGACTCGTTGCTATAAATAGTGGGTAATTCGTGAGTCGACACACTTTGTTGTGAACTACGAGCCAGTACAGACCAGTTGTTATGTAGTGATAGTGATATTGATATTGTTTTCCTGAATTGTTACATTTTGTGAAAGATGGACTACACAAGCTTCACGTAAGTTATTTGATATTATAACTTGATTATTGCTAATGGTTGTGTTGAAAGTCTATTTCATATTGTGGCCTTTATTCACAATAATGTTAAATTGATTAAAGGACTAGTCATGTTCCTTGCCTTATCCTTGTTGTTTTGATTATATAACATTGTGAAATGTTACAAGATTACAGAAATAGGTCTTTATTGTGATAAACGATATTTATATGGTTGTAAAATATATCTATAAATACTTTTACAACCATAGTTGCTTCCGTGGAGTTTCTTGCCCTTCTTCTCCACGAGAACTAGGTCTAGCGAATGGGTGGTAAGCTCTCTGAGCCTCAATATGAATTAATTGACAAGCCTAATTGAAATAAATACATAGTCTTGTCTTTTTGTGCTTTTATTCATAAAACCTTTCCCTTATACACCACATACATAGGAACTCTGATACACAGTAAATAACCATCTTGACATATATCGATACTTTTATATGGAGCTCCTCCAATGATTCTAACAAACGCAAACGAAGACAGGATCGAATCAAGCGGGCGCTCGTTCTATAGTTTTTAACCGACTTCAAAAAGGAAGAGGTTATAGTTATGTTTCACGTCAAAACTTTTTACTCGGTGAACCGATTTTGATGATTCTTCTTTTATTTGAAATCTGGTGCTTCTCATGTGGTCCCATTTCAATTTGGTGAAGTTCTGAAGAAGAACTTCGGAGATATACAACAGAACTCTTCAATAATTAACAGCCAATCTCTCGGCAAACGCATGTCTGTTTAATGTCGACTTCCAAAAATAATACTACAAAGTAAAAAATAACTTCAATTTCGGAAGTCGAAGTCGAAAAAAAAACGAAGAAACTACAACACTGACTGCCGCAATTGAAGTTATTTCACACTTGGTCGTTTTTTTTGGAAGTCGGTTGTATTTTTGCCTACTCTCCAATATGGGGAAAAGGTATGAGTTTGTTTACTATCCTATATATGTTGTGATTGATGACTTATGTTGTTAATAAGGATACATTTTTAACTTAGGTGAACCCCAAAGTTTTTTGTATCCTATAGTCATATTAATTTTCTTCTAAGAAGATTCATTACTGTATCAAAAACCTGTTGTGCAGGTACTTACATTACACCTTACTCAAGGGGCTTTTTGTTTACGTTTTTACACCATGACTATTAAGTCATCACAACCTCTGAATGTCTGATGGATGATCGTAGGCGGATCTAGTGCGTAACATGACTAACGCAGAACTCAAGAATGAATGCTATTGGTACGAGTATTAGTAATGTGGTAACAAAGAAATTGAGCGAACTTGGCTATTTGAATGAGTCAGTATGGTGTTGTATGGGGGAGATGACTGCACCTGCACCAGAGATATGTGATGATGAATAACCTTTAAATGGTTTTTACAAGATTTTATTTAACTTGCAATGTATGTATGTAAGTTTGTTCGGGTCTAATCTTGCAACTGAATTTTAAAGCAGATATCTTCCACCGATTAAGATAAAATTTTGCATATAGGTTTAGTTTGGATGACAATGCATGTTTAGCTAAGTGACGTCATTCCAAATATGGAGCACGGCCCAAGATGGCGGACTAGTTTTGGTATCAAAGGAAAGGGATTGCTGAAAAGACTACGAAAAAAGCTTGTTTCAAAAAAGATTTTTAATGAATAATTTATTCTCGTTTGGGTTATACCATCTCGGAACCTGACCAGTCGTCAGTCCTTCGTCTTTTTCATGGCATCAAGCACCTAAATTAAGTAACACATCATCACACACAACTTCGACCACATCATCATTTACCATCAGGTGAGATAGTGGTCAAGCGCAAGCCTAACTACAAAAAAAAGAAACAAAAAAACACTGACTATTTCAATTCAAGGCAATTTTAAGTAAATGACAGGCTTTGCGGTAGATTTTGTGTTATACAATTAACTCGGCAAACGCAAGTGTGGTCAGTGGAGAGTACCTAGTTTCTACCAAAAGATTTCCCCAAGAAGAAGAAGTCGGTGTTCGTAATGCGGCAACAATGAAATTGCCAGAACATGGCCTAAGGCTATTAATATTTTGAATGAGTCAGTATGGTATTGTATGGGGGAGTGGACTGCGCCGGAGATAATGGCGCCTATATAATGATGAAGCACCTCATGGTTTTCCTTGTTTAAGGTACATTTTCGGAACCTGTCCAGTCAGTCGTTCATCTTTTTGATGGTATCCCCCTCGCAGGGGTATCCACCAAAGGATTTCCTCAAGAAAAAGAAGCCGGTATTAATATTGTACCGATGACAGTTGAGACTGATGTTCTTTATTGGAGACCGATAATCAGTAAACGCAAGGTGAGACGCCCTCAGGCAGGTGGAGCGACGATCTTTGTAGGGTGGCTGGAAGCAGCTGGATGAGACTTTTCGATAATCAATATTAAGTAAGATTCGTAAGATTGCTGGATGTTACTGCGAGCGGAGCCGCGGCCATAAGCTAGTTCGCAGTAAGAAATTAGCCGAGCACGGCTTATTGCTATAAATGAGTCAGTAAGTGTTTATGGGAATGGTCGTGGATGACTGAACAAGAGATAAACATGGCGCCTAAGTGAGGTAGATGAAGCTGCGTAGGGTTTTCCTTGTTTATTCAGAGTCTGAGTGGTCTGACATAGTCCTTCGTCTAACACATGGCGTTAAGGCGCATATACCTTTGAGTAACTGATTTTAAAATGAGAATCATGCCTAAACGGCTAGTCGTAGTTTTTTGGAAAAAATATATGTTACATTAGACCATTTTCTTAATAATTTAATCTATGAAAATTTTGAGTATTATTCGTATAACATAGTGTAATTACTTTGTAAAGTTATGTCTAACATGAACAAAAAAACAAGAATCGCATCAAAACCGCCGGGCGTTTTTTAATGAAATTTTCACCATCTCGACAATTTGTTTTATCACATTTTGATCTGTATTTTTTTTAGTTTTAGCACGGGGTCTCATTGCTAAGAAAGAATATTTGGTTCAAATAAATCTCACTAGATGACGTGACATGTACACACAATTCAATAGAATTGTGTTAAAAATTAACATTATCTGGAATTGAACATAAACATTGTATGTTCTTGTTTAATTGACTCTCCTAAGTACAAAATTATGGAATATTGGGCTCTTAATTCACATTTCAAAGATTATTTGAACGGATCATTTAAAATTGATGCCATAGATGGCGCATTTTTGAATTTCTGAGGCATTCAACTCGATTGTTAAAATTTGCATTTTAACACATATTGGTCCAAAAAAACTGTAACAACGTGCAAAAAAAATACTATAAAACGAACCTTCACTTTATTTAAAGAAAAAAATATTCACGAACCTCGTAAACCCTTTTACTTGCAAGGCGCTGCTAACACCAGAAACGGGATCAAACGCGATTGATGTACTCACAAAAATAACAAGATTAAGCAGATGAAAAACGCTAGCAACGACGGCACGGTTTTTTTGTATGGGATGAGGCATCTGTATGCTAGTATTATATTATCTGTGGTTTTAGTAAAAAAAGGAAAGTACAAAAAACTGCTGAATTTTGGGTCGCGCGGGTGTGAAACGACTGCACGTATTGTTCCCTCAAGGTTGTTGGTGACAGTTGTCGTCTTAAGGGATGCATTGAGGGGTTTCCAAGAAATTATTTCCTCAAGAAGAGAAACTGCTGTAAGATTCAGACACTGTTTAGATTTAGGTACTCCTTCTGTCTCTACTGTCTTGCCCGACTCCCGTGGCCTATCGCACGGGGAAATGTGCTTTTAATGGGATACACAGTAGTATATGACACTCAGCGTTAGTGCATGTATCTACTATTACATTTATACTAGCTTCTCGCCTGCGTGAAAGTCGTAACTATCCCGAAGGAACATAATTATATGCCCGAGATATAAAGTATCAAGTGCTATCTAAAACTAAATGTTAATAAGTATTTTTTAATTTGGTTTTGTTTTTAATTGGTTTTTTTAGTTGGTTATTAATTGTATTTTAATTGTAATTGAATTGTATTGGAATTGTATTGGAATTGTATTGGAATTGTATTGGAATTGTATTGGAATTGTATTGAATGTATTGAATTGTATTGAATTTTATTGAATTGTTTTGAATTATATTTGAATCATATTTTAATTTTTTGTTTACTAGTATGTTAATTGGATTTTAATTGTATTTATTACTGTATGTTGATTGTATTTTAATAGATTTTTTAATTGTAATATTTGGTTGCATTTTTAATTGTATTTTAATGGTATTTTAAATTGTATATCTGTTAGTCCTAATTTCATTGAGGTAGTAACATTGTATTGGCGTACTAGCTGTAAAGGTGTTATTTACATAATTGCGAATAAATAAATGACTATAATTTATATCTGTGCCAAATTTCATGCAGACGCCATTTGAGCGTGTAGAATTAATAAACATACAAACACACACACACACACTCACAAACTTTCGCTTTTATAATAATATTATGTAGATATATAAGTGTGATTATTAGTGTCATCAGCTCACACAGTCCCACCTCTGGGCAAAGGCCTCCCCCAAATCCTTTCAAATATTCTTTTGCTGAGACACATCGGACCAGCCCCTGCAGTGGGCGTCTAGGTCGTCTCGTCACCTCTTTCTGGTGCATGTAGTATCAGTAAAAAAAATTGTAAATAGATCAGTATTGCCAAATTACTTGAACAATTGTGCTGCTTTATAATATTTGTTTAAGACTCACTCACATTTAAGACTAATTGTCGGAGGCGCCAATTGTGATGTCATTTCTATCGTCATAGTTCTCGCTAAACTTCTGGGCCGCCCTTAAGTTGGCTTTCCGGATGCGCAAGGCACGAAACGGTGCTGTTTTTAACCCCGCCGGAAAAAGAGGGGTGTTATAAGTTTCACGTGTGTTGCTGTGTATCTGTGTGTCTGTGTGTCTGTCTGTGGCATCATAGCGCCTAAACGGATGAACCGATTTTGATTTAGTTTTGTTTGTTTGAAAGGTGATTTTGTCGAGAGTGTTCTTAGCTATGTTTGAATAAAATCGGTTCAGCCGTTCAAAAGTTATGGACGTTTTACTGTTTGAACTGGGGTGTTTTCGCAAGATAAATGTGTCGGGGGTTATTACATTTTGAAATTTTACTTGCTGTATTAGAGTCCCTTCGTTAGAGCAATGTTCGGTCTTTCATTGTTTAAGAACGTTAGTAATGTTACCTATTTATTTTGGTGAATGGAGCTGTTTATACTGAACCCTCTGCGCGCAGACTCGCAATTGGCCGGTTTTTGTTCTGTAAGAATACCACACTCCCTGGTCTTATCCCTAATGTCCGAGAGCATTTTGAAGATTACTTCCCGAAAACAAAGAGCAGGCATGTAGGTACCATATAAGTAGGTGCACATAGTAAGTACTTTTAGTCATCATCATCAGCCTTTTTAGTGTTCCCACTGCTGGGACACAGGCCTCCTCTCTGTGAGAGGGAAAGGACCGTAATCTACCACGCGGGCCCAATGCGGTTTGGTGGATGTCACATGTCTTCGAATTTTTGTTTCTAGGACATATGCCAGTTTCCTCACGATGTTTTCCTTCACCGTTTTGAGAACAGCGGTGGTGAAATAATATACACAAAGTAAAGCGCCTGTCTGGGTTTGAACCCGAGACATACAACCTATAAGTCGCGGCCGATACCACTAAGCCACTTCTGCACTCAAAACGGTCGGTACTTTTGGTGGTGCTTACAAATCATAACAAAAAAAAAACCGGCCAAGTGCGAGTCGGACTCGCTCACGAAGGGTTCCGTACCATTATCGCAAAAAACGGCAAAAAAACACGTTTGTTGTATGGGAGCACCACTTAAATAATTATATTATTATGTTTTTAGTATTTGTTGTTATAGCGGCAACAGAAATACATCATCTGTGATAGCTATCACGGTTCACGAGATACAGCCTGGTGACAGACAGACAGACAGACGGACCGCGGAGTCTCAGTAATAGGGTTCCGTTTATACCCTTTGGGTACGGAACCCTAAAAAGTATTTCGCGGTATTCAAACGTCATGATGTATTATGATTCATCTCGATAGTACTCTAAGTATTGTAAGGTGTGATAATAATATGTATACGCTTATCATATTCATTTGGCAAGGGATTACCTTTGTGGGACACTAATCTTCCGTGTGCGTGTCCGTCTGTGGTGTATAAACTATGACATAATGATGTTCTTACGTAGGTTCCGTTACGTTTACTATTAACTAAGTACATCGTACCAGTGGTGTCTCATCCCACACAAAGAAACTCTCCCGACGTACTGTACTGATTTTTTTTTGTACATCGATCGCGTTCGGTTCCGTTCTACGGATATAGATGGTGATCTATCCATCGCCGTGGAACGGAACCGAACGCGATCGATTTACAAAAAATAATCGGTATAATCTGATGAAAAACGCTAGTTACGTCAGCACGGTTTCTTTGTGTGGCATGAGGCATCTGTATGCTAGTTTTATATTATCTGTGATCGTATTAAGGATAGATTGTATTTTAATTATTGTAGACAGTATCATCATCATCATTTCATCCAAAAGACGTCCACTGCTGGACATATCCCCCAAGCGTTGCCACATTGATCGGTTCTGTGCGTTTCGCATCCACCGGACTCCTGCAGCCATGACCTGGGGGGTAACTGTAAGCTCTTAGAGTAGGGTTATTTTGAATGTGCATAAGGGAGCTGTATACAAGTCATATACATCTATCCCTTACACACAATCAAAATAACCTTACTCTAAGAGCTTGTGGTCACCTCCCAGGCCGTTGCTCCACCTAGATGGAGGCCTGCCAACGCTGCGTCTTTCGGTACGCCGTCGCCATTCCAGAACTTTTCGGCCCCAACGGTCGGGGATAAGGAAAGTCTACATATTCAACAGACTACAAACAAAATACTACTTATTTATTTATTATATACTTTATACACCACAAAAAAACATACAGGACAAACGTTCACATATACAAGTGTACAATGGACGGTCTTATCACACTAGGCAATCTCTTACAGACAACCTTTATTTTTATTTTATTTTATTTGGGAAAACCAACAATCGTACATTGTATATACTATCTAGATATACAGTATGCTATGAGTAAATGTACGATCCACTACGTTTCCACATATTACTAGCTTATAATAGATACAGTTTTGGTAAAATTAAAATAAACAATTTAAAACAACGATATAATTTTTTCGCTATTTTAGAATCTAATAGTTAATAAGTACTAAAATAATACATAATAATTAAAATCAAAAATTTTGAGCAAGGCACTTAATAATTTGTTTTTTAAATTCATGTTTAGACAGGGCAAATACATCGATATCGTTAAAATTATTATTGTAAGCTTGAACCAATCTCCGGAGCGGCGCTCTCTCTCCTGCATTTGTACGACAGGGAGTCGTAGCAAACAGTGGATAAGAGCGTGCCTCTCGTCTCATTACTGTTCTAGGTACAAAATAGCAAATTTTACTTTATCGTTACTTAACTTAAGTAAAGTACTACTATTTTCTTAATGTCCCTCGGCAATCATCGCATTTCCGAATACAAATGAATGCTAATTTTCATGTCCATCAAATCATAATATATCGTGAATAACAATTTGTATTCAGGAACTTAGTACTTAATTGTTGTTTTGTTTTGATTTCCTTGTGAAATATATAGAGCTGTAAAAATTGTTGAGATGACAACTTGTCACACTAGCTATCTCGTCGCTCACACTAGCTATAGGTCAGTTTCACTAATACGTCACTTTTTACATGTTGTCAGTTTTCCGACTCGTCTCTTTCCCAACTCGTCCGAAGCATATGTTCTAATATAATCAAAATATTTTTTTTATTTCATATAGGCCTACATGGGCACTTATAAACGTCTGTCTATGTACAGTAACGCGCAAAATGCCGGAGTCCTTCAGGGGTCGGTACTCTCAGCAATATTGTTCATGCTACACATGAACGTTCTGCTAATACCCTTTGGGAATGCAGACGACAGCACTGTTGCCTGAGAGATACTTGTCCGACGCACGGGCTACTGGGCCTCAGATCCGCTGTCTCTGGGAGGCCATGGTTGAGCGTTGAACTTGTCCTTGAAGGCAGTCTCCGAATTTTCCTAAATATTTTATTAACATATTTTGTGCTTAATTGTACATAAGCGTCGGACGAGTTGGGAAAGAGACGAAACACGGCTTTAGACGAGTTGGGGAACTGACTACATGTACGAAGTGACGTATTTGTAAAAGAGACCTATTAGAGATAGCGACGAGACAGCTAGTGTGACGAGTTGTCATCACAACCTTAGATGGTGAATTAGGTATGTAAGAAATAAAATAAAAAATAATATTATGTTTTCGATATTATGTACCTAAATTATGTGCAAATCATTTTAAATTATGTATGAGAAAAAGCATATTTTCTTGCATGAGTTGTGTGTGTATTTCTCTGCGTGTTGCGTCTATGTATAGTAAGTAGATACAAACGGTAGTAATTTAATGAAATTGGTAATTTGTTTAAGAAAAAATATCGTGATAAATGTTTATCTCTTTACCTATTACGTAGAACTGAATAAAAGTGATTAACCCGGCGGGTTAAAACAATTAAGATTAGCACATATCAAAGAAAAAAGATTACACAACAATTTGGACGGGCAACATTATTTTATGTAACAAATATTGCTACTACTCACAAATTATTTGTTTCATTTACCATAATATTATTTCTCTATAAGGAAAAAGCTGGATGGAACATGAAAGTTTATTAAAAATAAAAAGATCGTTTATTACAAAACGGCTTTCTTCAGATATGAATCATGTTCGTAGTACCAAAGATTCATTTATTGCAAAATTAATTCACTAGAATCAAAATTTATTACTTGCATCGCAAAAACCTGTTGCCGAATGGCTCTTGGAACACAAGATTGGAGACGGCGTAGTTTGTGATTAAAAATAATTTAATGTTATGACAACTATTATGTAATCTGTGGTTATGACTTTATGACTAAGTTTTTTCTAGCTCCTCCAAAATGTAAGACATAAGAAAGAACATTTTTAATACAAGTAGGTAGGTATGACAGTTGTTAAGTTTGCATAAGTTTTTAAAGTTAAGATTAGTACTGGCACGAAATGCTTCTGAATTTAAAGTCAATGATCATATAATAAGGGTTATTAAACACAAGTGTGTTGATAATAGTATCACACGAGTTTTTTTAAATATTTAATTATATGCCGTTGCATACATATGTGATATGGCGGGAAACTTAGAATCTCATCGCGCATTTCTGTGCAGAGCGCACATCCATAGACAATGACACTATTTTTCTAAATAATGTCAATGAGCCCATAAGCGTCAATTAATAATTAGTAAAAGTGTGCTATAAAAATTAAAATAGTTAATCTATGACGCAGTTGTTCGAAAATCGAAGGAATAGTTGTACTGAAATGGGTTTTTTTATAAATAGTGCCGTGCCTATCCACGAAAAGAAATACGTATTTATACAATATTTTTTAAATTCATTTATGATTTTTCAACATTTTTCAATATTAGGTTTGAGTGTAGATAAAATATTTTAAATTAGTAATAAATGGAGACCTCATAAAGTCAATGTGCTCACCGTACCGACCGGGACCTATCTACATCTATGTGCAATGCTTTTCCGTTTTACAGAATCCAATCCACCATTCTTAATCCGTCAACAATATCGTCTTAGAACACTAGTTTTAAAAACTTGAACATCTTCGTAATTGAGTTTTAAGTTGTGAAAACATGACATTTTAATTATCTTAATAATTCGTAATTTAACAAGATCACCAAACAAGACACACCCTCGATCGAAAACAACCCGAAACTCGCTCGCAATGACCGATTTCTCCATGACCATCTCCGACAAAAACCAGTTCACAAAACATCGATAGTGGTTTCCTCTTTCATAAATGGACCATTAACATTGACCTCTTTGAATAATAAGTTTTTGTTTTTTTTTTTTAAATAGGTATAACTTATTGGTAAATCTGCGACGGTGCGTCGTCTTTACGTACCCTCTGCAGCAGAAGGACAGATAAGCAAAATCCCGGAATAGCAAAATCCCAGATTAGCAGAAGGACAGATTTGCATAAAGGCAGAAGTACAGATCCACACAGAAATCAAAAATAAAATTGAATAGATACAATTGGTAAAATTTTATTTAAAAGTAGTATTTTTTTTTATTTATTCGTTATAAGCTCGCGTTTGACCACTATCTCGCCTAAGTGATGATGTGGTCGAAAGTGAAGCATGCTTGCCTAGAAGTAACCTATTTACTCTTGACTTGAAGACCCCTAGGTTGTAGCTATCAGGAAACAAAGACGCCGCGCCGGCAGGGAATTCCACTTCTTAGCTGTACGCACAATGAGAGTATTTTCAAAACGCTTGACCCTTCTGTCCATCAACCCAAGTGCATCAAGTTGGTATTTGGCAGATCCGTCCCAGAGAGCAGTACTCCATGCATGACCTTTAGATAATAATATATAAAGCAAAGAGTTCACAAATTGATAATAAGGTTACTAGGATTTGTAACTTTTTTGACGGCGACAGTACATTATCTGCCTTTATGCAAATCTGTCCTTCTGCTAATCTGGGATTTTGCTATTCCGGGATTTTGCTTATCTGTCCTTCTGCTGCAGAGGGTTTACGTAGTGTAATTAATTCGTCAAACCTACTCTCAAAACGTTTTAGAATACCTACATAGTGATTTGTGAGGAAAACTGAGGCTCTAGACCAGGGGGGTGACCATAACCTCTTAGAGCAAGGTTATTTTGGGTGTGGGTAAGTAAAAGAAAGGAAGAAAAAATATTTATTTGTGACCCGCACAGGAGACACAAAAATATGCATAAAAATTAACAATAATAAAAAATTAAAACCCCGTGCGAGACCAAAAAGGCTCCTATCTCAGCATAAGTAAGTAAATAAGTGACAGTATATGACATTATATGTCCTTTTTTTACAGTCGAACTATGATAGGTGACACGTCGGGGTACGGGGAAAAGGGTAACCACAATTACTTTAATTTGGGGTCCGTCACGGATTTTTTTTTAATTGAAGTACCTACCAAGATTTTTTCAAATATTAAAATATATATATTTATTTATTTCAGCCATAATTCCAATCCATAGATACACATACATTAAATTATAAACGGATAAAAACCCAATGTAAAATTAATGAATAATTAAATTTAAATAGTCAAAAACTCATTAAAAGTAATAATTCAAACGGTCCTAAAATTATAAATATGTCAGAAATGTATAAAAAATTTCAAATGTAAAATTGCCAATTGTAGAATGTTATAAAAATGTCAAAATATTAAAAATAAAAATTATATAAATTGAAAAAATTATGAAAATGATCAATTAATGTAAAAATGTCATAAATGAAGTACCTACTAAGATTTTTTTAAATATTAATGTGATAATAGAGCAGTGGCGGCCCAGTGGTATCGGCCGCGACTTACAAGTTGTAGGTCGTGGGTTCGAGCCCAGGCAGGCGCTTTACTTTGTGTAAATTATTTCTTCACCACTGCTCTCAAAACGGTGAAGGAAAACATCGTGAGGAAACCGACATGTCCTAGAACCAAAAAATTCGAAGACTTGTGACATCCACCAACCCGCACTGGGCCCGCGTGGTGGATTACGGCCCATTCCCTCTCACATAGAGGAGGCCTGTGTCCCAGCAGTGGGAACATTAATAGGCTGATGATGTGATGTGAATGTGATTATGTAATTTTTTGCCTTGAACTATTTGTTATAAGTTTGGACTAAAGTTGGTGAAATCAGATGTTTATCAGTAAGTCTACTCCAAATTTGTATTGTAGGTCCACACAAAATAAGTCGGTGGTCCGCCATTTGGTGAACCTTGCTCGAAACAAAGTGTCATTTATATATATAGATAAGTAATGTAAAGGTGCTCCCACACAGAAGTTATATAACGTTAGAGAATGTTGCATTACATTTGTTGTCTAACTTTTTGTAAGGATTATGTTTTCGTGCTACACAATGCTTTATAACGTTATAGATATGCTGTGTGGGAGCACCTTTAGTAAACGCAAAATTTATAGTTAACAAGTTGTAACAAATAAAACAGACGCCTCGGTACGTAAACACAAACTACGATCCCGTAAACATTTTCAATTAGGAGCAATCAAAACATCTAACAATTCCTAACAGAATGTATCAATTCCTAACATTTGTTAAAACGTTACGAAGTGAACGAGTGTTAGAAGATGTTTGTAAACATTTTTAACAGCAGTGTAGGAGCACCAATAGGATGTCACTTGTCAATAATCTCTGTTTTTCCTAAACCAAAAATTCAAAAACATGGGTCATCTTTATGTTCTGATTTGCACTGACTAGACGAGTACACCAAAATATGCGCGGTTCTTTTTTCAAAAGACCATCTCAGATACTAAACTGCATACTCCTCATAATATGATCGACTAACTGCCGTCCGTGGCTCCACCCGAGTGGAATTAGTACTTAATAAATTTATAAATGTAGCCTGTGTGTTTATAAATTATACCATGTGTTTTTCTGATATATAAGCTATATTACTGTAAAGTTTCATCAAAATCTGTTCAGTAAGTTTTGCGTGAAAGTGTAACAAACGTCTATTCATACTCACAAACTTTTACATTTCTTATATTGGTAAGATGGGATAGGAAGTAGATTCTGACGAAGAAAATGTCTGACCTTAGAAAGATACCTCTGAGTTTGATGTATCTTTCAGAGTTAGTAAGTAGTCTGATAGGAACTTCGGTCCACACATATTTAAAAAATAAGTTCAAAAACTAAAACTACCGACAACTAACCGACTACTGAAAAATCACGCTCTAAAAATAAAACAAGAAAATATTCTCATCTGAATTTGTTATGGAGTTTGGAGTTTCTTGTGCGTTCTTCTCCATAACAATCTACTTTCCGAATGCACGGTAGAATAAATTTTTATTACTTGTAAAAATTTTAATTTATTTGGCGTTCAAAAGTGCCGTTTATTGGCCTTCTTGAATAAAAATATTTAACTTTGAATTTATTTACAAACTATTCGATATGTATCGGGTATTATATAAACAACTTACATGTAATAAATATTTTATTGTATTTCATACATATTCATAGTGTTGAGAGGAAAACCGTGGTCGTATGCTACTTTGCAGAATGTAATGTTTTATTACGGTAGGCATACGGTAATCCTCTGAACACCACTATGAATATGAATAATTTTTTTATTACAAGTGGTTTATTTAATACCCGATACATATCGAATGGTTTGTACAAAACAATATCAGATGACAATATTTACTTGTTTCATACTTTTAGAGCATGATTTTTTAGTAGTCGGGTTTTAGTTTTCGAACTTATTTTTCAGTAGTCGGATTTTAGTTTTCGAACTTATTTTTCAGTAGTCGGGTTTTAGTTTTCGAACTTATTTTTCAGTAGTCGGATTTTAGTTTTCGAACTTATTTTTCAGTAGTCGGGTTTTAGTTTTCGAACTTATTTTTCAGTAGTCGGGTTTTAGTTTTCGAACTTATTTTTTAGTATATACCATTCATGCACAAACCCGCACTGATCTGCGTTGTGGATACAGCCCGCTCACTTTCATAAAGAGGAGGCCCATGTCCCAGAAGAGAGAACTTCATAAGCAGATTTTGCTAAGCTAATCTGTATACCTAAACCTTACATAGTAAATCCATGGTGCATTGTCTTAAAATAGCAATGATCATTAATAACTTAGCAGCAACAAAACTTATGCAATCAAACCACTGATTGTGTTTTAATTTGTCCTGCGATGTTCTTTGAGTACATGATTACCTTATGTGTTTACGGCATATATTGTTTATCTTTTATATGATTATCTATTAGATTGGCTGGCCACGTGTATGTAATATTACTTTGTTTTTTATGGTGTTCTAGAGATGGCTAGCGTTGCATTATTTGCATCCTTCGATCACTTAGTTGCATCAGTTACTTCTTCGCAGTCTTCCTGGTTTTCAAATACTTATTTTAATTATTTTGATATATCTGTATGAAAGCTAGAAAGTTTGACACCAAACATGGACAAGGGGTATCATGATAAGTTACTGGGTTGTGAAAGACAGATAAGCAGTCGTTCTGTGTGTTACATTCTTAAACTCCAACATACATTCTAACACACCAACATACAGGACACTACAAAATAACCAGTTTCGTATGAACAGTTGTCAATTAATTTTAAGTTTTTTAATTTTAAGTTTTTATAACCTTTGATATTGTTTTTAACTTTCAACAGACAATTTATTATGTTCACATCGTTTTTAAACTTTTTACTATATTGTTTTGCTGTGGGGGGCCCTGGTGACCTGTAACACAGGCTTTTTCAAAAACCTACTTCAGGCACCAGTCTCTTACAATCATGGAATATAGCATTATCCAAAAATATTGTTATTTTTTAGGTAACATATTATTGTAAAGAGAGAACAAATAAATGAATTGAATTGAATTGAGTTACTTCTTCGCAGTCTTCCTGGTTTTCAAATACTTATTTTAATTATTTTGATATATCTGTATGAAAGCTAGAAAGTTTGACACCAAACATGACAAGGGGTATCATGATAAGTTACTGGGTTGTGAAAGACAGATAAGCAGTCGTACTGTGCAAGATAATAACATTCAGCTTCATTTGGAAAGACTGAAAACCAAACTCAAAATAGTTGGGAAACGGCTAAGCAAATTTGTTTTCGGTATTATTGTCGTTTAACTTGTATTCAGAATGTACTATGGCGTGATACGGGAATATGCATGCAATTTTTTTATTTGCTAAATGAAATACTTATTAATTATAGTAAACAAATATGAAAGAATTAAAAAAATATCTTGATCAGAGATAAAGTTATAAAGCTTCCAAGTTGAGAATTAGAAAGATAATGCCGACGTTGTTATATCCCGGTCGCTTTTCGATCAATTCTGTTTATACTATTAGTTTTCTAGTTTTTATGGATAAACTAGTCAAATAACAAAAATATTTGTTCATGCATATTCTCTAATTCTTCCGCGCAGTCTACAGCAAGAGCTCAGAACGCTAGGAGCAAGCTTATCTCGGACTGTTTTTGATAGATAGGTACTATATATGTAATGTGAGTAGGTAATAGTAGTTTATGCAATGGTTATACGTGGGACACTCAGAAAGTTTTGCGAAACTAAAAAAAATTGTTCTATACGTACATATATTTTTATTAAATCTTTTCAAAGTACTTTCCACCAGCCTCTATACAAAGATTCATGCGCCTAAACCAGTTTTCAAAACACTTTTTCCAGTCCGCCGCAGACACCTCGTTTACAGCCTGCTCGAACGCAGCCAGCGCATCTTCCGGCGACGAAAATTGTATCCCTTTGAGCTGATTTTTTATTTTTGGGAATAAAAAGAAGTCACACGGTGCTAGATCAGGGCTGTAAGGAGGGTGACCCAGGAGTTTGACTGGCGTGCTGTCCAGGAAGTCCCTCGTTTTGAGTGCGGTGTGCGCAGGTGCATTGTCGTGGTGGAGCAGTAGCCCGCGGAGCCCTGTGTTTGGTCGCTTGTTGCTTATAACAGAGAAAACTTCTGGCAAACATTTGGTAGTATACCATTCGGCATTAATGCTTCTTTGATCCCGTAAGGGAATTGATACCAAGTGGCCAGTCAAATTAAAAAAGCTAGCGATCAAAATCTTACCCCCGCTTCTAGATCGCTTCACTTTGGTAGGCGTTGGCTCATTTTGAAACACCCAAACAGTCGACTGGCGCTTGGTTTCTGGGTCGTATTGATAAATCCAGGACTCATCACCTGTAACGATGTCGTAAACACGCCGAGACGAGCCTGCTTCAAATTTTTTAAGCATATCACGGCACCATTCCACCCGGGCCTGCTTCTGAGCATCGGTGAGGTTGTGCGGCACCCAGCGTGATACTATCCTCCTCACGCGAAGAAGGCTGTGTAGAATCTCGTGAACGCTTCCCGATCCAATCTTCAATATGTGTTGAATCTCCTGATATGTAATTCGCCTATTGTCTTGGATTAAATTTTTCACTGCTAGCACGTTTTCTTCGGTAACAGCCGTCAAAGGGCGACCGCTTCTTTCGTCATCCCCCAAAGTTGGTCGACCGCGCTTGAATTCGTTATACCAACGATACACGGTTGCCTTGGAAGGGCCTTCATCCATGAATGCCATTTGAAGTCTATCGTACGATTCATCCGGTTTCAGGCGACACTTGAAATCGTATAAAATCATAGCTCTAAAATGTTCCCGGCGCAGATCCATATTTCAGTGAGACACAATACTTTGAATTAACTCGCAAAAAATGTGGAGGGAAATTTTGAAATTGGAACTTACTTATTTTTACTTATAAATAATCATATTTTCGAAAAACATTATAACTGGCCAGTCTCCCATATATAAAAACTTTTTTTCGCAATACTTTCTGAGGGGCCTGGTATAATAGGGGTTATTAAAACACGAGCGTGGGTTTATCACATGAGGCGAAGCCGAATGTGATAATATTAACACGCGAGTGTTTTAATACCTAATTATATGCCGTTGCATACACTATTTTATCTTCACTCATGCAGTTGAAATAAAATAAAAGTGGAAAAGGAAAAAAAAACGGTATGATAAATGATAAATGATTTTATTTCTGTAAGTTGGTTTGTACAAACACTTTTACATGTCGATCATATTTTTTAAAACTAGATGAGGTCGGCGTTTCCTATCTGACTACTCTGAGAAGAAAGGCCGAAACAAACTCAGAGGTCACAGTCTCTTTTAAAGTCTTGACAAAATCTTGGTTATATCATGTGCAGACCATGTAGACAGATGTCTGAAATGGTCTTTTGAGGAAAGAACCAGCCAGATTGAGTGGACCTGTCCAGTCAGTGCACGCATTTGTCAATAACCGAGCGGCTCAACTCAGAATTTACGGAGCTCAACGATTCGACGAACAATACCAAAGAAAGGACATTCGGGTAGGCCGCATAAACTACTCAAACTGTCAGACCATGAGTAAAAACTAACTAAGTTATAATAAAAAACAAAAATCCACATAGTCTTCACATTCACAATAATAAAAATAAAATAATATAATACTTTAAAAAGTAAATATTCTTGTCATTGCAAGAAAACAAAAAAAAAATCAGAATTAAAAACAAAATTCACGGTGCAAAATATAAAAAATCAAAATTAATTGGAGCAGCTCAATCCCAAGCCTTTTTGTCCTCAACATAATCTTTAATAGTATAAAACGATTTCTGACACAACTTACGTTTAATGAATGATTTGAATTTATTAAGACTTAGATCTTGTACGTGACTTGGAAGCTTATTATAAAAGCGTACACATTGACATCTAAACGAGCCACCTATCTTCTTGAGCCTTGTTGTAGGTACTACAAATTTGTGTTTGTTCCTAGTATTTATGTTATGGATATCACTGTATTTTTTAAACAATTTTATATTTTTATGAGCATATAAAAGATTTTCATAAATATACTGAGAGGGCACAGTCATTACATTAATCTCCTTAAATTTCTCTCTGAGAGAGTGCCTCGGGCTTAATTTATATATTGATCGAACAGCTCTTTTCTGCAAAACAAAGATATTCTGGATGTCGGCGGCATTTCCCCACAACAGAATACCGTACGACATTACACTATGAAAATAGCTAAAGTATACTAAACGGGCTGTCTCTATGTCAGTTAAATTACGAATTTTTCTAACAGCGGCGGGCAATTTAGATTCTCATTGCACCATGACTGTCAATGTCAATGAGCCAAGCGCCAATAAATTAAAAAGTGTGCTATAAAATTAAAAAGTTTTTTATGATGCAGTTGTTTGAAAATCGAAGGAAAATGTTGAACTGTAATGGTTTTTTATTTTTATTTTACCTATCCACGAAAATAAAGTACGTGTTTATGCAATATTTTTTGAATTCATAATTGGAGCATTACGTTGTGAGTGTAGATAATAACTAATTACCTACTCACATTCCACTTAACAGCAAGTCAAAGTAACCGTGTGTCTGTGCCGTGTGTCAACCAGTTCTGTCGAAAGCCTGCTTAGCTGTTGCAGCACACAAATCCGTAGCAAAGGCCGGATACCATCTCTTGTTACACTGAAAATAATCCTGACAGTGTTTTCCATAGCCTGAACTGCAAACAGAACTATAAACAAAACGCATTTGTTTAATGGCTTGCATTTTTGTGGTCTGTGATACCATTCAAGCTTTTATTGACCACTCATATCCAGATTAGATGTTTCTATGCAAGACTACGTAGGCTACAACAAAAAGTTTTGATCCCTTGCCAAAGACCGTCCAGATATATGCTTTAGCTTTTTTGCTGCTGGAGAAATCTATTTTTATTTACAAGGAAGATCCCAGAACCTACAAACTTTTCTTACTTTTACCTGCACAAAATGTGTGGGATAGTGTTAATATGTACTTTGAAAGTAGGCATACGTACCTGCTAACTTGGTTGGACGGCCAATATACAAGGTGCTAAGGGTACGCAAAAACATTGCTTACTTTTCTTAAAGAATACTAGGACCTCACAAGAGGTGGCGACCAGCTCTTGGCCTACCATATCTTTAAATGAGCAATTCTTGTATAAATATAATGTGAATTTCGGAAACAGCTCCAACGATTTTCATGAAATTTAGTATGCAGGGCCTTTCGGGGACGATAATTCGAACTAAATATCATTCATTTTTAGAAAACGTCGTTTTCTATATTTTTAAACGAGCAGAGCTCGGTCGCCCAGGTCCTTTTACTAAATAGGTACATAAAAGTTAGGATTCAGACTTTTCTCTGGGATCTTGGACCAGTTATAGTTGCCGGTTTCATATGAAGTGTGATTTTGATTAAATAAGAATTTATTTTTGAAGTGTTGAAAAATATGGTTGGTTATAAAATTTCTGATTCGAAATCTTCAATTTCCAGTAGGTTGCTAGTTTTGCGCTATTTATTTCATGGCTGCAGCCTGGAATTTAGATTGTGCTCGGATAGCAATAGACTCGCCTTAGCGAAATGTCGTGGGTTCAAATCCGGGTAAGTACGAATGTGACTTTTTCAAATTCATATTTTATCTTGGACATCACATGCAACGGTGAAGGAAAACATCGTGAGTAAACCTGGACTTATATAGTTAATGTACGTCTAAAATAGCCAAGTCCGAGGCCTGTGGCTGTTCCTAGAGACGGCTTAATTAACCCTGACACCAGAGGTCTCACACGAAAAAGAAGAAGAAAGAAGCGAAATATATCGAAGTATCGGCCGCGACTTACAATTTGTAGGTCGTGGGTTCAAACCCGCGCTTTACTTTGCGTAAAGTATTTCACCACCACTGCTCTCAAAACGGTGAAGGAAAACATCGTGAGGAAACCGGCATGTCCTAGCACCAAAAAATCAAATACATGTGACACATACCAACCCACATTTGGCGTGCGTGGTGGATTACGGCCCATTCCCTCTCACAGAGAGGAGGCCTGTGTCCCTGCAGTGCTGGGAAACATTAAAAAACATTAAAAGGCTGATGATGATGATGAAACTTTCAAGGAATACAAAGCGTGTTGGTAATGTTATATACCTATTATGTAATAATATATGGTTACTCTTATTAGTTCATCGGCGTAACCATTATACATGTAGATAGCTATGTTTTCCTTGTAAGAGCCGGAATATTGATAAAAGTGTCAACGAACTTGAATACAGTCAATTATTTATATTCTCAGATTATCCGGTTAGTCTAAATTGGATCTGCGGAATAATAACTGTAAAATAACTTTTTATAATAAATAAATCGACTTCAATATAATATCATTTTTCAACACCGACTTCCAAAACGAAAGTTATCTATTACTTTTTAGTGTTTTGCTTTAAAAGTCTGTGTATTTTTTGTGATAAAGTTTTTATTTCTCTCTTTTTAGTTTTAGTACACGACCATTAAAAATGAGCAAGTTATCACATTCGTGCTGTTTGTCGCTAAGGAGTTCGGTTGTATGCTGCATATCTTGAAAACTGGCGGACCAATTTTGATTAAACTTGAGTATACCCTAAGTTGAGAGATATGTACTCATGTATCATGAAATTAAGTACATACTTATAATTTAGAAGCTCAATTAGCGTAACATATGTGAATATTGGCCAATTCTTGCAGTCGGTCGGTCGGTCGGATTCTATTCCCAGATGAAGTCAACAGTTTAATTTAGCAAGTTTTTTTATGGTTGTGGGAACTGTGTGACGAATCTTTTAAATTGCTGTAATTTCTGCTATTAGGTCCCATTATAATAATTATAGAAATATAACTTTCTACTTTCTTGATTGACCCAAGAATACTTTAAGATTTACGCAGGGTACAGAATATAAAGATTTATTTATTAACAGGCTTTTTAGCTTGGTATGTATGTTCGTATCTATGAATTTATGAATCAATGTAACGGAATCTTTGAACGTGATTTTCACCCCCTTCAAAACGTCGGATTGATTTGAAACTTTGCACACTTATCAAGGATCGATGACAATGCAATAATTTAAATAGTTTGCCATTATCCTTACCAGGATCTTCAGGATTAGCGACCTTTTTGTTCAATTTACCATTATGCGTGTTTTTTTTTGTTTTTAGAACTACAATTTAGTTGTTGAGAGATTCATAGAAATGCCTGACTTTTGGAGTTGCCCTGACTATTTACCTTAAAAAGATATATTCTTTCTTACCTTAAAATCTAAATCACTTGCGCAGAAGTTGAGTAATCATCACAAACATTATGATACCTTCCGTGATTCCTGCTTGCGTCAGAAGTGTCACGATGCGTGGCTTCGTTAGTCATAGACGCATCATACTTAGACCTTATGCGTTAGGATGAACAAAGTCCAAAGCAGAGGTTTTAGAGAATTTTCTCTGTATGTGCAATGGTCATAGGGGTAAAGTCCATGAAGGCTTTGTGCATGATGAGGAGTGCTGGGTTGACGTAGCACATGTGTTGGATCATTCGGTTCCCTTCATGATGGTTGAACTGGTGCCGATCCATGTGTCATGTCCGTGAACGGGCGCCATCAGTTGGGATTGGTCATAACTTAGCTGGCTCAGCCTATTTTTAATTACCTATTTATTGAATTTTTTATTGTGTGTTTTACGTTAGACGCTTTTACGTGCTCGTCTTTTTACATCGTTCTCACATATAAGTATTTTTACAACAAAAATGTTGTAACCCAATACTTGTAAAACACTTTTTTTTTAAGATTAAGTCTGGAGTTTCTTATCTGTTCTTCTCCATCTACTTTTCCGAATGGACGATAGAATCAATTATTATAACTATCAAATTAAAAATTGTCGCTTATTGGCCTAATTGAATAAAGAAATTATGGTCTTCATTTTTTTATTTTAAATGTGCATTGCATCAGAAACTTAAAAGGCTTTCTCGTCCGGGATAGCCTTGAAAACATTTGGGTGCTGCGAATCGCCGGCGATTGCTACGCGGTATGCAACACAGAACAACGAATAGCAACAACGACGGTAGCAGGGTAATAAACGGCAAGGTGGCTGCAATTACTCACTACAAACGAAGATTGCCACAAGAAGATGCCTGTGGATAAGGAGATTACCGGATTACCTGCCGGCACAGGTTCAGCGGCGGCAATTGTGTCGCTGGATGCTACGTATATTTGTCGGTACGTAACTTGGCAAGAGTCGTTTTTAGGTCTCTTTGGTTACCAAGCGGGACGTTGGGAACGTTTAGCACCGTTCCGAGCGTGCGATTGGTTGGTCAATTGACACCAGGATCGAATGACCAATCGCGTCGCATCCACGTTCCGTTTGCTCTATATGGTGGTTGGTCAGTTCGTGCTATATGCACGAAATTACGCGCCGAAACCAAAACCTTGCCAATAAACGCCTTGCCTTCAAAATAAACGAAGTATTTCCAAGAAGTGTTTCTCTCATAACGCCCCATCTCCCAAATTGACTCTACGGTTTTTGCAAACTGCCAGTTGACTTCACTTTAATTAATTGTGTTATTAGTCACCACTAAAATTTGTCTAGTCGGTCTGAAAGTATTTTTAGGCTAAATTTACGACTAAAAACATACCTAACATCATTCACTGTATTCTCGAAGGTTTGGGCAGAGTCTGGATTGTGCCTATATTACAGCGGATTTAGACATAACTAGTGCAATGTTGGTGTACTACAGGTGCCATAAAAAGCAAGAAGAATATAGCTTTTTTGATATAAAGAGCTTTAAAAAGATAAGTAGGTAACTAGAGAGACACAGGGTGGTGATTGAGACAACTCTGCTAATGGTGTAGAAAATAATGACGCAAATTCCGCTTAAATGCATATTAACAGGTGGCCGCCCTGATATCGTGAGAAAGCACATTTCAGAGAAGAATGGACTGAATGAAAGGAAGAATGAATAAAATCAGAAGTATGAGAAGGACAAAGCAAGAGAAGATTATTAGATGAACGCAGATTTCTAGCGTGTGAAGTACAGAGATATTGAAAGTGAGGTATAAGATAAGAAGGAGGAGTGAGAGAGTTGTGTAGAGAGAAAAGTGTGGTCAAAGCGTGCAAATTTCTTCTCTGCCGAATGGGCATCCATTTGAGCTGATATCTACAGCTCGACACATGGTCATATTTCCTCAGGTTGAATATGAACCGGATGCAGTTGTTAGTGCAACAACTGTAAATGAGAGTAATCGCAAACTTGATGTAAACGAGAAAGATATAAGAAAAAGAATAATCTACCTATGTAAAAGCGTCAGCGGTCTGTCTGTGGGGGCCTTGAAGTATTTCGCCTCAAGTTCATGACTGTAGCAAGGTACAGTCACGAAATTTATGGCCAAGACCTAAAAGAGATGCTATTACGTATAAGGATGTAGATGATGATGACCCAATAATCATCACGAGGAATTCCCTCCCACGTTCCTACACCAAAGTCATGTAGATAACTATGTATTTCAAATTAATTCATTATTATAAGGAAATTCTGCGATGACGATTTTGACATTAACATAAATAGCAATAAACATATAACATTAAATTATTATGACGTTGTAATGATTAATTGAACAATTCGTGGGTTTTAGTCACAGAACAGATATAGTTAGGAACGTGGGAGGGAATTCCTCGTTATGATTAAGGGTAGTTATCATCATCATCTACATCCTTATGCGTAATAGCATCTCTTTTAGGTCTTGGCCATAAAGTTCGTGACTGTACCTTGCTACAGTCATGAACTTGAGGCGAAATACTTCAAGGCCCCCACAGACAGACCATTGACGCTTTTACATAGGTAGATTATTGTTTTTCTTATCTCTTTCTCGTTTACATCAAGTTTGCGATTACTGTCCTTTACAGTTGTTGGTTAATCTATTAATGTACAGATTTTGCAACATACAATATTGAGAGTCATAATAACATTCTACCAATCAGTTCTAACATATCCTTTTATTTTCTTGTACCTATCTGTAATTTTCCGTGAATAAAAATATTATTATATTTCAACAGAAAAAAAACGGATTTAAAATTTTCTGACAACGTTGCTTTCAGCTTAGGCAAAATAAAAACAAATTTTCCCTTTCAATCGGGAAATATTTAGATAGGTAAAGGTAGTTATTGTTTTTGGGAATGTCATGACAAAAAATATTGCAGTACCTAGTCACCTAAACATGACATTGTAATTCGTAGGTAAGCCCCCGAACTGGAAAACAAATAATTCCATTGTTGTTAAAACTGATTATATGTTCTAACTAACACCGAATTAATATTAATATTCGTCATAATAATGACGTGGACCGATGTGACGAAGTGACCTCTGTCACTGGCCTTTGGGAAACACTGCCGTTAGACATAGTATGTATGTGTACATGCATACGTAACATTGTAATAGTAGGTATTAATAGCTATACTGTGAATTTGGTGATAAATATAACGTCAGAGTAGGATGGCCATGATTTTGTTGTTTAGTGGGACAGTCTCGTATTAGAAGAATAGATTTTCTAGTTTTTTGGTATTTTTTTTAATAATGCAGATGGTTTTGTTTTTCTTTCTTTTCTAACCATTGCTGAATGAATTGTATGCAACGTGATAAAAGGTAGTAATATTTTTTTTTTCTCTACATCTCGCAGTTTAATCAGAGTGATTGGCTACTGAGTGGTTGAGTGATTGCTTTACCCGTACCCAATACAGGCGACCCTGTGGATACTAAACTAGAACCTCCAGCCATGCAAGAAGTATCTATTGAGATGAAAGTATATGTTTATGAATGAAGGAAAGGGACAAGCAAAGCTGCGACACCAGATAAATTAGAAAAGTAGAGAAGGATGAGTTGTATATTTTCATGGTTTTGACGATCAAATCATAGGTGTAATAAACTTGGGTTTTCCCATGATTTATTTATATTATTACCAGAAATAGGATGACCTGGATTTAAGTTGCTAGTCTAACAACACGCACGATACCGTGGAACTACGGCTATGACGTTTAGATCGTAGGTCAAGTACACCTTGGTTTTCCCATGATTTATTTATACTATTTCCTGAAATAGGATGATCTCGTAGCCCGTAACAAAGTAGGAGTGAGGGCTTTTGAATAATAGGTCAAGTAAACCTGGGTTTACCCAAGATTTATTTATACTATTCAATGAAAAACGGCTAGACTTTTAGTCACAGTTTCTCGAAATCGTGGAGCTCCTCGTCACCGGCGCCGCCGTCGATCGCGGTTATATACATACCCGAGCGCCGAGCATTTCACGCCAGTCAAGCTGTGCTTGCGCACAAAAAGGGTCAATTTATAAAACATATTAATTTATATATTAACGTATTTACGTGTTCACGTTTTATAATTGATAGTGAGTGCTGTGGTTTAGTGTTGTGATATTTTTTATTAAAGAAAATAATTTGTTAAAGGTTTGTATTTTTTTTTTTTGTTATTTCATAAGTCGCCATTAAAATTAAAATTTGCGTTGGGTTAAAAAAAAATATGTTATCGAAGCTTTCGTAGCTGCTGACTATTGAACGTATATGCTTAGATTATTTTATTATACTCCTAGTCTATTCGAACAGAACGATCTATTCTAGTATTGTATATAAATACATATGAGTTAATGAACTTTCGCCGTAAAAACATCAATACTTATAGTTGAATCATAAATCTTTTGGCTAGTAAATAAAAAAGACAGAAGCTAGTCATTTATTTGCCACTCCACTATATTTACGATTTGTATAAAGGAAAATATATTGTTGAATAACATCATCACATGTATCTTTAGAAATGGTTTTGCTTACAAGTTCATTTCTAAATTTTTTGGTAGCTATATTATAAAATACTTTTATCAGGTTATAAAACGATAGGCGATGTGCAATACTAGCATAATTGTGCTGTAACAGCTGTATCTAGATTCTTTACTTTAGGTGTCACGGCTAAAAATACTATATTTTCAGATAGCGACTGTTCAGTCTACAGTCTATCCTAGAGAAAAGTTTTTCAAGAAGTATGTTTTTTAAGATTGACATCTCGCTTAAAACTTAACATCATTGAAATTAGTATTGAAAAATGTGTGATCTAGCCTGGGACTTAAATGATTAATTGATTCAGTGAAACTGTATTTTCAGATTTCAAAAAGTTATGAGAAAAGATTAATGGTTCATCTAGTTTCAGACTTCAATTCAGTTTGGGAATTTTAGGTGTTACAGCAAACAATTCTGTATTTTCAGATACAAGAAAATTTTCTCTACGAATTTAAACAGTTTTCATGGTGAAAAAGTTTCTTCTTGAACATTTATTAATTGGAATACATTTTTAAACTTCCGTACGAAAATGGTAAAAAAAAAAACTTATAGTGCGACTTCGTCTGTCTCTTTGTAGGTGGGCTGCTGATTTTAGAAACCGGAATTTGGATTAGTTATAAATAATACTTATATAGCAAGTTAATAAAAAAGCAAAAAAAAGCTAAAGAATACTTATTTAAAAAAATATGATCCGATTTTTTTATTAGCACGCTGTACATTAAAGCATTTTCTATTGAAAATCGTCTGATACTTCATCTAGTTGTGAGACTTTAATAATGAATTGATCCTGCTTGTAATTATGTTGCAGGTAGTATTTTTTTGGGTTAACAACTTTGTATGTAGGAAAGACGAGATATGAAATTGAACTGTCAAAGCCACGACCTCTTGATAGTGAGTTTCAGCCATTAGCTACATCGTTATCAAAAGTATTTAGTACGAATGCAATCTATGCTGTAGGTAAAGATTCTTCTGTATGTATAAACCATTTTTGAAGATTAATGACCAAGAATCAAGTTATTATTTCAATTAATGCCATAATAGGAAATCGTAAAATTTTATTGAATATATTGTGTTATTTAATTAGGTTCTCAAGAGCTATTCGCTTAATTAAGGACGTTGCCTATAACTATTAACTTTTTGTTAGTTTTCCTTAAAACAGTTTGTGAAAAACATTGTTAAATTGTTTACACTATTTGAACATTTAGTAAGAATATTTGAGGCACATATTCATAGTAAACGAATTAAACGTGTGTAATAAATAATCTTGTTTTTTTTTATAATATCTACTAATTACAGTCAAAAGTGTTTTTTTTTCTATAATTATAGATTAATCTATTAGTATTTGAAATTAAACTATATTTCTTGATCTTACTTATATCTTACACATGAATGTCCTCTTTATCCATCTATTTACACTAATATTATAAAGACTACTCGACCGATTTCATTTCTTTCACCTATGGACATTATGCCGGAATAACACAAGTTATAATAAAAACCGGCCAAGTGCGAGTCGGACTCGCGCACGAAGGGTTCCGCACCATTATCGCAAAAAACGGCAAAAAAAACACGTTTGTTGTATGGGAGCCCTACTTAAATATTAATTTTATTCTGTTTTTAGTATTTGTTGTTATAGCGGCAACAGAAATACATCATCTGTGAAAATTTCAACTGTCTAGCTATCACGGTTCATGAGATACAGCCTGGTGACAGACAGACAGACAGACAGACAGACAGACAGACAGACCGACAGACAGACAGACAGACAGACAGACGGACCGCGGAGTCTCAGTAATAGGGTCCCGTTTTTACCCTTTGGTTACGGAACCCTAAAAAAGAAAAATAGAGATCCTTATGAAAATTGCAATAATGTAACCCAAAGTAGCAAAATTTTGCAAATAAAAATCATTAGGTGGGCAGCTAGGTTGGTAGGTAGTCAGTTGACGGGAGCGAAGCCGCGGTTGTTAGCCATCAAATTGCCGTCTAATATCATCTTTCACACAATCCTTCCTTCCATCTAGTCATTGGTCATCATCAGTCTTGTTTCTAATGTTCTCAAACATAATGACTCTACTCTATTCAGAAATAACCACGGAATAAAACTATAAATGTCAGTCATGCACATAAAACGATGAGTAATACACTTCAAAACAAACATTGGTGCACTTAAAATTCATTAATATGTCGCATACAATACCTACAATATTTTATATATTGAACCGTAAATACATCATTGTTATGACTTTGTTTACTATGTTGCACCTATACGAAGGGCCATTTTATGGGAAAAGTTGAGAGGTCCCACAGAAAAATATCATGGACCAACATAGTATTTTTTTGAGTTTGCCCAAAAATGGTCCGCACATGTCAACAGCATTAAGTAACGTACGTTTGAAGTTCAAGGTTAAGATTCTTGTTAAAATATTCATTATTTAGCATAACTTGTCTACGTTTTGTCACGTAGAAAATATAAGATAAACAAAACATAGATAAATAATAATTAATGTCAGAAAAAAAGTTGTTTTTTCCAGAAATGTTGAGACTTGTCCTGTCAACAATTATTTTATGGAGTTCCTACAGTAATTTAGAGACGTTATTTTTTATCCAATAAAATATTTAATTTTACTATGTTCTTCAGAAAGGCTCGTGGCTAAATAATAACAGCCGCACGGGTCGATCTTCAAGGTTAAGCAACGCTTGACGAGGTCGGTCCGTGGATGGGTGACCATTTCAACATACCGAGTTTCCTCCGTGCCTCGGAAAGCATGTTAAGCCGTTGTTGGTCCCGGCTGTCATTTGAAGATCTTTGACAGTCGTTACGGGTAGTCAGAAAGAAGCTTGAGATCTGACACCAGTCTTGCCAAGGGGTACCGTGTTACCCAGTTACTGGGTTGTGGAGGTCAGATAGGCAGTCGCTCCATGTAAAACACAGATACTAAGCTGAATCCGGTAAGATTGGAAGCCGACCCCAACATAGTTCGTAAAAGGCTAGGCAGATATATATATGTTCTTCAGAAAGGCCAGCTGTGCAGTGCGCAGTACTCATAACCGGCGTGTGTGTATGACTAGATGTATGAACATGAGTGGAGCAAAAGAAGTATGTAAGGATCGTAGCAGGTGGCGTTCTGTAGTTTCTGCTTACCTCCAAGGGAAAAAGGCGTGAGTTTATGTATGTAATAGAGCTGATTAATTCATTGCAGTATTTATACTGTACGATCACTGAATTAATTAGCTCTCTGACAAACAGCTGATCAATCGTCAGTCGTCTGACATCATAACTTCCTGATCAACCACCCACGGATAGAGCAGTGCATACAATAACTAGAATTCTTAATCTAGCTCAATCAAAGCATATCATATAGCAAAGCCGAAGGTGAGAATCCCGTCCAATAATAGTGAATGATCACAATTGCATCATTGCAACTAATATCGTAGATTGAAAATGATTCGTTGCATCGGTATGTGTGTAACTGATATTTATAAGCAGAGACTACATTCGGTTTCATTCAGTTGATTGGTAGAGTTGTATCTGGATTTTGATAAAATTGTTTTTTGGTAGCAAATATTTGCATTGGTAGCTATGGATTAAACTGCACATACCCATTTCGAAACATTAGTCTAGCTCTAGAGGTCGCAAACACTACACGCAGCTGTAAGTGAGGATGAGGTCTTGGGTTCGATTCCCAGTAGGGGCAAAGTTTGTTTTTCACCCGACTGCCGAAGGAGGGTAATATGTTTATCAGTCTATGTATGTATGTTTGTTCCTATGTGGCGTTCTAGAAACCAAACGCGTTGGCCGATTTTGATGATTCTTACGTCAATCGATGCGATGCGTCTTATTAACCCTGTGAGTGTCACTAGCTACATTAAAATTGGCCAATGGAGGCTTTTGTGCCCCATATTGTGTGGGGGCACAACTTTTTTTTCTTCTAATCCCATATTGTGGGGTATCAAAATAAAGGGTATTAAGAGGTGAGGTCAAAAATATATAACACTTATCACTTGATTTTTTTAATAAACCTTTTTTTGAATCAGAAATTCCTGATATCAGCCGAGCACTAATCCAGAATCCGGTTAGCCCGGATTAGTGCCCGGCTGCTAGCAATGAGCCCAACCGTAATAGTTACATGGAACATAAAGATAAGTGGCCAAGTAAGGGTATACTATAGATAGCTACATCTCTTCTTAAAACTGTACCCTGACCAAAAAATCGGCATGAGATATGAGCATTCCTATTGGTCTAGCGGCACTGGTGGCGCATGAATTACAGTAGTGAATACGCCCCGATTTCAGAATAAAATCTTTATAAAATCGAATATTGGTCTTTTGGAATGAACACTTTACGAGGAGATGCATAATATCAATAATTATTTCTCAATTTTATGTTTTTTTTGGAAGGAGATTAGTGAAATATATACAACATAAAAAACTAAATCTACCATTTTAGAATCAATATTATGTAGAAATTTAATGTATTTTCCTTAATTGATATTTCTTTTTAAATAACGAGTAGATAGCTCCTAAAAACAGCACAAAAAACGGCATGCGCGGCGTTTTGCTCGGGGTACCGCCTTAACACTTCGGAGAATAAATAATAAAATAATAATTATACGCGTTATGTTATGCTACTCATAATATTTATCAAAATACTTCCAATACCTTCTCTGCATTTCAAAAACATATTTAAATCACATACTACTTTACTGTTCAACATTGAAAACCATCCAAAAATATTAACTAAATTGGTCCCAGAATAAATGTTCTGCGGACCGTAAATCATATTATTTGTAAAATTTTATCGACGTTTGGTACAATAACGTTAAGTTTACGACGTTTACAAAATAGACCGTAACTACGTGATTCGGAAACTATGTTTACTTGTGGATATTTCAAGAACTACCAGAGACTTTGTTGATAAATTTCAGCTTCAGCCAGCATGGTTGACATTTTTTGATTTTTTTAATACTATAAATCATGAGCTAGATCAGCGTTCCTTAACCTTTTTCTGTCCACGGACCTCAAGGAAATCAAGCATAATTTCAAAGACATCCTTAATAAAAGAAGCAGTAGTAATTTTCGGACGCAAAAACTTGATAAAATTTATTCTTTGAAATTACTTTACAACCACAAATATCAGACCTCAAAGCGCAGAGACTAAATACCCCCATACATATAGTTGCGGGCCCCGAGGGTTCCGCAGACCACAGCAGCCTAATTGTGTAAGTAAACGCCATACGAAAAGTCGTTTTTGGGCAAGAAACAGATTGTTTCCTTTGCCGAATTTACTTACACAATTAGGCTGCTGTGGTCTGCGGACCCCTGGGGGTCCGCGACTATATGTATGGGGGTCTTTAGTCCCCGCGCTTTGAGGTCTGATATTTGTCATCTATGGAATGAATAATGTCTTGATCTCGGTACTGCGCAGCAAGAAGCGAACTTCAAAGCCACCAAAAGTTCGGCCGTACTTGAACAGCTCGATTCACTTCACAGTTTGGATCGAGCTGTTCAAGTATGGCCATATAACCTACAAATTGATAAACTACTAGCGGACGCCTAGCGGTTTCACCCGCGTAGTTCCCGTCCCCGTGGGAATACAGGGATAAAAAGTAGCCTATGTCAGCCGTGGATAGTGTAGCTTCCCAACGGTGAAAGAATTTTTGAAATCTGTCCAGTAGTTTTTAAGTTTATTCGTTACATACAAAAATACAAATATTTGTTTTTTATAATATAGATTACACATTCTCAACAATCTGTCTAAAATGATCTGGCGATATGCAAATGCACATTTTTTTACCCAGAAGAATACTCGTACATCAGTAAAGATAATTGCTGATGGAACTGACATGTTACACTATTGATATATTCTGAAGTGCCGAGTTGTCGAGTCAATAGCCTGTGTGACTATTTACAAACGCTTTGTCTTGACCTTTGAGCCGTAATTGCTTATTGACATTAGCTAATCTACTAATGTCTTGGTCAATGTTACTTTACCTATAACGATTATGTAAACTTGATGTTTTTGAAGAAACTTTTCACCGTTAAAGTAGTAAATTTATTATATATTAAGGTATACATTACGTTATTAATTTGTCCTATTTGTTTTGTAATACCTACTAGCAATGTGGGTACGTTCAGCAGCAAAAATAACATCAAATCTATTTTAACCCCCGACGGAAAAAGACGGGTGTGACGTGTGTACCTGTGTGTTTGGGTATCTGTCTGTGGCATCATAGCTCCGAAACGGATGAACTGATTTCGAATTGGTTTTTTTTTGTTTGAAAGGTGACTTTATCGAGAGTGTTCTTAGATGTTTGATTAAAATCGGTTCAGCCTTTCAAAACTTATGGGACGTTTTACTGTTTGCATCGGGGTGTTTTGGCAAGATATCGTGTTCAAAAGATTGTCGATCGAAGCGTGTCTACTACTAGTTAAATTATGTAGTATGAAATAAAAATATGCCGCGGGTTTTTCAATTTTAATTGTCTTTAATTATTTTGAAGAGAGTACCTATTTTTTTTAAATGATTTGTTCAATTGTGATAATTCGTTTGCTAAGTGTTAACTATTTTTTCAAGTTGCGAAATCTGAAGCATCTTGAAGCCCAGTCATTGCACATCTTCATAGACGTAGTAGGTATGTAAACTGCTAGCTATTCCTGGACACGGCATGTTAATGCATTCGACATGGTTTCTGACTCCAATCAAATACAGCAATACTATTTAGTTATTTAGTTCGTGACTAAAATACCATGCAATAATGTGTGGCTTGTAGTTAAAATACCAACAACTATTTTGTAAAGTGATATCATGCCAACAGCTGAAGTTTGAGGTTTTATTTGATACTTCTGTCAGTCTTATTTTTAGCTAATGAAAAGTGCGTGCTGCAATTAATAGGCCATTTGGTTCTAAAAGAGGAAACAAAACAATTTAATTCCACACAAGCATTTATGATAGAACATTTACTGTGAGATGTTAGTAGGAGCTCGTGGCTAAATAATAACAGCACTGGTCGATCATCAAGGTTAAGCAACGCTTGACGAGGTCGGTCCGTGAATGGGTGACCATTTCAACATACCGAGTTTCCTCCGTGCCTCAGAAAGCACGTTAAGCCGTTGGTCCCGGCTGTCATTTGAAGACCTTTGACAGTCGTTATGGGTAGTCAGAAGCTTGAGATCTGACACCAGTCTTGCCAAGGGGTACCGTGTTACCCAGTTACTGGGTTGTGCAGGTCAGATAGGCAGTCGCTCCATGTAAAACACTGGTACTCAGCTAAATCTGGTTAGACTGGAAGCCGACCCCAATATAGTTGGAAAAAGGCTAGGCAGTACCATTTACTGTGAGATATTAACTCGTAAATGCCAAGTGAAAGGGTCAAGGACGTCCCTTACCGCGATACGTTTGTTTTGATCGTTTTAGCGACATTACCTTTACTGACATTAACTTTACTTTTTTTGTATCGTTTTGAAATATTGGAATACATTGGTAGACAGGGTTTAACGACTTTTATTTTTTTGTTACATGGCGGTGACTTTAGCTGTGTGAAAAGGTTGGGCAGATTGATTGAATTTTACAAAACGTATTTCATTCTTTCAGTTTTCCTATCATCTTAGCTTAGATACAATTGTTACAAGACAGATATTCTTCCTGCCTGAGTAAAAAACTGTTTCTGTTTGACAGAAGTTACTGCAGCCTATTTTCATACTAAGTGAATTCAGTAAGGCAAAGGGTTTGATCCCATGAAAGAGTATGCAAATAATCTTTCAATATTATGGTATTTCCAAAAAATATTGGGCTCTTTCGAAAAAAGTGTATTCACCAATGAAAACGTCCAATTATTTCTGTGAATACCGAATTATTTAATGAGAATTTGTCATACGCTTTCATGGTGTCAAATCCTTTGCTTTGCCAAATTCACTTACTTAAGTAGGCTGCAGTAGTTTTTTTTTTTAAATTCGCCCCACACTAGGCATTTCTTCGTGGGTGCGTTTACAAACATTTAAACTCACAAACACTATAAGACACCAAGATCCTGAACAATTATCTGTAGGCCATACAAATATTTGTTCCGTGCGGGAATCGAAACCGCGACACGCAGCGCAACAGCCGATCGCTCAACCACTACGCCAACCGTGTCGACAAATGTATATATAAATTGGCTACTAAGATATTTTTAGAAAGTACTTATTTAGGTGTTAAGAACATTTAGTGCTCACTATGTAGGAGTATAATGTTTACAGCTTCACGCCAATTTTCACAATAGCGTGCGCAAAACTTCAAACAGTTTTAGAAATAATTACCTTAACGATTTAAAGCGTCATTTAGCACAGGAAGGTAATTGTCATCTCCAATTAAATTTTATTTTGAATCATTTGTAGACTGCGAAAATATCAATCTGCCTAGCTTTTCCCAAATATATTGGGGTCGGCCAGTCTAACCGGATTCAGCTGAGTACCAGTGTTTTACACGGAGCGACTGCCTATCAGCAGCCTAATTGTGTAAGTAAATTCACATATACACAACACATACATAAAGATAAAGAAGTTGAATCTTTATTCAACTTCTTTCGTTTTCAGAGTGTATGCGTGTGTATTTTTGGGAAAGAAACAGATTGTTTCCTTTGCCGAATTTACTTACACAATTAGGCTGCTGACCTCCACAACCCAGTAACTGGATAACACGGTACCCCTTGGCTAGACTGGAGTCAGATTTCAAGCTTCTGACTACCCGTAACGACTGTCAAAGATCTTCAAATGACAGCCGGGACTAACGGCTTAACGTGCTTTCCGAGGCACGGAGGAAACTTAGTATGTTGAAATGGTCACCCATCCACGGACCGACCTCGTCAAGCGTTGCTTAACCTTGATGATCGACCAGTGTGGCTGTTATTATTTAGTCACGAGCTTGGAAAGATTAAAATATTAGATGGATACTTTGGCTTTAATTTATACCGTCCTAACAAAGTCCACTAACATTAGATAATAAAAAGCCACAAAAAATATCTACCTAAAATCTATAATTATCTGTCTGCGGTTATAACTGGTTAGATAATTGAATTCGTTATTGACGAAAATGTTTTAAAGTAAAAACGACAAAAATAAACATTAAAAAAATAACTGTGTCTAAATTCTCCCTTAGGTATCTATAAAAAATTGTACATAAAAGAAAACGTTTTTCAAAAAAATTAAACCGACCTCCAAAACAAAACACTACGTCTTTGGTAGGTACCTATTTTTTTTTCATTTTTGACACCGACTTCCGAAAAGAAAGTTATTTTTCGCTTTGTAGTGTTTTGTTTTGGAAGTCGGTTTAACTTTTTAACCGACTTTTGTTAAAAACTTTTTTATTTTTCTCTTTTTAGTTTTGGTACCATATTTATTACCATGAAAATACGCATTATTAAGGATAACTCAAAAACTACTTGTCAGATCTTGATAAAAATTTAAGTGGGACCACATGAGAATCACCAGCTTTTAAATAAAAAAGAATCATCAAAATGGGTTTACATAATAAAAAGTTTTGAGGTTTAAAAATACAGTCGAATTGAGAAGCAATTTCCTTCAAGAATTCTTGAAGTCGATTAAAAATAACTGGCAAAATATGGGTGAAATGTATGTTTATCTAAATCTGATATTATTTTTCATTTTGTTCCAGATTATAACTAAAGATGGAGCCACTGCAAGTAGATGTCGTTCACTTCTATCCTCGCGAAAACGCACAGCCCCATAACACCGTCAAGTGAGTCTTTTAACAATTAATTTTTCAAATAAATTTTTATGTTGAAAATGAGGCCACGAATGGTGCTCAAAATTTAAGAAAGTTTCTCGACTCTGTTGAATAAATTGATGTTAAATCTTAACGGGTGAAATGTTGCCGAACTTGGCTGTCACACTACCGTGCGGCAAGGTATCAATCACAATATTCACAACTGATTGATTTAACACCCAAATCATCAATATATTTTATCATTGACATAATTAAAGACAACAGCCCCCGCACCATGACGTGTCAAAACTATCATGGTTCGACTGTGAATAAGGGACATAATATGTACCTATACAACTCAGATACATCTATCCCTTACGCACACTAAAAGTAACCTAGCTCTAAGAGCTTATGGTCTCACCCCATGGAGACTACCATGAGATCTTAAAGCATAATTATAACCAGTGTGAGTAAGGGAAAAATGTATACAAGACAGTTTTTTTTAACAGTGCCATTAAATAAATGATTGGATAGGTACCTACATCGACGAAAAGTAGTTTTGGGGACTGTTTTTAACCCCCGCCGGAAAAAGAGAGGTGTTATAAGTTTGATGTGTGTTGCTGTATCTATCTATGGCATCATAGCTCCTAAACGGATGAACCGATATCGTTTTTTTTTTGTTTGAATGTTGATTTTGTCGATAGTGTTCTTAATCTATGTTTTAATTAAATTGGGTCAGCCGTTCAAAAGTTATGGGCGTTTTACTGTTTGAATCGGGGTGTTTTCGCAAGATAAATGTGTTGGGAGTGTATTAAATTAAGAAATTTTACTTGTTTGTAATTATTGACGATCAAAAAGCGGCTACTGGATGTTTGATTACCTTGAAGATTTTAAAATTCAAAATTATGTAATTGGCTCAATGTGCTTTTTTTCTCATCAGATATGAGGTAGTGAACGATGAGAACCCGACGACCACAATAGTGCGACGCGGTCAGCCGTTCAGCGGAGTGATCAGGTTCACGCGGCCCTTCGATGAGGCCAACGATATTGTGCAGCTTGTTTTCTCTATCGGTAAGATTTTGATTTGATTCGTCTGTAGCTTTTACTTCGAAAATCTATAGGCCTATATCCAAAGGACTCCCGTGGCCCTCATGGCATCAGTAACGAGGCGACGCGGCGACGCTTGGTAGGCCGATGTTTCTGCTGAAATATTCCAACAGTACTGCATCAATTTAGACTTACTAGGCCGATGTGAAGATTTTCGATCTGTTACTTTTATAAAACTGGAGATCCAGTATTGAGAAGATTCAAGGCAAAAATCAGATGAGCTATGTGTGTTCTAAGAGGAAAGGCTGAATCCGACTGAATTTCCTAAGTAAAAAGTCATAATTCGAGATTTGGCTCTCACCTATTTCCTTCTCCAATATTGGACCAATTTAAAATATATTCCGTTAACTGAAAAAGAAAGAAATATACTGCGCCCCTATATTTTCGTTTTTGAAGAAACATCATCTTTAGAAGCCCTAGAACCCTCGTGAACTAATTTGACAGCTATATATGAAAAAGGGGAACATAGGGACACAGTATATATCTATCTTTTTCAGTTTATGAAATATCTTTTAAATTGGTCCAGGAAATAGGCGAGAGCCAAACCTCGAATTATGACTTTTTATTTAGGAAATTCATTCGGCTGTCATCGACTGCATTTACTTTAATAACCGAGAGCCTTGAAACAATAATAGAGATGGTGACAGACCAAAGGTGGAGACGGTAGGATCAGATACACTCCTACAGTAAAACGGCCTTGCTTTGCCTGGTAGTAACCAGTGGTGTGTGAGAAAACAAACAAAGTAATGTTGTCTTTAATAGATTTCCTATTGCCGTTTAGGAATTTTATAGAAGTCCTAGGAAATGTGTGAAATAGAATTTATTTCATACTTTCGCAGTCTATTTTTGGTATTCTATAGATTTCCCAGGAATTGTGTAGAATGCCTGATTTAATACCTTTCCTATAATATAAATGTACCTACTATCAAACATTATAAAACTAGACATACCTAGCTATAACTTGACCATATTTGTCAACAGGGGATAAGCCATCCATGGAGACTACAGGAAAGATGTTCATAAGACGTGATGCGGTGACAGACAAACACTCATGGAGTGCTAGCCTCGTAGACGTGCAGGATGGCAACACACTGTCTATTAAGGTAAGTCTCGTTTCGAGGAGATAACGGGTTGAGAAATGTGTGATAAAGCTGGCTTGCTTCTTGATAGGCATGTCGTAATGGATGACGAATATGATAACAAGTCTAGGAAGTATAATCACAACACGCTTAGAAGTAAAATTTCAACAAAAGTGATGTATGGTAATGGCGGTTACCGCGTATAAATTCGCGGCTAGAGGCGCTAGTGTAGCGTAAGGTCTTCGATATGTCAAACTTCACTGTTTATGTTGTGAGTGGGCGAGTTTTTTCCTTATTTTATTATATTATTGTTGTAAATATTTTGCGATACCTCAGATTAGTTATGGCAAATATGAGTAACGGATCAATTAATGTCGGTACTTTAGTGTAGGTATTAAATATGATTTAAATGTAAACTTGGTTTTCAAGAAGAAGATCTTGATATGATTGTGTGGGTCGGCTTGTAACCCATCCTGCGACCTTAGCAAGCGTACTTCAATCTTCAGTAGACCCGATATAACCCGGTTAACCGCATATGAATTCGCCGCTAGAGGCACTGGTGAGGAGTGAGGTTTCCGATATGTGAAATTTCATAGTTTTTTTGGTTTTAAGCGCGAGTTTATTTACATTTTTGTAATTGTTGTGAATATTTTACAAATATGGTAGATTAATATAGTTGCGGGATTTACCAACCACTGCTTTAATAGAGTTATAAGTTTCGGAAAATGTTACTCTCATTTTTTTCGGAAAAAAAACCGTCTGCACAAAACTTGTTTTATATCGACTTCTACGGCATTAGGAATGATTTTTATTAGGGTTCCGTACCCAAAGGGTAAAAACGGGACCCTATTACTAAGACTCCGCGGTCCGTCTGTCTGTCTGTCTGTCTGTCACCAGGCTGTATCTCATGAACCGTGATAGCTAGACAGTTGAAATTTTCACAGATGATGTATTTCTGTTGCCGCTATAACAACAAATACTAAAAACAGAATAAAATTAATATTTAAGGGGGGCTCCCATACAACAAACGTGATTTTTGTGCCGTTTTCTGTGATAATGGTACGGAACCCTTCGTGCGCGAGTCCTTCGTGACTCGCACTTGGCCGGTTTTTTGTTCAAACTTTGCTTCTGTGTGCGTTATAACAACGTTTAACAGCTATATTTATGGACGTTAGTTCGTCCTCATTGGTACTTTGACACCAACACCTTCTACTAAGGAATTCCCAATGGAATAATCCAATTACACTTTGTCAGAAATAGAGATCAAACTCCCACCCACAGATTATCTGTGCCAGAACCCCATCTTGTGTAAGTACTTGCATTTGTCTCTTTCGACTAGCGTAACTGGTGAAGGAAGGAAATGTGGACGTAAAAAAACCTTGTTTGGAATAAAAACAAAACTATAAATAACGCACAATTATGTATCCAGTTATGTAATACGTCTAGCTGTATATAATTTAGGCAGAAATTTGCAATCTAGACACGAAATTATTGGCTATTTGAGAACTTGTTTTACTAAAATTGATATGCTAATTTTAACACGTCTGAAGTTGCATTACAGCAAAAAATCGAGAAACCTATTAATATTGTCTACTATTAGTGAATCTAAATTAAAATATTATTTTTAACCGACTTCAAAAAAAGGAGGAGTTTCTCCATTTGTCGGAATCTTTTTTTCTGTATCTTCCCCGATTACTCAAAGACGCCTGGACCAATTTGGAAAATTCATATTTTGTTTGAAAGGACATAGTTCCCAGGTGGTCCCATGGTAATCAGAACAGGATCTGATGATGGGATCCTGGAGAAATCAAGGAAACTCCTCAAATATTATAGGCAAACGTATAGCGATTTTGGTATTTTCATCAACAATTTAATCATTTGCACTCAGAAAGTATCATTTGTTGAAGTGGAACTGATGAAGAAGACCACAGATGACTACTGGAACTCTTGTATGCCTAGTATGCCACGGGTATAAGCTATCTCGAATAGTTAACCGACTATGATGAAGAAAATACTTATAAATAAATGGTAACCATGAAAATGGTGTGGCAGCAATAAATGCCGCTTCTAAAGTATTTAATTTCGAAACAATAAATTGTTGTGAGCCAATTTTGTATAACTTGGGATGGTACTTGAATATCTAATGCTTCATTAAGTAAAACGAGTTATTTTTTTTAGAAGTATATTCCACAGATAGACTGATAAGCTGTAATATTTATTAGTATTGTATAGTTATTCAAGGTTTGAGTTTAAATTAAATGTTTTGGTTAAGTATTTAATTTGGTATATCTAGCTAACTTCTACAAGCGGCTTTACTTGCGTGAAAATTATGCCAAGAAGTTCATAGAGAGTAGGCCTTTATGCCAACAGTGGGTAAAAACTCGGCTACTATACACTAACTTGTCCACTTTCTGCTTAGATAAATAGTAGATTATCCTAATGCACGCAGATAGGTTTTCGAAATATTATCATACTTCAATCGTTCAATCTACATATTATAGAAATAAAGTCTCTCACCGCGTTTGTACGCGATAAACTCAAAAACTACTGAACGGATTTTCATGCGGTTTTCATCAATAGAAAGAATGAGAAACGAGGAAGGTTTTTGTGTATAATTTATCGCTATCGAAGCCGGGGCGGGTCGCTAGTTAATAATAATACGTAGGAACCTACTGTGAGGACTCCTCACCTATTTAGAGGCAACCTCCTTACCCATTATAAAACTGGCAACATATTATAACTAATTCGTTTTGGAAGGTGATTGAAATCAGAACGCTAAGGAAATATTTGAAGATATTTTTGTTTGGTGATTTGGTTGTTTGGTTTTTCCTGTTAATTCTGTAAAAGCCAGGATAGCGTGAAGACTATGATAAAATAAAAGTTAATTAAAAAAATCGTAGACGTAAACAAGATGAGAATCATGTTGTGCAGTCGAAGGATACATATTCGCGAGTTGGCTGACCAAAACCAGATAAAGACTTTTTAAGCATCGGGTTTTTTGATTTTTAAATTTACTTTTTTTATTTACAACTTTTTAGTTATTTTTATTCGAATTAGGTACATTTAAACATATGAGTGTTATATATTTATGAAATCACCTCTTAAAACCCTTTATTTTGATACCCCAGACGATGGGTTTAGAAATATAATGGAAATGGCGTCCAAAAGCCGCCATTTTTATTTTTTCAATTTTAATGTAGCCAGTGACACTCGCAGGGTTAAGACGAATCGACTGACGTAAGAATTTATTTATTTATTTATTTATTATAATCGGCCAACGCGTTTGGTCTCTAGAACGCCACATAGGAACAAACATACATACAAACATAGACTGATAAACGCAATTAACCTCCTTCGGCAGTCGGGTGAAAATATAACGTTTCAAAGTAATTTGCCTCTATAATTTATCTGCTTCTAGTTACCCCCGTATATAATGGATGAGGCGCCAGCTATTAACATAAGAAACATTTAATTATAAAATAACAATTTATGAGTATTCCAGTGTTGGTCAAGACCAGTTTGTCTATGCAGCGATACTCAAACTATACTTATGTTGCTTTAACATAATATCGACAGGGTAGGCGTAAGCGTGTTCGAAATATGATCACAGATGCAGAGTCGGGAAGTGTTTTTTTAATAATTGGCTGGATAAAGGTATTTGCACACATATCAGGGCCTTGCCCGGAACGTGACAGGGCCGGGCCCAGGCATTAAAGCTCCGTCACTGGCCCGTGCACGGACGTGTGTGAACGAGTTTATATAAAATGTACACACTGATATTTTTTTGAGCCCCTGACGGGGGCGGCCCTGATATGATTGGATAGACCTTTAGTGCTACTGGACCAGGCAAGCTTGTTTTTATCCCGGGGAGGGCTACACGTAATGAGAGGTCCTTGAAAATGTTATGTTACCTACAGTGCGGACAGTATATCCACATAGGAACATTTCTGATTTTTTTCTGAGGTAGCCTAAATAGCGAAAAGACGTTCAATCAGGCAACACAGTTTTAGGATAGCCGCACAGGTTCGGTTTCAGAATCGGAATTCCGTAAGACTAGTGCATACGTTTGGTTTCTTGGCGACACGAACGCGTTGTTCGAAAAGAACCGAACATCAGATGTTTTTTTCCATACGGAAATAAGCCAAAGTGTGTGTATGACTTGGTATGAAATGTGTACATTCAGGTTGCCGAATGAGAATTGCTTTGAACTGTCAAGCTATTGAATTCGACATAAAACAATTTGTATGAAATGTGCCTTATACAAAATATTTTAAGTAGCGTGCTAATTCAATTCCAATAAATAATAACGAATACTACGTACTAAATAATAACGAATAGTAACTCAAATTCAAATTCAAATGCATTTATTTCGGACAACAGAGATCCATATTGGGTTAGTATTACAAAAAAGCTTAAAATCTATTGTTAGTATCATTTAAAGTTTAGTTTAATTTAGATTTAAAGTCTACATTATAAACACTGCGTGCCGATGATGACTAGCCAGGAACACATGTTTCCTATCTAATCACTCTCCGCACAAAATATGTGTGTAATAGCGAGGCAGTTATATTTCTTGCCAAACTTCTTGGCTACACTGGCTGCGCAGTAGTAAATCTCATACAAAAACAGCACCGTTTCGTGCCTTGCCGTATTGGCAAGCCAACTTGGGCGGCCAAGAAGTTTAGCGAGAACTATATTCGGGGCTCAAATGCCGAATAACTGCCTCGTTATGCCAGGTTTCAGTTTTTGTTTTTATACCTTTCTACTGATCTGATAGCAGTTTGAGAACCACTTTGTAAATAGCAATAAATATGATGTTCACATAAACACATTATGTACCTACATTAAGTACAGGTTTACACGCAAATCTAGGATTAGTAATTTACTTTGATGATGCAAACCATTAATTTTACCTAGGTAAGTATGTATTTACCTAGGTAAAATTAATGGTGGTAGTGTAGAAGACGTGATGAAAATGTACAATTAAACATGAATATTTATTTAAGGCTTTTATATATCTATCTTATAGTTAAATAAATCTTTTTCCGAATACCTTGGGTGTCTTCAATTCTGTTTTCTTACAATGTAGCTTTTTATGCTTATAAGTTCAATCATTCACCCAGTGGAAAGAGATCTTCAGTCACTTATAAAGATTCATGCAGATTCGTTTCTTTTATGAAATGGAAAGATTTCACAATAGTTTTACTTACGAAAGCTCAGCGATTGGAGCTTCGTTCTAGGAAAAAAGTGGAGACAGACCACAACTTTCACCGTCCTTTTTTATCCAATACATTTAAGCGAGCAATTCTTGTAAACAGGGTGGAATTTTGTAATGCCACCTGAAGGGAAAGTACTCTTAATAACTGTAGGTTGAAAATTTTACTCAAAGAAAACATTCCTTTATTTTTGAAAAGAAAGAAAACGGCATTCAAAGATTTTTTTTAAATTCGCTTGCCCCACCCGGGAATCGAAACGACTAAAATCTTTAAAAATTACACCCTGTACTTATCTGCATCGATCGTTAGGATCAATTATAAGGATGAAATCTCTCTAACAAACTTGATAAATTAAATGAAAGGAAAACCATGAAATCTGGACTTATAAATTCAATGGGTCAAGTTAAAGCACTTTTACTCAAAGATCCATCTGTATATGTGAGTAATTAATAATTATCATTGACGTCATTTATCCATTAAAATTACGAATTACTATCTAGATAAAACTATAATTCGTTGGAAGCATAAATTTGTGTATCCAGGAAAATGTAGCCCATTTCGAGCAACTAATTAGTTTACCATTTTTTGTAAATAATTAAAATAATTTAAGATTTCGTGGTTTTCCTTTCATTTAATTTATCAAGTTTGTTAGAGAGATTTCATCCTTATAATTGACCCTAACGATCGATACAATAAAAGTACAGGGTGTAATTTTTAAGATTTCTCTGAATCTGAATCACGGAAACGGCTCCAAAGATTTTCATGAAATTTAGTATGCAGGAGGTTTCGAGGACGATAAACCGATCTAGCTAAGTTTCATTTTTAAAAAACGTCGTTTTCTCTATTTTCACCCGAGCTGAGCTCGGTCGCCCAGGTACTTTTATTTATTTAAGGAGAAACATACACAGCACAACTAGTAGTAACTATCTTAAATATTACAATTATGCTACCCACTACTTTCTCCACAGATTACCCTGGGTTCGCCCATGGACATGGTCGACGGTGAAGCATGCGTGCCTAGAAGTAACTTTTTCTAAAATCTACCTTTGTTTTCACAGGTATCAACCCCGGTGACCGCCCCCGTTGGAGCCTGGGTACTCCGAGTCATCACATGGCAGAGAGGCTCCCCTGAGCGAGCGTTCTTTGACTTCGACCAGGACGTCTACATCCTCTTCAATCCATGGAACCCTGGTAAGTTCTGCTGAAATCCCGAATTAATAATTTAAAGCAACTTATTGTTAAGGGTTAGGGGTCATTCGGAACACTATGGAACTGGGAACAAAAACCAATTCCCCTTTTTAAAAGATGAGAGTTGTTAACTGAGTCCACTTTTTGTTTTACTTTCAAATAAGCGAAGGAACCACCCTAAGCTATAATAGTTGTATATTATTATTATATTATTAGGTATATGTACAATAGGTATTGTACTTACATGTACAACAATACCTATGGTATACCTAATAAAAATAATAAGCATTTACACCTAAGAAAACTAGATGTGGTTCCGGTTATCCAATATCAATTCTTAAAAGGGGCAACTGGTCCGTGTCCCAGTTCAATATTGGACCGAATAATTCATTACCGATTGTTAAATATGATTTCAAAAGCAATCGTGAAAGGTGACTGAAGGAAAATCGATTAATTCGTAAATATACTTAAATATACCTACTTCTCGTCTAAATTGTACATATATATTTCACACTGTTTTTAAGAATTTTGAAATGTGTTCGATTAAAATTCGTCGACATGCGGAGATGCCTGAATTATTAAATTGAACAACCAAGTACCTACCTACCTACCTATTAAATACAAAAGCAATTATAATAAATAAAAATAAAAAGAGCTGGTTGCCAATTTCCATTCCTTTGTATTAGAATGCAATATTCTCAATTTAAACTTTAAATTGAGAATAGTTAGTTGCAAGACAATACAGTGAGTTGTAAAAACATTGTCAGTCTAATTTATTTATGAGTTTGAACTTAATTTCTACAAATGCAACTGAGAGTTAAATAAGTTATAAAAGTTTTAAGCTTTCCATTTGTCTTTTAAGCATCCCAAGATCTAAAATGTGTAAAAACTTGATAGTTTTACGTTTGAAAAAGAAAATGTCATTTTTCTCCTTTATTGAATGAATGGATTGTATGGCAAATCATTTGGCTTTGGGAAGACGGTTATATATCATTTGGCTATGGAAGACAAGCCACTGTCGCCAAAATAAATTAGGATAAAGGCAGCATATATTGTTGATGGTAATAATTAGCTAAAAAAGTTATGCTTTGCAAGCAGAAATAAAATCATTTATCATTTAAGCAGGTAATCTTTTATCAAACCCTGTAAAAAGGTTTCATAGGATAATGCCTTATGAGGTCTTAATATCTGGCTCAACACTTGATTCGATTCGAAGGAACATCAACAAGCAAACTTACCTTCTCCTCTTTCCAGATGACCAGACTTACATGGAAGACAAGCCCCTTCTCCAAGAGTACGTTCTGAATGACGTGGGCAAGGTTTGGGTAGGACCCATCAAGACTACGCGAGGAAAACCCTGGCTCTATGGCCAGTTTGATGCTGTCGTGCTACCAGCTTGCATGTTCATGCTGGACAGGGCTGAAGTACCTTTCAACCAGTAAGTATTCTTATTTTCGTATCAATTAATAAAAAAAATGTCTCAACTATTCAATTTTGTTCGGACCATTTTGGGGCTTGGACAACTCTGTCATTCGCTAGCTACGTTTATAGTCTGAAAGGGCTGGTGGTTGGGCATTAAAGAGTGGAAAGGAGGTGAGGAATATCCTGCGAAGGGGGGTGGGGTGCTCAATAGGGTAGTTGACAAAAAATATCTATTTAGTCTGTCAGTTAGATAACCTAAAAATATTGGACACGGATTTTTCCTATTGCCACGTAAATGAAAAATTACGATACAGTGCGTTGAAATATCATGTGACCTCACGGTATGCTACATTTTATACTGACAAAGTGACGTCACAAGCCCCCACTCCTGAACTTTGATGCGCTTTATCTTTGTCAATTTGCATTTATTTGATAAAGCAAAAAATAAAGGTCTTATATTATTTGATTATCTCACTGACAGACAGCCTAAAACCTATTGAAGATATTAACCTGTTTATTGTTCTTAGGGCTAATCAGAGCAGGCTACAGGCTATACGTTGGTTGACCAATTGATGAATTTGTTTGGCGGGGTCTTGTAGGAGTTTCAGCCTGCCCGAAACCGATTGGCGTTTCAAGACCCATATCTTACTAATAATATATATGCGAAAGTTTGGATGGATGTGTGTTTGTTACTAAATCACGCTAAAACGGCTGAACGGATCTGGTTGTAATTTGACACAGAGATTCATCCCGGTATACCTAATATTTGTTTGGGATAACAAAACACTTTTCAGGCGGGCGAAGCCTGGCAGAAGCTAGTTTAGAAATAAGGGCGCCCCTAGGCTAGGTCCGATCTTTAAAGGACTAGATAAAAATGCGTGAGTTTAGAGAAGCTGTATGCCCAGCAGTTAAATGCTATATGAGAAGATGAGCTGTTCTTCCTTAAATATTTATTCAACTATTCATAAACAAACAAATACTTACCAGGAAGAAACTACTCATACATTTCAAAACGATTTATAATCACGATAAAAATAGAATTTACATAGAAAACCCGTAATAGCACTATTGATTTATAGAATTGGCAAATCTTCAACAGTTTATAGGTAACATTATTTCATTCTGATTTTACTGTCTAGGTTGTACATGACATCATTTGCAACTAAACAAGACAAGAATTGGCAGTCATGATGAGGATAAGAATCAAAATATTAAGGAAAATAAATAAGACTATAAACAAATCTAGTCCTTAAAGGAGCAGTTCCATTGCTGCCCTTAGCTTAGGGCAGCTTCGCAATTAATGCAAATATCATCGCTTTGTACGAAACTGTGACCCATGGGCATGCTACGTTTAGTTAGAAAGAAAGAAAAAGTGTTTATTTGTCACAAAACGACATACAGAAAATAGAAGAACATGCGTATGCTAAATCCTTAACAAAAGTATTAGTAGTACATAAATTAAATTAGTAAAGACGAGAAATAAATAAAAAAATAATAAAATAAACTACCTACATTTTGATTTAGATCTTGGGCGCTTAAGTAATTTTACGTTTTTAAACGAAAAAACTTTTAAACGTTACGTAGTATAAATTATCTCAATGCCAAAGATACCCAAAAATAACTTCTGCGCATCTAACGACTCTTGCCAACTTACGTGCCGGGTATTATACACGAATCGACAGGCCGAATGGTGTGATAGCTTTTCGTGTACTAGGAACTGTCGATCGACGTCGAGAGATCCATTCTACCATCTATCAATTGGTTTGGTAACTGCTAACACCCAAATAAATTCACTAAACCAACATCCGAGGTAACTTATCCGTGCACAAACTACGCAGCATTGGAATTGCACCTTAACTATGTTGCTGGAAAACTAGTTGAGTTTCTGAAGACTTGGTCTATAATTCTAGCGTCATGTTACGTGATGAGGTATTCAATGGACGACGTTGTATGAATACGGAGGTGAAAGGAAACGAGCAATTTAAAAGCGTTTGAAATATCGGTCTGTTGTTGAGTGTCTTGAATAGCTATTTGGTTTGCAATGGCTTTGAATCGTTTAGAATTTGATTATTTAAATTAATGTTGATGTGTTTTTTGACTTAGCTGGATTGTTATTACTGTGGGTTTCTTATTTGTTAGATTCTAGTGTTCATTGTTTTGTTTTTATCTGGAAATCGAGTTCTTCTAACATCAAAGGGGGCTATTTTAGATTCTTAGCTGAAAAGAGCTGAATTCTGGCTCTATATTTACGAAATGTTTAAATTTTTTAGATGTTACAATAATTTGTCATAATAAATGACAGCATTACCTTGAAAAATGTTGCATCACCAAGCCAGTTAAAACTCATAGCCCGCAGTAATCTTTTTGATGGCACTTGTAGATAAAATTACCCTGTAAATTAACTTAAGGCTAAGATCTTTTTACTCTTCTTTCACTTCTCTCTATTAAGAGCTATTTGCGTCAAGTCTATGACGAAGGAGTCTAAGCTCATTCCATTCCTTCCGCCTGGGACTGCCGCGATGTCGCCTGCAACGCGAAGTTTGACCTATTGATCGATTGCAAAGACACGACATCATGTGTCCAGTCCATGCCAAGTCCATATGGGATTGCATATTTATAAATCGTAACAAATAACATCAATATCTTCAGTGGCTATGGGTAGATCATAACCCGGTTATGGAACTATACAGGTGGAATAAAAAAAATATTAAAAAAAACTTCAGAATAACTCGAACACTTTCTTAACAAAATGCTCTTTTCTCTCCAGCCGTGGCGACCCCGTGAAGGTGACTCGCGCCATCTCCCGCATAGTGAACTCCAACGACGACGGTGGTGTACTAGTGGGTCGTTGGGACGGTGTCTACGATGATGGAACTGCCCCCTCGGAGTGGACGGGCTCTGTCGACATCTTGGCACAGTTCCTTGAGACACAGGAGCCGGTTTCCTATGGACAGTGCTGGGTCTTCGCTGGAGTTGTTACTGCTGGTGAGTACTGCTTTTGTTATTGGGTTTCAGGGATGTGCCCTAACTGGTGTTGCACTGAGGGGCTTCCGGAATGATATTTTAAGAGTTTAATAGCCTCCATGTGCTGATGGTGATCACGGGGGTGGTTTAAATGAGGTAAAAATCCCACATTCCCAATTTTTTTTTCCAAAACTCCAGGCGTATTATAAGGGTTTTCCCCGGAGGCGTGAATGTAAACATGAGAAGGCATAAGTCTGTAGTTGGTCCTTCAGGGTGCAGCTGACAATGACCTTGCGGGTTACCTGGTAGATGGTAGCAGCTGAGTGATGCAAGTGGTACCTATGTAAAAAAGCTGATTCAGAGGCAAGCTGAAGGGTCTTTTCTGAAATAAAGCTGACACCACATATTAGGTTACAGAAATAGGGTCTCCTGTATGATCTAGTTCAGGAATCTGATGATAATTAAGTCGGAAAACTAAACATGCATGTCTAATGAGACCTACATATAAACGAAAGTTAAGAAACTATGAGCAAGTTAATTTCCTCTTACAATCTTGTAAGCGTCGAAGTGAAGCAAAAACTGGCATCAGGCCAAGAATCAAAGAGATAGGTTGTTCCAAGGACGGTGCAAACGTAACTATAACTTTCGCGTTTAAGTTCACTTATCTAGCAGAATCAAATCGTTCATCACCATTAAATGGTGCATTTAGTTTAGTCTATAAACCATTTCGAGCAGTTTGTTTGTACGTGGATAGCCAGAAAATGTTAATTCTACAGATAAATTAATATTTGGACAGCTCATTAAGATACGGAGGGTTATCTATGTCTTCCACTGCTTTGATAAAACGGTTTTTAAAATAACGTAGTTCCTTGAACCGATTTTTAATCTAATAATCACGAGATTCTCGGGACTTGGTCCAAAAAAACACGTTTGAAGAATATTAATGGGGATTTAATACCAAATACCTACTTACTTCATTTGATTTCATAACATTTCAATCGACAATAAAACCTGCATCTATTTACAACCGAAATAGGTACATATCTGTCTCATAGAAAGCCTACCCATGAGGTAGATAGGTCTAACAGCGAAATAGTCGTTTTGAGCATATCCTATACCACAGATAGGTAATAATACTAGCATACAGAAGCCTCATTCCATACAAAGAAACCGTGCCGACGTAACTAGCGTAAACAAGATCATAAATTTTTATGACAGTCTCTTGAAAATCTTAATACTTCACAAAACTCAATAGAAGCTTATCGCGCCATCTAGTGCAATTTATTTGAACCAAATTTTCTTTCTTAGTGTTGGGTACCCGTGCCTATACACAAAACGGCTATTTTAAATGCCTGTGATTGGAAAGCGCAAACGGCAAATCTAAGCAATAAAAGAGTAAATAGTTCTATCTACATAATTTCTAACCAATTCTTTATTTCCAGTCTGTCGCGCCCTGGGCATTCCATCCCGCGTGGTCTCCAACCTGGTGTCAGCTCACGACGCCAACAGCACCCTGACCGTCGACAAGTACTACTCTGAAACCATGGAGGAGCTGGGTTATGATCCGAGCAACGCTGAGCCGGAGCAGACTGACTCCATCTGGAACTACCATGTGTGGAATGATGTTTGGATGGCCAGGCCTGATTTGACTGCTGGTGAGTTTGATGTTCTCTTTTTTTAGCTTTTAAAGAGGTTATGAAGAGAACTTGTATAAGAAACTAGCTGTCCCACGCGGCTTCGCTCCCGTCAACTACTACCTACCTACCCTACATACATATTATGAATGTTGCGTAACTTTAACCGCTTCCGCAGCGCACGCAACGGAAGCTCTCAAAAAGGAATTTTATTCCCGTTTATGCAACATTTTTCATTTATGCTCCGATCCTATTGGTTGTGGCGTGATAGATATGGCGTGATGTTATATAGCCTATAACCTTCCTCGATAAATGTACTATAGAACACAAAAATAATTTTTAAATTCCAACCAGTAGTTCTTGAGATTAGCACGTTCAAACAAACGAACAAACTCTTCAGCTTTATGATATTGTACGAGTAGTATAGATTTTTATGCTACGTAGCCCAGGTACAAGTAGATTGAAACTGTATGGCGTCTCGGAACACAAAGCGAGTCGCTGCGCAGTAGCCAATTCAAGTATGCGGGGGTGAAGAGTAGGGTAGTGCGTAGCCAAAAGCACTCTTCACAGACTTTGTCTTGTCAAGTATAAATAGATTTATATCTTTTGTTTTAAGCGGGAAGGAAAACGCAAAACAAATACTCTACTTTTTACCCTCCTTCGGCAGTCGGGTAAAAAGCGAAGCTGTCGTGGACAGTATGCGGCAAATGTATTTTAAAGTGATAGTGTATCTTTTTATATTAAATACAAATAAAATACCAGTTGCAGCAGTTTTTTAGCATGTCATATCTTTCTTTGCAAAATCCTACAACTCTTCTTATTTAATTTAAGGAAAATTAGACTACTGATATTTCCATTATCAAAAAGCTATTTTTAATCTAACCATAACCATACTAATTCGTCATCTCTCAGGATACGGAGGCTGGCAAGCAATCGACGCCACTCCTCAAGAGACTTCCAAGGGCATGTACCAATGCGGACCAGCACCCTTAGAAGCCATCAAGCAAGGAATCATCGGAATGAACTACGATGTGGAATTCATGCTGGCTTCCGTTAACGCTGATCTGATGAGGTGGAGGATCGACAATAGCGAGGAGACTGGATACGCTATGGTGGACAGCAATACTTACCAGTAAGTTTACTTTTCTGTTTGTGTTCTTTTTCCCATAAAATTGCTGGAAGGAAGTTCAAAAGAAATGTGATTTTTTAATCAAATAAGAACAGTTAATTCGGAATAAAGCTAGAATAAGATGATCAAAAAGATACCAGTAGATTGGTTGCTAATTATCCCACACAAGAGCTCATGCAGTTTTCAAGAATCTATCAAGATTCAAACACAAAGCAGTTCCCTTTTATTAGTCATTTAAATTCAACAATTATCTAAGCTTAAAATACCCAAACTACACTTGTAAGTGACGATACCCGCGGAATCCAATTTCCTGCAAATCCTGCATTAGAAGACATCTGTCTACGAGAATAATGAAGATATATTAAAAATCTTACATTCCTAATAATCCCTTTTCTTTCCAGTATCGGCCGCATGGTCCTCACAAAGAAACCATACGTGTTTGATCCCAACGGCGACGAGGATCGCGAAGACATCACAGACCAATACAAGTTCAGAGAAGGAACAGCCTCCGAACGGCTTGCTCTTATGAACGGAGTGAGGTTCTCTGAGAGGGCCAAGAGATATTACTCCGTGGCCAGTAATCTGCAGAATGATATCAGCTTCAAGCTACGTGATGTGGATACGGTGCCCATTGGCAAAGATTTCAGGGTGACCGTAGACATTGAGAATACTTCGGAAGAGGTAAGAAAGAATGCTTAGTTTATTATTTAACTTATGTATGCCTTTTTGCTTTAGAGAACACGCTTGTTTGACACCAAGTTTTGTATCTTTATAACAAGTAAAATTTCACAATTTAAAAAACCCCCGACGCATTTATGTTGCGAAAACACCCCGATTCAAACAGTTAAATGCCCATAACTTTTGAACGGCTGAACCGATTTTATTCAAACATAGCTAAGAACATTCTCGACAAAATTACCTTTCAAACAAAAAAAACTAAATCGAAATCAGTTCATCCGTTTAGGCGCTATGATGCCACAGACAGACACACAGATACACAGCAACACACGTGAAACTTATAACACCCCTTCTTTTTCCGGCGGGGGTTAAAAATGAATAACTGCAGGTGGAAGGCATTATATTGGTTGGTACAGATTTAAACAACCCGCTAACCCGAGGGTCTAAAAATTTGGTATACAACTTATAAAACGTGCGAACGATCTGATTACAACCAAAAAAACGAACATATAAATATAAATTTCCCATATAGTAGGCACGGACGGGACAATCAATCCAATTTGTTACCTTATTACAATGACATAACAGTCAAATGACACGTGCAATTAAATTGCAATACCTACACTGAGAAAGATATACATAAACTAACTCCTGCATTTCTTCCAGGGTCGTAACATCAAGGCTTCTCTTTCAACCAACAGCGTGTTCTACAACGGAGTGAGAGCCGGCGTCGTCAAGAAGGTCGAAGGAAAGATGTTTGTTGGACCTGGCAAAAGTAAGTTTCAACTTAGAAATCGTTAAATAGGGATGTTTCCTTTGTAAAAGGATAATTCTATCAAGTCCGTCAGTGAGATTACCAAATAATATTAGACACATATTTTTTGCTTTACTAAATCAATAAAAATTCAGAAAGTTAAAGCACATCAAAGTTCAGGAGTGGGAGCTTGTGACGTCACTAAGCCAGTATAAAGTGTACTAGCGGCGTGACGTCACACGATATTTCAACGCATTATATGGTCGTCACTTTATGTTTACGGGTCAAAAGAAAAAATACGGGTCCAATATTTTTTCTTAATCTACCTGACGAACAAAAACGAAGATAATCAAATATAACCCTTAAAAATCGTGTAACGGCCTTCAAGACAATGTTTGCGAATGGACTGCATTGCTAAGATTTCTAAATTTCGGGTTCTATATTTCTCATTTTGACACGATCTTATTAACCAGTTGGAAAGCTGAGACGTACCGAAAACACAGCATAATCTAAGATCACACACAAAGGCTGATATGACGTTAAAAGTGCTGTTCTTGACTGGATCTGGCTTCATTGTCGAAATGGCTCATCTATTCTTAACCATCGATATATATGTAGTTACTACGCACTAGATTTGGCGAACCGAACACTCACTCTGTTCGACTGAACTGTACTGCAAACCGTACACCTCACATTCCACTATGTTGAACGAAACGCGAAAGCGCCATGCATTTCATGTCGCTTACGACGCTTGATCGACGTTTTAAACTCTATATAAGCGATCTTGCGCTGCAGCGTACTTTAGTCTGTTCTAATTCAACAGCATTTGAACAAATGGTTTTTATGAATGTTCTTAATTCTTTATTGTACACCAAAAACAATATTCAATACAATGTGATAATAAAGTACATGTACAAAGGCGAGCTTAACTCAATGTTGAGTTCTCTTACAGCAAACCCTAGAGAGTGACAGAGAATGATGACAAAAGAGGGTAGGATCCAGTGTACAATTTTGAAATAACATAATTATAATCATAAAAATAAACATAAATAAATATATATATATATCTACTAACATTGCGTTGATAGGAAATGCTCTTTAATTTTCCTCTTGAAAACATCGAGAGAAGGGCTAATGGCTAATGTTCTTGTCTATCGGTAGAATTTATGTTAATGTTCTTAACATAGCGACTTTCTGTTGTTGCTCTTTAGTGCCTGAATATCTGTACCACAATTTAAATCATCAATTTTTCTTGCAGAGGAACAAATCAGCATCCTAGTGAAATCAGACGACTACCTGCCCAAACTAGTGGAGTACTGCAACATGAAGATATCAGCGATGGCAATCGTGGATGAAACCAAGCAGTCCTGGGCTGACGATGACGACTTCCAAGTCATCAAGCCTAATATTAACATTAAGGTAAGTTGCGAACAGAAAACAAACGACGATGATGATGTAATGACCTGGTGAAGGTTGCGGGAATCCATTAGATGTTAGAAGCACCGGAGCAGTCGTTGCGGCGATGCTAAGGGCACGCTAATGTCCACCAGTGGGCATATTTCGGGTGAATGTTGATGATGATGAACAGCTAGATTTAATACAGAAAAATGTCGAGATTTATTAACCTGTTTCCGGTTTTTGGTCCTCAAATTATCATGTAAATTGACAGCAGGATACTTAAAATGTGATACTCGTAACTACCTTATGATATTATACAGTGTCTTGTTCCTCAAAAAATCAGGTAATATTAATTTTACATATATACAGGAACTCAAGTCTTTTTAAATATTAAAAATTATGGCATTGTAATGCCAGTTTATATCACACTTCACAATAATACCTATTACTTATTATGCGAAAGTTTGTGTGTGTTTTTATTCCGGGAATGATATGATAATAAAATTGGTTAATTTTCGACATTCAATAAGCTAGTCTAATATAGAGGGCAGGCAAAAAACCGTAGATCAAACGAAACATGGCGATAGTTGAAGTTTTAAGGAAACAAAATTGAGAAAAATATTTTTGCTACAAATATTGCCCTGTTTTGACCAACTTCAGGGTAATAATCCCAGTGATTGAGTTGCTAGATATCCTACCTGTAAAGTTTAATACGGAATAGAATAGAATATTATTTATTTGCAGAATGTAGGTATTTACAGTCCCAAATAAATGACTTACGTCTTTTCTTCTCTTTTCCAGTTCAACGACGACCTAATCATCGATCAGCCAACAGTAGCCTTCCTCTCGTTCACCAACCCCCTGGACCGCAAGCTTACTGGCTGCGAGTTCAGACTGACGTCATCTGGCATCGCGGGTCGCACGCTCAAGCTACAAGCTTCTGATGCGGAACCATTGGCGCCAGTCACCGCTGAGTTGCCTATTCAACCTAATGTAAGTAGAAGATAAGGTTGCAAATTGCACATAAAAAATATTGCTTCTACTTGTAGCGACCCTTAACAAGAAATGCAGTCGCAGACATCCGACTGAATTTCCTTAGTAAAAAGTCATAATTCGAGGTTTGGCTCTCGCTTATTTCCTCTTCCAATATTGGACATATTTAAAAGATATTCTATAAACTAAAAAGGAAGATATAACTATACTGTGAATTTATAGGCACTAGAAACACTCGATAAATGCTCAATATTACGCTGTCAACAGAGGCCTAGTGTACAAATTTGACAACTATAAATGAAAAACATAAAAGCACAACATATATCTTTTTTATTAAATTTATGGAATATCTTTACTATCACTTTTACTTAGTGATATTTTTGCCATGGTGTAAGCTTATTCTTCAAGCGAGATTATTCCTCTGTTCAGATTTGAAGTAGTTATATATAGATGGTAAACTACAAGTAAATGAGGTAATATTTGCTAGCAATATTCCTGTCATGGCATGGCCTTGGTAGTACCTACAGACAAACAGATACGTCGACGGTGATTATTTAGTACCAAATAGGCCGTAGATACATGGTGAAAATCGTGACCTGTCATGATGAATAAGTATTTTGTGGACCATTTGCGTCTTCACCGTCCAATTATATACAGGTTTCATATACATACTTATGATGCCTGAAAATTGTTCAGTACACTGGGTACCTACAACTCTTCCTTATAATATCTTCTCTTTTCCCTTGCAGAAACTTGGAAAGATCAACTTCGTGGCAACATTCAAATCAGTTGAACTCAAGGACATCAATGGTGCAGCTACCGGTGAAGTGTTCGAAGGATAAGCAACCATATTGTTTTAGGCATATTTTTCATGTTGTCAGATTCAGTTGTTCTATTATACAATTTTGCGAGTACATTAGTCAGGTATATTTAAGCTTTTTTTGTTGTATTTGCTAGTCCATATACGTTTTTATTGTTTAGCTTCAAAAATACGTAAGAATATTTTAAGATATTGCATTTTCAGATTTTTTTTAAAGATAAAGTCATTAGTTTTTTTTTAATTTTAGCTTTTAAAATTTAATTGAAAAGTTAATTTTAGATATAATGTGAGTTGTAAGTGCCAATTATTATGTGTCTATAGGTTCTCAAAACCTGTTATAATTATTAAAAATAATAATTTATATAAAAATATTTAAAAAAATAATATTCATCCAGGCAGCGCCGTGATACGGTACACATATAGAATTAAGTTAAAAAAATGGAACTTTCTGAAAGCCATATTAATTTTTTTATTTGTAATTGAGTCCCATATTATTGTGTAAGGCATTTTGTAGAATTTAGCATAATTGTCTATTTTTTATGAATTTTATATTGAAATCTCAGAAATTATTAAGATTTTAGTCGTGAGTTTAATTTCGAAAACTGTTACACAGTGTAAAATTTATGATATAAGAGTTACGTTTACGTTTTTAATTAAATTTTAAGAAATTGCTTTATAAATGCTATAATAAATTAATTTTTTTATTAGTATTTTGGTCGTATTATTTTTTTCCTATCTGCAATACCTTGAAGGAGCCAATACGAAAAAAGTTGGTAACTACGATTTTTAGAAACAAAACTTAACTTTTTGGGTGAATTTGTAGCGTCAAGAAAAAAAACAATAATTTTAAAACAAAATTTTATTCAATTCCATGCAGCGTCCACCATTTTCGCTTACAAACACAAACAGTTTGACATTTTGTTCGAAACTATCCACTTAAATTGAAATGGGACATAGTCTAGGCAAACTTATTTTTATTTACTAAAATAACTATATTTTTATTTCATACCAAATAACCCTTGAAATCGCAGGGAGGTATTCGAAGTGGTTGATGAAGCGTTTTATATGAAGCAATAAAATTAACAAACATAAAAGTAATCGTCGTGAACGAGGTAGGCCTAAGAAGCCCTGACGAGACGGGTTGGACTCGTTTTTGACGGATAAGCCGGATAAGGCAAAAATTTAAGGAATGTTGGCAGGCTATGATAATATTTTAAAAAAACCGGCCAAGTGCGAGTCGGACTCGCGCACGAAAGTTTCCGTACCATTATGACAAAAAACCGGCAAAAAATCACGTTTGTTGTATGGGAGCCCCACTTAAATATTTATTTTATTATGTTTTGTTATAGTGGCAACAGAAATACACCAACTGTGAAAATTTCAACTGTCTAGCTATCACGGTTCATGAGATACAGCCTGGTGACAGACGGACCGCGGAGTCTTAGTTGCCCCGTTTTTACCCTTTGGGTACGGAACCCTAAAAAGTAAACAATTCAAAGTCATTCAAGAGTTTTGATTTTGTATATTTCAATTAAATTGCATTTATTTATACAAATGATTGCACAACATATATCAAATCAGCAAAATTAACCACAATAATCGGTTTTCTTATTTCACGAAATAAGACACAAGTTTGCCTAGCCATGTCCCTGAGAACCATCAATCGATGCACCCAAAACCGTAGGATATTTTAACCTTAACCTATTTGATTAAACTAAATGGAAAACACAACATCGCCATACATAAATAAAACAATATATTTTATCACAATAATATTCTGTTAGCTTGGTGCCCACTTCGTTATCAAAATGGCGGTAATTTACGAGATCCCACCGCAAAAATCTGCAGGTTAATTATTTTTATTTTATTAATCCATTGACCGCCCCTCAGAGTCATAGAATATGACTTTGAGGGGGAGAAACTAAGCCTGTTACGGCCCCCGCCACTCGCTGATTAGTCCCATGATGCACGAGGCCGAAGCCGACTCGATGAGAACCGTTACATCATCGGCGTACGCGACCACTTTTACGACGTCCGGGTATGGAAAACGGAGCAGGTCGTCTAGTTAAACATACGTAATCATAGTTTGTTTATGAAAGAAGCGGCTGGATGTTGCCAGGCAAGCCTGCAATAATCTATTCTACTATCAAGTATTATTCATGCAACAAATAAGATTAAAAAAAAAATAACTTACAGATTTTAGCCGTGGGATCTTAGGCTATAAGGGTAATGAAGTATTATGGACATTAATTATTTAATAAATGAAATAATTTTCCATCTATGAAAAAATCGTGTTGATTTAAAAGTAAGAGATCATAATATTTTATCATCACGCTAGTGTTTCTCGAATGGGTAAGCAGAAGTGTATTAGTATACCCACATTTAGGCAGTTCAATCCTATGTAACTGGGCACAAATGCCAACATTGGGCTATGAGAAATTCTTGATGGACAAATCAAATACAATCGAGTCTTATTTATAGTTTATTCACGTTAAGAAAATAGTGAGTCATCGTTGTCAGCCGGCCTCTCGACCAATCGGGTCGCAAGAATTTAGAAAGCTTGCGACTCAATTGGTCGAGGGGTCGGCTGACAACGATGACCCACAATTTTCTTAACGCGAATGAACTATAATTATGATCGTTCGAGATTTTAAGACAGGCAACAAAACTAAGGCTAGACTAGACAGATTTTTGAGTATGAAAAGTGGACACCAAGCATATGAAAATAATTTGAAAGGGTATAATGTAGCACAAATGCATCTGTACAAGGAACTTCAAGCTTAAAGGACGGCCAACAAAACCACTGTATATTTTATATCTGTATTTATATTAAAACTATTCTTTAACAAAACAAAGTTTGATAAAGTAAAAAAAAAACTTCTGACCGTAGTCAGGGTACACATAACAGGTAAAATCATATCAATATATCAATGACAATATTGATATCATAAGAGTTATTTTGTACAAACAAAATAAAAATAAATGTTTTGTTTTTCACAAAATGAACACCTCGATTTCTTTACACAAGTAATATTAAAAATTCATTGCCTTTTCGAAAACCAAATGCGACTAAATATTAATAATAAATAGCCGTATGAAAAATTAAGAAAAAAAAGAATAAATAATTTGGCATAATGGACAGTTTTCAAAATAATACTTAGCTGAGATATAAGCACTTCTTTTTTGAAAAAAAAAATGATCTTTCACAATTATTATTCTTAATATAAACTTGGAAATATTGCTTTCAATCTTATTCTACACACGATATAAGACTTCTTGGTAATCTGCTGTATTGTAAAAATAAAGAATTTTCACTAATTAGGGGATGACAGAACTAAATATGCCAGGGATTTTTTTAGCATAAATTCAACTTGCCTTAAATTGTTGCCATCTCTAAACCGAGAAAAAACACCAGAAAGAGATAAATGGGCTTGGTATTAGAGCTGTCAAATTTTAGCTTCACAAGAGGCGGTGTTTATGGTCAAAAAGTACAAATCGACTGATATTATACATCTCCTACTTCTAGTGTTGCTTTGTATGTTACTAAGAGATAGTAATATATTATTTACATTTCGAAACGGTGTACAACTTAATCGACGCTACTGCCAGTCGATAATAGTTATTTATTAATAAAAACCGGCCAAGTGCGAGACGGAATCGCGCCCGAAGGGTTCCGTACCATTATCGCAAAAAACGGCAAAAAAATCACGTTTGTTGTATGGGAGCCACACTTATATATTTATTTTTTCTGTTTTTATTTGTTGTTATAGCGGCAACAGAAATACATCATCTATGATAATTTCAACTGTCTCGGTAATCACGGTTCATGAGATACAGCCTGGATACAGACGGACCGCGGAGTTTTAGTAATAGGGCCCCATTTTTACCCTTTGGGTACGGAACCCTAAAAATTATTAACTCATTCGGATTACAAGTAGGTCACAAGATTCAACTTAGAAGAGTGTATACAAATTAATGACACCATTTCAATAAGTGCGAATTTATCATGATTATTGGTCACTTATGATCAATCCTTCAAACCACAGACAACAATTTAGTTCTGTCATCTAGTAACAATATAGACTGCTTTATAAACAAACAATATTATTGAAAATTATTCCTTCTCTCATAAATTATTTGTGAAAACTTACGCTTTAATTATGTACAGTGTATTTTTCACATGTCTTATTTGGTAAACAAACACGGTACGACTTAGACGAAAATTAACCTTATTCATACAAAGTTAATGTGCATATTCCAATGAGCGACTGCAGTCAATCGTATTTATAAGAATATGGACGTTAAACATATTCGAATAGGGTTTATTTTCGTATGAAACGCTTTTGTACTTAGTTTGAGTAAAGTCAAAGCTTGCTTCATACATCTTAGCTTTAGTCTGACTCATTTTTAACAGGTTTGAAAATTTTGAACTTTGTTACAAACACAATAAAGTCCAAATCAAATTAACAAAATCGACATGTCAGCGCCATGTTCCTTAACCAAATAGGACAAGTAAATAGACATACACTTTAAATGAAATTGTTCAACACTTACGTACTAAGTTTGACTTCTCCGTGGTGTGGGGAATGTGGTAACAAGGATCAGATTTTAGGTTTAGATATCAATGTACTGTGTACTGCTTTATTCAATAAGAAACTATAAACAAGAGCCAACAAAATGTGTTGGAATCGTAGCGTGAGTTTAAATAAGAATGTGTGTTTCTAACAAGTTTTTTGTGTTTCCTGAACCAAGTTGTATTCACATTATTTTTCTGCAATGTTGGCAACATTTTAACTTAAAAATAATATCACGCCTGTGATGGAATAATCTTTGAAATGTGAATAAGAGCCCAATATTCCATAATTTTGTGCTAAGGAGAGTTGATTAAACAAGAACTTTCAATTCTAGAAAAATTTAATTATACACAAAATTCAATAACAAATCGATGCGTATCGCGCACTCTAGTGAAATTATTTGAACCAAATTTTTTTTCAGACAGAGTCAAGCTGTTTCTGAAAAAAACTTTAAGGAAAACTACTTGCCCGACTTGGAGACCGAACCCAATAATTGCGCTTAAAGATTCTATATATTTTTGCAACCCACACTATGGAATTCGAACGTTTTCGAGTTTGGTAATTAAATCAAACATAGTACACAGTACATAGATATCATAATTAATCTACATAGCTTCATACCATAAAGAATTTGCACTAAGAATGAGTCTTCAGGACAAACGAGCTTGCTAATGAAATGTACAATATATTGAAACTACGGCATAAATGCATTTAAACACTGCAACAACTTTATTTAAACCTCTTTTGTATATAACCAATCCTTTGTATACTTAGGTATCGATATGAATCGTTAGATATTGAGTACTTGAAGCAATACTCTCTAAGCAAATGAGGGCTACCGTTTTTGTGGCCACCAGTTGGCGCCACTGGCGATTAAGGTCCTTAAATATAGCTGTTAAACGTTGTTATTACACGTAAGGATGCAAAGTTTAAATTAAAAACATTTATACTGCCGCAACAGTGCGATTAAATATAAAATGCAGTTTTGCGCAGGCCAATTTTTTTTATTAATAATTTCCAGAACAAAAAACTATTAAAGCTGTGGTAGGTAAAACCCGAATCGATCTTAATCTGCCATATTTGGAAAATATTCACAGCAATAAAAAAGTCGTAAATAAATATGAGGCTGATAGTCACAATGCTATTTACATCTTCAACGTTTCGCTTCGACTTTGCCTTAATATGCCATCGAAAAACTTTTCACAATAACTACTATGAACAAAAACCAACTTTACTGCTTACGAAATAAAGACTCTTTTCATGTCAATCGAGCCTAAATTAAATTTTGTCGGACCAGTATTCATCAACCTGTACAGCTCTATTATTGGCCTTATTTAAGGCGCTGTTAGAGTCAGATTGTTAACAAGTTTATGTCGACAGATTATTCCTATAAGACAATGTTGCCATTACTAGTCAAATACATTGACTTAACTTGCATCGACATCTAACGATTCAAACCGACATTCACAACACTGCTCCCTTCATTTTTCTACATAAGAACCAAACATACTATTTCAATACATTTCATTAATCAAGTTAACCAATTTTCAACCTTATTGCTAATAATATAAGGTCCAAAATAGATCGTCGGGAAACCATCGCAGCATTAAAAGAGACCGTACAAACTATTTTCGACGTTATCGTCTTAGAAATAAGGTTGAAAATTGGTCTTTGCTGAATTTTAGACGACTAATTTTCAATCTTAAATCGTTAGCAATAAGGTTGAAAACCGTTTGACAGGAAATCTTTGCAGTTTTATTTTCACACTCGGCACACCACAGCTGACTAAGCTAGTGTACTTTGGCTTTACCTGTGACGATCTTGGCGTACTCTTCGTAAAAGCGCGGGAACAACTGGATGGCAAAGTATACCACAGACAGGTATGCGACGATCGCTAGCGTCAGTATTAGGTCGAATACTGCGGGTTTTACACTGTGGGAGATGAGAAGGGGTCTTTATAGTTTGTGTTTTTGTTAACATATAAAACCGGTCAAGTGCGAGTCGAACTCGTGCGCCGAGGGTTCCGTACCTACCCATTATACCGCCATAATAAAATAGGTATAATTTTTATTGGTGACTAAGTTTTAAAGATATGGGCAAAATTTAGATATTCAAGAAAACTTGTAAGTACAAAAATTTACCTTAATTTTCTTTTATTTGTGCTGTAAGACCTTACTTTTTGCTAAATTTCGTGATTCTAGGTCAACGGGAACTACCATATAGATTTTCGACCCAAAACCTATAGGGTACTTCCGGTTGACCTAGAAATATCAATTTTGGTTAACAGCAAGGTATTACAGTACAATTAAAGGAAAAATACGGAAAAATTTTTTTTTTTGAAAATTAAGGTAATTTTTGGTACTTACAAGTTTTCGCGAATATCTAAATTTCATCCATATCTTTTTATCGTGTTGACTCAGGACCTTGATTTTTATACACATTATAGGGACTATAGACCTTAGTATCAAGTATAAATTTCAACTTGCTAGGTCCACCCGTTCCTGAGAAAATCGGTGGTGACACACGGACAGACGGACAAGAAAGTGATCTTATAAGGGTTCCTTTTTTACCTTTTGAGGTACGGAACCCTAAAAATAAAAAAATAAAACAAAAAATACGGCTGTCTAAAATCTGTCGTGATCACCATTATCAGAATAGATAAAGCTTACATTCTAGTTGAGTGCCAACGAATCAACACAGTGACTAAATAGTAAACAAATTGTGTAAACTGTTTTTACTACAATTTCGGGTTCTCAAATACTGAACATAGCAAACTCTATCCACGTAATGGACATTAGCAAGTTTCTCGCACAAAATGACTTGAAATGTAAAAAAATTGGCTGAAAATTGAGTTTGGGCAACATTCAGTAATTTTTTTTTCAGCCGATACAGTCCTAGTGCTGGGGAAATGCTTTCCCCAAATACGTCAAGGTATCCTTTTCATGATTCAACTCGAGTAGTCCTTAAGGTTCGCATTTAGTTCGTTTCGCTACTGATTGCGGACCTTTCTCTATTTTAGTTTTAACGTGATAAAGAATACAATTAAGGTTGCCCTAGTCGGCCGCACGAACTATTTTGTGCGCGGGGTTAATATGCATGCTATCTCATCCAACAACACGTACGAATACACACTCATGGTATAAAATAATAAATGGATGATGATTTAGAACGAAAAGGAGCGCGCGAAATTTAAATTTTTGGGAATATATAAGTATCATGAAATAACTACTGAAAGTATTTGTTTAAAATAAAATTATTTGCATTTTTTAACTCTTAATTTATCCCTGTATGGTGACTGTTTTGCCATTTTCCATCTTTTTATGGTATTTTTTTCCGCCCAAAGATGCTTTGAAATTAGTGTTGAAATATTGAAACTTTCGACGCTCATAACTTTCAAATACACGTTTTTTTACTTTTTTGTTTCTATACAGCTAGATAATGATGAGACAAATTGATATCATTTTTTAATTTGAGCGTACACCGTCAGACAGTGGCATAATCGCCATACTACGTTTGTATGGAAGAGACTGACTAGTGCAACCTTAAGCTTACCTGTAGACATAAAGAGCCGCTCTCGTGGCTCCATACAGCGTGTACTCCGGCTCTCTCTTGTCGACTGCATGCGTGCTCACCGTCACCTCCATGTAACGAGATAGTGCTCTTTCTAGGGCACCCGTCACACCTATGGACAAAAAAAAATAGAATTAGTATATTTTAAAATTTCTTTATTCGATTAGGCAATTAAACGGCACTTTTGAACGTCAAAAATTTAAATTTAAAAGTAATAATAATTGATTCTACCGTCCATTCGGGAAAATAGCTTGTTATGGAGAAGAACGGACAAGAAAAAAAGTGTTTTACTAGTATGTATTTGGTTACATCACTCTTGTTGGAAAAATACATATATGTGAGAACGATATAAAAAAGGGTGCACGTAAAAGCGTCTAGAGTAAAACAAACAATAAATAGGTAATTAATTATAAACAGTCCGAGGCAGCTAAGTTATGACCAATCCCAACTGATGGCGCCCGTTCACGAACATGACACATGGATCGGCACCACTCAGCTCAACCACTAAAATATCCATTTTAGAAGAAATCTTTTTTAAAGTGAAGAGCAAATCAGGGACTGTCAAAATTCAAGTAATAGCATCTTACAATAATAAGGGATAATTTCAAAATAACATGGCAATTTTTGGTAGTGGTTACGATAGAACTTTTTACTTTTAAATTTTGATGCAGTAATGATTTATCCATACTAATATTATAAATGTGAAAGTAACTCTGTCTGTCTGTCTGTTACCTTTTCACGCTTAAACCGCAGCACCGATTTAGATGAAAGTTGGTATGAAGATAGTTTGAGACCTGGGAAAGGACATAGGCTATATAGGTAGGGTAGGGTAGGGTAGGGTAGGGTAGGGTATGGTAGGGTATGGTAGTGTAGGGTAGAGTATTGTAGGGTAGTGTAGGGTCGGGTAGGTTAGGGTAGGGTAGGGTAGTGTTGGGTAGTGTAGGGTCGGGTAGGGTAGGGTAGGGTAGGGTAGGGTAGGGTATGGTAGTGTAGGGTAGGGTACGGTAAGGTAGGGTAGGTTAGGGTAGGGTAGTGTAGGGTAGGTTAGTGTAGGGTAGTGTAGGGTAGGGTAGGGTAAGGTAGGGTAGGGTAGATAAATGTTTGGTCTTTTTATGGCAAAACAAAGTTTGCCGGATCAGCTAGTTTATTATAAAATTATATAAAAAATAAAAAGAGAAAAAAAAAACTTAAACTTACCTGCACTTGGGAGTGTGGTCGTGATAATCTGTGGTGCTCTTGCTTGTGACGATAGGTAATTGTACCAATGTCTGATTGATGCCTCATCTACACTCTGTCAAAAAGAAGAAACAAATTATGTTACACTTAGCAATGTCAAACAAAGAGTTTTGGCGGGAAAGTGATGGTCTTTGTTGCTTCTCTGTTTTATTTTCCTAAAATTGTGTGAAATTGAATATTAATAGTGTAAAATTTGTGTTTTTTTTATTCTAATAATATTTTGAACGTGCACGAGTGTGGGCAAGTAAAACACAGCGGTAGAACATGAGTTTGTTCATGTTGTCGACAAAACTCCGTAGAAGCTGCCAATAAAGTTAACGCCATTTTACTGGGGCTTGAATCGGACATTGGACTAAAAATTAAAGGGACTAGAACTTCTAAACGTGACACTGGCTAAATGCACAAACCGTGCGAAGCCAAAAAAAAAGAAAAGAAATTTCAAACAATTATTTCGCGTTTGACTACTATCTCGCCTGAACCTGATGGTAAGCGATGATGTAGTCGACAGTGTAGCACGCTTGCCTAGAAGTAAGCTATTCACTCTTGACTTAAAGACCCCAAGGTTGTAGCTATCAAGAAATAAAGACTCCGGCAGGGAATTCCACTCCTTAGCTGTACGCACAATGAAAGTATTCGCAAAAAGCTTTGATTCTTACAAAAAGACGGACTTAAAGCCCTTTTTTTAACCGCCGCCGAAAAAAAAGGGGTGTTATAAGTTTCACGTGTGTTACTGTGTATCTGTGTGTCTGTCTGTGGCATCACAGCGCCTAAACGGATGAACCGATTTTGATTTAGTTTTTTTTGTTTGAAAGGTGATTTTGTCGAGAGTGTTCTTAGCTATATTTGAATAAAATCGGTTCAGCCATTCAAAAGTTATGAGCGTTTTACTGTTTGAATCGGAGTGTTTTCGCAAGATCAATGTGCCGGGGGTTTTTTAAATTTTGTAATTTTACTTGTAATAAAAATAGTTTTCATTTAACTTACCAGTGCATCATTGTATAATGCAGCGTCTTCGTCATTGAGTTCGTCCGTGAGATTATATATGTGAGAGGCTAGCGCCTTTGCACTCACGGCGATGTTGTCGACTAGATTGTTGATAGATGCTTCATTTGGTTGGTCTAGGACTGTACTACGGGACGGGTCCTTATGACTCTAGAAAAAGTAAAAGTTAATAATGAGAGATGGGATTAAGTACCCGGAAATTAAAATGTTGTTTTTTTAAATTGGCCCCACACTAAGAATGTCTTCCTGTATCGTGGGTGCGTTTACAAACCTTTAAACTTATATACACAAGAAACCCAGATCCGGAACAACTTTTGTGTGGTTTTTACAGCGCCTGCTTCATGCTGAACCATATAACCACAACATAAGTCGGTTCTGCTAGACTGCTATCAATTGGTCTCATGCTTTCTTACAATAAATAAATAATTTATTTGTAACATTCAAATTAGCAATATTCTCTTAAAGTGGAGCAATGAAAATGAAATTAGTACCTACTGATCATGCTTATGAGATTACGTTCAAGTCTAGGTTTTTTCCAATTGTCATTTGGATCATATTGTAATATCTATTAGCGTCTAACCGCCGTTTTTGTGAAAATTCCCTGACCGTGCATAAAACACGGTAAAAATAGTTTCATTTGCCACTTACTCGATATAAATCAATGAACAACCTAGCAAAAAAATTAGCGTAAAAGCCATCATCCGTCTAATACTGAATCTCTCGTGTTGCTAGGCGAGCAGTTCGTCCGCCAGCTTGATCTTGTAGTTGATGTTAACGCCTAGCCAGATTTGATCCACTTTTTTAAGTTTTAACTCTGACTAGTTAGGGAGAAAACTACAATAGAGCCATATATGAACACATACCTGCAACGAACTCAGCGTAAAAGCCGTCATCCGTCTAATACTGAATCTCTCATGCTGCCAGGCGAGCAGTTCGTCCGCCAGGTTGATCTTCTTGTGGTTGATGGAGACGCCCAGGCGGGCCTTGATGCTGTGCGCCGCACCGCCCGGCTTGGGGGGCTTCGACACATGCATCGTCATTTCAGGGGACGAGGAGATGGAGTCCAGGCACATTACGAAGGATACATCCTGGAGAAGAGAAAAAAAAGTTAAAGGGTCTGTTAATGCCTTTTCCCAGTTTTCCTCTTGTTTAAAACGACATACAAATTATTCAACCGTCGAATCCGACTCGGCTGGGCAGCGTTCGGGAAATTGCGCGGTGTCTTCTCGTCCAACTTACCACAGTGTCTCAAGACGAAGGTCTATGACCAGTGATGACCTATGGCTCTGAGACGTGGTCGCTCACAATGGGCCTCATCAGAAAGCTTACAGTCACGCAAAGGGCAATGGAGAGGGCTATGCTCGGAGTATCCTTGCGTGATCGAATCAGAAATGTAGAGATCCGCAAGAGAACCAGGGTTACCGACATAGCCCGAAGAATTGCCAAACTTAAGTGGCAGTGGGCAGGACACATTGCTCGCAGAACGGATGGCCGATGGGGCAGAAAAGTTCTGGAGTGGCGACCGCGAACCGGAAGACGATGCGTTGGAAGGCCTCCCACCAGGTGGACCGATGACCTGGTGAAGGTTGCGGGGATTCGCTGGATGCGGGACGCACGGGACCGGTCAATGTGGCGACGCTTGGGGGAGGCCTATGTCCAGCAGTCGACGTCTTTCGGCTGATATGATGATGATGATGATGACAAATCAAAATAGCAAAACAGAATCTATAATAATGGAACAAGGAACACCAAATTAGTTACACCACTTTTTACAGTTTTTAATAATTGTATGGGTACAATGGAGGTCTTACCGCTAACAGCGATATCTACCAGACAACCTTTGGATGGACTCAATGGACTAGAATTAATAGGTTATTAAAATATGTTTTGAAATATACGCCGAATGAAAAACATTTGCAACAATGAATCATCATTTCCATGTTCTTGTTTGGCCATTAAGCGGCACTTTTGTACGTCAACAACTAAAATTTACAAATAACAAAAATTTATTCTACCGTGCATTCGGCAAAGTAGCTTTTTATGGAGAAGAAACTCCATACTTACTCTTTTAAAAAAACTGGGGTTTTACAATATTTACATAAGTACATACATTAATAAATTCATATACGTGAGGACGACGCACCCAGCACTACTATACTAGGTACATACTCGTATAGTTAGAAAGTATTACAAGCACTAATAGGTCATTTTATAATAAAATATTTTTTTAAGTTTGCCCAAAGTTGTTTTTTTTTTTCAAAACAGGATTACATTCCACTATGGATATATACTTACATAAATATATATATATATTCTTAATTCTTAATATATATACATATGATTATAAAGATCAGACTTGAGAGGAAAGATAATGCTCTTTTAAACGTGTTTTGAATATTGAGACAGTATTTAAATCTCTGATGCTAGGCGGAAGTGAGTTCCACAATCTTACAGCAGGAATAGGAATAATAGCTATAAATAAAAAAAATAAAAATTGTTTATTGACACAAAAATTACAACAATGGTACCTACTTAAGTATGGACAGTCTTAGGATGTTTGTAACAATATATGTGTACTGATACTGAATCCCAAACTAGGCCAGGAGCCTGTATCTTGGGAGACAGTGTTCAGTCGCAGCAAAAGGTACACAAAACTGTTTGTACATAAGGTTGCTGATTATTAAGTTAATTACGCTATAAATTTTAAATTTGCGTTAGTATATGTGAGTATGTGGTTGATAGTGTATCGTGGTATGTGTTTGTGTCTGTGTGTGTGAGGGAGTGTATGTGTTTGTGTATGAGTGGATAAATTGAATTAGTAATTAGTTATTGGTTTAGTTAGTAGTTATTATTGTTTTTATTTTATATAAGATAGCTAAGAAGGTCTTCGGTTGTTTGATAGTCAAGTAGTTGAAGCCATTCAGTAATTTTCGATTTAACTTTGCGTCTACATAATGAAATGATGTTAAGTTTCTTGTTTAAATCGTTGTATAGTTTAGCGCTTATGCTACGTGTTTGCCTTTTTGCGAAAGAGGTTCTACATACCACACGAGGGCATACAGATGATAAACTGCGTTTATTGGAGTTTGGGGTTGGCACATCTCTATGCTTTTTGAGAACAGCATTCAAGATGAACAGCTGACGTACTGTTAGGACCTTGCAGTTTGAATAAAGGCTCACAGTCGGGTATCTGTAAGGTTTCCTGATCATTACCTTTAGGACGGCTCGTTGAGCCCTTTCCAATTTAATAAGGTGTGTTTTAGCAGCTCCACCCCAGACTGTGATGCAGTATTGTATTACAGACTGGCATAGAGACAGATAGACTAGTTTTAGCTTGTCATGTGTTAGGGCATCTCGTAGGGATTTAAAGACGTGTATCAATCGCCTCACTCTTGTTGTGACTAAATCTATCTGTTTATTCCATTTCAGTCTGTGGTCAATCTGTACGCCCAAGTATTTTACCTCTTCAACCCGCGTAAGTTCAAGACAGTCACATTCGTTGCAATTAGAACAAGTGTGAGCTTTAATATAGAAGTTTTCGGCAGGGTCGGTAATTTTGCTGAGGGAAAATGCGATATAGTTGGTCTTTGTTAGATTAAGTGTTAGTAGGTTATTTTTTAGCCAGTTCATAACTCTGGATAGTGAGTATTCGGCACGCTCCTTAACAGTTTGCCAATTTGGACCCCAAACAAGGATAGCAGTATCATCTGCGTAGGTAAAGATGTTAGTATACGGTAATTGGAGTGAGCAGAGATCATTTATGTATAGGAGGAATAGTGTGGGGCCTAAAACACTACCCTGGGGCACACCGTAGCTCACTGTTTCTTCATCACTAATATAGCTCTCAATTTTGACTCGCTGTCTCCTATTTGTGAGGTAGTCTTTAAACATTTTATGGGCTAAACCTCTTACTCCTAGCTTTTGTAGTTTCTCCAGTAGGGTAGGGACAAATACCGTATCGAATGCCTTTGAGAGGTCTAAAAAGATGCATAAGCATCTATTTTTTGCATCTAAGTTGTCAACAACGGTATTTGTCAAATCAGTTACAGCGTCTTCTGTGGATAAACCAGGGCGAAAGCCATATTGATTTGGTGCTAATATACTAAATTTTTTTAGAAACGATTTCAGCGCTCGATTCAGTATTTTCTCTAAGATCTTAGATAAGGCTGAGAGTACTGAAATAGGGCGATAATTGTTAAGGCAATCCCTTTCACCATTTTTAAAAATAGGATGTATAAGCGATTTCTTAAAGACTTCTGGGAAAACGCCGCTACTTATGGCAAGATTACAAATATGAGTTATTATAGGTGTTAGTACCTGGCAATTTAGTCGGAGGACTTGAGAGGGAATATTATCCCACCCTGTAGCGCTGTCAGAACGAAGTTCCAAGATTAATGCTTCTATATCGGCGTTTGTAACTTCCATGATGACCAATGAATCGGATGGGCTGTTTTGTTCGAGTTCTTGTGGAGAGGTGGTTTTTATATGAATGTTGGCGGTGTTACAAATTTTCTCAGCTAAATTCTTACCGATCTCTTTAAAGTAGGTACAGACATGGTTAGTAGACATTTTCGGGTTGTCAGATAATTTCAATAATTCTTTTGCACTATTTTTGGTCTTCTGAGTGTTTGTTATATCCCTAATGGCTTTCCACAGGGCTTTTGGGTCATTACCGGCATTTTGAATTTGGGATTTTTTATAATCAAGCTTTAATTTACAAAGGAGGTTGTTGCAGAAGTTACGGTATCGCGTATAAGTTAGTTTTAGGATCATATTATTAGGTGCTTTTTTGGACTTTGAGTGGAGTCTATCGCGGTTTCTAATGCATTTTAGGAGACCCGGTGACATCCAAGGTTTTAGAACTCGTTTACTTCTGGAGACTGTTAATGTCCTAGTGTGTTTCGCAATTGTGTCTGAGAGGAGTGTGACAAGCATATTAGATGCAACGTTTGCGTCGGTAACTGCTAGAATTTCAGAGAAGTTGGTGTTTTCTAAATCCGTTTTGATACTATCATAGCACGTACATGTTCTAGTGTTATGGTGTCGATTGTGACAGATGTTTTTATTAAGACATAAAGTAATGGGCTGATGGTCGGTTATGTGGGATTCCAAAATGAGTGTTGTAGAAGGAAATTCTGATTTAATGAAAAAGTGGTCGAGGCACGAATTAGCTCTAGTAGGCTGAGAATGCGAGGGAAACAAGCCATGTGAGGCATTAAGCGTTAGGTATTCTTCACGAAATGGATCAGTTGAGGTCATGCTTATGTCGATATTAAGATCCCCTACCAAAATAATGTTTTGAGTTTTTAAATTGGCATATACGTCATTTAGGCTGTTAATAAAGTTATTAAATTTTTCTTTGGTAGATGAAGAAGGGGATCGATATATGGCTACCACACTGATACTACGATCTAATTGACAAACGAGACAGTTTCCTTCCTTGAATATTGGTTCGTTTACTTTACACGTTAGATCTAATTTGGTATAGATGATGATGCCATCATTCTGGTTTTGATTTAGTCTGGTATAATGACCCGTAAATCCTGCAAGGATAGGTAAATTATTAGATTTTTTAAGCCAGCATTCCGTAAGTATTATTATGTCTAAATTAATGTTCATGTCGGATATTAACATGCAGAGTTGGTCAAAATTTTTAGTTATACTTCTGATATTTAAATGAAGTAGTGTAATGCCTCCTCTAGTATTAATAAACAGTTTACAGTCTTTCGGGAGACAGTTGTAAGACGTCGTTACCTCCAACGAGTCCAGGTCAGTATTAACGTTATTTATGTTAGCCATTTATAAGTTAGAGAAACCCAAAATCTTAGCGACCTACGAAGTGATCTCTTTGTAGAAGATAGTGGAAACATGATGAAAAGCCGACTGCAAATGTGGATAGCATAAGAGTATAAAAAGTATTGTGTGTTTTTCTGTACATAGTGTGTGTGTGTTGAATGTAAGTGTAGAGATTTAATTGTAATTACATTTGAGAGGTATTTGTGTGCATTAGTAAAATAACATCCATGCATTAATATATGGAAACAGTATATAAGTTTAGACAAATAAAAGCGTATGCTAGTGATTGGCAAAGATTCTAAAGCTAGTCACTGTTTTGGTTTCAGGGCCAACAGAGATTTTTCAGAGGAAATTAGTATTTGCTTTTCACCATGAGATTTTCGAACGAAGATGTTGCCGTTAGAGGTCCAGCAAAACTGGTAGCCATGCTGCTTAGCAAATTCACGAGACTGGTAGAACAATTTTTTCAAACTTGCCGGGAGATGATCGGCTATATAAACTGCCTGCCTCTTACCGGCGATGTTTAGTTGTTCCGTGTTCAGTTTTTCCTCCACAGTTTTTTTGCTGTTATTATAGTCCCGCACGGCTGATATGATTTTTTGCTTCATTTGGACCGATTGAAACTCTGCGACAATGGGTCGTGTCAGTCCTGGTTTGCCGGGTATGCGGTAAATGTCACGAAGTTGAGCTGGTGCGATTCCTGAACCAACAACCTGACCAATGGCACAGATTGTATTTGTGAGGTTCGCACTGGTCTCCTTTTCGATGAGCGGAATGTTTCTTATTTCAATGCATGAAGATCTTGACTTGAGTTGCAGATCCTGTACTTTATTTTCCAGATTTTCAATGCATTTCCGTTGTTCTAAACGCTCCTTTTGTAAGTTTTCTAGTCCCATCCTAATTTCTTCATATTGATTGTTTATGAAAGCCATAGATTGAACAATTCCGTCATTCGAGGTCTGCAATTTACTCGTTTGTGACTTTAATTCACGGATATCTGTAGAAATTTTTGTGATAAGAGAGTTTTGTTTATCACATATTTCGTTTAGCTTCGCATCTAACTCAGTTTTAAAATTATTCAGCATGCCCATAATTTCATCTTTGAGATCTAGATTATGCGTTCTTGGTGGCAAATCAGATCGGAGGCGTTTATGTCTAGTCGTATTTACGTAGGAAACCTCACTAAGTAGATTTAAATCGGTATCCGATTTCGCGTGCTCAATAGTAGAGGAAGCAGGATTTGACGGAGTGCGTTGCAACGACATATCGAGGAAGAATATTTAAAAGAGGGTAAACTTTACCGTGCTACGAAAATTAGATATAAGTAAATCCTTACTCAACGTAGCGAAGGCGCAGGAACAATAAATGTAGGTTGTGTCGTAGCTTGAGTGCGGAGTTCGTAGCAGATATATTCGGTGCGTATCACGTAGCAGATGTCAGTGCACAGCTCGTAGCAGTTGCCTTAGGCGCGTAGCTCGTAGCCGATCCGCTGGCGTCCTTGTTCGTAGTGGTTTTTGTTTTGACGAGATACGTCACTCGTTCCGTGGCGCAGTGGTTTAGAGCGCGGTCTCCCACGCAGACACTGCCCGGTTCAAATCACGTCGAATCAAAGTTCGTGTTTTTTCAACTAATTGAGTTAAAACTGACGAAATTAGCACTATCTCTGTCTAGGACCGCCCACTGGGAGGGAACAACAGGTATAAAGTCTATAGGAGTAACAAGGAATCAAACTGTTAGCGTGGGAGCCAATCAGAAAAAATATCACTAGGGCCAGCAACACGCGTCCGATCACCACCAGTGTTGCGACTGAGCTGGTTTTATGTGAATGGGATTTAAGGAGAGATCTGCAATGTGATCTGCACAGTGCATCTCTAGGGCGAGCGTAAGAGAATAGCTCACGCAGATAGGAAGGATATGACGGGTTATGCAAGATGTTAAAGAGGATGCGAGTGTTCCTGCGAAGACGGATTGGGAGCCACTTGAGTTCCTTGCGAAGGTGAGAAACATGATCATACTTGCGTAGACCATATACAAAGCGAATACATAAGTTTTGCAAACGCTGAAGTTTGTTTAATAGCTCCTCTAAAGCATCCAGTTAGCAGGCGTCGGCATAATCTATAATCGGCTGAATAAGTGTTTGCTATAAATATATTTTAGTCTAGACTCTGAAGGCACTTCAGCGAATGGAACGAAAAATGCACCTTACGACACGCTTCGTTGACCTGAGCACGCCACGACAGATTGGAGTCAAAGATTACCCCCAGATCTTTTGCGGTTTCTGTATAGTTTATGCGAACACAGTCTAGATATAAAGGCATCAGAGAATTAAAATCATTGCAAAAGAATTTGATGCATATAACCATGCCCTGCGATTTATTTGGGTTAATTTGCAAACCTAATGGCCTAGCCCATGCGCTGATACATGCCAAGTCTTGGTTCATTGCCGCAATAGCCGAACCTGCGTCGACTAAAGTAAAATGTCGATACAGCTGCAAGTAATCTGCGTAAAGATGGAAACTAGATGAGATTATTCTGGTAACATAGTTAATAAAGATTGAAAAAAGAAGAGGAGAGAGAACGCTACCCTGAGGAACACCCTCAGTGACGCTACACCAATCAGAGAAGGACTCGTTAAGGCGAACGCACTGATAGCGCCCCCGAAGATAAGAATTGAACCAAGCTAAAGCGGAAGAAAAGATTATGATAGATTCCAGAACACCGAGTAAAATGTCGAAATCCACTGAGTTGAAGGCGCTACTAAAGTCAAGTAATACGGGCACAGTAAGCGACTTATTCTCCATAGCCCAGCGGATATCGTCAGTCACTTTCGAAAGTGCAGAAACAGTGCTGTGACCTGCGCTAAAGCCGGATTGGAAGGGCGATATTAACGAGTTGACCGCTAAGAAAAATGATAATTGTCTATGAACCAAATGCTCAAAAACTTTGGAAAGAAATGGAAGAACAGAAATAGGTCTAAAGTGAGTTAATAACTTAGTTGCTGTTCACCAGCAACTCCAGCCACTTCGGAAAAGTAGTTGAGCGAGTGCCCCAGCGACGTGAACCCGAACAGCAGGGAGCGGACCGACGTGCTTGAGTACAGGGATGAGAAGATACAAGCCACTTTGTTTCACCAATTATCATATTATGTCTAGCCTCTTCCCAATTATGGCAGTGTCAGAATACCAGTATTTAATATGGACCGACTGCTTTATTGACCTCCACAATCTAGTTTTTAGGGTTCTGTACCTAAAGGGTAAAAACGGGACCCTATTACTAAGACTCCACTGTCCATCTGTCTGTCACCAGACTGTATCTCATGAACCGTGATAGCTAGACAGTTGAAATTTTCACAGATGATGTATTTCTGTTACCGACTATAACAACAAATACTAAAAACAGAATAAAATAAATATTTAAGTGAGGCTCTCATACAACAAACGTGATATTTGTGCCGTTTTTTGCGATAATGTTGCGAAAACCTTCGTGCGTGAGTCCGACTCGCACTTGGTCGGTTTTATCTGGATATCCCTTGGTATCAGGCTTCAAGCTACCCGCAACGACTATCAATAATAGTACAAATCAGCCGGAACGACTCAATCCACCTAGAATCTAAAACGGTACTTTCTGCGCAGCCTAGTATTACAACTTGGAAGCCCTAAAAATACGAGCAGTCTACTAGAATGTTTACTTACTTGCAACAACGAAGCATCAGCGGAATCCAGCTGCTCCTCCAGCCACTTCTTGGCAGAGAAGTAGTTGAGCGAGTGTCCCAGCGACGTGAGCACGAACAGCAGGGAGGGCGCGCCGCGCACCGCGCTGCTCGCGTACAGGCGCGAGAAGATACGCGCCAGCTCGAGCACTGCCACCGCGCCCGACGCGTTCGAGTCCGCGCCAAGGGACAGCTCCTGTTCAACAAATGCTTACTGGTTTATTTATCATCAACACTATGATTACAGGATATACCCACTATATTTATACTAATACTAGCTGTCCCGACAAACTTTGTTTTGCCATAAAAAGACCAAACATTTATCTACCCTACCTACCCTACCTTACACTACCTACCCTACCCTACCCTACCCGACCCTACACTACCCTACCCTTCACTACCCTACCCTACACTACCCTACCCGACCCTACACTACCCTACCCTACACTACCCTACCCTACCCTACCTATAAACCTCACGGAGCCCGAGACCTTTCCAACGAATGCAAAACCGTGGAAATCGGTTCGTGCGTTCTGGAGTTATAGCGTCAGAAAGGAAAACCCGACTTATTTTTATATAGTAGATTATAAAGAGGAAACATTTGTATGTAACGAATAAACTTAAAAACTACTGTACCGATATCAAAAATTATTTCATTGTTGGGCAGCTACACTATCCCAGGATGACATGGTTACTTTTTAAATTGGTGAAACCGCGAAGCATCCGCTAGTGTAATAATATAAAGCGATCAATCAATTCAATAAACTTCTTAAATATACTCAGTCAAAATGAAACAGATTTATACAGTAATTTTCAAGATGTTTATTCCTGCGAACTCATTCAAAAACGGGCAAAAATTTAGATCCTTTCGGCGTCTCCGTTCAAATATAGTTCTCGCCAAACTTCTTGGCCGCACTGAAGTCTCATACAAAAACAGCACCGTTTCTTGTCTTGCGCATCGGCAAGCCAACATCAGGGCGCCCTAGAAGTTTGGCGGGCGTTTTATTAAGCATGTTGATCCTGCCTTTGGTACTATCAACAGCCATATTGAACCCGCCATATTGGATTGGATGTGAACGGATTCTTTCTGAAGCTCATTGTTTATTAAGAACAATAAGAGCTTCAACTTAGGTTAGCATTGTCATTCTGAATAATTATACGCTATTCAAAATAATGTGAGAATATTTCTATAATTACTCCACTGGGTACACTTTTTTCTTTGTTTTAGGTGAGATTGGATTGCTACTGCATGGCAACTAAATTGTCTCTAATATTCTTTCTATGAGTAATTGAATGCTTACAGGAACAACAGCTGACGAGTCATAGTGTGCTGCGATGACAATTGTATGTGCCGATCCTGAGCGACCCACCAGCTTGCCATGAAGGGTCACCGGCTTGGAGTCCAGCTTCTGAGGAGTTGAGGATGACACCACTGCGGAAGAAGAGTACTATGAGTTATAGTTGTTTCTTGTAGAATTTCATATTCAAACTTAAACATCTCTTGGGATTATAAAAACCCTCTTTTGTTTATTGGGTTTGTGCTTATATAAAATCCATTGAGAGATTTTTTGTGATGAAACATACAGATAGAGAAGACTTTCGCATTATGATATTAGTGTGAAAGTATTGATTTGGGGTATTTTTTTGTGTTCTGTACCCAAAGGGTAAAAACGGGAACCTATTACTAAGACTCCAAGATCCGTCTGTCTGTCACCAGGCTGTATCTCATGAACCTTGATAGCTAGACAGCTGAAATTTTCACAGATGATGTATTTCTGTTGCCGCTATAACAACAAATACTAAAAACAGAAAAAATAATATTTAAGTGGGGCTCCCATACAACAAACAAGACTTTTTGGACGTTTTTTCGATAATGGTACGGAAACCTTAGTGCGCGAGTCCGACTCGCACTTAGCCGGTTTTTTTCTAGTTCCAGTTTACTTTTGCTTACAAGAAAGTTTAATGAGGCATTTTAAATTAAGCTAGGTTGATGTATGCTTGAACAGTCTTTATTAGTATCTCTGAAAGAAAAGCCTCTACAAATAATATTTTCAGTAAACTTGTACTATTTTGATAGGCACTTATCTTTTGCTTGCTTTCATGATCTGGGCCAAGATAACTATGTGTCTGATATGTAGTACAAATAGTCTTAAATTTCTCTAAATTTTTTTGACCTACTTTCCTTATACCCGTGCCAAGGAGGCAGATCATGAATATGTAAGTCATACAAATTATTTTTCAGAGCATGAATCAAAATCGGGTTGTGATAGGCAGCAGCCCACAGCCAATTGTCTAGACACAGTGGTAACTATGCTTTTTAGGGTTCTGTACCCAAAGGGTAAAAACGGGAATAACCGTGTATAGCTAAGCAGTTGAAAATATCACTGATGATGTATTTCTGTTGCCGCTATAACAATAAATATTAAAAAAAGAATAAAATAAATACATAAGTGGGGCTCCTATACAACAAACGTGATATTTTTGTTGTTTTTGCGATAATGGTACAGAATCCTACAGGCACGAGTCCGACTCGCACTTGGCCGGTTTTTATCAATCAATCTGCTGATCTGTTTCAAAACCAAATTAGAGTTCGACTTCCAGTTTAATTGAATGCAGCTGAATATCAGGCAGTACTTCACATGGAACTACTGCCCACATAACCTCCACAACCCAGTAACTGGGTAACACTTTATCTAGACTGGTTAACCAGAATTGCTTTTGGTGAAATATATTATTAAAAAAAAAGAAGCTTACCAATTTGATAGCCATTAGAAGAAACAGAGTTCATCATAGCTTCCAGAGCTGTTCCAGATTTGTCGTCAGTGATGAAGCTGTGCTGCAGATCTTTGAGAATATCCTCGAAGTCGGGTGTCCAGCGTGCGAAGTAGACTGGAGCATTAACTTCCTGCTGGATCATTGCCATCTCCAAGAGTTGGATATGCTGAAGAAAATGAATATTATTAATATTAACACGTTCCATGGGCTTTCTCATACAGACAAAGAATGATTGTTGATTCTCATGTTAGTTAACTGTATCTTTGCTTTAACATGTTAGAGCGGTTTTCAAATAATTTGCATGAGTAGAAATCTTTGCCTTGCATTAGCACTTTTTATTTATTCTATTTATTTATATATGGTTTATTGTACACCAGAATATACAGGAACAAAAGAAACTTAACTTATAGTGTAATGTAAATGTAAATAAATTTCACATTCATTCATTTCAAAAATTTTTTTTTAAACAAGCTTTTCAGCTTACCGTGCATTGTCATCCAAACCAAATGTGTATGCAAAATTTCATCTCAATCGGTTTCGGATAACTGCTTTAAAATTCAGTTGCATGATTTGACCCAAACACACTTACATACATACATTGCAAGTTAGTAAAAAGCTTGTGATAACACTGTTTTTCTGTACCTCTTTCTCTTCAGGTGTAAGAATGGTTTCATTCTTGGGTAAAACCAGCAATAATGCTCCAGCTTTGCTACGGATCTCCATGAACTGTTCAATAGTGATATCCTGTACCCTTGCAACCACACAGTGACGAGAAGTGCTCCATGATGTAAGAGAACGGCCTTCCAAGTTGAAGCTGGCACTCCGACATCCTAAAAATTTAAAACATCATGAAAAAATGCATTGAATTATGGGAAGTTAGGTATCCAAATAACATTTGTAAAATACCTAGAATTTGTTAGTTGATTTCTTATAAATCACAAAAAATACAACACTATCAGTAATTCTACGAGATCCATGAAAATTTTAAAGTTTTTGGGACTTATAACGTAAGTGGTTATACAATATTCATGGCACTGTTTGTGTATTATATACTAGCAAGTGCACTAAATAAGTTTTAGCAAACAAGGAAAATCTACTTCAGTTTACAAATATGTAAAAGTAACTATAACTCCTTCTGATGAGTAAGAAAGAGTAAGAAATACTGCCTTGAAAACTTGTAAACAATCTTATTGATCGCCAATAGAAATATTTATGATAGTTTTACAATTTTTTTAATTCCTGCTGATATGGTGACAGTCATAAAATAAACAGTCTATGGAGTACACTAGCAATATAACCTCAAAAGCAATACGAATCGATTTTTTGTTTTATAAATTACAACTTTAGTAAAGTCACGAACTTACCATGGGGAACGGTATGTAGGTCATAGTGTTGCATTCTATACACGGAAAACTCATGAGAAGCGGCGACCGGGTTCACAGGAGACATTATGATAAAAATAGGCAGAGCCACAAGCAAATAGTAGGGCAAATAGCCCTTAAAAATCTCGGCAAAGCCATCCGCCTCGTCTAGCCACATCTTGGTGACTAATTGTATTTTCAGTTAACAAAATTAACACTAAATACGATTTTTAGTAATAACCATAATCCAATTAGAAACCCTACGTGTGATAAGTCGGTCAATGACATTCCATTTGCGTGACACTAGTGATGCTTATTAGCGTATAATTTAGTTTTACTAAATTGAGATAGTCGAGTTAGAGAAATGTCACATTTTGTTTAAACATTCAGTATTTTTGGCACTGTATAGAAAAATATGCAAAAAGGCTATAAAAATATTTAGTATTTACTAGAGTAAACATAATACACACTCAAACTGACCTCTTCAAAACGAAATTGTTGGTTTAATATTTGATACACTAAATTTTTAGATAAAATCTACTAAACGATAAAAACAAGACATAGCATCACTAGCTAAGACAACAAGACTTTTACGTTTTGTTTTACGCAAAAAGACATTTTCACACTGATTCCAATCGATTACTTTTAAAATGTGAGTAATATATTTTGGGAGTAGGATTGTAAGCAGCTGATTTTCATAACTTTACCACACACAGTTTAGTCTAGTACATAATCAGAATTAAAGTTAGTTCCTTATTTGGCCGTTCTTCGCTCGAAGCCTGAGCACTTTTCGCGGCCCGTGGGGTCCATTTTGTTTTGGTAACATCTATCAAATCTTTTTTTATTATTCAGCACAGATAAACTTTTTTATTTTTTTATTATCGATAGGCTCGCGTTGTACCACTACCTCTCCTGATGGTAAGCGATGATGTGGCCTAAGGTGAAGCACGCTTGCCTAGAAGAAACCTATTCACTCTTGACTTAAAGACCCCAAGGTTGTAGCTATCAGGAAACAAAGACTCCGGAAGGGAATTCCACTCCTTAGCTGTGCGCATAATGAAAGTATAAACTAAGTAGTAGTTTAAGTAGTAACATATATAAATTCAGTTGCATACGCCAAATTACTATGGCAAGTTACACGATTGAACAGCACGTACAAAGAACAGCAGGATTGGGCTTCGCATCGTTTGGAAGAGGACCCCAATTTTGTCCGAAAAATCATGTTTAGCGACGAAGCTCATTTTTGATGAGTGGCGATGTTAACAAGCAGAATTGCCGTATATGGGACGACACCAAACAACGCGAGGTTTATCAGTTGATAATGTATTCTTAAAAAAGTTACCGTTTGGTGTAGATTTTGGGCCGGCGCGGGCGGCGTCATTGGTCACGGTGGAGGCGGTCACCGTCAACGGCGCTACAGAACGATCATAATCAATTTTTATAACCCAAATTGAACCATATGGACCTAGAGGAGAAGACAAAAAAGAGTAAAAAAAAGAATTTTGGCAGCTTGTTTTATTTCTTTTCAACATCTACCCGCCCTTATTGAAAAACCCTATAGATCGTATATCTTTGTTCAAGATTCATTAGTGCAGACAGCTGTAGAGAAACTTCACCCCCTAGAAGTGAATCTATACACTTCTAGGGGGTGAAGTTTCTCTTCGGCTACAGAAAAGGCAGTTTTATGTTTTTATTTTTTTATTTTATCTTTATTGATAAATAATATATACAACTGAATATTTCTAATCTTATGAATAATAACAAAACAAAATTACATACAAGGGGAGAAGGAAAAGGGCTCATTGCGCATCAAAAAATTCGTCCACATCGATATCAATGGGAAACGTGCCCAGAACGCTGGCAGCATTGCCACGTTGAACGGCAATGCTGATCCTCTGGCTGAAGAAAAGGCCAGCCCTTTGGTCACGTGAACAGTCGACTAACCGTTTACTTATGTCTCGATACACTCGGTGAGCACTCGGACCCCATGGACCTAATGTCTCAACCCCAAACGGCTCAAACATATAACTGCCAATAAAGTTGTTATATTTGTGCCGTTTGAGGTTTTCTGCACCAGCAGCAGCCGCCCCAGCACAGCCCGCCGTGCTAAGAAGATGCGATGGCGCAAGGGTATCGACATATGTTGCATCCCACACCAAAGGCCTACCCAACTTACAAGGCATTATGGTCATCCCGTCCGGATGATTTCATTTTGTATCGTTAGTTTAGTTGTTGGTCGCACGTGCTACTTCTGAGTAGGTATAGTTCTGGTTCTGGGTTCTTTACTAGAGCCAGAAAAGTTTTATTGGGTTTTTCTTCTAGAAATTCTCAGCAGAAGCCCGGAGCCTGGAATAAAACATAATAATAAAATAAAATAAATCATAATCCGCAGGGCAGCTTTGTGGCTAGCTGGTGGGCAGTGGCGACCCCACGGACCTGATCTCCAGGGAGAACTCTTGTTCCTCATCTCTGGCTTGCCTTTATTGGCCGGTTGGAGTGAAAACTGACGGGGATCAGAGCTCTCATCTCTCTCTTGCCTTAATTGGCTGGCTTGGTGGAGATTCGCAAGAGCAAATGTGCTCGGAGGGAGGAAGGTAACCCAGTAAGGTGCTGGTAGGGATCTTGACCGTACTTCTGGGATTGTCTTGATAGCCATGGCCTTTACACTCCTCTAGCACCTCCGAATATATTGCCCCTTGACGCTACGTCACTAAAGGGTTAGCGACCCTTTGTGGGGGTCCATTAATTGAGTGTGCAGGTCATCCTCTGCCATTTTATAGCTGTTTAGTTCAACTGTGGTCGGGCAGGGGCCTAAACCTACAAAATCCATAGCCCAATACATCTTTTCTCCATAATTTGCAATAGTCCTGCACCAACTGGGGATTGTCCTTTGGTGCATACAGAGATAATCGTCGGTTGGTGTCATATTTCCTGATACATGCCTAACGGGGCCTCTACAAGTTGGCTTCGGCTCCTCGCACGCCTTTCAAAAGACCGGAACAAAATGGTAGGAACCGAGTTACAAAAAAAAAATGTATATATATTTTTATTGGCACAGAAAAAAAGTTATATATTTCCATTCCTGATGACTGGTGTCCTGAACTACAGACCTCACGTCTAGTTTAAGCACCAGTCTCCCACAGTATAATTATTGCTGTTACGTACCTACTTTGTATTGATGTCTCTCTAAATGTACCTATATTGTGGTAAGAAATAAAATCATTATCTTATTTGAAACCCTGATTCCTGTGCTAGGTGAGACCTGTGTTACAGGAGTCGAAATTAGGCATAGTTTATGGCTATAGGCACGTTCCAACCGTTAAATTGTCAATAATTTATAATTTTATTATGCACTGTAATCCCACCTCCCTCTCACAGAGAGGAGGCCTGTGTCCCAGCAGTGGGAACATTAATAGGCTGATGATGTGATGATGTGAATCCGACCTTAAAAAATGTCCATTAAGGATGTATAAAATACATGTGGATAGCTTTAAAATTGTAGGGGCGATCAGGTATATATCTAACACGGGTTGAACGTAACAAATGAGTCTCTGAACCACAGACTACTTAGAGATACTACCAATTTGCTCTTGACCAATTAGCTGCACTTATGGCTGTATCACCAATATGTGCCATTTAGGACCCCTTCACCACGTTTGGGCTCAGGGCGCTGTGTTGTCAGGTAATGGACATAGTGAGGTGGTGCATCCTTAACATACCTACCTTCAAAGAAAGTTTTGACCGTTTTTTAGGGTTCCGTACCCAAAGGGTAAAAACGGGACCCTATTACTAAGACTCCGCGGTCAGTCTGTCTGTCTGTCACCGGGCTGTATCGCATGAACCGTGATAGCTAGATAGTTGAAATTTTCACAGATGATTTATTTCTGTTGCCGCTATAACAACGTGTTTCTTTTGCCGTTTTTTGCGATATTGGTACGGAACCCTTCGTGCGCGAGTCCGACTCGCACTTGGCCGGTTTTTCAACTGTGTTTTATTATAGTAGATTTATGCTTGCGTGTCAAGTATTATTAAAGTAGCCTATTTATTCGTCTTTCTAATTTTTCGCTTGAAATCTATCTTTCTAACGGTTTTCTAAGGTTATGTTTGTCACATTATGTAAAATTTTAAAATAGTAACATGTTTTTACTTTCATCCCATTTGTGAACTTGATATCGAAGCACTGAGATGAGACTGGTCTCTAATCTGAGTCTGAGCATATATTATAATGTTTTTTAAAGTAATACATTTTTATTTTTATAATACAGAATGCCTTAAGAATGACCAGTTCAGGTTTAGGGTCGATTTCTGAATTGAGTGTTTTTAGTGTCAAATTTTAACAACTTTTCAGGTTAAAGTACCTACAGTTTGCCAAAAACTTCAAATGCTTAATTCAGAACTAGGGGGTTAGTTACTGCTGAAATAATGGATTTTTCTGCGGAAGAAGTACTTCTCAGAAAAGTACCATTACGAAACTGTAGCTATGCCATGTAACTTTTTATATACAAGTCAAAATAAAATAAAGCCCACTTTACTTATCACTAATTCCATGTAAATAAATTGTGTAGCATCTTCTGTGTGTGTGTGTGTGTCATGGCGGGATGAAAGACGCGATGTGGATTGCCGACTATGCGATTGGTCGATTGTTCATTCTCTTTGCCCTGCCGAATTCATTACGCAATAAGGCTGCTGGTCTCCCCTACTTAAACTGACTAAAAATAATTTAGAGGTATTTACCTTAAGTATTGAACTATTTGGTCAGTTAAAGTTAGCCAATTCAAATGGGTAATAAGGTTTTCAGTTTACCTCGATTAGATCTATGGCCTCTCAATAGCAGGCATCTGATATCGCAATCCAATCGTAATGGAATAACTGGGAATATCCGGGTCAGACTCGACCTGGTTAAATGCTTTCCTATTATTTAGAACTAGCTGACCCGGCAAACTTTGTTTTGCCATAAAAAGACCAAACATTTATCTACCCTACCCTACCCTACCCCACCCTACCCTACCCTACCCTACCCTACACTACCCTACCCTACCCTACCCTACCCGATCCTACACTACCCTACACTACCCTACCCTACCCTACCCTACCTATATAGCCTATGTCCTTTCCCAGTTCTCAAACTATCTTCATACCAACTTTCATCTAAATCGGTGCAGCGGTTTAAGCGTGAAAAGGTAACAGACAGACAGACAGACAGAGTTACTTTCACATTTATAATATTAGTATGGATTTAGATATCGGTCATCGCACCAGGTGAAACCGAAACCTGACCCCGGCAGTTAAAATTATTAAAATCTGTTTGAATATCATGAAGTTTCGGTAGATATCGAACTACTGATGCTGGAATTTCGAAAGAGAGAGCTTATAGATTCCTGCAATAAAATCTGTTGTTGTTGCTTTTCATTCAGTATTCAACAATGCCATCGTGTCGAGAACTTAAGCAATATTCAAAAGGCAGAATGATAGAGTGCGCGCAAGATAAGTCTGCGCGCGACGGGTGGCGTGCTTAATGTTGCCAGCATAACTGATCTTTTTCCCTTCATTTAATCAATATACATTTTTCATTACTAGAAACTTAAATTTAAATTAAGCATAATTAATGACTACCTTTTTTCTACTTGCATAAAATATGATGACAACGCTTCATGAATTTTTTGTTAATCTTTTATTGAATACTTAGTAATATATTTGGTCTAACAATGGTCATGCAGTGGCTATTATCGACCATTTCAATTCTTTTTAAATTGATTCTTAAACTATTTTTTGAAGAAGCTGCTGCGTCATAACCCTCTTGAGTTATTTGGGTGACGGTGCATTCAGAAACGCCTAAAACAAAATAACAATGATGCATTATAATATAAGATGTCGATCCTGTCCCGCTGGTATTTTAATGTACCACTCAAAAACCAATACTGTCAGTATGGCACAGGAAGTACAACAATTTAGGGAAATTATAGTATAATGGTATCCCTAAAAGTTACCTGTCAAATAAGCAACGCGGGCTCTATCTTTGTAAAACGGTACCGTAGGCCCATTATTGTCTTGTTCACTTCAAGAAAACATCCCTGCCAGCACTTTAAATTACTTTTGGCTTAATGATGGCGAATTTTTACTTCGGAAACGAATAAAAACACGGAATACAACGCACTCTCTTAACACCTGACATAAATGTCAAACGATTAGTTCCGATTTTGGCCGCGCGCAGACTTATCTTGCGCGCACTCTAACTTTTATCTGCGAAACAAAAACATATTGTACGTGGGACACTCAGAAAGTTTTGCGAAACTAAAAAAAATTGTTCTATACGTACATATATTTTTATTAAATCTTTTCAAAGTACTTTCCACCAGCCTCTATACAAAGATTCATGCGCCTAAACCAGTTTTCAAAACACTTTTTCCAGTCCGCCGCCGACACCTCGTTTACAGCCTGCTCGAACGCAGCCAGCGCATCTTCCGGCGACGAAAATTGTATCCCTTTGAGCTGATTTTTTATTTTTGGGAATAAAAAGAAGTCACACGGTGCTAGATCAGGGCTGTAAGGAGGGTGACCCAGGAGTTTGACTGGCGTGCTGTCCAGGAAGTCCCTCGTTTTGAGTGCGGTGTGCGCAGGTGCATTGTCGCGGTGGAGCAGTAGCCCGCGGAGCCCTGTGTTTGGTCGCTTGTTGCTTATAACAGAGAAAACTTCTGGCAAACATTTGGTAGTATACCATTCGGCATTAATGCTTCTTTGATCCCGTAAGGGAATTGATACCAAGTGGCCAGTCAAATTAAAAAAGCTAGCGATCAAAATCTTACCCCCGCTTCTAGATCGCTTCACTTTGGTAGGCGTTGGCTCATTTTGAAACACCCAAACAGTCGACTGGCGCTTGGTTTCTGGGTCGTATTGATAAATCCAGGACTCATCACCTGTAACGATGTCGTAAACACGCCGAGACGAGCCTGCTTCAAATTTGTTAAGCATATCACGGCACCATTCCACCCGGGCCTGCTTCTGAGCATCGGTGAGGTTGTGCGGCACCCAGCGTGATACTATCCTCCTCACGCGAAGATGGCTGTGTAGAATCTCGTGAACGCTTCCCGATCCAATCTTCAATATGTGTTGAATCTCCTGATATGTAATTCGCCTATTGTCTTGGATTAAATTTTTCACTGCTAGCACGTTTTCTTCGGTAACAGCCGTCAAAGGGCGACCGCTTCTTTCGTCATCCCCCAAAGTTGGTCGACCGCGCTTGAATTCGTTATACCAACGATACACGGTTGCCTTGGAAGGGCCTTCATCCATGAATGCCATTTGAAGTCTATCGTACGATTCATCCGGTTTCAGGCGACACTTGAAATCGTATAAAATCATAGCTCTAAAATGTTCCCGGCGCAGATCCATATTTCAGTGAGACACAATACTTTGAATTAACTCGCAAAAAATGTGGAGGGAAATTTTGAAATTGGAACTTACTTATTTTTACTTATAAATAATCATATTTTCGAAAAACATTATAACTGGCCAGTCTCCCATATATAAAAACTTTTTTTCGCAATACTTTCTGAGGGGCCTGGTAGTATAGTTGTCGGAACGTTACTTGGCAAGCTTTTGGCTTAGTAGACCGACGCGACGTGATTGGTCAGTCGATCCTTGTGTCAACTGACTAACCAATTGCGAGCTCGACACGGTGCTAAACGTTCCCCGCGCCCCGCTTAGTAACCAAAGAGACCTTAAAAACGACTCTTGCCGAGTTACGTGCCGTATTATACGGCATTACCTATGATTTCATACATCTAGTCATACACATACACACGCCGGTTATGAGTACTGCGCACTTGGGCTTTCTGAAGAACATCACCTATAAGGTCTATGTATGTCTTTCTAGGGCGTCCCCTCCCGGCGTTTCCATTCACGTCTGCCTTGTAAATACCATTCGTAAGTCGCCTTTCATTCATCCTCTCAACATGGCCAAACCATCTTAACATAGTCTTTTCAATTTTAGTCACTACATCTTCTTTTAAACCACAACGTTGTCTTATCACCTCATTCAAAGCAAAAGAAAAGAAAGCAAAAGAAGTATGTTCTGCAGTTTCTGCCTACCCCCATGGGAAAAACTGCGTGAGTTTATGTTTATGTATGTACCTATGATTTAAATGTTAGTTTCATATTTATTTTCCAAATTAGTTTCTGCCAGTGGATACGGCAATCTCTCAAGGCGTCTCTCGGAAAAAAATCAAGGAAATATATTCCGTGGATAAAAGTCCTCAACATCATCATCAGTCTTTTAATGTTCACACTGTTGGGACCAAGGCTTCCTCTCTGTGAGAGAAAGAAAAAGTCCTATGTCCTAAATATTCTACGTCCTCATACGGTCTACCCGTACGCCAAGTTTCATCCAAACTCGTTCAGCCATTAAAGAGTGAAAGTGAAACAAACGACTCACTTTCGCATTTATAATATTACTAGCTGTCCTCCGCGGCTTCGCACCCATCAGCTGGCTTCCTATCTACCTACCCTACCCTAGCTACCTATCCTACCTAACATACGTAGACCTACCCTACCTAAGTAACCTACCAGGTAGGTAGCCTACCCTACCAACCTACCCTAATACCAATTTTTCTTCCTTTTTTGAAACCTACCCTGTATTCTGGCGAAACAAACAAAAAAATAATTATTCAAATCGGTAAAGTCGTTCTCAAGTTATGCGCGTACATACATTTCGGCGGTTCATTTTTATTTACATAGATTTAGAATAAAAATTGCCCAGTGTTCAATCAGCCTATTGCCTATTAAATATATTTTAATACTCCACAAAAACAATGCAAGGCTCTGCATTTCTCTGCACTATAATAATTTACAAGCGCCTACGAGAGCTACGCGAGACTACGCTTTCGTAGGCGTGGGCTACGGTACTGCTACGAGTCTACGGGCTACGCCAGACGATCCTGGGAAGAAATCTTACAGGCGCTTGAAAAAGATAAAGTTATTTTATTAGTTACATAGATACCGATGTATTAATTTTCTAATTATAAAAAGACAGTAAAAGATTCCACGTCCCTGCATATCAAGCAGGAGACCGAACAAAAAAGGCCAAAACAAAGGAACGTTTACAACTGGGATAAGCCCAGTTGCCTAGCACCACGGATACAAATTATCATTAACATTAACTAAAGTTGTGAGCTAGTAGCAATAGCATTGGTCGCCACTGTTGATTCCGGAGTTGCAGTGGTTTGGAAATAGAGCGACGAGACAGTCCCAATAAAAAAATAAATAAGAAGCATTTTGTGACTACCAAATAGAAAAAAAAAACATAAAAAGAAAAATACCCACACCCATTTCTCGTAGCCATTTGCTACGAGCCGCTACGAACCTCTACGAGACTCTACGCGGTGTCTACGCCAGAGTACGACTACGACACAAATTGCAGTGCAAGTGTCTTACACCGACCGCAATTTATGTCGCCGCCGGACACTTACAAAGCGACACTAATGGCGGACAGTGGCTGTTATTCGTTACTGCACGTTCTTCTAGAAGAAATAGAAGATTTATTTCAACAGTGCCTATATAAGAAGCCTATATATTTGCCCATATATTTGAAGAAAGCTTCATCACCTAGCTTTTGCCAGTTATGCTTAATAGGGATGCTTAGAATTAGTTTTTTTGTCCGTAAGGTGAATTAATAAAAAATATTTGACACGTATTTTTTCTTTTCACACGTGTGACGTCACTCTGTTAGTACATTTTATACTGACATAGTGATGTCACAAGCCCCCACTCCTGAACTTGAATGCGCTTTAGCTGTGTCAATTTTTATTGATTAGGTAAAGCAAAAATACGTGACCAAAATTATTTGATAATCTCTCGGACAATCTGACGGACTAATAATTTATAATAATTTGACAGAATTATAATTTTCTACCCAGGAAACATCCCCAAGCTTTTTCTGAGAAATATAAATATGATAGTTTGACACATTTTATATGCAAAAGCTGTCTAACAGCTGGTTTTATTCCTCAAATAAAAGTTATGTGTCTTTCGATAAATTGGTCTACAGTTACATGGAAGGGACGAGCTCTTTGCCAGAGTCAACAGAGTACAAATCTAGATAACGGGCCGCTACTAAAAAGTTTCTGATGGAATAATCCACTAACTCTTTCCAATACAGGATCTTGTGCTCTGCAGTATCCTTTGCGACCACTAGATGATCAAGGCAGTTCCTGGATCATTTCGAGTATATAAATAAAATATATAGCCCAATCCGGCAGCATAATTGCGTAAATGAATCGGCAAAACAAAGTTTTAATTAAAATGAATAAAAAACAAAAACACTATAGGCCCGCGTTTGACCACTATCTCGCGCAAGCTATAGCCACATCATTATTTCAACTGTATGAGTGAAGATAAAGTAGTGTATGCAACGGCATATAATTAGGTATTAAAACAAATCTCTGTATCAGGTTCATATTTGGCTTGCGCAAGTATGATCACGTTTCTGAATTCCGTATTAAGCTCAAATGGCTTCCTATTCGCCTTCGCCGGAATGCTCACATACTTTCTTTGCTTTATAATGTGCTCTTCAATCCTCTAACTCCTTTTTATCTTAAAGAACGCTTTCAGTTCCTCTGTGACACACATTCTAGGTCCTTGAGATCATCGGAGAATCTAAAATTGAGTATTCGTATGCATTCTACTTCCTTCTTTGACAAATCTTTTACGATTCAAGCTGCTCGGTTGTGGAATGCATTACCTATTGAGATAAGACGTGCTCAAACACTGCTAACATTCAAGAAAATGGTTAAGGAGCATTACCTTTCACTATAATTTGTATTCTTCTCCTTTCTCTGTCATATATTTATTAGTGTATTATGTAGTATTTGTATATATGTATTTTATTTTATTATGTGTAAGTAATATTATTTATGATATTTGGTACACTGACAGCCCTAAATTCATCTCCTATTGTTCAGTCCATCCAAAGGTTGTCTGTAAGAGATTGCCCTGTGCGATAAGACCGCCCATTGTACACTTGTTTTTGTAAATGTTTTTCCTGTATGTTTTGTGGTGTACAATAAAGTATATAATAATAATAATAATAATAAATTAGTAGAAGTAACAGCAGAGTTCAGTAAGGATATAAATATGCAATTTGGTCTAGATAAGTGTAAAACCCTTCACATTGTGAGAGGCAAGATACGACCCGGGGACTATGTAGTAAATAACACCGACACTATAACAGCAATGGAGCCGACAGACTTATATAAATATTTAGGGTACGCGCAACTAAAGGGACTCGATCATGTAAGAATTAAAAACTCACTAACTACAGAGTACAAGAGAAGACTTAACGCCATTTGTAAAACCCAACTCTCCAGTAAACATCTAACTAAAGCTATTAACACATTTGCCGTCCCTGTGTTAACATACTCATTCGGAGTTATAAAATGGACCAAAACCGACACACAACAATTAGAACGAATTACTCGAACAACTCTTACGAAACACAATAACTTGCATCCTAAATCAGCCATAGAAAGACTAACCATCAAACGACAACACGGAGGAAGGGGCCTTATAGACATCCAGCACCTTTGGCGGAAACAAGTTAGTCGGCTAAAAACATTTTTTCATGGCAAATCTCGTACTAGTAACATACATAAAGCCATTGTAACCAACGATATCAACTACACTCCACTTAACTTAAACTGTCAGATAGATTCAGAAAGTACTACCAATGAAGACCCGCAGGCCCAAAAAACTGAAGATTGGAAGAAAAAAGTTCTTCACGGCCGGCATCCTCATGACTTAGAACAATCTCACATAAATAAATTAGCTTCCAATAAATGGCTCAAAATTGGTAACTTATTCCCAGAAAAATTGAGGGATTTATTATAGCTATTCAAGATCAGATCATTAACACAAAAAATTACAGAAAATACATAATAAAAGATCCTACAGTAACTAATGATAAATGTCGAAGATGCCACATCCAGCCAGAAACCATTCAACATATTACTGGCGCCTGCACAACACTCACACAGACTGACTACACTCACAGGCAAAACCAGGTAGCGAACGTAATCCATCAAAAACTGGCTCTCAAATACACTCTCACACAAAGCACTAATACTCCTTACTATAACTATGCACCAGAAACCATTTTAGAAAATACCACACATAAGCTCTACTATGACCGCGCCATTCTCACCGACAAGACCATTCACTATAATAGACCGGACATAACCTTGCAAGATAAAGTAAATAAAGTAACTTACCTGATAGACATCGCAGTCCCCAATACGCACAACATTCAGAAGACAATCACTGAAAAAATAAGTAAATACGCAGAACTCAAGGACGAAATAGTTAGAATATGGCGGCAAGAAAAAGTTTATGTAGTCCCCATAGTCCTTTCTACAACAGGCGTTATTCCGAACCACCTTCTCCATAGTCTGAAGTTACTTGATCTAAACGAAAATCTCTATATCACCCTTCAAAAAGATCTTAAACACATGTCGAATTGTCAGAAAGTTCATGCAAATTGATGAAAACGAAATAGGACAACATCATTCATCCTCAACATAACACACCACACGCTGTATTTACTTGGTCTCGTCCCGTAAATGTAGCTTAAACCAGCCTAAAAGCTGAGAATTTGGACACTTGAAAATAATAATAATAATAAACCCACGCTCGTGTTTTAATAACCCCTGTTATATGACCATTGCATAAACTACTATTTTACTCTGGCGAAGCTACTGGCAGAATCTAGTTCGAAATATGAATGACACTTTAAAACCAGATCCAGTTAGTAACAAGTGATAAAGAGATCGCAGCCAATATATACTCCTTACAACCATAAACAGGCTGTAGTCTAAACCTTTTTCCGCCGAAAGCTCTTTTTAATTACTTACTGCCTTGCCTGCAGTGCCAGCATTTAAAAAAGACAAAAACTACCAAACTACAATCTTCTCCAAGAACCTCTCTTTTATTTAATTTCCGCTGAATTTCGTTGCCATTACCTCATGAATTTTATCTTCGCATCAAGATAGGAACGCGAACGCAAAAACGGCTCGAAACGCCTTGCAATTACTCGGCTAAATCACGTTCTGTGTCGAAACTGAAATGGGCTGGGAGATGTAACAGTGATGTTTTGTGCAGACTTGCCCTTCGTTACTTATTGTACTAGGTTATGGACGAACGCATTAATAATAATCATAACTTTGTATGTTTACATTTTGCGGATCAAAGGACCACGATTAGATTATCTCTGAAAAATGATGTTTATGGACAGAAAAAACTAGAACTGTTTCTAAAGGAGTTATTTGAATGTGGTTTTTGTTACTAGCTATATTTGGTATCTTAGATAAATCTCAAAAGTTTAATGGCGTAATTAAAAGTATTTGAACTAATTTTAGGTAGTTTACGTTAAGATAATTTGAAGTAATAAGGCTTTAGAGGTGTATAGTAGGAGCGGTTGTCGCGAGTCCCGGGGCGACGGGAGCCGGGGTTGCGTCGTGGAGTACGCGTAACCAACAAGTAGGTAAAGACAGAAGGACTGCTTCAGAAATGGAGACCGTTAAGGAAAAGGTCCTTCGGGGAAGGGCTGAAGAAGAGTTTAAGGAAGCTATAGCAGCATAAGGATGCTTGATTTTAGCGTAGTGTGAGGACTGTGAAATGTGAGGACTTTTCAGCAGGTTGGTGGCGATTGAAGGTTCTGTGCTTTCTTGTCCATTGGAAGCGGTGTGGTGTGCGAGGCGCGAGGCGGCGCGGCGCAGTGCGGCGCTATCGAGCGGGTCCGCGAGGGGCGCGGAGGGCGTGAGGGCGCGGGCTGGGGGGCGCGGGCCGGCGGCGGCGGCGCGGGGTGGGCCGGTGCACGCGGCAGTGTGCGCTGAGCCCCCGGGAGCGCGGCATGGGTGGCGCGCTGCTGCTAGCGCTGCTGGCGGCGGCGCGGGCCAGCGAGCCCAATATCACCGAACTCAGCCCCTCGCCGCCACCAGAAGAGGAGAAGACCCCGCTGTTCCCTATCGACCTGTTCAGCGAGGAGCAGCGGCGCTCCGGCGCCGTGCTCTTGCACGTCGTGGGCATGGGCTACATGTTCGTCGCGCTGGCCATCGTGTGCGACGAGTTCTTCGTCCCGGCGCTGGACGTCATCATCGAGAGGCTGGCCATCCGGGACGACGTCGCTGGCGCCACGTTCATGGCGGCGGGTGGCTCGGCGCCGGAGCTGTTCACCTCCATCATCGGCGTGTTCGTGTCGTTCGACGACGTCGGCATTGGGACGATCGTAGGCTCGGCCGTCTTCAACATTCTGTTCGTGATCGGTGCGTGCGCGCTGTTCTCTAGAACGACTTTGACACTAACTTGGTGGCCCCTGTTCCGCGATTGCTCCTTCTACTCAGTGAGCCTTCTCGTGTTGATATACTGTTTCAAGGACAGCGAGATATACTGGCAGGAGGCGTTGGTGCTGTTCTCGCTGTACGGCGCGTACGTGATGTTCATGCGCTGGAACCAGCCGGTGGAACGCGCGGTGAAGAAGCTCATCTACAAGAACAAGGTGACGCGAGTGCGGAGTACTGATCAGCTGATGCCTACGGTGAGCCCGCCCGCACACACCCAAGCATGCATGTTGCAGTTTGGCGCAGATTTGGCAGGCATTCAATTCTCTCCCCTGCCAAATTCCACTAATCTTTTCACCATCTATTTACAAGACATCAACGCTGACCCGTTTGAGAGCATAAAGTAACACCTTTCATTCAGAAAACCAGACAAAATGTGGTCTGAATTGCGTCCTCTCAAATCTGCGTCAAAATTTAGAGTATCGACTTTCAATAGAGCCTGCGATGTGTTGAACCTTCTAAACGTTAGATGAAAGACCTTTCCTTATCCCTAATCGTCTTACAAATACTACCTACCATTGTAATAAGACATCGATTGGAAAATACGGTAAAAATAAAAAAATCACGTTAGAAAAGGAATAAAGTTTCCAAAATATAGGAAATTAGTAGTGAAAATTAGGGGAAAATTCTAACATTTGACCTCAATTTTAACTAATCGTTCATTTGTATCGTTAACAACTACATTGTGTTTGCTCATTAGACTGTTATCGTGATCGCTTTTATGTTGTAACACGCCGCGGTATAGTTTGTTTCTCATTTGGTTCTACCCAACGATTTCATATAAGGAACCATTTTTTATGTCATAATTATTTTAATAAGAAAAAAGGAGTTAGATCAAAAATGTATACACGATTCATCATAAAATAGCGATTACCCGCCATCATTTCGAGCCGTTCGAATTTTCGAACACCGAATTTCGATATTTGAAAACTTGAATTCCTCCGTCCATTGATTTGTCGGCTTTAGGAACTTACTACGGATTGCGCAGCGTACAACAGAAACCTTTGAAGTATTCCTATTTATTATAGGTACGCAGTAAAATGAAAGCGCCTAAGGAAAATCTCAATAAAATTCTTTACATATCGGGGCGTCGGAATTTTAATTTCGTTTTGTGTCTCGTTCTTGTTCTTAGGGAAACAAAATTCAATTTTGGAACGAATGTGTATATTTTGAATCGAGTCTGAGTTTCGATTTTTGAAAGAGATTCTTTTTTTACAATGATAAGTAAGATAGACAAATTGCTAAGTATAGAGTTTTAGAGGCCGGTTCTACAATAAGTACAATATTGTTTATCGCATTTGTTGCGTTTGGTAAAACTTAATTAGCTATTAATAATGTTGACCGCAATATTAAATTACCTACATTATCGACATTTAACTAGTACCTACTATTATCTACATACAAAGTTTTCTCAGCGTACATAAAATTTACATTACCATAAAAAAAGTTACTCTGTTACACGAAACAGACAAAACACGCATATAGGTAATTTCCGCAAAGTAATAAAGCAGGTCATGTAGAAGGCTGAATACAGAGATACCTGTGCCATTTTAGGACATAAAAAACGTAGATACTAAAATTTTTATTGTAGCTGGGTTCCATGTTCAAATCAAAATATTTGAAATGGGTTGGTATTTTATTAAAAAACCGTAGGAGAATTTTGTCAATCAATTTTGATAGAAATGTCTTTCAGCATAAGATATAATGTTGATTGCAGCCTGACGCTAACGCAGCTATTCACCAATTTTGTCACTAACTTTAAATAAAAATAGTTCTTAATTGAAAACGGTTTTTGCTAAAAAAAGAATTTGTTGTCAGCCAGTGGTAGTGGATAGCCTGGTGTTTCTTTAGTTACAAGATTCTATTTTAGAATTATCTAGTCTTTATCCATCGTATGACATCTTTCTGCTGATATAACTATGATACCAGCTGTTCATGAAGATATATGCCTATTCGTCACCACCAACTACAAAAAAATCAACGCAGGCTAAACCCAAAGGTAAAAGAAGATTCTTTTCCCAAAAGGGTTAAAAAAGGAATGCAAGTTAGCTATTTTTGCCAATAGAAAATTCAATCGAGCACTCGACTAACCTATTAAATACCCATGTTAGGTTAGCAATGGCAAAGCAAATGAAGTACCTAGTCACTGCAGAGTACGGAGTTCAAAGCTTCGCTGCGGCCGTAAAGTTGCTCCCGTTATCGACTGACTGTTCCTTAAGTAAAAGAGCTTCAGAATAAATATAAATCTCTGCCTTCGTGTCTTCGAAGTATTTTATGAGAAAATATTTAAGCGCAGTGCCTTCGATGTTAGGAGTCGGAATCAAAAGAACAATTTTCATAAAATTCTGTTCATTTTGCGTGCTTTCCTTAGCTTTTGTTTCGTTCAAAGTTGTAGATGGGTTTTTTGCTTTGGCAACATCATTGTTTAACTCCTGATGTACTTTGTCTTTGGCTCGGTTTGTTTGAAGTTTGAGTGAAGGGAAGCTATTTGTTCGGATTTTAAAGATCTCGTGTTTATAAGCCCTTTCTTTCGGACTTCTTTTTCTTCTTCTCATATTGTTCAATCAATCAATCTGCCTAGCCTTTTCCCAACTATGTTGGGGTCGGCTTCCAGTCTAACCGGATTCAGCTTGGAGAGCAGTGTTTTACATGAAGCGACTGCCTATCTGACCTCCACAACCCAGTAACTGGGTAACACGGTACCCCTTGGCTAGACTGGTGTCAGATCTCAAGCTTCTGACTACCCGAACGACTGTCAAAGATCTTCAAATGACAGCCGGGACCAACGGCTTAACGTGCATTTCCGAGGCACGGAGGAAACTCGGTATGTTGAAAATGGTCACCCATCCACGGACCGACCTCGTCAAGCTTTGCTTAACCTTGATAATTGACCCGTGCGGCTGTTATTATTTAGCCGTCCAGTTTGAAGTGACTTTGACGGGTCCATCGTTTGCTTCGTTTAAATCCTTGAGAGTACCTCACAGGTAGTAGAGACGATGCAGCACACTAAGTATTTGGACTTTACCTACTCAAGATGGTTTTTATTTCAAGCACTTGACTGTTTTATTTACCGACTTCAGAAAAACGGAGGTAATCAATTCGACACGTATGTATGTAATATTGTTGAAGTTGCACAATATTCACATATGATACTCTATGTGGGCTTCTAAACACGTGTGCCAAACATAAGTGTATGTACCAGGCCCCTCAGAAAGTATTGCGAAAAAAAGTTTTTATATATGGGAGACTGGCCAGTTATAATGTTTTTCGAAAATATGATTATTTATAAGTAAAAATAAGTAAGTTCCAATTTCAAAATTTCCCTCCACATTTTTTGCGAGTTAATTCAAAGTATTGTGTCTCACTGAAATATGGATCTGCGCCGGGAACATTTTAGAGCTATGATTTTATACGATTTCAAGTGTCGCCTGAAACCGGATGAATCGTACGATAGACTTCAAATGGCATTCATGGATGAAGGCCCTTCCAAGGCAACCGTGTATCGTTGGTATAACGAATTCAAGCGCGGTCGACCAACTTTGGGGGATGACGAAAGAAGCGGTCGCCCTTTGACGGCTGTTACCGAAGAAAACGTGCTAGCAGTGAAAAATTTAATCCAAGACAATAGGCGAATTACATATCAGGAGATTCAACACATATTGAAGATTGGATCGGGAAGCGTTCACGAGATTCTACACAGCCATCTTCGCGTGAGGAGGATAGTATCACGCTGGGTGCCGCACAACCTCACCGATGCTCAGAAGCAGGCCCGGGTGGAATGGTGCCGTGATATGCTTAACAAATTTGAAGCAGGCTCGTCTCGGCGTGTTTACGACATCGTTACAGGTGATGAGTCCTGGATTTATCAATACGACCCAGAAACCAAGCGCCAGTCGACTGTTTGGGTGTTTCAAAATGAGCCAACGCCTACCAAAGTGAAGCGATCTAGAAGCGGGGGTAAGATTTTGATCGCTAGCTTTTTTAATTTGACTGGCCACTTGGTATCAATTCCCTTACGGGATCAAAGAAGCATTAATGCCGAATGGTATACTACCAAATGTTTGCCAGAAGTTTTCTCTGTTATAAGCAACAAGCGACCAAACACAGGGCTCCGCGGGCTACTGCTCCACCACGACAATGCACCTGCGCACACCGCACTCAAAACGAGGGACTTCCTGGACAGCACGCCAGTCAAACTCCTGGGTCACCCTCCTTACAGCCCTGATCTAGCACCGTGTGACTTCTTTTTATTCCCAAAAATAAAAAATCAGCTCAAAGGGATACAATTTTCGTCGCCGGAAGATGCGCTGGCTGCGTTCGAGCAGGCTGTAAACGAGGTGTCTGCGGCGGACTGGAAAAAGTGTTTTGAAAACTGGTTTAGGCGCATGAATCTTTGTATAGAGGCTGGTGGAAAGTACTTTGAAAAGATTTAATAAAAATATATGTACGTATAGAACAATTTTTTTTAGTTTCGCAAAACTTTCTGAGTGTCCCACGTATGTAAGTTTGTCCACGCATTTCGCCGAAACTAGTGATCGAATCGTCATCATTCTTTTTTATTAGTTTGGGAATCTCTCAATTTAGGGAATAGTACAAGTTTCATTAAAATCGGTCCATCAGTTTTCAAGATATGGAGCATACAATCGAACTCCTTAGCGACAAACAGCACAAATGTGTAAATTGGTTTATTATGTGTATTTTTTCAATCCTTCAGGTACCTTACTATTGAACTTGCTGATTTTTAGTGATGGTGTACTAAAAATAAACAGGGAGAAATAAAAACTTTTTCACAAAACTACGTGTCGAATTGATAACCTGTTTCTTTTTTTTGAAAGTCGATAAAATATACCGACTTCAAAAGCAAAACACTAAAAAGTGCAAAATAGCTTTCGTTGCGAAAGTCGGTGTCTAAAAACGATAAAAAAGAACTCCCAAAGACACCGGCTTCCGAAACGAAGGTTATTTTGCACTTTTTAGTGTTTTGCTTTTGAAATCGGTATATTTTCTTGTGAAAATGTTTTTATGGCTTTAAGTTTTTGGTCTTACAAATCACTTATGGTCTTTTTACAACACCGTGATGTCCCTAGAACACCAGTAAAAATATATTTTTTAGAAAAGTTTAACGATGTTTACCAGTTAGCCAACTCTTCCGGGACTTACAGCTGTAAATCACTGAAAACCCAAATATTATTAAAATCATAATGGCTTATATTAATCGTCCATTGTAATACTTGTTTATAAAATTAATTGATAACAGTAACTCAATGAATACAGTTGTAATCCATCAATTAACTGCAATAATTTATTCAACACCAACCGTTAAGCTTACACCGATGCATTAATTATTAATGCACTGGCTATGGCCAGCGGTTTTACCTGCCAATGCTATAACTTCGTTTTCACTTATCGTTTTTTTCTAACTTGCTCGAAGAATTGGACTATGAAATACAAAATTATTTTCCGAATCCGTCTGGCAGTTCCAGATTAGCGCGCTAACAAAAAAAAAACAAACTCTTCGGCTTTACTCCTTTTTTGTCCGTGTACCTATAATTCGGAAGTTCTCCTAAAGGTACACATTTCCGGGATAAAAAGTATCCAGTGTCCTTCATAATTTAGGGCATGATCTATCCGTGTGCCAAGTTTCATTTAAATCCGTTCAGTTACAAAACGTAAAAAGTTAACGAACGGACATTCGCGTTTATGATAGTAGATTATACTTATGATGGATATAGTACCGATTATATGAATGCATTCATATTAACATTATATGCATTCATATTAACATTATGTGCATTCATATTAGAGAGCTGTGGTGGCCCAGTGGTATTGGCCGCGACTTACAAGTTGTAGGTCGTGGGCTCGAACCCAGGCAAGCGCTTTCATCATCATATCAGCCGAAGACGTCCACTGCTGGACATAGGCCTCCCCCAGGCGTCGCCACATTGACCGGTTCCGTGCGTCCCGCATCCAGCGGATCCTCGCAACCTTCACCAGGCAGGCGCTTTACTTTGAGTAAATTATTTCATCACTACTGCTCTCAAAACCGGTGAAGGTCAAGGGAAAAACATCGTGAGGAAACCGGCATGTCCTAGAACAAAAAAATCGAAGACATGTGACATCTTCCAACCCGCACTGGGCCCACGTGGTGGATTACGGCCCATTCCCTCTCACAGAGATGAGGCCTGTGTCCCAGCAGTGGGAACATTCATAGGCCGATGATGATGATTCATATTAACAATGCAATAAAAGAGGACTTCAAAAACCCATTTAAAACTAGGTGACAATTGCTATTTCAATCCAGATGCACTTCAATTAAAACTACTGTATTCATTTCCATATTTCATCCACTCGGTAGAATTGCATCACGATCTGTTCAAATACCATATCAAGATTTGTAGAGCAATTTTGTGATTTAAAGTGATGGATGATATAATTATGTAGGTATTGATTTACGCTTACGAGGAGATAAAACGAAAAATATGAAGATATATTTTCTAGTTAGGTGCTACTAAGTGAGAGTAGGTTAGTATATGTTTATATACGTACTAGTATATCTAAGGTTTACAAGAACTAAATCAAACACAAGATTCTACAAGAAAAAGTGAACCTTAAAAATCAAAAAGCCCGACTGCTTAAGAAGCGAACTAAAAATACATAAACATTAAGAAAATTATGCTGTGCAGTCGGAGAATACATAATCGCGGCTGACTGACCAAAACCATATGTATTTTTTTTAATTTGAATGTGACATTCGCAAGATTAAGACGAATCCTTACCCGTACCTAAGTAAATAGTTCACTGTCAATAGGATCTTGGTGATTGACTACATAGATGCCAGCAGTGAATATGCCGCGGGTCGACTTGGAGACGGGGTTACTAAATTAAACACTGGACAGGTAACTAATCGCGTGGCGTATATTAACCAGTGTACCGAATCACAATGTATATATAGAAGTGTATAGCCTATGATACTGCTCACACACTCAGAAAATATTACTATAAAATTACCTAACTAAATGAGGGTAACAAAACGTTAGCGAGTTCTATTTTGCCGCCAACGCCATCTAGGGAATGAAAAGTTAAGCTATGTTTAAATTACAAGTGATGGCGCTATGATCTTTTTGACCTGAACAAGCAGATTACCAATACATGCCAATGTTGCTTGTTACTGATAGACTATCGGCGTCGGAGAATATCTAGTCTATACCAATATTATAAAGAGAAATTTTTTTTTTGTTTGTTTGTTTGTACCGAATAGGCTCCAAAACAACTGGACCAATTTTAAAAATTCTTTCACCAATAGAAAGCTACATTATTCCTGAGTGACATAGGCTATTATTTAATCCCGGAAACGGGTCCTGAGGGGTGGCCCACGGGAGCGAAGCCGCGGGGAACAGCTAGTTAGGTAATATTTAGGTAGGTCATAACCAATGCAAATAGTGCAATGGTTGATGCAATGATGGTCTTAACAACTTTAGTTCTGATATCTAAGCTTCATTGAAGCATTTATGAGATCTATTGAAATATCAGTTTTAAGACTTATTTTGAAAGACATATCTCTAGTTTCATAAATGTATAAATATATTTTAAAGAGTGAATAGGTTACTTCTAGACAAGCATGCTTCCACAGGCCACGCCCTGGTCGTTGGCAGTTCCCGGCCACCATAGGCGCGGACTTGCAGACGGCGAGTAATAGGTAGCTCGCCTTCCGATGAGGACCAGGCCCGAGTCGACGGCGCGTAGTGTTCCACGCGCGCCTCAAAGAGCTGTCAGCAAAAACTGACGGGGTCCGCTAGGGCCGATGCCTGTTTTGGACGCGGATAAATTTGAAAAAGAGTTACTGCGGGCCTGGCTCAAGCAACTGAAGGAACATGGGTGGGTTTTAGCCAGTTAAAGTTTGACACGCCCGCCCGCTTCACCTAGAGCGGGAGAAATCATTGGATGATATCCCAAGCAAAAAAAAGACAAGCGTGCTTCACCGTCGACCACATCATCACTTACCTCAGGTGAGGTAGGTATCAATAAAAAACCTACCCCAAGATCGAGACAAAAGTACGAAATAAAAAACACCAACGACATCTAATTAAAAGAAATAAAAGCCCACGACTTTACCCACTTAAGTTAGTGACCTAACATAATTTTTGCCCTAAAAACCAACCTACAATAAAAAAACTCGGCAACACTAGCATTACGTAAAGATGGCGTGCTAAGTTCACGTGTGTAGCCGATTTGATTTCAAATGATTACGTATATTTTTACGTTAACGTTTGCGTTTTGACGGCCATGTTCGTTTATGCGTTGCGATGACACGCGAATTAGGTTACAGGGTTATGGGTAAGTTTGCGCAGTAGTGAGGGGAAATTTGGTTTTTTTTTTTTACGTGACGTTTGTGGTACAACGGAAATTAGGGTGAACGAGCTGTGTTTTCTTAATAATAGGGTGGTTTTCGCGTTTATGGTGATCGTATTCGTAACAAGAGTTTTGTTGGTTTATGAATAGTGATTGGTTTTAAATTAATTTACTTTCTTAAATAAGTCAAGAGTAATATTACCCATCTGTTTTGGTTCCACAACAGTGATCACGGAATAGTAGTTTATGCAATGGTCATATAATAGGGGTTATTAAAACACGCGAGTGTTTTAATACCTAATTATATGCCGTTGCATACACAATTTTATCTAAACTGAAAAAAAAGGAAAAAAATAGTGGAAACGGAAAAATATGAGGTATGGCGGGCAATTTAGATTCTCATTGCGCATGACTACACAGCGCGCGCATCCATAGAGAATGACACTACTTTTCTACATTAATTCAATGAGCCCATAAGCGCCAAAAAGTTAAAAAGTAAAAGTGTGCTATAAAAAATAAAAAGTTATTTTATGATGCAGTTGTTTGAAAATCGAAGGAAAATGTTGCACTGTAACGGTTTTTTTGTAGGGTTCCGTAGCCAAATGGCAAAAAACGGAACCCTTATAGATTCTTCATGTCTGTATGTCTGTCTGTCCGTCCGTATGTCACAGACACTTTTTTTCGAAACTATAAGAACTATGCTGTTGAAACTTGGGTAATTAGATGTATTCTGTGAACCGCATTAAGATTTTCTCACAAAAATAGAAAAAAAACAATAAATTTTGGGGGTTCCCATACTTGAAACTGAAAATAAAAATTTTTTTTTCGTCAAACCCATACGTGTGGGGGTATTTATGGATAGGTCTTCAAAAATTATATAGAGGTTTTTAATATCATTTTTTTCTAAACTGAATAGTTTGCGCGAGAGACACTTCCAAAGTGGTAAAATGTGTTCCCGCCCCCCCCCCCCCCTGTAACTTCTAAAATAAGAGATTGATAAAACTAAAAAAAAATATATGATTTACATAACCATGTAAACTACTACCGAAAATTGGTTTGAACGAGATCTAGTAAGTAGTTTTTTTTTTATTACGTCATAAATCGTAAACCGCAATTTACCAAGTACGGAACCCTTCATGCGCGAGACCGACTCGTACTTGGCCGGTTTTTAAAATTTTGCCTGTCCACGAATATAAAGTACGTGTTTATACAATATTTTTTTAATTCATATTTAGAACATTACGTTGTGAGTGTAGATAAAATATATTATTTTTGTCATTTAGATACCAATTTGTTTTACCTCTTGCTAGTCGAAATTCTTCGCGGTTTTTTTGTCGTTTGAAATTTTTATTTGTTTCAAATTTGGTTCAATTGAATCATTCAAAAGAAAGTAAATTGCAGCATGCAACTCATTGTTTTACATATAATATTTCCTTGGGCCATTTACCAAGAAAACCATTCTGGCTTTTCCCTTTAATCCTCAAACAAAACTTCACCAGAAGGCACAAAGCATTATTTTTACACAGCCTTCCAGTTTCAGAAGCTCCCCTTTTCTTGCACCGTAAGTGGAAAACTCTGTAAAAGCTCGACAGTGTAATAACTGGTTCTGTCTGCATCTTCGCATTTCCTGAACCAATTTCTGAAAATGGAAATGAAAATTTTTCACAGACTGTGTCCAACTCATAAAAGGATATTGAGTTTTACTTAACTTTATTCACTGTTCGAGATTGTTGCACATTTAATTTAATTTAAATTACCACCACCCTGTTACTGTCCTACTGCAGGACAAAGGCTACTTCTCATACAGAGAAGGCGCGAGTTTTAGGCTCTAGACAGACGGCTTACATTCCGACTGCAAATTTGCAGTTTAAATAAAATTTCAAACCAACCATGCAGTCAGTGTACAGTTGGCGTGCAATTGTCGTTGGAACTGCACGCCAACTGCACACGGCCTGCAATCGGAGTGCACGGTTGGTTTGCAGTTTTATTGCAGTCGTACTAACTGCATTTAAACTGCATATTTGCGGTCGGAGTGCAGTTGAAATTCAGTCCGTCTGTCTAGAGCCTTAATCACCACGCTTGCTCAATGTGGCTTGGCGTTGTTGGCGATCAAACTTATATTAACTAAGTCCAGGTTTCCTTATCCTTCAACTTTACTTTTCTCCGTTTGGGAGTCGTTGTCTTAAATTAAAATGACTCTGTACATTTACCTCACTAACATAGATGTCAATGTTGTTTCTTGTAACGCTTTTGTACTTTTTGAAGAATAAATTATTTATTATTTATATTACTTTGTCTATTAAACAAGAAAAAACTTAGAGAATAGCTGTGGTTTTATGGATCAGATAAACACACATAGGTACATACAAGTAAACATACCTACCGGTTAAAATCATAACCCTCCTTTAGGCTTCGCCGTATTGGAATAAAAATAACCTAAACACAAGGAACAACATCTGTACAAAACCTATTGAAGCCTAAATACGGGCTTCGAAACACACAGCTACGAAGCTACATCAATATCGCTACGGGGCTACGGGCCTACGCTCGTAGCACTCGCAGATAGGCCTACGATACAGACCACGGAATAGCTGCGCCCGGCAGCAACTACAGACGCCATCTTTTTCTACTAATATTCAGCCTTATTTATTCAAACTTTTTAACATTTGATTAGTTTAGTCACTGCTTAGTGAAGTAATTATTTTTTTATAAATAAAACCTATATGACAACTAACGACTTGCCCAGCTTCGTACTGGATAAATTACATACAAAAACCTTCCTCGTTTATTGGTTTTTATATTAGTGAAAATCATACCAAAATCTATTACTTGGTATAGAAGAAGTAAGCGGAGAAACAGACAGAGATAGAACATTGCCAGGTTTAGGACATTGGATACATTATTTCACGCGAGCGAAACTATTGGTATAGACTACTTACTGATCGTAAATGGTCAATCAATGACCCCACAATGTACGCTCAGTACAAGTTCCAGCTATCATCGCAATATTTAAAATTGTCACGGGCCGTCAATTTCTATGAATAACCGGTGACAATCACTGATACGTTTGGTTTGTTTGGAAAGTTTTCACAATTTCGTCTTTAGCAGTGACTACTGAGATGTCTAAATGCTCTGTGGTCTACGTTCTCGTAGCAGCTATTAAAAATGATGCATTGTATTGTCGGCAACCAAATGGATGAAGGTTTTAAGGTTCCGCACCTTTTGTTTTATTTGTTCGAGGCTTTTATTCTTTGTTTCGGGCAAGTTTGAGATTTACTGCAAAGGCGAAGTGAGGTTTTGGCGAGTGGAATAACTTCTGTATTCAAATATTTTGTTCATAGCTCAGATTACAGGAGATCGATACTAGTGTAAAAATAAGAAAATATAGCCACACACACATTGACTGCTAAAATCATTATTATCCTTAAGCTTTGCTGTAGTCGGGTAATAACTTAATAAGGTCTCGTATAGGCAAATAAATAATTAAACCAAATAATGATTAACCATTCCTTTGGCTTCCTTTTGGCTTTGCTATAGTCGAGTAATAAGGTCTCGTGTAGGTAAATTAAATAATGAAAACATAAAACGTCTTTTCGTTAACAGCACCATGTAAGTACTACCTACTTGGTACCTATTCTGCATTGACATTACAGTTTTTGGATAATATTTTTGTGTTCACCAAAAATCTAAAGGTACATCTATGTATGCATTTCTAAAATATTGATCTTAAACCCGTTTAATTGTTTTACTATAATTAAACTACTCGGCCAACAAAATATGTTGCATCAAACAAATTCCAAATTAACACCAACATATAACACTTTTTTATTGTAGTGCGCTGCAAATATTTTATTGTAACAATAACTATTTTATTCTTCCCCGAAAAATACTGATCGTGCACCAAATATTAGTTCGAATAAATTATGGTCAAAGAATCAGTCCAAGAGCGAGCGAAGCGAGCTCGGGAACTTAGGGCACCCCGACACGGACAGGTTAGGTTCGAACGAGATGACGGGAGCTGAAGTGAGCGAGCAAAGCGAGCGAACTCAGTTCCCGTCATCTCGTTCGTGTTAGGTTACTTTTGACCCTGTAGACAGAAATAGGAGCCCCGCGCAGCGGGGCTACGTCGACTTATTCGAAAACTAAAACTAAACTAAACTAAACTAAAAAACTAAACTTAACAAAAAAATTAATGCTTGTTTTTAAAATTAGGTGTATTACTATTTTTACAAATTTGCATCAGTTGTTAAATAGATGCTCGTTATGACATATTTTAATGAACATGTTTTGGTGCACATTCAGTATATTTGGTGGAACACAGACAAAATTAGGTAAATGAAATGGGAATAAATTAAAGTACTTTTAAATACCATCCGTTTTTATCTAAGTGTGGTATTCGTACTTCAAGTGTTGGTACTACCACGGGGTCCCAGCGCTAAGAAAGAAAATTTGGGTCAAATAATTCTCACTATATGGCGCTGATTTGTTATTGAATTGTGTGTAAAATTAACATCTTGTGTCATTGAACATAAAAGTTGTATTTTATTGTTAAACAACTGTCCTAAGCAAAAAATATGGAATATTGGGCTCTTAATTCACATTTCATAGATTATTTGAACGGATCATTTAAAATTGATGTCAATAGATGGCGCCGTTTTATATTTCTGACGCATTCCACTCGATTGTTTAAATTTGTAACGTAACATATTTTGGTGAAATAAAACTGTAAAAACGTGCAAAATATACTATAAAACAAATCGACTAACAGTATTAAAAAAAAACACGAACCGAGTAAACCCCTTTTTTTTCTTTTTTGTTTTTGTCTATGTGTGCCAAATAAACTGGTTTTCTTTCTTTTTTCTTTCTTTCCATATATCGCCGTGGAACGGAACCAAACGCAATCGATGTATAAAAAATAATCAGTTTAATCGAAAAACGCCAGTTACGTCGGCACGGTTTCTTTTTATGGGATGAGGCATCTGTATGCTAGTATTATATTATCTGTGGTACTTCTGACAATATGACATGTTAATACTAGCTATTAAAAATGTAATGACTAAAAACAATCATTGAAAGCGTTTCAGATGTTGGGCATCACGCAGACTTAAGCGGCACTTACTTAGCCGGCGTCGTTCGAATGTGTTTCAGGCTACAAAGTGTTTTAAAACTTCATTAAAATCTGTAATTAAATATGACTCGAAGACCTAATATGTAAAGACGTTTGAAAGCTCGTCTTTTAAAGACCTTACTTGCAATTTTTCAACTTTTTTAATTTATCTCTACCCTACGGGTCATGGGTTCAAACCCAGGCAGACTTACTTTGACTTAAGATCCTATGACCACTAGCTGGGGCAGAGGGCTTCCACAGTAGTCCTCCATCCGAGACCGGTCTTGAGCTTCGCGCTTCACCTCGCTCCACGTCATTCCGATACTCGTCGCTTCAGCTAATATGGTGCGTCGCCAGGATTGACGGGGACAGCCTCGCTTCCTTTTTCCTTAAGGATTCCAATCCAAGGCCTGTTTAAGAATGTCATCGGAATCTCCCCGGAGCGTGTGACCAATCCAACTCCATTTACGCCGCTTGATCTGGCGGTCGATCGGGGTCTCGTTGCATTTCTCCAACAGCTCTTCATTAGAGACGATCTCGGGCCAGTAAATTGCGAGGATGCGACGAAGACATCGGTTGACGAAGACCTGGATTTGGCGCGAGATGTCCTTTGTTACCTTCCACGTTTCGCACCCGTAGAGCAGCACGGATTTGACATTGTACTGGAATATTTTGAGTTTAACCTTTCGGGTCTGATGCCGCGATTGCCACACAGGTCTCAGCTGTGCGAAGGTTGCAGGTGCTTTACTTTGTGTAAATTATTTAAATCATCACCACTGCTCTAAAAGCGGTGAAGGAAAACATCGTGAGGAAACCGGCATGTACAAGAAACAAAAATTCAAATACTTGTAACATCCACCAACCCGCACTGAACCCGCGTGGTGGATTAAGGCCCATTCTCTCTCATTCTCACAGAGAGGAGGCCTGTGTACCAACAGTGGGGACATTAATAGGCTGATAATTAATTTCTCTCTAAAGTAAGAAACTTGCGGTTACGAGGGGATCCGACCGGAGCAAATCGCTATAATGTACACGTAGCTGGCCTCACGATCTTTATTCATGTAGTTCTGTTAGACGAAAGGCTGGCACGTCAATTTATCTTCTGATTTTAAATATAATTGCTTACCTAGTGCATCCCAAACATTTTGAACTTCATGGTAATTACTATAATAGGGGTGATTCCTGGGTAGAAAAATGATAATTCTATTTAGTCCGTCTATAGTCGAATATAGGATCCATATTTTTTGCATAATCAAATAAATCAAAATTGACAAAGTTAAAGCGCATCAAAGTTCAGGAATGAGGGCTTGTGACGTCACTTGTCAGTATAAAGTGTACTAGCAGCGTGACGACACACGATATTTCAACGCACTGTATCGTCATCACTCTATGTTTAAGTGTCAAAAGAAAAAATACGTGTCCAATATTTTTTATTAATCTACCTGACGGACAAAAAACTAATTTTCAGTCAACTAGCCTACTATCATTGGGCTCTAAAAGTTATAGAAAGTATTTTTTTACGAGCAAAACTAGTGCCTTGGTTCGAAAACAAACCCAGTCTTCGAATCTAGACTCTGAAACCTATACGTTATGAAAGAGTTCCTCGATCTAATAACCCTATTAGGCTCTAACCACCCAAAGCTCATCTAAGCACCCCCGCAGGCAACCAATGAGGCTGTATAAATAATAAATGTACCTGTTTACGTGTTTGTGTCTATATATGTATATATGTGTGGGTGTGTGTTTATGAACGATAGTGAGACCACCTGTCCGATCGGCCATGAACCGGCACTACATTAGATATGTAGTGATGACCATTATAATGACTTTAGCGTGCATTGCTCCATGAGTCCACTAAAGGTTATTTGCTGGTAGTTAGAGAGCAATCAATGAATGTTGAAGTGGGTTATCAGTGGATATTATTATCGTATTTTGTGTATATAGTTTCTGAAGAAGTTAGATACGTAATCGACAAAGTTACTGAAAATTGTCTTCGAATAATATATCGGCCACATTAGGAACCGTAGTGAAGTTAATATTATGTGGTGACTTTGGCTATTATAATTCTGCATTATTCAGAAAATTTGGGAAACCGAAAATTTGGGGATGGTAACACCGTCTGTACTATGAAAATCGATTTTCATAGTTGTTTTTTTTATGTTTTTAATAGGTTATTTTGTTTATATTCTGATTAATTCCTGGTAACGAATAGTCACTTTAGTACGATGCAATGTGGATTTGATGTGTACGTTACCCCAACCAGAAAGTGGCTCCTAGAGTAATATGAGTGGAACGTATAATTAGTGTGTAATCTGCTGTGAATGTGCGCCACATAAAAAAATTGTGCGAGTTGTCGTTTTTTAATAAAACAAAAAAAAAAACGATTCCTGCTGGAGTAAAGTTGTTGCAGCAGGAATATTCTTAACGAATGATCGGCGTGAGCAATATCGTACATGGGCAGAAAGTTTATATTTGTGCAAAAATGTGCGCCGAAAACATAATTGGCGCGTCATCAGGTTTTCGAGATATTGCATTTCCTGCTGGAGTAACGTTCTGAAGAATCATGTATTTCTTACACCATTGTATGTGCGCCTGTAGAATAAAAAAACACGAGTAGCTCTTGATATGTGCGTATTTGTGCCGGAATTAGATTTAAGAAAATATTTATTATAATTTTCAAGAAATCGGGTATTTTTTTAAAATCGAAAAAAAATCGCAGCACCTAAATGAGATTTTATCGTCATCATCATCATCATATCAGCTGAAAGACGTCCACTGCTGGACATAGGCCTCCCCAAAGCCTCGCCACATTGATCGGTCTCGTGCTTCTCGCATCCAGCGGATCACCGCAACCTTCCAGGGCAACGTCATCCGGTAGAGAGATTTTAGTACTTTTATTTTAACTTAAGTGGGCCCAGCTTCCGTCAGCGGCTTCACCGTCAAAAATTTTGCCACGGGAACATACTGCCGACAAAAAATTCTATATCCTGTGTCCTAATCTAGGTCATGGTCTAACTGTGTCAATAATCTGTTTGTGAATCCGTTCAATCGATATAATTAAAGATCCAAACATACTATAGGTATAAGACTGTCACGCTTAAATTTAAAAGAAATGAGATAGATTTAAAGTAAGTATTACACAACTTTAACTAAGTACCCTTCTTAAGCCATCTCTTTCAACTGTTGAGAGCTGACGAGCACCTTAGATGACGGTAACACCTCGCTTCGACGAACACGAGCGGGAAAGTGCTTCAAACTTAACGAGAGATTTTAGTTCTTTCACTTTTAATTTGTGATGGATGATAAAAAGTAACTTAGTTAGCTCTCAAAACGGTGAAGAAAAAAAAACCTTGAGGAAACCGTCATGCCCTAGAACCAAAAGTTCGAAGACATGTGACATCCACCAACCCGCACTGGGCCCGCGTGCTGGATTACGGCCCATCCCTTCTCACAGAGAGGAGGCCTGTCTCCCAGCTGTGAGAACATTCATAGGCTAATGATGTGATGTAATGTGATAAAAGTTATAGTAAATAGCTTAAAACTTTACTGTTCATAGCCTCTAGGAGCTGGTACATGTATTAGTTGTTATAAGGTACTCGGTAAGTACCCGTAATGGAAATGTAAACAACAACAGTATTCACGTTGCCCTAATTATGGGCCAAAGAAAGAAATATTTTAAAATCGAGACAAAGACAAAAAGAAGAAATACTCGTAGCTGGTCGGATGACCACAAGCTCTTAGAGTAAGGTTATTTTGAGTGTGTGAAAGGGATAGATGTATATGACTTGTAAACATCTGTCACTTACGCACACATTTAAAATAACTTTTCTCTAAGAGCTTACGGTCATCCCCGAGATCCTCATCTAAAATCACAAAAACAGGTTCTGAATTTTTTTTAGGCAAATAAATATAAACGGGTTTTTATCAGTACTAACTTAAGGTCTTGCTCGACTTTCTTTCTTTATATAGTTTCACCGTGACGTCATCAGCTTTCCCGTCGAACTCGTAACCAATATGACAATTTCATTCAACTACGATCAACCCCGTCAAAAACACAGCAAATTAAATGTCAATTGTTCAAGCAAAGTGTGGCCTAGCCTACATTTAGAATTCCCAGTGTAACAGACAGTAGGAAACCATTCTCTCAAAACACCACAACAAAAAAGAAAGCCCCTATTATCATCTAACTGCCTCCAAAATGAATTACCACTGTTACCTAACAAACAGTAATGCTTTCATAAAACACACAACGCGGACTATTGAAACTGCAGCATCCGAACACTTTGGCACCGGGCCAGCAGCCTGGCTTCTAGTGGCCCAGTGTGGGGCGGGGGACAGGCCACTGCGCTTTGTGGACGACGCTAAGATTGCTTTTATAGTATTGTTTGAGGTGTTCGAGTGTGTTGGTCTGCTGGAGAGTAATTAAGTGGCGTATGTTAAACAACGTTTTGGGCCATTTAATTTATTTATATGACCTCATCTTCTTAGCACGGTGGGTTGTGCTGGGGCGGCTACTGCTGGAAAAAAATCTAAAGTTACTAGTGTTCGGACCCACGACCTTTGACTCTTAAGTGCTCGTTCACACAGAGGTCCGTTTTACAGGTCAACTACGAGTATATCATATACATTTTTATTCGGCGCTAACGTATGTAGTTGTCAAGTATGAGCGAGTTCACACATATAACAGTATTCCAGATCCATCATAAATTCCGATCCGACAAAATATACAGCAGTCCGTTTTACAGGTCCGCTTTATCGTATACATTGTTATTCGGCGCTAACGTATGTAGTTGTCAAGTATGAGCGAGTTCACACATATAACAGTATTCCAGATCCATCATAAATTCCGAGCCGACAAAATATACAGCAGTCCGTTTTACAGGTCCGCTTTATCGTATACATTGTTATTCGGCGCTAACGTAAGTAGTTGTATGAGCGAGTTCACACATATGACAGTATTCCAAATCCATCATATATTCCGATCCGACAAAATATACAACAGTCCGTTTTACAGGTCCACTTTATCGTATAAGTTTTTATGCGCCAATGGCATAGCTAGTTGTATGAGTGAGTTCACACACACAACAGCATTAAATACTGTTCCGTTTTTTTTTTAAAGTTGGTGGTACACTGACTAAATGTAGTGTAAACATTACCCCCAGTAGCGACGGATCCGTTAAAAACGATCCTGGAAATATAGATCTTCTGTGTGAACGTACCCTAAGTCAGAGTTGTAACCTCTGGGCCAACTCTGCAATAGATAAAACTCATCACAAATACATATTTCAACACCAACTACCATTAACCCATTTCCTAACGTTTTAGTCTAGATTATCCACAAAGGATTGTTCGAATCATGTCCCTCCCCACCTTCACCTAATGTCAGGTGTTCCGTTACGCCTAAGACATCTGTGACACTGCGAAAACTAGCTATAAATCAGTGTCGAGATTAGCACTGAATGTCAAGTGTATTTGGACAGTTATGGTACCCCTGGGGACTGAGGGAATGACGCTTGTTCGAGTTGTTGTGGATACACTTGTACATGCTTGTATGTAGGATATAGTAGGTCTACCAATAATGGATAAAATTAAGCCAGCTAAGGAAATTCAAAATCAAAATCAATAATTTTTATTTCACATAGGCCTACATGGGCACTTATAAAACGTTGACAAAAGGTACACGGTTCGGGTTGGTCGTTTCCTATGGAGAAGAAACGGCAAGAAACTACATGGTTACTCTTTTAAAAAAATGTTTGGTTTTACAATATTTCCATGTTACAGCAGTACTTAGATGGGGGGACAACGCAGGCCGATAATAAGTCTTAAGAAACTAAAAAAAAAAGATTATATAATAAATAAACAAAAGATTAAAAAGAAGTAAAACGAGATAAAATGTTAACAAATGTTAACAATCTAGAAGGCCTACAATGTTCACACGTTTACAAAACAATCGGTAAAAGAATCTATACAAAGTATAACAAGACTAAATTTAACATGTGGCACAAATGTTGTTATCAGTGCTGTAACTGTTCTTAGCAAAGGGCTATTAAGATGATTGAAAACCACTATAAAAAGTATTATTAAATGAAGAAAAAATGAGATTGAGAATAGTTAGAGACATCAACATATTTGTGCCATTTATGAGTTACCAGGGAAGCCCCATGCGCAGAAGGAGCTAAAGCCAAATTGTTTTATCTTAAAAGTAGTCCTTGATTTTATAATATGCTTTTTTAATAAGGACACGTTTGATGTGATTTTTGAACTTTCCATCGGTCAGTTCTATAACTGACTTTGGTAACTTGTTATAAAAGCGTAAACTGTTTATAAGAAAAGACTTGCTAGTTTTCGTTAATCTGAATTTGGATAGTACAATTTCGTGTTTACTGCGTGTATTTAAATTATGGAAGTCGCTTCTAGTTTTGAAAAGCTCTTGGTTTTTTGCGGACATACAAAATACATTCTAAAATATAAAGTGAAGGTAGAGTTGTTGTTGTTGGTGTTGTTAGAGGAATTTTTTCTCTGAGGGTCTCGCGAGGACACATTTTATAGATCTCGCGGATTGCCCTCTTTTGTAATATGATTATTGAGTCAACGTCTGCTGCTGATCCCCACAGCAGAATGCCATAAGGCATAATACTGTGGAAATAAGCATAGTATACTAATCTAGCTGTGGCTACATCGGTTAGCTGCCTTATTTTCCTTACTGCATATGCAGGTGAACTTAACCTACCCGAAAGAGTTCTAATGTGCGCGCCCCACTGCAGTTTTGAATCGATAGTAATCCCTGAGAATACAGTTTCAGCTATAACTTCAAGATTTTTGCCGCCAAGATTTAAATGTAGGTCACGTTGTGGTACATTTGGTAAAGAGAACTTTAGAAATTTTGTTTTTTTCGCATTCAGTAAAAGATTGTTAACAGGCATGGTCGGTACCGATATGTATCTTATCGGATAAAACGTTTTTTTTTGTCAAGTACACTATTGTGGTTGACCTCGTAATAGCTGTAGTTAGTTTTATCCAAAAGATTTTTACTGCTGAATACAGATCTCCTTGTGTGGACTCCAGCGGTCCTCATCTAGTCATCGATTAACCTTATAAAACGCCTTCCAATACTGCGTCTTCCAGTACGCGGTTGCTATTCTATAATCTTTCAGCTACAACGGCCTTCCGTTTTGCGAGCAATGGGCCCTGTTCACTGAGACTTAAGTATTTGAATTCTTCGGGCTACATCGGTTACCTTAGTTTTCCATCGATTCTCTTCATCACCTTGCCTTTATAGGTATAGCATAATATTTAACCAGTGTGTGTTGACAGTGATGACATATGGCTCTGAGGCGTAGTCGCTCACAATGGGTCTCATCAGAAAGCTTACAGTGCCCAACCGGCAATGGAGAGGGCTATGCTCAGAGTTTCCTGGCGTGATCGAATCAGAAGTGTAGAGATCCGCAAGACCAGGGTTACTGACATAGCCCGAAGAATTGTCAAACTTTTGTGGCAGGGCACATTGCTCGCAGAACGGATGGCAAATGGGGTAGAAAGGTTCTGGAGTGGCGACCGCGAACCGATAGATGTTGCGTTGAAAGGCGCACGGGACCGATCAATGTGGTGACGCTTGGGGGAGGTCTATTTCCAGCAGTGGACGTCTTTCGGCTGATATGATGAAAATATTTAATCGTGTAATGGACGTAAATATATTGAATAAGTATTTGTGTATGTAGCCATTGTGACAATAAACAAGAGAAATTCCGGAAGAGGGCAAAATAAAAAGAATCCAACCTAACTGTCGTTAACATTCATGGCGTAATTACACTTTTTTTCTAAACAAGTTTTATAGTGTCAAAATGTGCGGAAAGACTATTTACATCGGGAGAAACATCGACAGAATTGAATTTGTGGTGATATGCCGCGAGATGGCGCGAGTGTCGTTGTAGAATTGAGTAAATTGGCGCCATTTCTGTTGCTACAACGTCTGTATAGCCAGTTGCGCGGGGCGCCCCGCTAAGTGTGGTTGTGTTTGGGAGCAACAACGACGTAAAGGTATTTATGACATTTCATCAGATAATTTTTGGTGCAACAATGCCGTAATTGAGCAATTGCGGCGTTGTTGTTCCAAAAATGTGTATGTTCTTGGTAAAACTATGACAGAATTTCGTAATTACGTCAATGCTTGTCAAAGTAAAGTACCTTCTTGGTGAAACAACGGCGGAATTTTGTAAATATGTCATTGTAGCACCAAATGTGATATATTTTGGTAGATCAATGACAATATTGAGTAATTACGTCGTTTTTTCTCCAGATAAAATATTAAACTGTTGGAACAATGTCAGATTGTGTAATTATGTCGTTATTGCTGCAAATAAAGTATGTTCTTTTTTGAAAATTGACGGAATTACGTAACTGTGTCGTCGTTGAACCAATTGTACCTGCCGCTTGATGGCCTAATTGAAATAAAGGATTTTGAGTTTGAGTTACTCCAGTACTTTTTACGTGTATTGTAAATAAGTAGAATTTCAATTAGTGGATTTATGGCTATAAATAGCTAATACCTCTGGAACTAAATTCATTTAAAATTTCAGTTAAGAAAGAATATTATTAATGATGGATAACCGTGCAAGAAGATTGGTGAATTATTGTACAATGGAAGGGAAAGTACCCCCATTTGCAAAACCAAATGCTTCAGAAGTCAGTAAACGATGTAGAGATGGTAAGTATGTAGTATGTAAGTGTATTCTTATTTAATAGTAGACCATACTTTCATTTATGATTTACTACAACAAAAATATTATTTTTTGTTGCAGTTAATGTTAAAGACACTTTTATACCAAAAAATAAAGTGATTCGTACTGAAAGTATTATGCCACAAAATGATTTGCCAGACTTATATGCATCAAACTTTCAAGCTCCAATTGATTTGCCAACTTATGTTAACCAATCTATGGATTCTGATATAACATTGGAAACACACTCTAAGTCATTGACTCATGATGTTGTACCTGAAATAAATACACAAGATGATACGGATTTTTCTCCAGACGACAGTGGAGAAGAATACCGTCCTGATAAAATTAAACGTACATGTCCAGTAATAAGCAGTAGACGAAGATCCTTATCATCACTATCACATAATTATCACTTAGTTAAAAGTAAGTAGGTAATTAATAATTAATCTGTGATTATTTGTGCCAATTAAAACTTAAAAATTATTACCTAGATGATTATAAGATGTTAGTATTAAGATGTTTTCCCTTTTAATCTGAATTAAGTTCATGCCTAGTGAACACATTTGGTTGTCTTTTCTTAAGTTTATTTTGTTAAACATTCATAAATAAATGTTTATGTTGATTATATTCAATCATTTAGTTTTATTTTGTCACAAATGCAAAATTTCCTAAAGAATGCGTTATTTTTTAAATTGAATTCTGAAGCAACATTGGCATATATACAGGTACCTTGTCTTATTTTTACCTGTAACCTAGGTTATCTACAATATACAGTGTCGATTTGGACTACAATAGAAACTACACATATTAAACTTGCTTTAAAAACCACTAGAATCGTAATAAGTCTCGCCAAAATGCCATACCTTTAATCTGAATCTTTAATTGCATCTCCTGTAAAATTTCTAAAAGAGAAATTACGCCATTGTTGCACCAAGTGTATTTCAATCGCGGGTAGTATGTTATTATTGAGTTAGGTATAATAGAGTCTGTAACCATTTTAATTATTTTTGCGGTCGACCAGACGCATAAACATAAACGAAGCAAAAGGAGTATGTAAAGATTGTAGCAGGTGGCGTTCTGTAGTTTCTGTCCCTGGTCTATATAATTATAATCATCATATCAGTCGAAAGACGTCCACTGCTGGACCGCCTACCCCAAGCGTGACCACATTGACCGGTCCCGTGCGTCCCGCATCCAACAGATTCCCGCAACCTACCCCAGGTCATCGGTCTATCTAGTGGGACGCCTTCCAACGCAACGTCCAACGGCTCGCGGTCGCCTCTCCAGATTTTTTCTGCCCCGTCGGCCATGCGTTCTGCGAGCAATGCGCCTTGCCCACTGCCACTTAAGTTTGGCAATTCTTCGGGCCATGTCGGCAACCCTGGTTCTCTTGTGGATCTCTACATGTCTCGTATCAAGCAAGGAAAAGCCGAGCACAGCGACCACATCTAAGAGCCATAGGTTATCACTGGCAACAAACACTGGTCATAGACTTTCGTCTTAAGACACTTGTCTATTTTTGTGTAAATATTATTTCCATTCATTTCAATTCTCCCGTGTTCAGGCAGAGTTAGCAAGTGACAGGTGTGCCTAATTGTACATAGAGGCCAATGAACCTTGCCATTAACCGCGCACAAAATCGAAACTTTAATTATGCGTACAGCTTAGGAGTGGCATTCCCTATCGTAGTCTGTGTTTCCCGATAGCTAAAATCTAGGGGTCATTAAGTAACGAGTGAAAAGGTTTCTTCTAGGCAAGCGTGCTTCATCGTCGACCACATCATCGCTTGCCATCATGTGAGATAGTGCGAGCCAATAGAGAACAAAAAACCGGCCAATTGCGAGTCGGACTCGCACACGAAGGATTCCGTACTTGGTAAATTGCGGTTTACGATTAATGACGTTAAAAAAAAACTACTTACTAGATCTCTTTCAAACCAATTTTCAGTGGCAGTTTACAAGTTTACATCACATATATTTTTTTAGTTTTATCATTCTTTTATATTAGAAGTTACAGGGGGGAAACACATTTTACCACTTTGGAAGTCTCTCGCGCAAACTATTCAGTTTAGAAAAAAAAAAATTAGAAACCTCAATATCATTTTTGAAGACCGTTTGATGAAATATTTTTTTTTTAGTTTCAGTTTCAAGTATGGGAACCCCCAAAATTTATTGTTTTTTTTTTTTTTTTGTGTGAAAATCTTAATGCGGTTCACAGAATACATCTACTTACCAAGTTTCAACAGCATAGTTCTAATAGTTTTGGAAAAAAGTGGCTGTGACATACGGACAGACAGACAGACATGACGAATCTATAAGGGTTCCGTTTTTTGTTATTTGGCTACGGAACCCTAAAAAGCGGCCAAGAGGCGGGCCGGAATCGCGCACGTACGGTACGGTACCATTATTGCAAAAAACGACAAAAAATCACGTTTGTTGTATGGGAGCCCCACTTAAGTATTTAAATCTGTTTTTAGTATTGGTTGTTATAGCGGCAACAGAAATAAATCATCTGTGAAAAGTTCAACTGTCTAGCTATCACGGTTCATGATATACAGCCTGGTGACAGACAGACGGACCGCGGTGTCTTAGTATCTAACAGGGTTCCGTTTTTACCCTTTGGGTACGGAACCCTAATAAACCGGGTTGCTATTGATCAATTGTTTATGGAAAACCTCTACCTATACCAAATAGCCGGACCCTGGAATCGAACCGCTTGGGAATAGTGTGACAGTGTTCCCAGCTTACTGCTACGAAACCAGAGGCAGTAAAAAACAAAATTTTAGAGAGAGATTTTCTTGTTGAAAATAACAAGTCTCAAGAACACCGGATGTTTGTTGACATGACCATAAACTGACGGCCAGTCTATAGAGCTCTATAGAGCTAATATTGACGCGAACTTGCTAGCCGGAAGTATCTAGATGGGAAATAATAAGCTTTGCTGTCGTCTAGACAAGCGTCTAGACTAGAGAAAATGAGATTTTACCAATAGAGACATCATACTTTTTACCATAGCTACCTACAACATAGCTACCTAATACATAGGATCTAGAAAAAAGAAAGAAAGAAAACCAGTTTATTTGGCACACACAGATACACACAATGTAGGTACAAATAAAAGGAAACATAATTTAAAAAAAAAACAGTTACTTACATAGTGTGCCCCGCGGCTGCGCCAAAAAGGTCCAGTTCAGCAAAATGCCAGACAACTGGGAGTTGCCTGACTCTGGTTTTCAACTGAACCTTATGTTGAAATGTACGGATGTGAATCAGTTTTTACAAGGTTATAATACAGGTAAATAGATATATGTTTGTGTTCAATACAGGTAAATAGATATATGTTAGTGTGTTTTATACGATATATAGGTATGTATAATAATTTGATCTATGGAACTTGGCACTTTATTTCTATCACTGAGTAGGATAAAAGATCAGATCAGAGATATAAATGTCAGAAAGAGATAAACATACTGTTCAAACGTACGTTCGTGTTGCGGCCAGACGCAGGACGAACTGGGTTCACTCAAGCTAGTTGTGTGTATAGCCGCGCAGATCTTGGTAAAACGTATCTACCTCAGTATTATATATAACTAAAGGAGCTTATTATCACGGTTAGATGGCGACAGTAAGCTTGATAGTAGAGTAGATAGCATCATCTGCCTAGCCTTTTTCCCAACTATGTTGGGGTCGGCTTCCAGTCTAACCGGATTTAGCTGAGTACCAGTGTTTTACATGGAGCGACTGCCTATCTGACCTCCACAACCCAGTAACTGGGTAACACGGTACCCCTTGGCTAGACTGGTGTCAGATCTCAAGCGTCTGACTATTCGTAACGACTGTCAAAGATCTTCAAATGACAGCCGGGACCAACGGCTTAACGTGCTTTCCGAGGCACGGAGGCAACTCGGTATGTTGAAATGGTCACCCATCCACGGACCGACCTCGTCAAGCGTTGCTTAACCTTAAAGATCGACCCGTGCGGCTGTTATTATTTGACGTTGACGGGAACTGTCACCGGGGAAGAAAACCCGCTACTCCGACCCCACGTAACATGGGACAAGGGCAGGAAGATGATGATAAAAACTTTAAACAAGTTATTTGTACACACTTAAACGCAGCTGTTTTTAGGGTTCCGTACCCGAAGGGTCCAAACGGAGCCCTATTGTTGTTACTCACGTGTCCGTCTGTCAGTTTGTTGTCACACAAGTTTTCACAGTATAACAATATTGTTGACCCAAAGCCGTACAAATTGCCAAAAAAAAGGTTTTTAAGAGCTCGTCGACTAGATAAACGCAGTTTTTGTTTTAATAAATATTGGAAAAAGAGTCACCAAAGTCAGCTTTTTTCACAATTTTGTGCCGAAGTATTTTTTATTTTTAACTTTCCATTTACCTATGAACTTCAAATTTTAAGTTAATGTTTATTATTACGTATATTTTCTTAACAAAAAAAAATTTTTTTTTTTGTTTGAATTTCGCGGCTAGAACGCTCAGTGTCACAAAAAAAAGCGAAAAATGGCGAATGATTATTTTCCAAAGAAATAATTCGATGATAATGTTCTTAAACTTAAATAAAAATAAAAAGTATCTTCAGATCTGGGTTACCGTTTATAAACTTAAAACCCAATTATATCAAAACAAAAACCAAAGAACATCATTAATGCAGTGGACCCTTCATATGCGAATCGTGATTTACAGAAAAATATGCTCTACTATGGAATTGAGATGAGATGTTTATGAAGCACGAAGATCATCAAAATACAAAATCTTTATTTATGAACCAAAAAGTTTTACATTCGTTGGTGATTGGAGCCTTCTTTAAGCAAGTGATGCCTGTGTTAGGAGACACCGCTCTTCCACAGCAATATACAACTTCATTAAAATGTACAAAATGCTGGTCACTACCAGTGATGTTGGAAGCGCGCCGAATTTATTTGTATATATTCGGATATTCGGATCTCGGATTGTGAGTCCTGCGTTATCTATTATCGTATTAAGTTCATATCTAAATAGGTTTAAATGGAGATACATAATAAATAGTTCGATCATTATACCCACTAGAACGTATGTCAATTGCTTAAAACCTAACCTAAAAAGATACGTAATATTACGTATCTTTTGCACGATCAAAACGATAGCGATCAAACGCTTTATGTCATAAAAGTCAGCATTTTCTGCAGTGCAGCTATGGTAGGTCCTACACAATCGTTTGCTAATCGCTTGCTGTTTGTCAAATGCACTTCATCATCTGCCTAGCCTTTTCCCAATTGTTGTTGGGGTCGGCTTCCAGTCTTACCGGATTCAGCTGAGTACCATTGTTTTACATGAAGTGACTGCCTATCTGACCTCCACAACCAGTAACTGGGTAACACGGTACCCCTAGGCTAGACTGGTGTCAGATCTCAAGCTTCTGACTACCCGTAACGACTGTCAAAGATCTTCAAATGACAGCCGGGACCAACGGCTTAACGTGCTTTCCGAGACACGGAAGAAACTCGCTATGTTTAAATGGTCACCCATCCACAGACCGACCTCGGCAAGCGTTGCTTAACCTTGAACATCGACCCGTGCGGCTGTTATTATTTACGAGCTCCTCTTCCTCTTGTCAAATGCACTTATTTAAGAAAAAAACCTTCAATACAAAAGTTTTAGAGTAGTGCCAACTATTCTAAAACTTTTGTATTGCAAACACACCCTTCTAATCAAGCACATTACTCCCTAAGTCCACTCCCTATTGACATCACCTGTAATTTAAGTTTAAAAATTTACGTACAGCATGAAAAAGTGTGAAAAGTTATTTTCACAAATACCAACACATGAATTTATAACAAAAAATATTTTAAAATATTTACTGAAGAGATTCAGAAGAGATTTTTATGGTCGACAGGGAAAATCCGTGCGAAGTAACTTTACTGCATATTTTACGCTCAATTCGCAGTGTGGAACTGCTCCGATATTGATAACATTCGAGCTCCGAAGACTTTCTGAATAGCAGTATAATCGAATACAAACATGGCATAACATTGGCTGGATTCTCCTTAAGGGTAAACTCTTAGGCAGAAGAGCATAACAGGTGCAGATGAAATCGATTGCCGATCAAGAGTTGAATTAGTTTAGTAGATAGGGGTCTGTGTAACGATTTACAACCCCTCAGTTTATCCGAACTAACGTAGCTAATACCAAACTAATTTAATTCTTGATCGGCAATCGCAATGCGCTTTTGCCTAAGAGTTCAATCATTGGTTGGATCCTGAAGGCTTAAAGACCGTATCAAGTAGCGTGCAATTTACACTCAGCTGTGGGAGCCCTTATGGTTGAAGAAGAGAGGGATACGAGTTGAACTAAACTTTGGCTGTGTAGTATCAGTTTTTGCAAGTTTAAGGCCGTACCCTGACCAAAACACCGCCGTGAGCATTCCTAGTGCCCTATCGGCACACTGGTGGCATATGAGTTTCGCCCAGATTTTGGTCTAGTGAAAAAAAAACTTACAAAATGTTCGTTATTTAATTGTCTATCCATTAGTGTTAGTACAAAAATTAATTAATGAACACTTTACGAGGAGATGCATGCTATCAGTCATTATTTCTCATTTTTATGGTTTTGTTGGAAGGAGATTAGTGAAACATAGGTATACTTCATTTAAAAAAAAAAACCGGCCAAGTGCGAGTCGGACTTGCGCACGAAGGGTTCCGTACTTGGTAAATTGCGGTTTACGATTTATGACGTATTAAAAACTACTTACTAGATCTCGTCCAAACCAATTTTCGGTGGTAGTTTACATGGTAATGTACATCATATTTTTGTTTTTGTTTTATCATTCTCTTATTTTAGAAGTTACAGGGGAGGGACACACATTTTACCACTTTGGAAGTGTCTCTCGCGCAAACTATTCAGTTTAAAAAAAAATGATATTAGAAAACTCAATATAATTTTTGAAGACCTATCCATAAATACCCCACACGTATGGGTTTGAAGAAAAAAAAAATTGGTTTCAGTTTCAACCCTAAAAATACCATTTTGGAATCAATATTATGTAGAAATTTAATGTTTTTTTATAAATTGATATTTCTTTTTAAATAGGTCTCTCGAGTAGATAGCTCTTAAAAACTGCACAAAAACGGCGTTTTGCTCGGGTGCCTACTGCTATTATTCGTGTATGGATTTGAAATCCAGACTCCGAAATGCTATTCGCGAACCCCGATACTACTGTGTGAACTGTAAAAGCAGTGAATTGCGAAAAGACACCGCCACAGATTACCTCCCAATAATCTGTGGACACCGCACACTTCAACATACACCGAAACTAGCATGAAAATTACCAATAATGATTAAAAAAAAACTATGCTCAAAATATAAACTGAAAACCTTAAAAAGTGCAAAAATAAAAGTTTTTTTTAAAATATTTATCCCTTTTAAGTTTTAGTACCCTATCACTAAAATGTAAACAATATCGATAGTAAGGTACCTAAAGGATTGACAAAATACCCATAAAAACTAAATTAACACACTCGTGCTGTTTGTCGCTAAGGATTTTGGTTGTATGTTCCATATCTTGAAAACTGCTAAACCGATTTTGATGAAACTTGCACTGTTTCCTTAGTTAAAACCTAATCCAATAAAAAAAGAAAGATCACGATCCGATAAGTAGTTTCGGAGAAATGCGTGGACAAATATACAAACATACACTTATGAAATTTGTCATACATGTTTAGAAGCGAATATGTAAATATTGTGCAATTCTAACAATATTACATACAACGTGTCGAATTGATTACCTCTTTCTTTTTGAAGTCGGTAAAAAGACTTAAAATGGAGCATTTGCGCCAACTGGAGCAGAAAGTGCTCATATTAAAATCATTTGTTGGCATAAACTTTATATTACTTATACTTTATATTTTTTGGCTTTGGGCCAGAATTTAAACTGGCAGGCTGTATAGCTCACCGTTGTCTAGCGTGGCATATGCCGTGTACGAAGCAGGCTTTGAATTGAATGACATATTAATAAGGTTCTAGAAATATGCATAGACATATTTCATAAAAGGAGTTTTTGGCGGGATCTTGTCGAGTGAAGTTCAGTGGCTGTTAATATTATTTGCAAATTGATTCCTAGTGGATATTGTGGTATATTATTGGTGTAGTTTTGTGTCTCAACTGTCTACGCAACTGGACAATTTGTGAAATCATTAACAGAAGCGATCTCGGGATAGTGGAGCGGAGTATTTTATTGTAGTATTGACTGCCTCCGCAAAGCTTACTGGGAAGACTGACTCGATACAATTTGCTGCCAAATACTCCAAAAAATATTAGAATCTGTTACATCCGCATTCTAATGCAAAATAAAGAATAACAGCGAAATAATAAAATGGCTAAAAGGTCCTAGCAACCAGGCCATAAAACTTAAATAAAAAAAAAAAAAAAAATCATAAAAATATTTTATGGTTTTATCGACCCAAGTCTTTTTATTAGTGAATACGCTTTTGGTTTATGGTTTTATTTATGAAGTTTAGGAGTTATCGTGGCTAAAGCGCGTGGCTGCATGCATCGATCGGAATTAGAAGGTGAACTTGGGTTTTTTTCCAGACAGTACCTACAGAGGTCACCATTTTTTACACACTCCTCTACGCGCTTTTATAGCAAACTAGCTGACACCCGCAGCTTCGCTCCCGTCAACTGGCTTCATACCTATCCTACTCTACCCTACATACCCTACTTACCCTACCCTACCTGCCTACCCACCTACCCTACCTGCCTACCCACCTACCCTACCGTCCTACCTACCAATTTGTTAAACTATTTACTTGAATAAAAATTAATACTGCAATACGAATGTAACCAACTTTTGTTTCTACCGGCGATTTTAATAATTTTAGAATACAAAAGCTGCTATTGTAGAGAATATATCTCACTATCATAGTTAAGTGTAACTATGATAGTGAGATATATTCTCTCGCAAGCTGTTTTATAGGTAATAATGAGTACTTTAATCATGTAGTACAAAATTTTTATGTATCATCAGTAGTTGTATCAGCGCACGCCAAATAGTGAATTTTGTAAAAAAAAATTGCGACTTTAGGTTACATTAATGTAATTTTCATAAGGACCCCAATTTTTTTAAAAATTAATTTTAGTTTATGTTTTTCGAGAATAATGCAGCTTTCCATACGTGAACGAATTTTTAAAATCGGTTCAGTAGTTTCGGAGCCTATTCGGTACAAACAAACAAAAAAATCTTTCCTCTTCATAATATTGGTATAGATAACAATATGGTCACAAGAAGTCAGGACCTGAAAATGTGACAACAGACTAAGCTTGAAAAATATACCTATACAAGTGTCAAGAGGCTCTAGAAAAATGACATTCTATTTTCGAAAGCGTGACGGAAAATTTGACACAATATCTTGCGCAAATACCCCGATTCATACAGTAAACCACCAATATCTTTTGAAACATAGCTAAGAACACTCCCGATAATGTCACCTTTCAAACAACAAAACAAAATCATAATCGGATCATCCGTTTAGGATCTATCATGCCACAGACTTATACAAAAATGCACTAACATAAACGTCAAACTTATAACATCCCAATTTTTTTTCTATTTTTGTTACCCCTTTTTTCTGCTTTTTGTTACGCCGTTTTTTTTTTACAAGTAACAAGTAACGTAACGGCAAACCCTATAGAAATGAAACATGATGATCACCATCGCTGATATCAAATGACACTTGTCAAAAGCCTTTGGTGGCTATGGCTATATATACCTAAAGATATAAAATATCTGAAGTATTCAGTCGAGGTATCTGTAAACCACAGGTCAATTCAATTTCAACCTTACTCAAGTGACCATACACAATGTGGAAACGGGTCACAAAAGCTAGACAGATAGGGGGATTTTGACGTTTGAAAATACGGGCCTTAATAGGCTCTGTCATTGCAGAGCCTATTAAGGCCAGTATTTTCGTTCGCCATTCGTGAACATATCTGCATTGATTGGTGGCAGTTGCTGTAAGTTATGGCCATAATCCCTCTCACAGAGAGCAACAGTAGGGACGTGTATAAGATGATTGTATATAAAGTACAGTCAAGGATCAAAAGTGAAGAAGCGATCACCTAAATAATAATATCTAATTGTCTAAAAGTTGATGGAGATCCACGATAAGTTTAATCTATACTTTAGATAATATACTCTACTATAGATGAAATTGGCTGTGGTTCATTGACCTTCGTATAATTTCCGCTGCAGGGCATTATACTTCTTTTCATATAGAGATGGCACGAGGATTAATCACCACGCTTGCTCAATGCGGTTTGGCAATTTAAAATTTATAGTAACTATAAATTTAATAAGTCCAGGTTTCCTCACGAAGTTTTCTTTCGTTTTCCGATGTTGTCAGGATGTCTTAGATATACTTAGAAAGAACCTATAAATTTAAAAAGTCACAATTGTACTTGCCCGGATTCGAGCCTACGACCTCAAGCACGAGAGGCGAGGTCTTACGACGATCTTCTTATACAAAGAAATTATGAGCACTTTACTTTTGGGTTATTGCAACTGCACTTTTGAACCATAACTATACATATGCTCTTTATGGCCATACAAATATTATGGTCATATAGAGCATAATATTATGGCCATATTATGGTTGGCAGGTTGTGATAAGACGTTAATGGTAGTCAAAAGTGCCGCTGATATGATTATCACAGGCTTTTCGTGGGCCGTTCTATAGCCATTAGTGACTGGCAGTTTGAGAAGTCATGCTCGCTCAATAACTGTGTTTTGTTGAGTTGTGCTTTAGGTTAAGCTGAACCATTATCTCGCATAATAAATAGGTATCTAAAAAGAGTGATCGTTGTTTTTTTATGTAACTGGCTGAGAAAATATAGCCTATAACAATGTTATTAGGCAGCTTTATATCAATGAAATAACGTACATAGGTAATTATCCAATAACAGATAATAAAATATACTTTTAGGGTTCCGTACCCCGAAAGGAAAAACCGGAACCCTTATAGGATCACTTTGTTGTCCGTTCGTCTGTATGTCAAGACCCTTTTTCTCAGGAACGCGTGGAGGTTTCAAGCTGAAATTTATATAAAATACTCAGGACTACTGTGCTTTAAAGCTGTGAAAAAATCTCTTCTAAGCTAACTTCTAAGCCAACGCAATCAAAAGATACAGCCGTTTATGCCGCAAATTCCGCAAATTTTCGACACTAGCAAGGGAATCAAAACCTACAGGGTACTGCCCGTAAAATCAAAATCTTGTGATTTGGTACGAAGCAACGTCTTATAGCACAGATAAAGGAATAATTGCGAAAACCGTACATTTTTAGTTACATCATATAATAAAAATATTTTTAATATATATTTTTTTTTTTTTTATAACCTATAGGCTCGCGCTTGACCACAATCTCACCTGATGGTAAGTAATTAATTAATAATTAATATTTTTTTAATTTCAGTAATTTTAAACTTACTACCCCTTTCCTCATAAACGCGTAGAGGTATTAAATTGAAATTCATATCAAATACTCAGGTCTATAATACCTTTAAGCTGAGGTTTGTACGGAACCCTCGGTGCGTGAGTCCGACTCGCACGTGGCCGGTTCTTTTTTCAAACGCTCGATCATGTTTGTATTCTTATTTAAAGTTTGTTATGTTTTCATGCTTAAGGGCAGAAGCTAGTGATCATCTAAGCCTAAAAATAAACTTAACTAAATCATGACGCCGAAAAGCTTTTCAGCATCGTTGTTGACTGGTAATGTGTCCAAAAGACTGATGGAAAATTATTAATTTACCTGGACAAAATAATAGGAAACTACCAAGATTACATGGGCACATCTTGTTTGTTTGATTAGGTACTTCAAGATATAAAGTACCATGTGATACTTTAAGGGAGGGGCACTTATTTCCCATAAAGACAAAAGTTTTTTTCCAAAACATCCCATGGACACAGCTGGTGTTACCCTCATAGGGCTAAAAGAACTTGCGTTTAATTCGCTCAGCTGCGTTACAAGGAGGATGCAATTTTGTAAAGAGAGGGCCGGAGGGCCACGGAAGAGTTGGGCCTCTAATTAGAACGGGGCAGAAAAGCTCTCTTTTTGTCTCTTGTGAGCAGGCAATGGCGTGCAGTTACTTTTGTTTGGTACGAAAGTGCATAGTAAAAAATATCATACAATCTATCTTCTGTAATAAAAAAAATAATGCTGTTCTTTAATAAGCACTTTACTTTTTCTTTTTTTTTTTGATATGCCAATTAAGTTTTTTATGGAAGAGTTTTCCGATAATTTGCGAAATAAGGGCAACACTAAAACTACAATAGTAACTATAAACTGTGTTGAACAAGCCAACGTATGTTGCCGAAGTTAATAAAAATAATTTCTAATAGCAATATGCATGTTTTTAGTATAGAACTCGAGTCTTCCGACTATCTTATAAGTACTAAAACTATGTATAGGAAAAACTTACACCATTTGCAGGCAGTCTCATATTATTAGTTAATTACATAAAAGGGTAGATTTTTGAGAAGAAAATGACTAACTAAACTGCAACAAAAACAACGACTTTTGAATAAAGAACAAGAAAAAGAAGGCCGTGTTAAATATTTTTTTAAGTGTGGCAACGTTATTGTTTACTGTACTTTGAGAATAAAGGACTTCAACAAAAAAAATAAGAAGTTGCAAAAACGAAGGGTCAGGAACGAAAAATTCTACATTGTTAGTTTTTCTTGAGGCAATTCGTTAATTAGTTATAATTAAGTAGGCTTAGATCTTTTTTTACAAGAAAAGTGGGGAAAGTTTTTAACTCCCGACGGAAAAAGAGGGGTGTTATAAGCTTGACGTATGTACCTGTGTATGTGTATTTGTGTATCTGTCTGTGGCATCATAGGTCCTTAACGGATGAACCGATTTTGATTTCGTTTCTTTTTTGTTTGAAAGGAGACTTTATCGAGAGTGTTCTTAGCTATGTTTGATGAAAATCGCTTCAGTTATTTTAAAGTTATGGGCGTTTTACTGTTTGAATCGGGGTGTTTTCGCAAGATATCGTGTCATAATTACGTGTTCAATAGATTTTCGATCGAAGCGTGTCTACTACTAGATAAATTATGAGGCATGAAATAAAAATGTGTCGGGGTTTTTTTTTAAATCGAAATAGCGCGTATAGAGAACCTACAGTGGAGCTTTATACAGAAAGGTACGAATACTGTAAAATTATCACAGAACATCAGATCACGAGTTCAAATCCGGGCAAGTACCAATGTATCATATATTACTTATTATATTCATATACTACTCACTCACTCATATGTACTTTCTATATTTATCTTGGACATCGCTGTCAACGGTGAAAGGAACATCATGAGGAAGCCAGGACTTATATTCAGTATTTGTAAGTTGGTGCTCCATTGCCGTAATTGCTGCAAGGCGTTCCAGTGCGAAGGTAAACAATTACATAAATCAGTACAAATGCTGCAGTATATATACATGCACTGAAAATAATGTTGACATACACTTATATATGATGTACTAGATTTTTGCCGCGTGCGCTTATTAGTTACTCAAGTCAGTTGCAATTGTTTGTTATTTTTATTTTTTACTTTTTAGTTGTGGTACGTAATGGGCAAGTTTTATAATAAAGTATCTACTAACAGAATAGATTAACCGAATAATGAAACTAAAACCAAACCGATGGAATGAGAGGTGCCAAGGTGAACTGTACACATCTGCGTAACCTTTTAGAGCGTACTGGCGTGATGCTGTAAGTGTAAACAATTATAAACAGACATGTGATTGTAGCAAACCCGAGAGATTTGCCGTCATTAGTTGAAGATTTCTGTTGTATATCTCCGAAGTTCTGCATCAGATCTTTACTAAATTTAATTAGGCACAATTCGAGAATATACTCTTTCAAACTTTTTTTTTTTAAATCCGTCTACAATTGACAGAGAAATCGGTAAAAAGGCACAAAAAAAATCATTAAGACGAATATAGAACCTCCTCCTATTTGGTAAGTCGGTTAAAATATAGCCTATGTCCCTCAGCTATATTATTGTAGCTTTTTCGTATCAATAAAAGATTTTGCGTAATTAAATCAGTGTTTTTATAGATTACTTTTTACAAACATACAAACGTATTTATTATTAAAGGTACCTACAAAAATATGACAAATAAATTGACTTTATACTAGCTACAGCAGAAAAACCTACAATTTCACTAGATAGATATTTTCATATGCCATGCAAAATTGAATTACACCCTTCTCTTTGAAAAATTCAGTTGGTAATTGAATTTGTATCCGATAAATGGCGACAGCCGGCCTATCGCGACGAAATCTAATAACGGTATTAACAGAGGTGACATTGTAGGGTCCTCTGTTTATGTGTGTTGATACTTCATCAGTTTCTTGACTTTATATAAAACTAGCTGTCCACTGCGGCTTCGCTCACGTCAACTGGCTACCTACCTAGCCTACCCTACCCTATTTACCTAACTACCTTCCTGACTTAAATACCTACCTACCTACCCACCTGCCCTACCTATCAACCTACCTAACCTACCTACCGACCCTACCAACTCTACCCTACCCTACCCACCCACCTACCCTACCTACAAACTCTAGCCTATCCACCCACCCTACCTACCCACCTACCTAACATTCCAACCTACCTACCTACCCTCCCTACCTATCTACCTAACTACCCTCCTGACTTACCTACCTACCTACCCACCTGCCCTACCTATCAACCTACCTAACCTACCTACCGACCCTAACAACTCTACCCTACCCTACCCACCCACCTACCCTACCTACAAACTCTAGCCTATCCATCCACCCTACCTACCCACCTACCTAACATTCCAATCTACCTACCTACCCTACCTACCTATCTACCAAACTACCCACCTGCCCTACCTATCAACCTACCTAACCTACCTACCGACCCTACCAACTCTACCCTACCCTACCCACCCACCTACCCTACCTACAAACTCTAGCCTATCCATCCACCCTACCTACACACCTACCTAACGTTCCAACCTACCTACCTACCCTCCCTACCTATCTACCTAACTACCCTCCTGACTTACCTACCTACCTACCCACATGGCCTACCTATATCAACCTGCCTAACCTACCTACCGACCCTACCAACTCTACCCTACCCTACCCACCCACCTACCCTACCTACAAACTCTAGCCTATCCATCCACCCTACCTACACACCTACCTAACGTTCCAACCTACCTACCTACCCTCCCTACCTATCTACCTAACTACCCTCCTGACTTACCTACCTACCTACCCACATGGCCTACCTATATCAACCTGCCTAACCTACCTACCGACCCTACCAACTCTACCCTACCCTACCCACCCACCTACCCTACCTACAAACTCCAGCCTATCCATCCACCCTACCTACCCACCTACCTAACATTCCAACCTACCTACCTACCCTCCCTACCTATCTACCAATTTGTTAAACTATTTATTTGAATAAGAAAATACTACGATACGAAGAGTCGTAAATTATCCCGAGGGTACATATTCCCGGGATAAAAAGTATCCTATGAGCTATTCCTGATTATAATCTATCTCTGAGCCAAATTTCATCCAGATCTGTCCAGCCGTTTGAGCGTGAAGGAGTAACAAACATACAAACACACACACACACACACACACACACACTCTCACACTCACAAACTTTTGCCTTTATAATATTAGTGTGATAGTGTGATATTATATACAGTGGGATATATATACATAGATACCTCCGCATATAAATAAAAACCCTGTCTTTGTTGTTGGACAGTCAGGCAAAAAGTGCAAATATCGCTCATAAAGCCCAATCATGAAACTGCTATCTACCGAGAGAGAGTCAGAAGTCTTCGTTGCATACCACTTCCACAGCAAATAATTAAACTCCAATCCCCCAGAAGAATGCATTAACATTCCCTCCATACCGTTCGGTCAGCACCTACAATTCTGCCAACTTACTAGGTTGGTATCCCTGCACCTGGCCAGTTGCCAACTGAAGCAACGATTCGACCAGGCCACGATACGAGTTGACAATCGGTCGCATATTTGGTGATGTTTGCCCATATCGCCTTGTTATCGAGATGGTGTTTGGATTGGTTCGAGAGTTGTGTTATTGAGTTGGGCAGCTGTTCTGGCAGTCGGTTTTCTGGTTGATGAGGTGTCTGGAATATTGAAAAATTCTTTGGCGACGTCTTGGATATTTAGATCTTTAGCTTCTTGGCACAGGCATGTAGTCTTATCGGCATCGTATTGATTTAAAAGGCAGGTGAGCACTATGTATTTCTATGAGAATCCTGTAAGTGCATTTAAAGCGTATTTAACATTGGTCATTTGTAGAAGGTAGTACAGCACTTTCTCTATATATTCGACACATTATAATTGGGATGAATAATATGATATTAGATTACCTATAACGTGTGGATTCAATATTTTGCAAGTGAAATTTAAAGCAAAACGCAACACTTTTAACATAAAATAAATTACCAACCCGTTCGTATTTATGGAAAATACCATATATTTTCCCAAAACATGAAAATAAATCCCAAACGAATTAAAAAGGTCCCACATCCATCAAGATCACGCGAAAAGCAAATATTTCCAGTAATTAACCCTTCGCTCGCAATAAAATGCAATAAACACCGCACAATCGGGACGTAACTGGGCCGCAACGGGTCGCAACTGAGCCGCAACTGAGCCGCAACCGAGTCGCCGTCAGAAGCCGCCTGCAGCTGACAGCCATTGATCGAAAACCGTAAATGTATCTCTCTTTGAAATATAAAAAGTTAATCATACTTCTGTTACCGATATTGAGGTTTTCATTTTCCGATTTTCAAGATGGTCTTTTGTATTTATAGACTTGCAACTCAACTCATGGCTTGAAATAGTGACAGTCTAGATTTAAATGGAACACGAAATTAGTAGTAGCTGCCTAGTCTAGGTATCTAATGAAAACACCTTTGCTTACTTAAATATTTTAAACTACTCGATCAAATCTTTCGTATCTACTAGCATTTGCCCGCTACTTCGATTCTTTGACCTATCTTTGAGAACCGTGCAATATTCTGGGATAAAAACTAGCACTCAGCGATTGTGTACCTCTTTCTCAGTGAAAGAATTCTCGTAATCGGGTAACATCCTATAAACAAACAAACAATTTAAACTCGTAGCAGTAAGTCCATACACATTTTTGTGTACGCGGCCACGATATAGGAAGAAATTAAGAGTGTGGAAAAAAAAATAATCAGCACTGTATAACCATTTATAACCTAAAAAAACTTTTTTCGCTTTTTAATTCAGTGGGCAAATTATCAATAAATCAATAAATCCTCTTTTTCTACCTTTTGAGATGGATTTAATTTTTCAAATTTAAATGTTACCTTTATGGTATACTCTTTCTGGAAAAAAAATATTTTTTGAAATCGGATCACATAAAAAATATATATTTCGAATTGAGAACCTCCTATTTTTTTCTAAATCCTACACCGAACAGCTTAATCCATTTAAGCGCAACACCATTAACTAATGTACGAGAAAACTCATAAATAACCGAAAACAAGGCAGAAACGAGAAAACCAACACAAGATTAAGCCCCAACCTTAATTCACAGGCTACATTAACTATTTACTGTGCAACTCGATAGTAATGAAAAACATCGAATATATCTCCGGAGTGCAATTTCTCTGGGTTGCAATATCTCCAGCTTGCAATTTGCAAGCTGACTTCAGCCTCTCGAAGGCGTTCTGCTAACGACTTGAACTATTCATGCAGAACTGCCAGATACCTATATTATGCCGACTGTGTACCTAACTGTTTGCGCGAATTAAGCTTTTTTGAGTTGGAAGTAAAGAAAATGGAATATTATTAGATACTTGTAACAAACTGGTGGAAGATGATTTAAAAAGAAATGTTGAGTCATCTGTGATGATAAAGATACTGCCATGAATCCATGATAAAGCAATATTCTCCTTTCGTATGTTATTTAGGGATGTATGAATAATTTAGAATGTCTGACCTATATTTAGCATCAAAGCTAAAATTAAAGACAGTACTGTAATTAGATGAAGATGAAGGAAAATATCGTTAGAAAAGCGGCATACTTTAGAGCCAAAAATTCGAAGACATGTGACGTTTATCACCTCGCACTGAGCCTCCTTGGTGAATCAGCTATGGCCTTCTCCCTCTTACAGAAAGGCGGCCTGTATTCCAGCAGTAGCAATATTATAGTCTGATTACTTAAAGCAAATGGCAACATTATAAAAAACTAATTTATTTAAGTTCAATAATATTGTCATTTACAATTTGATCTTTGTCTCCCAGATTATCCATAAGTGTTCTTCCAGCTCTATTTGTTGAAGTTTGAGCAATAGATAAATGTAGCAACAACACAAAGAAGGTTTTACTCAAGTCCACCACAGGCCCACAGCTGGTTCATTCCGGCGGCCGATTCGTTAATAACAAATGAGGCCGATTAACCTCCCGGTTAATTGAACAACTGGGTAGCATTGGCGGGTTAGTTACATTTCGATACTATTGTGCAAGTCGGGCTTAATAATGGTAACAAATGATTTGCTCTTACCGTCCAGTAACGATCTACCTTATGGAACTTATTTCAAGATTCTGCTTTTCTGTTTACAAGAAAATGATTCACCGATTCAGTTTATTGTAAAACGTATTTAACGTGTGTATGAAGTCTAGCAAAAACGATTCTGTTTTCTCGCGATGAATTCAGATAAATACATTTTTACGTAGAGTACATATTATTTTTATTTCTTTTAAGAAACATGACAATCATGTAGACTCTCAGAACCATAGATTTAGAATTTTTTTTGCTACGCAAAAAGAATACATACAGAAGTACATACATACTATATCTATGCTCAGAACTTACTTAATAGTTAAAGTACTTTTTTCATCTGCAATAGTTCATCATATTTTACATAACATTCCTGATGGCAAATCCCTATTTATTTATGTAACCTAAAAGTAGTTAAAACACACAAATCATGCTCACATCGCATTATAGGTATTACAAACAGTCGAACTCTAAACATTTTTTATGCACATTTTTACATTATAAAACGAATCCTTCCGAAACATTTCGCGGGCAATTGTCAAACCACTCCACAGAATCTGATCATGCAGCGGCTTCTGATCACGCGACGAATTCTGACCACTCGACCGATCAGCCGCCGCCGCGCCCGCAGTTTGAACAATCACTCGCCAGTCGCCGACTCTCTACTAAAATACTGTTCTTATTTTCACTCTGCTTTACTCTGAAATGACTCTTCTATTACTGGCTTAACTGACTGAAGCCTGTTTTTACAGCACCAGACAGCTGCCCAAACTTTGGTGAGTGATTGCCTAATACAGCACTTCTTTTTTTCCTTTTTATTGCACTGTTCAAACTGCGGGTGAGTTCGAAATCTGACCGCTGCACAGGCTGCACAGGTCATGATAAATATAACGTTATAATTGTGCAAACTGTTTTTATTGATCCATCGGTGGTCACATGAGAAATCGTTGTTGAATAACTCATCTAAACTTTCAATGGAATGCCAAAAGACCATTTGCACAGTTAAAACGATACAAAGCGAAGAGTAGAGAGTTTCAAACAATTGGAATAGCGCGGTTACGCCCTACGCATTCGCTAAAGCGTTCTCTCGCCCGCATTTTGAACAATTTCAAATTATTTCTTCATAATTTTTGCTTTTATTCAACTTGTATATTCGCTTTACACTGACATACATTTATTTTCAACACTAATTACTTTACTGAAGTACATTTTTAAATTAAGCTTTTACGAAACAATTAGGTAACGCATTTTTTAAACCTTTGGCTTTTAACAATTTTTTTCTTTTTTCTTTACTCTACAAGAATAACACATTGACACGACACCACAAGACTTGACTTTGCAGTGTCAATGCGATTACAGCAACCTTGCAAAGACGGCAAAGTATGGATGGATTCAGGGCAGTAGGTCCATCCTTTAAAGTTTTAAGATACTTAAGTCGATTCAATGTGCCTTACAGATTTTGGCTTAACTTGTTATCGCATTTTTGCTATTTATCTTTTGGCATGATTTTCTACTTTATTCCCCAGAACCTGACCTGCCCTCAGACTGTTCCATCTCTGCCATCTGTGCAACGCGCAGAAACTTTACAACTTTCATTATCCGTACTATTGAGGTCTTACAGCCATCTTAATTTCGGAGTGAGACAGATGGTGCCGTACATGACTAATATCATCATCTCTTTTGCTCAAGAGCTTCATAGTGCCCCAGGGACTTATATGGCTCATCAATTTTCCATTTGAACTGTTACACATGGTAAAAGAGACGTAGAAAATGTTCTACAGACGAACTTGGTTTGACATATTACCACGCAGGTACTCTACAGTCCATGATCACAGTATTTCGATCTGGGGCTGTACAACGAAGTACTAATGGTGAATCTGTTGTTTTAAAGGGTTAGTGCTATTTGTCCTGTATAGTTCCGTCTTTCTCATCATGATGGTATTTGCACGCTATATTAAGAGGAACTAGGCAACGGTCCCCAGATCACAGATCACATTATGCCGATACGAAAGTACTTACACTTTCCATTAACTATTTTAAGCTATAGGAATGTTACCTGGGTTGAAAAATTATAATTGTACGTGGGACACTCAGAAAGTTTTGCGAAACTAAAAAAAATTGTTCTATACGTACATATATTTTTATTAAATCTTTTCAAAGTACTTTCCACCAGCCTCTATACAAAGATTCATGCGCCTAAACCAGTTTTCAAAACACTTTTTCCAGTCCGCCGCAGACACCTCGTTTACAGCCTGCTCGAACGCAGCCAGCGCATCTTCCGGCGACGAAAATTGTATCCCTTTGAGCTGATTTTTTATTTTTGGGAATAAAAAGAAGTCACACGGTGCTAGATCAGGGCTGTAAGGAGGGTGACCCAGGAGTTTGACTGGCGTGCTGTCCAGGAAGTCCCTCGTTTTGAGTGCGGTGTGCGCAGGTGCATTGTCGTGGTGGAGCAGTAGCCCGCGGAGCCCTGTGTTTGGTCGCTTGTTGCTTATAACAGAGAAAACTTCTGGCAAACATTTGGTAGTATACCATTCGGCATTAATGCTTCTTTGATCCCGTAAGGGAATTGATACCAAGTGGCCAGTCAAATTAAAAAAGCTAGCGATCAAAATCTTACCCCCGCTTCTAGATCGCTTCACTTTGGTAGGCGTTGGCTCATTTTGAAACACCCAAACAGTCGACTGGCGCTTGGTTTCTGGGTCGTATTGATAAATCCAGGACTCATCACCTGTAACGATGTCGTAAACACGCCGAGACGAGCCTGCTTCAAATTTGTTAAGCATATCACGGCACCATTCCACCCGGGCCTGCTTCTGAGCATCGGTGAGGTTGTGCGGCACCCAGCGTGATACTATCCTCCTCACGCGAAGATGGCTGTGTAGAATCTCGTGAACGCTTCCCGATCCAATCTTCAATATGTGTTGAATCTCCTGATATGTAATTCGCCTATTGTCTTGGATTAAATTTTTCACTGCTAGCACGTTTTCTTCGGTAACAGCCGTCAAAGGGCGACCGCTTCTTTCGTCATCCCCCAAAGTTGGTCGACCGCGCTTGAATTCGTTATACCAACGATACACGGTTGCCTTGGAAGGGCCTTCATCCATGAATGCCATTTGAAGTCTATCGTACGATTCATCCGGTTTCAGGCGACACTTGAAATCGTATAAAATCATAGCTCTAAAATGTTCCCGGCGCAGATCCATATTTCAGTGAGACACAATACTTTGAATTAACTCGCAAAAAATGTGGAGGGAAATTTTGAAATTGGAACTTACTTATTTTTACTTATAAATAATCATATTTTCGAAAAACATTATAACTGGCCAGTCTCCCATATATAAAAACTTTTTTTCGCAATACTTTCTGAGGGGCCTGGTATTTAGTCCGTCAGTGAGATTATCAAATAATATTGGACACGTATTTTTGCTTTACCAAATCAATAAAAAAACACAAAGTTAAAGCGCATCAAAGTTCAGGAGTGGGGCTTGTGACGTCACTAAGGCAGTATAAAGTGTACTAGCGGCGTGACGTCACACGATATTTCAACGCATTATATCGTCTTCACTTTATGTTTACGTGTCAAAAGAAAAAATACGTGTCTAATATTTTTTATTAATCTATCTAACAAATTTTTAGTAACCTACCCTATTAAAATGTGGGTTTGCATGGCCGTTTGACGAAGCTTTAGCAGCAGATTATACTTGACCTATTTAACCTTGCGGGCGATTTGACAGATTTTGGCACTCCGCCGAGCATGTTGGGCAGATGATACGCTAGTATAATGTTATGGTTAAAAATTGTTTTATCTGCATTCTGGTACAGGAAGGACAGTAAGTTGACGACATTTTCTTTTTAATTATGCCTTGTAATATGTGACGTCATTTACCCTTATTCATAAAAATCTCGATGCTTTTTAGCGCCTGATTAACAGAGGTATAATGCAATTTTTTCATTTGTCAATTTGAATTTAGAATCTGTTAATCAGTTGCTACGCAGCTCAAAGATGTTTTAAGGCCTAGTATGGTCCAGAAAGGTTTTTCGACCATTTTTTTTTACAATCTTGGGGCAGGTTACCGTAGCCACACGGCATAGGACTGGTTGAGGGATGCACGGGGTTGGTAGGCTTATTACGTATATTTTGCTTGCAAATGATAGCGATTTTTGCGCAATAATTGCTCTTCAATACAGAAGTTTTAGAGTTGTTGGCGGTTTTTTTTTAAATAAGTGCATTTGACAAACATCGAGCGATTAGCAAACGATTGTGAAGGACCTACCATACCTACACTGCAGGTAATGCCGACTTTTATGACATAAAGCGTTCGATCGCTATCGTTTTGCTCTTGCAAAAGATACGTATTAACCCTGGGGGAAGTTGGTATGGCAGAGAAAGAGATGGCTTATATCCTGCAGTGGTACCGGGCTGAAATAATGAAAGGATTAGTGATTGCAGTATGTCATTATCAGTGAAAAGCCTCTTTATGGATACTCCTCCTCATGTTCGCATTCGTACAATTCAACGTAACTTCAGCTGAAAACCAGCGTCAGGTATCTCCTAGTTGTCTAACATTTTGCTGATTGTAATTGTTTTAAAATTAAGTACCCTTTTATTTTTACCTACATTGTGTGTATCTGTGTGTGCCAAATTAACTAGTTTTCTTTCTTTCTTTATGTTAGCTCCATTATCTCCTCCAGCTTTTTATTTAGTAGCGATAGTGCAGATAGATGGTCGGGACGGCAATCTGCAGTATACGATGATTGCCGATATCAGGTGTATTTTTTCTTTTCTTCGTCTTTGTTTACTTTATTTATATCACGATTTATATTCCCAGGATGAATCGACCACTATGGTGCCAATCCTCCCCTTTTACGTAATACGCAAAAGGATGCTTCCAGAATACCTGTAATATTCATTAAATGTGCCCAAACTCATTCATTTGTTCCGAAACTGTAACAGGAAAAGTGTAGCACGAGTTCAAGAGAAGGCCTGTGTCAAACTGTGGACCACGATAGTCGGGAGTTGATGAAAAAAAGTTTGTCTCTGCTTACTTTGTACGGTCATCCTCACGTCTGTGTTAGTATTTTGTTACTAGAAAAACCAACCGTATTGCTACGATGTAAAAGCGATTTTTTGGGTGTTTTATGTAGTGTACGAGCCTTTTTCGTTTGTTTATTCCAGTCTCAGTAATCCAAAAATCGAAACTACTTTTCAGTCCACTGTATAATATTTAACTTTTGCATTTCTCGTTGAGTACTGTTCTGTGTTCGTGGATTTGGCTCTTTATTTTTGCACCGATGTGCTCGGAGCATTCGGAAATGGAAAAAGTTAAATCAAATGCGATATTATCTGGCAACTAAGGCCTCGGTCAGATGACACGAAAGTTTTCTTGTGGATGCCACACGGCCGCAAAAAATCTTACTGGCGAATGTGGATTCTATTTACTAAATAACAACATTCAAATTCCTCGGCAACATGCAACCGCGTGTCGGCCTTATCATCTATTCTACGCGCGACGTGTTCTTTCTGGTGCGTTGAGTCTTGGCTCTTTTAATTTTAATCTTAGGCGTCAAATAAATTAAGCATATTTTGCTATATCAACCTGGTTTCCAGTCAGTTATTCGTGGACGAAGCATGGCAGCCACCCGATTGGCTGCATCCGCACGGACTCTGCGCGGACAGAATTCTTCTCGTATAAACAAGCCCGTATCTTATCTTATCTTGTGGAGGGGCCGAGAAACAACTCGAACACTTCGACCTATTGGGATCTATTGTGATCTCCTAGGGAACTTAGTCCTCCCCAATCTCGTTGAAAACTCTTTTCATGAGTTTTACAACGAGACTAGGAGATATATATATAGTCTTCTGGTTTTGGATATCCAATCCCTAGGAGACTCATTCGCTTACCAGCCAAAGCATCGCATGTACACAAAAGGTGCTCCATACGTTCCGGATGGATGTTCCCCACACAACCTGCACATGGGCGTCGCGGTTAGACCCATCTTCATGAGCATGTCGTTGGTTCCAAAGTGCCCAGTAAAGGGCCAAAGCAGGTAGCGTATTTGCCCCCTGCTCATATTCCAAATGCATTCCCGTGCTTTTAAACTAGCCCTTAGTTACATTTTATTTCAAAACGTTTGCTTGAACGTCAGATATAGGAACCTACATAAATCGTCCCACTCATTATCAAGATTGGAGCAGAAATTTATCAAATGTAAGTGCTAGAAATCGTCGAGTTCTACAGAACTTGCATAACAATTGACCTAGCTTTCGTTTCACTATCTGACTTAAACTGGGTACGTTTGAGTCGAAATTCAAAGACTGGGTTTCTATTCAGAAGTTTAAATGTTCCACAGATAATATAATAGGTGTTACATTTCAGATGTGAAGGCTGTGCTTAGTTTTTCTTACTTAATTGAAATCAAATAGGAATGGTTTTTGCTGTAGGTCGCTAAATAGTGTCATTTATTTTTGTTTTACAAGTCACAGGGGAAGGTAATTATAAGGGTACTGTTCGATGCTGCTAAAGTAAAAGTAGGTTGACAGCAGATACAGTTCATGATGGTCATGGGGGACATCCCACCCATTTACACAAAACGTTTTTGGGAACACTTTTATTAAGCGTACAGCTAAGGAGTGGCATTCCCTGCCGGAGTCTGTGTTTCCCGATAGCTACAATCTAGGGCTCTTTAATTCAAGAGTGAACAGGTTATTTCTAGGCTAGCAGGTTTCAACGATAGTGATTAAGCGCGAGCCTATAAAAAAATAATGTATATTAATCTTCTCGAACACGCCCTCGTTGCGCAGTAAAACACGCCACTTGTCCCAAATTTGGAAAGGTTTTTTGTAGTTCCTATCAATTCTGATGCATAAAGGTCTGACTGTATTTAATAAGCTAGCTTCTGCCTGCGTGAGAGACGGACATTATCGCTAGGGAACGAACTCCCGGCATTAAAATCCAGGGCATAATCTACCCGTGTGCCAAGTGCCTTGAAAAGTTAACACCGATAGAGCTACTTTCGCATTTATAATATTAAGTAGGTTTCAAAGTCAAAGTCAAATATAATTATTTCAACTAGGCCAATAAGCGGCACTTTTGAACGTCAAAAATAAAAAATAAACCGGCCAAGTGCGAGTCGGACTCGCGCACGAAGGGTTCCGTACTCAGTAAATTGCGGTTTACGATTTATGACGTATTAAAAAAAAACTGCTTACTAGATCTCGTTCAAACCAATTTTCGTTGGAAGTTTACATGGTAATGTACATAATATATTTTTTTTAGTTTTATCATTCTCTTATTTTAGAAGTTACAGGGGGGGGGGGACACATTTTACCACTTTGGAAGTGTCTCTCGCGCAATCTATTCAGTTTAGAAAATAATGATATTAGACCTATTTATAGATACCCTACACGTATGGGTTTGATGTTTTTTTAGTTTCAGTTTCAAGTATGGGAGCCCCCAAAATTTATTGTTTTTTATCTATTTTTGTGTGAAAATTTTATTGCGGTTCACAGAATACATCTACTTACCAAGTTTCAACAGCATAGTTCTTATAGTTTCGGAGAAAAGTGGCTGTGACATACGGACGGACAGACAGACAGACAGACATGACGAATCTATAAGGGTTCCGTATTTTGCCATTTGGCTACGGAACCCTAGAAAGAAAGAAAGAAAGAAAAAGTGTTTATTCGCCACAAAAACGACATACAATTAATAACAATTGATTCTACCGTCCATTCAGAAAAGTAGCTTGTTATGAAGAAGAACGTACAAGAAACTCCATACTTACCCGTTTAAAAAAATAAGTGTTTTACAATATTTACATAAATAAATTTATTTATGAGAGGACGATGCAACCAGAATACACACATAATAATACACAGTACGTACAGGTATAGGAAAAGTATTAAAAGTACTCAACCATGTGCTGTGCAGTTATATAATACTAGAAAAAAATTGTTTATGCAATAAAACAGTCTTCAGCAGGTCCAACAATACTTCAAGGCAATAATGTTCTGCTTATCACTTGTTCTTTCACCCTAGTGGTTGTGTAGCAGGACTAGCATTGAGCCAAGCATTTTTATCAGCGATGTAATCCCCCAAATTATAATAGCCTGCCTGCATAGTGTGCGTTATATATAAGTTTTAAATTTCGCATATTCAGTTCTAGAAAGAAAAATACCTCAATCAATTTCATAATAATTACTTAATTACTATTGCTATTTAATCAATATATCATACCTATAAACACAGACATAATTACAATTATACATCCAATTTAACATTTATAATATTTTTTATTAGTTTTTTGATATTATGTTATGCCTTGAAATGCTACTTAGCCCTCTTCCTCTTTCCTAATTTTTGCTGTGCCCGGCGGGGTCCATATTGATCTTTTACCATGTCTACACCATCTATGTAATACATATGGAATGCAATAAAGTATTGAGTATTGAATGTGGGGAGGTATTTTATTGTAACTACGTATATGTATACGTACCCCATGAAAGATTCGGCTACTTTAGCCAGTCTAAAACCTGTTTGAACTAATTGTTTGTATATGCAATTTAGAACGCCACTCTTAATTACAAATTCATGAACAGTTAATCTATACCTCCTACAATTCCCTATTCCCCTATTACTTGAAACCCAAACCGTTCCAAACCACTCAGTGTAACATTACCGCGCCTCCAATCACTTGTCACTGAGTTTATTTATTTATTTATTATAAGGTACACCAAGAGCATCACATACAAAACAGGTTTGTAGTAAACAAAGAAAAAATAAAGGCTGGTATGTGTGCCTATTACAGGTATACGCAGCTTACACCATATGGTCAGAAACACTAAATTATTTAAAGAAAAAACAAAATATCAAATATTATTCTAAACTTAAAAAACATCTTAAAAATAAAACATGCAAAATGAAAAACACAGCATAAAAAAAGAAAAAGAAGTAGGATAAATATATTCGTAATTAGCCTAAGTTGGAATATTTGCGCACTCCCGTACCTCCGAGACTGCTCTTCTAAACTTGATCAGTGAAATACCGTGTAAATCGGTATCTGGAGTTGTACAAAAACTATTATAGCTTCTACACATGCGGAGAAGTGGAGCGTTGAGGCCTAGGTTGGTTTTGCGGAATGGAATATGTAGTAATTTTGTGATGGGATGTCTGGGTAGTTTTGAAGGGACTGAATATTGGATACATTCTACTAAATCACTGCACTTAATATACCCGTTTGCTATTTTGTAAAGGAAAATTAGATCACGCGTACGGCGACGGTCACGCAGTGTCTTTATTTTGAAGAAGAGAAGAAGAGTTCAGTGATCACTGACAGCTAAGAACAACGCTTTCGCATCCACAGCTATTTATAATCAGGCTATAGCAAGTCACGCACTTCCTGAAGAATCATGATTAATTTAACCTTCAGTTGCGCTAATGGAAAGGGTTTCTAATTTTGGAGCTTTGGAGGTCATTGTGGTTGCATGGGTGTTACATTATCATGGCGGACTAAAGCCTTAGCAACAATAATCTGTATAACCTGTGGTCATGTATAAGTTTAAGTTCTATGGGTTTTCTTCGCTTTGAGTTGAGACACACCACTTACGACTGTGTTCGACCATTTAATTTTTGGAAAAACTATTAAAAAGGTTTTTCGCGTAATAAATAACAAAATAACTGCCCACTTAGATCTCTTGATCCTAGGATATATTTAAAATTAAAAAAACTTTTTACAAAAAAATACTACCGACTTCTTGAAATAACTTTCTTTTTGGAAATTGGTGTCCATAACGCAAAAAAATGGTACCTTCGAAAGACATCGACTTCCGAAAAGAAAGCTATTTTTCACTTTGTAGTTTTTTTTATTTGGAAGTCGTTAGTATTTTCTTGTAATATGTTTTTTTTATTTTTCACTTTTTAGTTGTACCTATCTAAGCAAGTTGTTCAGTAAGGTACCTATCTATAATGCCAGAATATCATTAAACTTGATCATAACCAGTGAAATGAGAGTGTACCAAGGTGAACTGTACACATCTGCGTACCCCTATAGAGCGTACTGGCGTGATTTTATGGTATGAAATGGTATAAACAATAAACAGACATGCGATTGCGGCTATTCCGAGAGATTTGCCGTTATTTATTGAAGAGATCTGTTGTATATCTTAGAAGTTCTTCATCAGATCTGCAACAAATTAAAATGGGACCAATTTCCGAACATACTCTACAAAAAACAAAAAATCAAAATCGGTTCTTAATTGACGGAGATATCGCAGACATACACAAAAAAAAACCATAAATTCGAACATAGAACCTTTTTTGGTAAGTCGGTTAAAAAGTGATACAATATGCGCATATATTTTACGAGCTATACCTACCCAGACTACGCTACTGACGTTGGCTTCAAAAGGCGATCCCTAGCCAAGTTTGCAACAGTGCAAACATGATTTCGCCATACAGCTGCCAAGTTCCCTCTTACTCGACGTTATTTGGCGATGTACGGATGGGCGATATTAGGAGTAAGTGATACAACGAATGCTGTTGCTATACTGCCCTTTATTATAAAAGAACACAAGTTTATATGGTTACATTGACATCTCCCTCTCATCTCCTCCCTAAAACTAAAATAAAATAAAAGTTTACTTTTATTTTATTGCATGGATACAATATAAGCACAAATTAAACATTGATACTCTTAGGCTAACACGTATAAAATATAGTTATAACATAATCGTAGTACATAATATGTTCGTTATGTTTGGTATACAAAGTTATACATTAATAAGTGGTTACATACTTATAATAACAATCAATCCCTGAGTACCTATGAGCGCACAGCTGGCGCTTATTATTCGTCTCCGTTTTCTGCTGACCTGTTTAATAGCTATTGTTAAGTGCTTATAGCATTGGTAATTAATTGTCTTATTGTTTTTATCTTAAACATGATACGGTTTCGTTCTGTTTTTGTGAATAATGTCGGGTTTTCCCTTATAATTGACCTCAACATTTGGTGACAAATCTCTAATCACCTTGTAAGGTCCAGAATATAATTGTTGAAGTTTATTGCCAGTTTCATTTTTAATTAAAACTTGATCGTTTGGCTTGTAGCGTATTGGATTTACATGCTGGTCGTATCTACTTTTTCTGCCTATTTTATTGGCTATCAAATTTTCCCGCGCTTCGGTTTGAGAAACCTGTAGGCGGTACTTAAGTTCAAGCGGGTAACTGTCGTAATTATATAGAGGCTCTACACACTTTTCCAAATTATTGGGCAAGTTACACTTTCTACCGTATACGAGTTCGAATGGTGTAAATTTTGTTGACGAGTGAACTGTCGTATTATAAGCAAAGCACCAGAATGGTAACCAAGTACTCCATAATTCGGGTTTTCCTTCTGCTTGGATTCGCAAAAATGCACCTAGATTTTTATGCGAGTTCTCTAGCGCTCCGATGCTTTGGTGATGATACGCAGTTGAGTTTAACTTTTTAATATGTAGTAATTCACAAACCTGTGTCACGGTCTCGGACATGAACTCTGTGCCTCTGTCGGTAGCTATCTCCCTCGGGATGCCATGTTGAAGTATGAAGTTATCCACGAAGGTGCGTGCTACTTCTGTAGAGGTTTTAGTGACGAGGGGATACGCACATACATACTTGGACAGCTCGCATTGCAATGTCAATATATATGAAAAATTGTTGCTGTCTTTGTCTAATGGTCCTACCAAGTCTAAGAAGATTTTATCGAAAGCCGAATGAGCAGTTGTGGTGATTGCCATTGGCTCTTTCACCTGAACTGTATACTTATGCTTCTGACATTGAACACATTTTTTGACATAATTTTTGACATCACTTTCTAAGCCTGGCCAAAAATAGTATTTTTTTATATTAGTCAGCATTCTTCTCATGCCCGCGTGCCCACTAGTGGGCAAAAGATGAAAGTCGTTGAGTATCACTTTCCTATCATCTTTGTCCTCTATTCTTTCGACATCTTTTAATATACATAATCTGGGCCCTTTCCAGTTGCTTTGTTTTCTTATCTCACTAGTTAATTTCTCTACAAAAATTTTATTATTCGAATTTTTAATGAAGTATACTTCTTCTATATTTAGCTTGTTACATAGATCACTCAGCTCTCTCGCAAACTCGGCTCGCGTAGTTTGTGATTGAGATGCCGAGTTTATGAATATAGTTTTCATTTGGGCATTATACAATAATATTATGTGTGTTTGTAACACTACTGAGCTATCGCTCTTTAGCTTCTTAAGACTGCTACTGGGTGCAAATCTTAACTCTACTGCGCCTCTTGGTTTGATATGAGTTTCCACTACATGTGGTTGAACTGGCAAGTTGTCGGTGGGCAACTCATCTTCCGGGGCGACAGCATCTAATTTTCGTTTTTGAGCGCGAGTCATTATTGCACACAGACACTCATTCATTTCTTTAAGTTCTTTTGACGTAATTTTTATTCTCGATAACGCGTCTGCTACGCAGTTCTCACTCCCTTTTACGTATTCTATTTCGTAATTGTATTCTTCTAGAGCTAGTCTAAATTTAAAGAGCCTGCTAGATGGGTCTTTTAAATTAAATAAGTATACAAGGGGTTTGTGGTCGGTTAGTATTTTAAATGTACGACCGTATAAATAGGGTCTGAAATATTTGACAGCCCAAACTACAGCTAAGAGTTCTTTCTCTATAGTGGGATAGTTCTTTTCCGCTTTGTTAAGGCTCCTACTAGCGTAAGCTATTGGTCTGCCATTTGAATTTGATAGTACTGCCCCAATTGCGTACCCAGATGCATTGGTTTGTACTATGAATTGATTTAGTTCTGAGAAATCTGGGTACTGTTGGATTGGCGGTGACATCATACTCTGTTTTAGAGTTTCAAATGACGTTTGACAGTTGCTATCCCAGTTAAATTTAGTGTTTTTCTTACTTAAAAGGTTTAAATGATAGGCTTTGTCGGCAAAGTGGTCTATAAATTTTCTATAGTAGTTTGCAAAAGCAACGAAGCGTTTCACTTCGTCCGTACTTTTAGGAACTGGATACTCTTTAATTATTTTAATCTTATCTGGGTCCGGCAATATACCATTGCCTGTCACCACGTGGCCTAAATAAAGCATCTCTTTCTTAAGGAAATCGCATTTAGTGGGATTTAATTTTAAGTTGGCACTGCGCATCTTTTCGAATACTTCTATTAAATTTTTGTTATGGTCAGTTAAGTTCCGTCCCATACAAATAAGATCGTCTAGGTACACTAAGCACTTGTCGTAGGATAGC